>JAUJYN010000026.1:718130-1440394 GCA_030737835.1 Acorus gramineus | reverse complement strand
GTTCGAACGTGGATCAAAAGGATATCTCCCGAGTGTTGATGCGGATGCTGCTCCTATTCTAGAGGATCGTCTTCTAGGTGTCAACCTACCTATGGACGATCCATCCAGGAATCTACAAGCCTCAGCTCATGTAGCCGTCCTCTCCATAGATCAACAACTACGGTTTCTTCTTGAAGCTTGCGAGGGTGATGAAGAGGTTCATCTTCTGGACACTTCATCGGTGGCTACCGCGTGGGCTACGCTGACCGCTCACGTGGTTTTCGAGAGATGAGCAACGAGGAGCTGCCCATACTTCACTGTGCCGCACGGGAGAGGAGGTCTCGTGGGAAGGGCCGAGCAGAGAACAGGACATAGGGTTGAGCATGCATATCTCCTTTTTTGTGTAATCTTTTATCCAATCAAATGAATAAAAAATTACTTTTTGGGTCAACCTTGCTCTTGTCTTGTGTACTCATGTCGTTTAGCGAAGTCCTTAAAGAACATAGGCTATCTTCCTCGTTGTATGCTTTTCCCGCCTTAGCGCTTCAAAGCTAAGTTGTCTCGACTTCAACCGCAAATTGCCCGCACTAGGCGAATAGGCTACTCTGCATGAAACGAGTAAAGATGCCTCGTGTCATGCCCTTGGCCAGGATGCCCCTGGATGCATCCATCTAGTCGTAACGACCCTCCCGCCGATCTGTCATTTCATGAGACCACATAGAAAGTAGGAGATAGAAATATCATAAAGTTGCCACGTAAGCTGCACATCTATCAAAATTGATGCCTTGTCTCCCGTGCCAGCTGTCCCTAGATTTCTGCAAAAGATTTCGGTGGCAAATCTCCCACGATCTTGATTTTCACGCCCTTGCCATGATTGCGGGAAGTTCTCGAGGGAGAACCGTCCCCTTAATGTAGTCATCACTCGCTGAGAAGGAGAGGAGAGAGAATTCAAAAATCAAATCCCCTCTTTGTTCTCAAACCTAGCCTCTTCTCGTTTTTCTTCTCGCATCACCACGTCGACAGACATCGTTCAGAGACTAAGATCTTCTCTGTCAATCCCTGAATCCATCATCATCATGCCTACTCAAGAGAAATTCTTCGACCTTATGAAGCATAAGAACTTTGATGTGCTTTACATGTATCCTTCTCAGATGCTGAGAAGTTCCCTTTCTCTTCCTCTCCCCCAACTGGTTAAGGATTTCATGTGTCGGTTTAAGCTTCACCCGACACAATGTTCTCCTAACCTGTTGAGGGTTCTGATGTGCGTTGTCACCATCAACCGTTCGCTGCACCTCGATCTCGGGGTAGACGACATCTAACATTTGTATGACCTGAGGAAAGCAGAGAATGCTTTCTATCTCTTGGCCAGAAAAGACATAACCCCTCTCGTGGAGAAGCTCCCTTCCTTCGACAGTGGGTGGAGGGAGGAGTGTCTTGTGCAGCTGACTTGTAACGCCCCAGGGTTACACAGCAAAACATTGTCTGCTTTGCCCCTAAATGGGCTCACGGGTTTAAAATGTGTCTTGATGTGTAAGATCTGTGCTCACATATAAGCACAGACTATCTCCTCCCATTAGGCGATGTGGGACTAAACACCCTCACCCTCACTCAATCCATGGGCCTCTTGGGACTCTTGGGCCTGGGCCAGGCGTCACAATCACCCCCTCTAATAGGCCACACGTCCTCGTGTGGGGCCACTCACACCCACCATCGCGAAATGGACAGGCTCTGATACCAATTGTAACGCCCCAGGCTTACACAGCAAGAAATTGTCCGCTTTGCCCCTAAATGGGCTCACGGGTTTAAAACGCGTCTTGGTGTGTAAGAGCTGTGCTCACATATAAGCACAGACTATCTCCTCCCATTAGGCGATGTGAGACTAAACACCCTCACCCTCACCCAATCCATGAGCCTCTTGGGACTCTTGGGCCTGGGCCAGGCGTCACAATCACCCCCTCTAATAGGCCACACGTCCTCGTGTGGGGCCACTCACACCCACCATCGCGAAATGGACAGGCTCTGATACCAATTGTAACGCCCCAGGCTTACACAGCAAGAAATTGTCCGCTTTGCCCCTAAATGGGCTCACGGGTTTAAAACGCGTCTTGGTGTGTAAGATCTGTGCTCACATATAAGCACAGACTATCTCCTCCCATTAGGCGATGTGGGACTAAACACCCTCACCCTCACCCAATCCATGAGCCTCTTGGGACTCTTGGGCCTGGGCCAGGCGTGACATGACTGGTCCTTGGGAATTCAACCTACGGACCGCATGGTAGGCCGAAGGTGCCACATTGTCTTCGTTCGATGAAATTGGGTAAGCATAAGAGTGAGTGCCCTTTTAGATCGTTCCCTTCATCATCGAGACCTGAAGAGTTTCTTTATTTCTTGTCAGATGACCTTGAGCAAGCAACTCCGGATCCTTCAGTGGTGAAGTTTGATCAGATTGCTCGCACCCAAGAAGTGGAGGATAAAGATTTCCACAAAATTCTTAGCCCTCCAGGTTCTTGGGCCGCTGGCTCTTCCTCGGTGGCCGCTGGCACATCGTCGAGCCCCGACGCTCCTTCTGCTTCTTTTTCGTTGTGAACGAGGAGGTGGCTAGACAGCTCGCTGCCCTCAAAGCCAAGTTTGCCTCTATTTCAAGGAAGAGGCCCAGATTGCCGCTTCCTTCAAAACGAAGGTAAAAAACGCCTCGTCCTGAGTCTTCAATCCAGGTGGACGAGACAAGAGAGGGGGCGGCCGCCACACTTGGCACACCTTCGACTCTCCCTTCTGGGGGTCCAAGTAGGCCTCCTGCGGATGCAGCTGGTGGTCAAGGATCGGGGTTTGCCCCGACCTCTAGCGGACCGGGAAGCCCGTCGAGTGCTACCGCTAGCAAATCTCTAGACGCGGTAGTGGTTCCGCTATCTCCTGAAGTTGAGGTGATCGAGTCCTCCATCTCGGTAGTCGACTTGGCAAGAGCTGAGTTGTCATCAATCGAGGCAGTCAAGATGGCGCCTCCCTCGATTGTAGTACCTGGGTCAAGCCCAGTTGCGGCGATGGGGG
The DNA here is from genome assembly GCA_030737835.1 of Acorus gramineus. NCBI lineage: Eukaryota > Viridiplantae > Streptophyta > Magnoliopsida > Acorales > Acoraceae > Acorus > Acorus gramineus. The sequence continues at coordinate 1,437,370 of JAUJYN010000026.1, read as the reverse complement.
TTGCATCCCCTCCAGAGGTTCACTCGGGGGTGCCCCTAGCTGTTATGGTGGAGACTCCATCCTCCATCTCGCCGTCTCTGATGGTGTCCTCGGTCATTCAGACCGCGGCCGTTCCTTCAGAACCCTCTCGCTCGGACGTTCCTTTCGTCTCAGCCTCGGAGGCCATTCCTTCCGTAGCAGTCGATGCTCCAAACTTGGCCTCCCCAAGGGTTACATTAGCCAATCAGGCTATGCTTGTCAGGGCTTCTGCAGCGGCTCCTTCGGCTAGTACCTTTGTTGGGCGCACCAACAAGGAGGTTGCCTGTGCTCAACTCAGGGGTTGCCTTCTTGAAGACGACCTGGAAAGCGCTCGCCAAGCAACGATTGAGGCACTTTTACTCGCCAAAACACAGACAACATATAAGTAAGCTTCTGCACCTCCTTCTTGTTCTGCGGAGGCTCCATCTCCATGATTGCTTTGATCTGATCGGGGTTGGCTTCGATTTCTCGTTGAGTCATCAAATACCCCAAAACTTTCCCGAGGTGACTCCGAAGGAGCACTTTGTTGCTTTTAATTTGAGCCGGTATTTGCGTAACACAGTGAAGACCTCTTTCAAATGGGACAGATGGTCAGCTCTGCGCTTGCTCTTGACCATCATGTCATCAATATAGACTTCTACAGGTATCCCGATCTGGTGCTGGAAGATCTTCGTGACCAACCTCTGATAGGTAGCCCTGGCATTTTTCAACCCGAATGGCATTACTTTATAACAGTAAATATCGGTGGGGGTTATAAATGCGGTTTTTTCTTGGTCAGGCTCGCACAATGGGATTTGGTGGTAGCCTAAATAAGCATCCATAAAACTCATTAGTTCATTACCCGATGAGGAGTCCACCAGCTGATTGATCTTTGGCAGTGGGAAGTTGTCCTTCAGGCACACGCTGTTCAAGTCTGTGAAGTCTACGCACACCCGCAACTTCTTGTTCTTCTTTGGAACCACCACGGTGTTGGCCAGCTAGTCGGGATGTCGCACTTCGCGGATGAACCAGGCGACCAAGAATCTATTCACCTCGTCTCGTACTGCTTCTGCATGTGCCAAGGCCATTCACCGCTGCTTCTGCCGAACTGGGTGAATGGTGGGCGAAATGAACAACCGGTGGTTTGCGACCTCGGGGTCAATCCCCGACATGTCGCGAGGTTTCCAGGCAAAGACATCCTTGTTTTTGACAAGGAGGTCAAGTATCGCCTTTCTTTCCTCGGCTAACAGTAAACTCCCGACGAAAAAGAATTTCTCGGGGTCAATAGGGTCTATGGGGACCTCCTCTAGGTCTTCCAGAACCCTATCTTCGGGACCGAGTCGGCTCTCGTCCGCCTTGACTCGGTCTTGAAGTAATTGCTACCTCTTAGGATGGATCTCTCCCTCCTCGGGTAGTTCCTCAGGCAGGGTTGATTTCCCCACCAGTGCCGCCATATAGCATCGTCTCGTGGCTACCTGATCCCCTTGAATCTCCATTATCCCTTCAGCCGTGGGGAAACGAAGACGCTGATGATAAGTGGAGGGGATCGCCTTCATCGCCATCAACCATGTGCGCCCAATGATCGCTTTGTATGGTGATGGGAGGTTCATGATGGTGAACTTTGTCATGGACGCTTATTTCCTGCTCGGACTGGCAAGGTGATCTGTCCGGCCGGGATGACTCGCGCACCATTGAAAGAGACCACTGGATCCTTAGTCGGTATGAGGTCAGCCGCTTTCAAACCCATCTGAAGGAAGGGTTGCATAAAAAGGATGTCGGCTGAGCTCCCTTTGTCGACAAGGATCCTTTTGACGTCAAAATTAGAGATGCATGGGTAATTACCAGCGCATCAGAATGTGGGGCGTGGACTCCCTCCAGGTCGGTGTCAGAAAAGGTGATAACTCCCTCATCATCATTCTTTGCTTTCTTTGTGACTAGCTTCGGCTCCTAGTCGATCTGCATCATTTCGAAGGGGATTTGCATCTTCTTCGAATCTCGTCGGACACTCTTCGGCTTGGTGAAATGCAGTTTGCCTCTGAAGATGACATCGATAACCTCGGCCGCAGTGTTGGTCAACGTTTGTAACATGCTACTCCTCTGCAGCTTGGGTCTTCTCGGAGGGTACATATTCCTTTAGGCGACCCTTCCAGACATGTTCTTCCAGGAATCCTCGAAAAATGTGACACCGATCGGTCGTGTGCCCCACGCTTTTGTGATAGTCGCAACGGAGAGACTGGTCCCACTTTGACTCATCACTCTTCATTGGCTCAGGCCACCTGAACCATTGCTGACTCTGAATTTTGGGCAGAATTTGGGATGGTGGGATTTTAAAGAATGTCCCCTATCCCTCTCGCACCGCATTCGTTGAGGTGCCCTGCTTCTTGTCCTTGTCACCCCGTCGGTCCTTCTGACAGGATTCCGTCGAGCGTTTAGTTGCCGGTGCGGGAGTGGTGGCAGTCGGCAAAGAGCGGGATGCCGCCACCACTTGCTTGAGGAGCTTAGACTCCTCTTCCACCTTTGCGTACTTTTCAGCACACCCCATTAGATCACGCAAATAGGAAGAAGTGCGCTTGATGAGCGATTCCTTCAGGCTATTGCCAGCTGGAAGTCCATTGCGAAAGGCCATGACTGCAGCGTCCTCATTGCAGTCTTCTACTTCGAACTTCAGGATACGGAATCGATCGACATATTGACAAATCGATTCTCTCTGTTGCATTTGGATCTTCATGAGATCTCCAAGGTCTTTCTTCCTTTGCCTACTGCAGATGAAGTGCTCGGCAAACATTGTGCCGATCTCTTCGAAAGTTTGGATCGCCGCAGGCGTTAGAAGGTGGAACCAAGTGAGGGCGGCCCATTCTAGGTTGGATGGGAAGAGGCAGCACATCAGCCCGTCATATAGCTCGTACAATGCCATGGAGTGACGGAACACAAAAATATGGTCGTAAGGGTCCAACGTGCCATTGTACAGCTTGAACTTGGGCTGAACAAACTTCCGTGGAAATCGTTCTCTGAGGATGGCTGGGCAAAACGGAGAGGCGAAGCCCCGTAATGCGTGCTCTACCATCCCGTGATCTCGGGCTCGCCACACCTCCGAACGTAGGTTGTGGCGGGGCTACACGACGGCTCCCTCTGTTTGCTACAGGGGATTGCCCTGGCATCCGCCGGATGTTTCGCTGAAGGCCAATCTTTCTTGATGCGCCGGCCTCCACAATGCTTCCCTCCGGGTGGAACGTTCCCGACGTGGGGAACGTCCGTGCCTTGGTTCCTCATGAACCCATCGGCAAGCCCAAGGGGAGCGTGAACGTCGACGGCTCTGTTGCCTACGATTCGAGGAAGAGGTGCTTCTTTCCGAATTGGAGGATTGGGCTGTGCCGGGGGTGGCGGCAGGACGCCCTATTGAACAGGAAGTTGCAGATGCTGGTTGGCGTAGAACTGTTGCATCGATGTTTCAATCATTTGTTTCATGGATCCCTAGAGGCGGGTGAGGAGTGTTTTCTGTGTGGATTCCACCACCTGCCGGAGATCTTGGGCCTGACTGATCATGGCCCCGGGTGAATTGTTGATGGCAACACTTGGTGGGACGTCAACTCGACTTTGTTGTCTTTCGAAAGGGGTGTCATTTGGATCAGACATTCTGAACACTAGCTTTTTGTTATGATGTCCCACAGACGGCGTCAAACTGAGGAGGATAACTTCCCCTACAGTTAAATTTGTAGAAGTGGGATTAAAACTTGGATTGGAATTTTTGTGAAAAAAAAATTTAATTTGGTGGCTTGAATCTGTCTTTTCCTGTCTCAATGACTGACTGGGATCGATTGCTGTGAATGACTGACAGTGCCTTTAGAGTGCCATCGCGCGACCTCTTTATAGGCTGCCTACGTACCCCTTTGGGATCAAGTCACACGTAGTTCCTTTACTGGCCTTGTAATTGCCTTGCTACTAAGTGTTTAGTGGGCTTTTTTTTTACGAAAATGTTCCCCATGTTGGACTATTGATTACCCACGTTTCGTGGGTAGTGGGCCTTAATTGTCACTTGGCGTTTCATTCCTCTGACCGTTTCTTCAGTCTGTTCGTAGCCCTTTGGCCTACTCGTTTATCCATCACGCCATTTTGAGTGCGTTTGCGAGATGGAAGATCAACCGACCAGACCTCTTGTCTGGTTGTGCCTTAACTGCTCGAGGTGGTATTCTTTCGCGAGGTGCCCGACTGTCCAACTAGACCCTAGATCTACTAGTGTCAACATATCTGGGAAAGTCATCATTGCTCAGAATCCAGATTCTGATTCACAGGGCCCACGCATGACCCATATTCATCTTGCTATGACACATCAGTTCTTGCCTGACACGTGTCGTGCGGATTTTTATCTCCATAATGTGTAAAATAAAATATAAAAAAAATTATTCAAGGATAAAAGAAATATGTCTCCAATCTTTTTTTCAAAAACAAAAATATAAAAAATCTGAAATCTTTACGAGGTGAGATCCAATAAATAAAACGAGTGCAACATACACAGAAGAGCGTCACATCGGAAGCCAAGAAAAGACGCGAAAGCACAAAATATCCATTCCAGATCTGAGGTCAACAACTCACACAGAGGACATGTGTGGTGTAGAATATTTATCGTCTCATATATCGTACTCTTTAAAAAAAAAAAAAAAAAAAAAAAACAACCAAAAGCCCTCGAAAGAGAAAAAAAAAATATCTGAGAAGAAAACCACGTGTGACCAAACTACCGATTTAACAAATATCTAGGTCGCTGCGGGCGCCACCTTGGCTTTCATATAAAAAAAATAAAAAAACCCCTCTCTCGCCGAATCAAAATCAAAGATATCTTCACCGCCTTGTCAGAGCATAGCAATCTTTTTTTCTTCGGTATATTGGATCGACTTATTAATGGATCTTAAGAAGATCGTCGGAGTGGACGACGGACTTTGGACGGACGAGATGCACGTGTCGTTCCTGAACTGGATAGAGGCGTCTTTCGTGAGGAGGATGCTCGGGACGGCCCACGATCGGGGTTCCTCCCTCGACAAGGTCGACGACGACGCCGCCTTCGTGTCGTCGCGAATCCGCCTCGATCGCTACCTCCCCGACAGCGCCGACTCCACCTTCGACTCGAAGCGGTACTGTCCAGCCAGAGGAGGTAAAAAAAAAAAAAACGTCTCGGGATTCGCGCTGCACTGTTTTTGTTTTACGTAATAATAAAAAGACAGAAATGGGAACATCCGTAGCCGGATAATTGGTGTTACTCAAAGATCTGGACAGTTAATTGTAGGCTTCTTCGTTTTATATCAAATTATTTGTAAATTTATTGTTGACGGAGCTAAACCGGTTAGAACTCAAACCATCTGCAGAAGAACAAAAATCACAAGATAGAAGACACGTAAATTTTACATACATTCATGGAATAAAACAAAAACCGGTTTCTTATTATCATCAAATAATTTGATTACAAAATATGTTAGTCTGTCTGTGTTTTTTCTCTTAAGAAAAACCCATATACACGGCAAACTCTTGAAAGAAAAATAATATTTTTAAACCTTGGCGAACATCTTCATTTATATGATAGAATACAATACATTTTTTTGGTAATTTATTCTCTCTTTTTTTATGTAGGCAAATCAGGAGTCAACCGATCACGAGCGAAGAGAGAGTTGCGCTCGCGTTCGCGTTCGCGTCCGTATAGTACATCGCAGGATCAGGTGAGGTTTCCATGAGAATGCCAATGGTTCACTTCTGTTCTATGTTCTAACGTGCTCCCGCGGATATATCGTCGGAGACGGTGTGCGGAAACTTTTATTAGTAAAAAATATCTCTCCGAGCGGTTCAAAACCAACAGATGATGTCACATATTAGATTTTTTTTGGACCAAGGTTTAATTAGTTATAAACCTAAATTTCTGGTGGTTGAATTAAATTTCTTCACCGCCGTAAGATATTGTTTTTTTTTTTTTTTTTTTTGCGCGCGTGTGTGTGAAATGATTAAACGAGTTGGTGGGGTTCCTTAAATGCTCTTTTGATGTACTGATAATTTTCAGTGAGTCCCTTTGTAAGGTCGTCTACAGTTTTTAAATTTATATTTAAATTTTATTTAAAATTTAAATAAAAATTAATTTGATATGATATGTTTTTAATCATCATTTTATATTTTATTTAAATCTTTTAAAAAATCCATATCTTATTCTGATTATTTTGTATAAATATTTTCAAAGTCTTTCCATAAACATTTTTATTATTCAATTTCTTTCATTCAAGACATTTAAATTTAAAAATTAAACTCATCCAATTTTTTGAAAAATAAAAAAATAAAAAATTTAAAAACAAAGATAAAGACTTAAGAAAGAAGACTCAAGAAAGTGAAAATTTTTAAGGGTGGGAAAGCATCTAATATAATTCAACTAAAGGTAGAGTTGAAGGAAAAAAAAATCACATTGAAAGAAAATGTAGAGATAAAAAAAAAAAAGATGTTGAAAATTTAGGTACAGATTTGGGTCCTCTTTGATTTGGGTAAATATTTGAATAAAAGCTTGATTTGGTGTGGGTATGGATAAATGGTTGGAGAAAGTTTTAAATTATTTTTATTTAAATTTAAATATATAAAGGTTTAAATATTGACAGAATTTAATATAAGTGTTATCTTTTTGTTCTTTTTGTTTGTTTTTTTTTATTTTACTTTAACTGAAAGTTTTGAGTACGTAATTTATGCTGTTGTTGCGTTTGAATGGATAAACGATTATATACTGATACTTATTCGCATTGGGTGCTAAAGGTGGTGCCTCAGCTGGAGAGCAGAGACGAAGGGGAGAGCAGTAAATGCGAACGGCGAGTCGATGTGTCATATCAATCGAGCTTTGAGAAACTTGACTAACATCCAATTGAAAGAAAAAAAAACGCAGAGACTAAACGTGTAAGAAATGCATGCGTTCGTAGGGTGTTGAGCTTCCAACAGTGTATTAGATTTTAAGATTCCCCCCCCCCCCCCCCCATCTTATCTTAAACACTAGCCGTCTTTAATTAGGTGATCTAGAATTCTAGATGTGTTGTTTTTTCAAGGGATTTGTTTTGTAAATTAATAAGTGAAACACCTCATTCAGTCAGACTTTCGTGATTTTGTTGACCCTGTTATCTTTGGATGTGATGACATTACTTTGTGAAAATGGTATAAAATGTTTCGTGCATTCGCACGTTATATAATCTGATATCAAGGACCAATATAAATAAGCTATTGTTATCCTATCAAATGGATTGATTTTTGCATCTATATGTAATTTCTCAATGTGTTATATATGTTAGGATTAGATCTCGATCTGGTTTATCACATCAGATGATTATGATGAAACCATATTAGGGTAAGCATCTAATTGGTATATATTAATTAAGATTTAATTTTAATTAATATTTAAAGTGAATCTCCTAAAATTAGGAAACAATATTTATTTGTTAATTAGAAGATTAATTTGAGAAGAAGTTATTTATATCTATAAATATCCTCTAGGGTTCCATGGTAAAACTTGGCATGATACAATATAGAGATCCTAGACCGAGGTTGAGAGGGTTCTAAGACATGGTAACTCCATGAGAGAGTTTGTGAGTCTTAATGTATTTTTTGTATCTCAACTATTATAGTAGATTCTCTGTTTTCGCCTCGTCAATATAAGTTAAGAGATATTTTTTCCCTTCAATCAAAATAAACTGATGGAGCTGTCACGCCTCAGGGTGGCCGTCCGACGTGGCAATAATGAAATATCAGCTATCAAGTACAAGAGATCAATAATGACTCCAATAAACAATACACAAGCTGGCAAACCAATGATAACTGATAACTCAACTGAAAAGCGGAAGCATAAGATATCAACAATGTCTGTAAACCAAAAACATTATTACAGACTCGAATACACAATCACTGTCCTGTGAGAGCCAAGTCTAGTCCAAATAAAATACAACCTGTGCCATATGCACGATTTACAATACATAAAATGACTCTAGGACTGCTGACAGCCTCGCACTCACCACCCGCCGGACAGAACGCTCCACGCACATAAGACCACGCCACAGGGAAGCTCCAGCTCCATGCCCAACACTGCCCCTGAAAAGAAACAGTATGCGAGGGGTGAGCTACAAGCTCAGTGAGTGGCTGGAAACCAATCACCATTACAACAGTTCAATGTTAAGGCAATTTCCTTTCAAGGAAAACATGGGTAGAAACCCAATGGATAACAAGGTCACGCGGCGGCGCAACCAACCTCACCCTCACCCTCACTCCCGGAGGAAGACTCTTGGGACTTTTGGGGAGAGACCATACCGTTGGTCGAAGAGACGCGGAATTACTGGTCCACACAACACTACTGGATCACCAACCTCACCCTCACCCTCACTCCCGGAGGGAGACTCTTGGGACTCTTGGGGAGAGACCATACCGTTGGTCGAAGAGACCCGGAATTACTGGTTTACACAACACTACTGGATCATCTACATCGAGATAACTGCCCAACGATGTCTTTGAACATCAATACGCAATTGGACCCAACAACTATTAGAACGGACGAACAACGAATGGGTCACGCGGCGACGTGTCTTCACCTCACCCTCACCCTCACCCTTTAGAGGTGACATAGGACTTTTGGAGAGATTAGACTCCTCTACACCCTTGGTCCACTGGTAGCCCTTTCCCCGGGTAGTCTCTACCTGATATACTCCCACGATCAATACGCTCCCGAACACATCTGTAGTACCTACGGATGGGAGCCCTCTGTCTGGAAAGCTTTTCCAACACCGGGGAGTTCCTACACGGATCCAACGAAGGGTAGAACGATTCCACGCTCGCAATATCATTCGTTAGCCCTCTCCCGGGTAGCCTCTACCTGGTATACCCCCATGATTGGTACATCTTGCCGCATGCATCGATAGCACCTACAGGTGGGGGCCCTCTGTCAGGACAGCTACAACCCGGGCCGCTTCAACACGGATGACATTGGGAGGAAACACTCCATGTTCGCAAAGCAAACCCAATGGAAAAACAACTACTCTCGATAATCACATATCGATGATATCGAATACTATTGCACTCTCACACGGTTGCGTCGCTCGGACACAAGGGGGGCTTGCCTCTGCTCTCACGCAGAAATAATCCCAAGGCACATAACCCAACAGGCGGTTCACACACACGCCTAGCACGGGTAGGCCTAGCTTAATACCATAACTACTGGCTTAACAAAACTGATAAGATAATGAATACTCCTGAATTCCAAACGAGTGCATCCCTAGGATGCACGGGGGCGATTACATCGCTCGCGCTCTAACTAATAAGCTACAACCCGACAACGGGTCATACCCAAGCCTATTTCAGATAGGCCTAATCAATTTTAACATGCGCATATATATATCCAGGAGAATCATATCATAGCTATGTGCATGAACCATATGCACAATCATCTAATAATTGACCATAAGGGTGACCCCTAACATGGATTTACATCATAAACAATAAATCATACAACATGCATACATGGCCATTAATCACATAAGCACACAAGGCAAAACTTAAGCATGCGTTGGATATCACCAACTTAAAAGGGAAGGGTCAAACGCGATCTCACGCACTAATAGGTGCATGCCAATATTTCAAATGAAGCCGAGTCGAGTAGGAAATCGCCTCTACTTACTCAGTTCGTGCAGAGGGAGAGGGCGAGAGAGAGAGATCATCATCTCTCGAAGTTGGTCATAGATTTGCCCCATTAGCATGGGCGCAACAACTACACCACGCCCTCGAGTCTTATCGCAAGGGAATATTATGCAGGTGCCCATTATTAACCGAGACTTAATCATACTGGATATTCCAATTAATATGGTGGGAGTAGTATTACAATACTACCTAAGGCATGTCATATTCTATACATCCATATACGGATACAATGCATGCAATATAAGCCTAGCATGCAAGATATCTAACATATTATAGTTTAAGCATGGCCATACTACTTATCTACACAAGTAGTATAGCTAGGGTGCCCATCGATGCGCGACGCACGACTACGCGTGTTGAGTGCATCTCGAGGGGTTGGATTAAACCACTCACTGCAACTCGGGACCTCGCGCATCCCATCCGACGAAATCTGCAAGATAAGGGAATCAAATTTGGTGAGTAACATCATATTATAAAACTTAGAAATTACTAGAAATACCAAAGACTTAGACATGCACGCATACGGGCTCGCACGCATGCGAGCACGCGCGTACGCACGCATGCCCGAGTGCCCCAGCACCTACCCGAGCCCCTGGGCAGCCCCGCGCGTGCCCCTGCACGCGCACGCGCGCGCGCGCGCGCACTGGCGCCCTTCCGCATGCCCAAGCGCGCCCAGACACGCTGCCCCGCGCGCGGGCAAGCTCTCGCGCGCCCTCGCGCACTCCCGCGCACGACCCGCGCGCGCTGCCAGTGTCCGCGCGAACCCGCTCGCTCGCTCCACGCACACCCGCGCGCACACGCACGCCCCCGCCTATGCACCCGCCTGCGCCCGCGCGCACGCGCGCGGACAGACCCGCGCACGCGCTCAACACCCTTTAACCCCTTTTAACCCTTCCCCCACACTCCTCACTCACCCTAAACCAACTACCCAGTGTTCTGATATGCGGGATGCGGTTTCTGTGCGGCTAGGGTACCGCACAGAGTATATGCAGTATGCGGGAGTATATGCGGGAGTATATGCGGTTCTATAATTTTTTATTAATAAAAATTAAAAAATGAATTATTCTATGGTGATTATTATAAAATGTGAAAAAATAATAATTGATTTGACATATGATTTATAAGAGGTAATGACAGTTAATTTGACAATGGAACCACATATTCTTTGGTTAGAATAGCTTGGAATAACTATAATTCCAAATTCATATACCAGTTTATTTTGACATATGTTATCCCATAGTATTCATTGTATCCAAACACCAAAAATTATTTAGTTTGTTTTATTCTAGATTCTTCCATAGCCTATACCGTATCCAAATGGGGGCTTAGACCACCAGAATTTTCAATCTAGATAAAGAAGAAAAAAAACATATCTCTTCACTCATTGTACAAAGAAAAATTATTTTTTTGCGAGGTAATCAATCTTTTACATAAGGAAAATGTTAGACTCAGTCACATTCACAAATCAAAATTGAGATCTCACATGTTTTCATTTTTTTTAAATAGTAAACATTATCTAATGAGGTATATGCTTTGATAAAAAGTGTATATCGCTCCATTTCAAGTTTAATAAACTCATTTTTACTAAGTGTAAAAAAATATGTAATGTAATATATATAACATCTAATAAGATATATGTTTGATTAGATTTCTAACATGGTATATAAGACTGTGTTTTAGATAGAGAAAAAAACCAAGTGTAATAGCACTGTTTACATATAAACACAAGAATCTCCTCTAATTAAGTACTGTGTTAATTTTTCCCTCTACTTTGACACTTCACATGTTATGTCCCAAAATATTCTGTTTCATCCAACGATGGATGATGACACTGATATACATTAATCATCTTTTATACCACATTATACTTTCACTTATATATATTTCAATTATTAATGAACCATACAATCCCATACAAGAACAGCAAACGCTCCCATTCTCATCTCCATTAAAAAAAACAGAGAAACAAAATTATCAAAGAATTAACACCGTGAAAAGAATTGAAGACCTTAAAATAAAAATAAAAAACAAATTAACCTCAACCGCGCGCGCACGATAAAAAAAAACCCCTTTCAGACGACCCGCGTTTCACGTTACTTCAAATTATCCGATCGTCCTCAAATCCCAACCGTGAAGGAGGCCGGAGTCGCCGGACCGCCAGAGGAGTCGCCGGCCGGAGTCGAAGAAGAAGAAATCTTGAAGAAGTCTCGCCTGCGTGGATTCGGCGATTCGGCGTTGAAGAAGTCCCGAGGAAGAAGAAGTATTGAAGAAGAAGAAAACTAGGGCAGGTCGAGCCGTCGAGGGATTTTGTTTTTTTTTTTTTTTGTGCGCCCGCTTAAGCGGACGCATAAGCGGGATCGGGCCGCATATGCGGGCCCGACCCGCATAACCCCGACTAATGCCCCAGGCGGGTCGGTCGAGTGACCGAACCGCACGTGCGCGCCGCTTAACCCCTCCCCCACACTCCTCACTCACCCTAAACCAACTACCTAGCATGAATGACTTTCCAACAACCCCTAAAGCCATGAAAAACCAAAGAAAAGAAGGGGAAGAGCTCACCAAGGGAGGGGGAATGAAAGGGGGAGATTCGGGGGCCCTCGATGCACCCGCGACCACCTCAACCACCACTACCACCACCTCCACAGCCTCTCCTCAGCCTTCTTTGGCTGAAAAACAGGGGGGGGGGAAGACATGAGAGGGAGCTTGAGAGAGGAGAAACCACAACAACAACAACACATACACAAAACTCACCTTCTTGTGCTTCCTTCTTCACCTTCTCCTTCATTTGCTTTTTCCTCCTTCTCCACACACAAAGAGGGGAAAAAAAGAGACCAAGAGAGGGAGAGAAGGTGTTCCACGAAATGGGAGAGAGGGGGAGAGAGAGAGAGGGCAAAAATGTCATTTTCATGCCCAAATAGTGCCTAGGGGTGACCATAAGGGGGTGGTGAGGTTAGGGTTAGGCTCACCCTCACTCAACCACTTATTTTTGCTTTATTGGGAAGCGTGCGGAGAAGCACTACACACTCGAAAATATCTCACCCACCAAAACCCAGTAACGGCCAAACCCAGATGCGATTCGGTAAAAGCCAAAATTTTAGCGACTCCAATCGAAAAAAACAAAAAGGCCCTGAATGACCAAGATGTGACCAAGGCTTAACCGAAATGGCTCCAAATGACATAGACATAACAGGAGCAACTCTCTCGAATCTGAACCCGGTTGAATATGAATCCTACACTAAAAAAGAAATCAAGATGGCACCAGTGTGGTGCCAGCCAAGGGAATGCCGAATAGATGTATCAGTAAGGGAATTCGAAAGTCTTATCTCACTAATTAAGTGGCTTGCATCAAAGTTAACTCATATCTCAATTTGCTGTTAACCATCCCTTTTATAGGATTCATGGGCTAGATAGCCATTGTCACTAACCCCATATCTGTTGTAACAACTCTCCCTTAATGGTAGTGGGTGAATTTTGTGATAACCGCTCTGCTTTATTGTAGCTGAACGTGCCCTTAATTACCCACGTTTTATGAGTAATAGCCTTAATCATTCATCTGACAGTTACAGGCGTTATGGGTGCCTGACCGTTTCCGAGGTTCTCCTCGTGGTCTTGATCTAGTCGGTACATAGAGTCCTGCTCGGCTGTACCCAGTCATTCGTTCACGAGATGTAGCACAGTTCATACTTGATTCAATCTATTCATGTCACACCTGTTTGGGATGGCATTCACCCGTGAGGTGTAAGACTGTTCGACTAGACTTGGCTTAGTTCAATGAGGGGCCAATCTAGTTGTGTCTCACCTGCTTGGGAGTGCCTGCTCAGTATTCCACTACTAGGTTTGGGTCCTTAGGTGTCAAATATGGTGGCCCATACCCGTCTAAGCCTAGACATATGTCGTATTTTAATAGGGTGCAGATTTTTTCTTCTACATAGGCCTAGGCCAAACCACGTATATCTTGTGTTCTTGTGTTGATGGCTTCTGCGATTTCGTTTCCCAACAACAGTATTACAGCGAAGTTCAATTTATTCGTGTGAGATAGTCACGGAGAATTCCATCTACATGATAATTTATTTGAATAGTTTCAATTGGTTGATATAGAAGCCCAAGATGGAGGACATCCTTTATTGTAAGGATTTGTTAGAACCAATTGAAGAAGATAAAAGCAAACTGGAAAAAATGATAGAAGAAGACTGAACCAAGTTGAATAAAAAATGTGTTACCATTATTTGACAGTGGGTTGATGCCAGCGTATTCCATCACATTGCAAATGAGACGAACACATACTCTCTTTATGGAAAACGCTTCAGTCTTTGTGTGAGAAGAAAACTGCGGGTGACAAGGCATTTTTAATCAGGAAATTCATGAATTTAAAGTTCAAAGATGGCAATATTGCAGAGCACCTGAATGAGTTTTAGATCTTGATGAATCAATTGACTAATATGAAAATGACTTTGGATGATGAGTTACAGGCACTATTATTTTTGGGATCTTTGCCGGACAGTTTGGAAAGGGTAGTCGTCACATTGAGTAACTCTGCTCCAGATGGTGTATTGTTTATGAGTATAATTATGAGCTGCTTGTTCAATGAAGAAACAAGAAGAAAATCAGCGGGTATAGATGATGCACAGACCCTTGTCATAGCGAACAAGGGGGAGCAATGGCTGAGAACAAGAAGGTCATAGCAGGTACAGAAGCAAGTCAAGGTCTGAAGAAAACGCGTGCTACCACTACGGTAAAGCTGGTCACTTCAAGAGGAATTGTTGAATTTGGAAAAGAGAATAGGATGAGGAAAATTATCAGAAGAAGAAAGATGACAACAAGAACATCACGGTTATTGCATAAACAGATGAATTTGTGGCTCTTTCTTTCAGAGAAAAAATGCTCTCATGTTGCAGATTAGAATACTGAGTAGATAGTTGATATATGATCGTCCTACCATGCGACTCCTAAGATGGATTTCTACACTTTGTGCAGGGCAGGTGTCACGCCCCAGGGCGGCCGTCCCCGGGACGCTGCAAGGGTATACATGATATCAGCAGTCAATACAGGGGATCAATAATATACCATAACAATAGCTAAAAAGACAACACAGACAACAAAAGGGCTGACATGATGTATACACAGAAAAGCGGAAGCAAAAGACTGAATCTGTAAATCAACAACACTTTACAGACTCGATACATAATCATATGTCCTGTGAGAGCCAATATATCCACAATACATCCATCAAAATACAATCCATACTAGGTGCCCAAGCACAGAAATATATACATACAATGAAAGAGAAGGATGCTGATGGCCTCAAAACTCGAGGGACGTGGCGCTACTCCGCTACTGGTGTAGTCGCTCGGGAAGCTTCTCCTTCAAATCCGCTTCGGTAATCACTAGAGAAAATAATTATGCAAGGGGTGAGCCACACGCTCAGTAAATAGCACAACCCATGCATACAGTTTATATTAACCACATTTAATCAAGTCACTAGCCTCAAAGTGGCATAAACAACACAAATCCGGGGGTTCGTTACATCGCCGAACCACCATACCCTCACCCTCACCCTCACCTCTCAATAGGTGACAAAAGATGTTGGGACTTAATAGGCTGATAATCATCCTTACACAATCCAGTGGGTCGCCACAACGCCGGCCCACCATACCCTCACCCTCACCCCTCAATAGGTGACATAGGCTCTTGGGACTGACTAGGCTGTTGGTCACCCTTGGTCCACCGATAGTCTCTCCCCACTCCGTAGGTCGTTTGGCCATTCCCACATTCAGCACAGTCCATCTACCAAATCAGGAGGTGTCTACTGATGGGAGCCCCTACACGGGACAACCTTTCTAATGCTGAGGTAGTCTCTACACGGATCCAACGAAGGGAACAGAATAGCATATCCATCGCATATGATCCACTCGGATCCGCTGACAGCACATCTCTACAACTCTAATGTCTTGAATTCCTCATAATTCCTCCAGCGCGCATAACCAAGATGCGGGGAATACATAAGATAATAATGAGGAAAAGAGACCTTGGGAGGGCAACCTGAGGTCCCGATGTAGGACATCCCGCCAACCAAACAAGGAACACGGAGTACCCTAACCCGGGTCTCAATGTTAACCTCGCAAGGCCCCCTTATATTCCCCAAGGCATGCTAATAATATCACAAGCTTGCATTTAATTAAATAAATCAAACTAATAGGACGCATGCATAGGTCAGGGCTTTCCTAGCATGATAACGGGGTGACAGGATGCACGGCTCATGCACATATCCTAAGGGTGCAAGTCTCTAACATACAAGTCTAGGGTGGCATGCATTCTACACATAAATCATGCTTGCATGGATTATAATAAAAGCAGTTAATATCAACTATGTGCCCCAGGGGAGGACGGTACACGCCCAAGTGCATGTAGCGCCTCTCAACTGGGTTGGGTTGTCCCACTCACCGATAACCGGGCCGTCGCGCGACCGTACATCAAAATCTGCAAGACAGGGTAAACAACCCGGTGAGTAAAAATACACAAAAACCCCAAAATACACAAAAATACACAAATATACACCCAACACTTGGGCAAACGTACATACGGCCCGTATGCACGATAGCTCGAGCACCCCGACTCACTCCCGCACCCCCGGCAACCACTCGCACGGCCACCCGCCCCCGGATGCACCGCCGCGCCTCAGCCCGCGCACCCAGGCGCACCGCCGGGCCCCTGCCCGCACGCCTGGACACGCTGCCGAGCCACCCGGGTGCACCGCGCGCCCACTGCGCCCCATCGCAGCAGCCCGCGCGCACCCGCACGCCCCGTGCTGGCCCGCGCGCCCAGTGCCTCGCCCCGCGCGCACCACTCGCGCACCTCCGCTGCCCTCGCACCATCCGCTCGACCAGCCCTGCACCGGTGCACCCGCGCGCACTGCGCCCCACACGCGCACCTGCTCGCTCGCACCCACTGCTCACCTCACCGCGCGCATGCCTGCGCCTCTGCCCAGCGCTCCGCGCGCATGCCCCTCCACGGTGCTCAGCGCCCAGCACACTCGCGCCCAGCGCCCAGCACGCGCGCCTTGCTGGCCTCCAGTTCCACCCGAACGCACGCGCGCGCCCTGCCAGCTGCTCCGCCTGCTGCGCCTATGCTGCCTGTGCTGCTGCCTGCTGCGCCTGCCTGCTGCCATCCTGCCCGGGACAGACCACCACCCTGTCCGACACCTCCACCACCAACCACCGCCCACCAATGGCCTCCGACCACCCCCAACCACCTCCGACAGCCACCCACAGCCGCCGACCACCACCCAACCCAAAACCACCCTCCTAACAAGCATCTAAGCCAAAAAGAAGAGGAAAAAGAGATTACCAAGGGAAGGAAGGGATGCTCGGTTGCTCTCCGCGCACCGAAACGCCTCTCCAAGGGTTTCCACCACCAAGACCTCTTCCCACCTCCGAAATGGCTCAGATCTGAGGAGAAGAGAGGGCGGAAGAAAGGGCTAGACACGCTGAAATTCGGATTTGAAAACACCGGGGTGTAGATCGGGACCGGATCTACCCTTTCTATGTTTTAGGTTTTAAGGTTTGGGCACTCCAAGGGGCTCAAAAGCTTGTTTTGAGAGAGGGAGAGAGAGAAAGCAAAAGAGGAAGATGATGAATAGTGGGCAACCTTTTTTTGCTCACTTAAATAGTCAATTCAACTTAATTAGTGTTAACCTAGATTAATTAGGTTAAGGGTGCTTAAAGGGGGATTTGACTTGGGTCAACCTAACCACACAAAAAGACAAAAAGGGTTGACCAAGTCATGGGCCCACTTTGACCGAGTCAACTCTCCCAATGACTTCTCGCTCGGTCAAAACCCGGATACGCCCCGGAACTGTGAAATTTTGAAACGTTACCGGAATTCGATGAAATTTTCATGAGTGGCTTAAAATGGCACCAGGACACATAATATGCAGTTAGAGAAAACCGGAGTCCTCAAGCTCAGGACGATAGCTAACAGTCTAAAATTTTAGCGGTTCCGATCGAAAAACAAAAAAACTCAAAAACTGCCAAAATGCTCCAATGGTTACCAGCAGGCCAAAAAGTGACACATATATAACATTCTCCCCCCCTTAGGAAATTTTGTCCTCAAAATAAATACAAGAACATCTAAGAAGGGAAAAGATGCGGATACGCGTCACGCATGGCGTCCTCGAGCTCCCAAGTGGCCTCGGCACCGGAACGGTGCTGCCATCGCACCTTGACCAGCTGGACGGTCTTGGTGCGGAGCCTCTTCTCGCGGCGGTCCAGGATCTCAATCGGCTGCTCAACGAAAGACAAGTCCGGCTCGAAGACGAGCGGCTCGAACGGGATGATGTGAGCAGGATCGTGGACATATCGCCTCAGCTGCGAGACATGGAAGACGTCATGGGCCTGAGCCAACTGTGGGGGCAGAGCTATGCGATAGGCCACCTCTCCAACTCGCTCGAGGATGAGGAACGGCCCAATGAAACGCGGACTCAGCTTGCCCCGCACACCGAATCGGAAGATGCCCTTCATCGGGGACACCTTCAAGAACACATGGTCACCAACCTCGAAGGTGAGCTCACGGCGACGACGGTCGGCGTAGCACTTCTGACGACTCTGAGCGACTCGGATACGCTCGCGAATCGTCTTCACCATCTCTGAGGTCTGGTGAACGATCTCTGGTCCCTCTAACTGGCGCTCTCCGACCTCATCCCAACACAGGGGGGACCTGCAGCTGCGGCCATAAAGTGCCTCGTAAGGAGCCATCCGGATGCTCGAGTGGTAGCTGTTGTTGTAGGCAAACTCCACCAACGGAAGGTGCCTCTCCCAACTGCCCCCAAAATCGAGAACACAGGCCCGCAGCATGTCCTCAAGGTTCTGGATCGTCCTCTCCGACTGGCCGTCCGTCTGCGGATGAAACGCTGTACTGAAATGGAGGTTCGTACCAAGGGCGTGCTGGAGGCTACGCCAGAACCTCGAAGTAAAACGCGCGTCTCGATCAGAAATGATGCTGACTGGAGTGCCATGGAGACGGACAATCTCGGAGACAAATAACTGCGCCAGGGTGTCCAGAGAATCGGTGAGTCGGATGGGGAGGAAATGAGCAGACTTCGTCAGCCGGTCGACGATCACCCAGATGGCATCGCGACCCGAACGTGACCTCGGCAAACCCGAGACGAAGTCCATGGTGATCTGCTCCCACTTCCACTGAGGGATCTCAATGGACTGCAGCTTCCCCGCAGGGCGCTGATGCTCCGACTTCACCTGCTGGCATACTAGGCATCGGGCAACGAAACGGGCAATATCCGTCTTCATCCCGCGCCACCAGTAGCCGCGACGAAGGCCCCTGTACATCTTCGTGCCACCAGGGTGCACTGTGTACCTCGAGCGATGGGCCTCGTCCAGAATCTTCCGCTTCAGCTCTGCGTCGTCGGGAATGCACACTCGGCCTCTGAATCGCAGGATCCCGTCCGCGCGAATCTGGTAGTCCGGACGCTCGCCCCGGGCGACGCCTTCAGAGAGGACTATAAAATGCGGATCCTGTGCCTGAGCCGTGCGGATATCGTCGAGAAGGACTGGCTGCACCACTAGCCTGGCCAAAAAGCCACCAGCAGGAGTCTCTCGAACGCTATCCAGCAAGCGGCCTCCTCCAGAAGCCTCCAACGACGGACAGCCATGTGGGCGGCCATGCCCAAGGGCTGCCTACTGAGCGCATCTGCAACGACATTCGCCTTACCCGGATGGTAAGCGATGTCACAATCGTAGTCCGTCAGGAACTCAACCCAACGTCTCTGACGCATGTTGAGCTCCGGCTGGGACTGCAGATATGTCAAGCTCTTATGATCAGTAAAGAGCTCGAACTCCTCTCCATAGAGGTAATGCCTCCACATCTTCAGCGCAAAGATGATCGCAGCCAACTCAAGGTCATGGGTGGGGTAATTCTGCTCATGGGGCTTCAACTGACGAGACGCGTAAGCCACCACCTTACCGTGCTGCATCAGGACGCAACCCACACCCAACTGCGAGGCATCTGTGTAAACTGCGAACCCACCACTCCCAGATGGAAGGGTAAGAACTGGCGCTGAGGTGAGCCTTCGCTTCAGCTCCTGGAAGCTCTCCTCGCAAGCAGGGGACCACTCGAACCGAACATCCTTCCGAGTGAGGCGGGTAAGAGGAACGGCTATCTTCGAGAAACCCTCGACAAACCGCCTGTAATAACCGGCAAGCCCAAGAAGCTCCGAATCTCTGTGGGGTTCGACGGTCGACGCCAATTCGACACGGCGAGCGTCTTCTCCGGGTCCACAGCTATGCCCTCACCGGAAATCACATGGCCCAGAAAGGCCATACGCTCCAACCAGAACTCGCACTTGCTGAACTTGGCGAACAACTGATGTCTGGCCAAAGTCTCCAAGACAGTGCGAAGATGGTGAGCGTGCTCCTCAAGACTCCTCGAGTACACCAATATATCATCGATGAATACTACCACAAAGGAGTCGAGGAAGGGCTGAAATACCCGGTTCATCAGATCCATGAAGGCCGCCGGCGCGTTCGTCAACCCGAATGGCAGTACTCTGAACTCGTAGTGCCCATACCGGGTGCGAAAGGCCGTCTTCGGAATGTCTGACTCCCGGATCTTCAGCTGGTAGTACCCCGAGCGGAGATCGATCTTGGAAAAGACACGCGCTCCCTGGAGCTGGTCAAACAGATCGTCGATCCGCGGCAACGGGTACTTGTTCTTCACTGTCCGTTTATTCAGCTGCCTGTAATCAATACACAGCCGCAGCGAACCGTCCTTCTTCCGGACGAACAGGACAGGGGCTCCCCACGGAGAAACACTCGGACGTGCGAAGCCCTTCTCCAGCAACTCCTCCAACTGCTCCTTGAGCACCCTCAGCTCTGCAGGGGCCATCCGGTACGGAGCCCTCGAAACCGGCTCGGTCCCCGGAATCAGATTGATCTCAAACTCGATCGCGCGATCCGGCGGTAATCCCGGAAGATCATCGGGGAAAACCTCGGGATACCCTGCCACGACCGGAGTCTGACTGATATCTGCCTGCAGCGGTGCATCCTCCTGAGCAATATAAGCTAGAAAGCCCTCGCATCCACCCTGAAGGAGTCTCCACGCCTGCATGGACGACACGAACCCCAAAGCAGTCGATGCTGGCATGACTAGCTGGAAGGACCTCCGACCCGGAAGGTGGAACGACACCGACTTGGCGAAACAGTCGATGCTGGCATGACTAGCTGCAAGCCAATCCATCCCCAGGATGGCATCAAAGTCTGTCATCGCGAGCTCCACCAGCTCCACTGGAAACTCATGCTCCGCAACCTCTACCGTACACCCTCGGTACACAGAACTGAGGAGAATACGGTCTCCCACGGGCAATGATACCTCCAAGATACCATCCAAAGGGGCGGACGCCACACCCGTTCATCTCGCGAAAGCGGGAGACACGAACGAGTGGGTGGCCCGGAATCAAACAATACATAAGCAGGAAGCTGGGAGATCTGAACAGTACCTCTGACCACGCTGCCTGATGCCTGAGCCTCCTCTGTCGAAAGCGCTGCCACTCGGCCCTGCACGAACTGAGGCTGAGGAGCAGGGGCACGCCTCACCGGCTGCGCTGGCTGCCTCCTCTGATCAGCACGGCCACCCTGTGGCTGCTGCTGCTGACGCTGAGGCTGCTGCTGCGGCTGGCGCTGAGGCTGCTGCTGCTGCTGGCGCTGCTGAAATGGCTGCTGAAACGGCTGCTGCTGCAACTGCTGCTGCTGCTGCTGCTGAGGCATCACTCGGGGTCGGCCAGCGTCGGGGCAATTATACAGGATATGCCCGACGCGCTGACAGTGATAACAGCGCCTCGTCTCTGGTCGCCTCGCCTGGACTGGCACTGCTGCGATGGGTGCCGGACCTCGCACTGGCACCGCATCAGCTGGAGAAGAGGCAGCCGCTGTCCGATCAAAACGGGGCCTCTTCTTCTTCCGCTGACCCTGGTCCTGGCTCCTGGGTGGCCTCTGGTCTGTCGACGAGGTCGAAGCCCTCACCTGGATCCCGAGGTCTCTCTCGACGGTCTTCGCTCGAGACACTAAGTCGGAGTACCTCGAGAAAGCCTGGGAGGTGACGTGCACCCGAATGGCACTGCTGAGACCGAGCTCAAATCGACGGCACCTCGTCTCCTCGTCCATCACCAAAGCTGGAGCGAATCTGGACAGCCTCGTAAAACGCGTGGAGTAGTCAGCGACAGACATAGTGCCCTGAGTCAGCTGCTCAAACTCCTGCATCACTATCTGTCGCGTCGAGAAGGGGAAGTACTCCTCCAAGAAATACCTCCGGAATCCCGCCCATGTAAGCTGCTCCAATCCCTCCGGGATGTCCACTGATCTAGTAGCCCACCAGTCGGCGGCGCTACCCTTCAGCATAAACGTGGCCAGGGAGACTCGCTGGCGGTCGGTGCAAAGCATAGTCGAGAAGATGGTATCCACCTCCATCAACCATCTCTCTGGAGCAAGGGGGTCCTCCGTCTGACCCTGGAACTCGGGAGGGTGGAGCTTCAGAAAGGCTGAGAGGCCACTCTGCTGCACCCTCGCTGCAGCCTCTAGCACACCTCCCTCTCCTGGGGTCCTGAACTCTGACCGCCGGGACCACCACGGGGACTGGGGGTACATCGGGTACCACTGGATCTGCCACCAAGGGAACCTGCGGAACTGCCTCGCGGGCCGCCCGCAGCTCCTGAATCTCCCGTGCCTGATCTGCCAATACTCTGGTCTGGGCCTCCAACGCCCTGGTCTGCGTCTCCACCAAATCAGCTATCCGCGCAAACGCGCGCTCCCAGGCAGGAGGCTCCTGCGCTGATCCTGGCCTCACGGCTGAGGACTCACCAATAGCATCCTCGCCTCTGGCAGGTCCGGAGACCTCCAAAGGTCGAGAGGGACCACGTCCGCGCCGTCCTCTGCGAGGAGGCATATCAGCAACCTAAGAAAACCAGACACTAGGATCAGAATACTCATATAGAAATCCTAGGACTCATCTCTACGAAAAAGAAGACAATTGGCTCTGACAGGACCAGGCTCTGATACCAACTTTTGTCACGCCCCAGGGCGGCCGTCCCCGGGACGCGGCAAGGGTATACATGATATCAGCAGTCAATACAGGAGATCAATAATATACCATAAACAACAGCTAATAAGACAACACAGACAACAAAAGGCTGACATGATGTATACACAGAAAGCGGAAGCTAAAAAGACTGAATCTGTAAATCAACAACACTTTACAGACTCGATACATAATCATACGTCCTGTGAGAGCCAATATATCCACAATACATCCAAATACAATCCATACTAGGTGCCCAAGCACAGAAATATATACATACAATGAAAGAGAAGGATGCTGATGGCCACAAAACTCGAGGGACGTGGCGCTACTCCGCTACTGGTGTAGTCGCTCGAGAAGCTCCTCCTTCAAATCCGCCTCGCCGAACCACCATACCCTCACCCTCACCCTCACCACCATACCCTCACCACCATACCCTCACCCTCACCCTCACCCTCACCTCTCAATAGGTGACAAAGGATGTTGGGACTTAATAGGCTGATAATCATCCTTACACAATCCAGTGGGTCGCCACAACGCCGGCCCACCATACCCTCACCCTCACCCCTCAATAGGTGACATAGGCTCTTGGGACTGACTAGGCTGTTGGTCACCCTTGGTCCACCGATAGTCTCTCCCCACTCCGTAGGTCGTTTGGCCACTCCCGCATTCAGCACAGTCCTTCTACCAAATCAGGAGGTGCCTACTGATGGGAGCCCCTACACGGGACAACCTTTCTAACGCTGAGGTAGTCTCTACACGGATCCAACGAAGGGAACTGAACAGCATATCCATCGCATATGATCCACTCGGATCCGCTGACAGCACATCTCTACAACTCTAATGTCTGGAATTCATCAGAATTCCTCCAACGCGCATAACCAGGATGCGGGGAATACATAAGATAAAAATGAGGAAAAGAGACCTTGGGAGGGCAACCTGAGGTCCCGATGTAGGACATCCCGCCAACCAAACAAGGAACACGGAGTACCCTAACCCGGGTCTCAATGTTAACCTCGCAAGGCCCCCTTATATTCCCCAAGGCATGCTAATCATATCACAAGCTTGCATTTAATTAAATAAATCAAACTAATAGGACGCATGCATAGGTCAGGGCTTTCCTAGCATGATAACGGGGTGACAGGATGCACGGCTCATGCACATATCCTAAGGGTGCAAGTCCCTAACATACAAGTCTAGGGTGGCATGCATTCTACACATAAATCATGCTTGCATGGGTTACAATAAAACAGTTAATATTAACTATGTGCCCCAGGGGAGGACGGTACACGCCCAAGTGCATGTAGCGCCTCCCAACTGGGTTGGGTTGTCCCACTCACCGATAGCCGGGTCATCGCGCGACCGTCCGTCAAGATCTGCAAGACAGGGTAAACAACCCGGTGAGTAAAATTACACAAACACCCCAAAATACACAAAAATACACAAATATACACCCAACACTCGGGCAAACGTGCATACGGCCCGTACGCACGCTAGCCCGAGCACCCCGACTCACTCCCGCACCCCCGGCAACCACCCGCACGGCCACCCGCCCCCGGATGCACCGCCGCGCCTCAGCCCGCGCACCCAGGCGCACCACAGGGCCCCTGCCCGCACGCCTGGACCCGCAACCGAGCCACCCGGGTGCACCGCGCGCCCACTGCGCCCCATCGCAGCAGCCCGCGCGCACCCGCACGCCCCGCGCTGGTCCGCGCGCACACCACACGCCCCGCGCGCACCTCCGCTGCCCTCGCACCATCCGCTCGACCAGCCCTGCACCGGTGCACCCGTGCGCACTGCGCCCCACACGCGCACCTGCCCGCTCGCACCCACTGCTCACCTCACCGCGCGCACGCCTGCGCCACTGCCCAGTGCCCCACGCGCATGCCCCTGCACGGTGCTCAGCGCCCAGCGCCCCAGCGCCCAGCACCCAAGCACGCCCAGCACCCAATGCAGCTAGCACGCCCACGCCCAGCGCCCAGCACACTTGCGCCCAGCGCCCAGCACGCGCGCCTTGCTGGCCTCCAGCTCCACCTAAGCGCACGCCCGCGCGCACGCCCGAGCGCACGCACGCTCGCGCCCTGCTAGCTGCTGTGCCTGTGCTGCCTGTGCTGCTGCCTGCTGCGCCTGCCTGCTGCCATCCTGCCCGGGACAGACCACCACCTTGTCCGAGCACCTCCACCACCAACCACCGGCCACCAACGGCCTCCGACCACCCCCAACCACCACCGACAGCCACCCACAGCCGCCGACCGCCACCCAACCCCAAAACCACCCTCCTAACAAGCATCTAAGCCAAAAAGAAGAGGAAAAAGAGATTACCAAGGGAAGGAAGGGATGCTCGGTTGCTCTCCGCGCACCGAAACGCCTCTCCAAGGGTTTCCACCACCAAGACCTCTTCCCACCTCCGAAATGGCTCCGATCTGAGGAGAAGAGAGGGCGGAAGAAAGGGCTAGACACACCGAAATTCGGATTTGAAAACACCGGGGTGTAGATCGGGACCGGATCTACCCTTTCTATGTTTTAGGTTTTAAGGTTTGGGCACTCCAAGGGGCTCAAAAGCTTGTTTTTGAGAGAGGGAGAGAGAAAGCAAAAAGAGGAAGATGATGAATAGTGGGCAACCTTTTTTTGCTCACTTAAATAGGTCAAACAAGGTTTAATTAGGGTTTAACCAAGATTAATTAGGTTAAGGGTGCTTTAAGGGGGATTTGACTTGGGTCAACCCAACCACACAAAAAAACAAAAAGGGTTGACCAAGTCATGGGCCCACTTTGACCGAGTCAACTCTCCCAATGACTTCTCGCTCGGTAAAAACCCGGATACGCCCTGGAACTGTGAAATTTCAGAAATGTTACCGGAATTCGATGAAATTTTCATGAGTGGCTTAGAATGGCACCAGGACACATAATATGCAGTTAGATTTTCAATCGGAGTCCTCTAGCTCAGGACGATAGCTAACAGTCCATTTAGCGGTGCCGATCGAAAAATGAAAAAGACTCAAAAACTACCAGAATGCTCCAATGGTTACCAGCAGGCTAAAAAGTGACACATATATAACAGCAGGAGACTTTGACATGGTGAAAATGTGAAACCCTAGTCACTCAAAGATCGCAGAAATTGGTGATGTGTGTATATGTATTGATGTAGGATATACAATGACTTTGAAGAATGTTGGTCATGTTACTGATTTGCGCCTCAATATGCTTTCTGTGATCGCTTTGGATCGCCAATGATTTGAGGATCACTTCGGCAATGGAAAATGAAAACTCACCAAGAGTTCGCTAGTTGTTGCTAGAGGAAAGGCATGCTATAGTCCGTACAAGACAAAAATAAAATGTGTCCAAAGATGGAATGAATGCAGCTGAAGAGGATTCATCTCCGGATTTATGGCATAGGTGGCTTGGTTGCATGAGCGAGAAGGAGCAACAAGTTCTGGCAAAGAAGTCTCTTATTTCCTTTACCAAAGGTATGTCTCGTAGCTCGTGTGATTATTGTTTAATTGAAAAGCATCATAGAGTTTCTTTCGATAGAGGATTGAAAAAGAAGTCTAATATTTTGGCCTTAATTTACTCTGATGTTTATGGTCTGTTTAAGGTCAAATCGCTTGATGGGAATACATATTCTACGTTTATTGATGATCAGGTGTTCGAGCACTTTCAGCACTTTCGCCATGGTGGAATGACAGACAAGAAAATGGTTGAAGACACTGTGGACCATTAATGGAGGAGAGTACAGTTCGAGGAGGTTCAGTGATTATTGCTCCCGTCACGGTGTTTGACACAAAAGGACTAAGCCTAATACTCTACAGCACAATGGTGATACAGAACGGATGAATTGCACTATTGTTGAGAAAGCCAGATGTATATTGAAGATGGCTAGATTACCTGAAACCTTATAGGGTGAAGCTGTTTCGACTGCCTACTATATTTGATGAACAAGTCACCATCAGTTCCTTAGGTTGTGAAAATTCCAAACTAGGTTCGATCCATGAATGAGGTTTTGTATTAACATCTAAAGGCCTTTGGATGTAAAGCTTTGGCGCTTGTATCCAAAGAGGAGAGACATAAGCTTGATGAAGCAATCTCATGTATCTTGGTTGGATATGGATATGAAGAATTCACCTATAGGCTATGGGAACCAGAAACGAAGTGGATTATTCGGCAGGGGGATGTGGTCTTCTATGAAAATCCAACTATTAAAGATTTCGATGGAGTTCCGAAATCAGTTGGTGGTGTAGCAGATTTAATACCAGTTCCTTCTCTAATATGGCCGGCTACAAATGGAGAGGAGACGCGAAATGAAGACTTTGATAAGGTGCCAGAGATACTTGACGTTGATGAAGATACAGAACAGGAATCTCTTGAGCAGGGTGAGCAGTGCCATCAGTCAGAGATAGAGATTCCGGTGAAGAAGTCATCAAGAGAGTTAGAGATAGATATTTTGATAAAGAGGTCATCGAGAGAGTTAGAGACTATAGATAGTCCAATGAAGAGGCCATCGAGAGGGTCCGAGAGGGTTTGATGAAGTGGTCATCGAGAAAACATAGACCATCATTGAGATACCCCATTTATAAGTATATCTTTTTTACTAAAGAGGGAGAGGCAAAAAAATTTTGAAAGAATTTTTATTTTTAAGTCCCTGTAAACATGCTTATTTAGGGATTGGTCCCTCACTTCTTCTTTTTCTTTTTTAGTCCCCATATTCAACCGCCTATTTGGTTTTTAGTCCCTCCGTCAAACGTCCGTCCATACACCGTTAATTTGTGAAATGTAATTTATTTTTAAGTCTCTATAAACTATGTTATTTAGTGATTAGTCCCTCCTTTCTTCATATTTTACAGGGACTAATCACTAAATAACATAGTTTACAAGGACTGATAACTAAATAACATAGTTTATAGGGACTTAAAAATAAAATCACATTTCACAAATTAACGGTGTATGGACGGACGTTTGACGGAGGGACTAAAAACCAAATAGGCGGTTGAATATGGGAACTAAAAAAGAAATATGAAGAAGTGAGGGACCGATCCCTAAATAGGCATGTTTATAGGTACTTAAAATTAAAAATCCCTTTTTTGAAAGGCACATTTTCATGAAGAACAAGACGGGTTTGAGCTTTGTAAAAAGTTGGGCAGCATGGACTCCAGGTGAGGAGTTGCGGACTGGGTTTCCTCCCTCATTGGGCTAGAGGAGGAGATTGTTTGGTTTGTGAGGCCTTAAAAGGATCCAATTCAATTGAGGGCTTTATGAGCCCATGAGGGCCCATGCATAGAGCAAATGCAGGTTGATGCATACACGTGAATCATATTCACGTTGGGGGGGGGGGGGGGCGGTATTTAATGCCCTAGGTCTTCCTCTTCATAACAACACAACAACAGCGAGAAAAGAAAAAAGGAGTTCCGCTGCATGTTGGGTGCAGCAACAATTAAGAGAGAGAGAAGTGAGAGGAGAAGAGAGAGAAGAAAGTGTGTTCCTTCTTCAAATATTCCTTTAATCTACATTGAGGTTGTGTTCTCCATATTATTTGAAATATTATTTAGGGTTTTATTGTGATAACCTTATATCTCTCTTTCATGTTATATTTTTCAAGATTTGGGCAAAAACTTGAGAGAACTTTATTATCATTATTATTTGATATAATTGATTGTTGCCAGAGTGTCCCATGGATGTAGGCTTAAGCTGAACCACGTTAAATTGTATTTCTTTGTGGTTTGCATGCTTTTATATTTTTCTGTTGCGCCGGTGATTGATTCAGGTTTTATATATATTTTTTCGCAATTAATATTATTTGTTTCACATAGATAAAATTATTTAAAAATTCCAACAAGTGGTATCAGAACTTTAGGTTTTGACCTAGGAGGACAAGAAATGAGGATCAATAATGACATGGGTTGATGAAGTTGTAAATGGGTTTCATCAACCCATGTCATTACACAGCAAGAAATTATCCGCTTTGCCCCAAAATGGGCTCACGGCTTTAAAACGCGTCTTGGTGTATAAGAGTTGTGCTCACATATAAGCACAGACTATCTCCTCCTATTAGGCGATGTGGGACTAAATCAATGTTCTAAAAATTCCGCCTAGACCCCGATTAATCCCCCGCCTAGGCCTAGGTGGTCCCAGCCCACAACGCTTAGCGCCTAGCTGCTTTTTCAATTAATCCATAGTTGATTAATAAGTTATTAAGTCACATTATATATTATATATCTATTAATTAATTTTTAATGTTATCCTTATTATGCTTATATTATTAATTTTGTCTTGATATTATTTTGTTATTATTTTGTAGACTAAAATCATTACATATATAATATGTGTATATAAATGTATTATATTTATTATTATAAAAAGTGATTGATTAATCCCTAATTAATCCCTATCTAGCCGATTAACCCCTAGTCCCTCCTCAACCACCCGACTAGCGCCTAGCGCTTTTTACAACATTGGACTAAATACCAAACTCTCACCCTCACCTAATCCATGGGCCTCTTGGGACTGTTGGGCCTCCCCCTCAACAGATCGGGCGTCACATGTACCATCGACGGATTTGTTGTTGGAAAATCCAACAATAAGTGGTGTCTTACAGAGTTCCACAAGGAAGAAAAAAAATACATGAGTGACTTTGAACTTTGGAGCTATGTATTGGAGAAAAAAAAAAGTTGCATGCACAAAGACATGCATCTGGTGGTGGAAAAAGAGAGCCATATGAGGGCACCCATGAAATTCCAATGCATGCAGAAATGTGACAAAGGTGGGGTGCGAGTGCAAACCAAGGGTGCAAGGACAATTGCGGAGGCACGCGTGTGAGGACGCGAGACGCAAGGCGGTAAGTGATGATGTGTGAAGTCACCTACGTAAAGCATGTGATGTGGCTACCGAGTTCATGCAGAAGAAGAAGATGGAATAATGGAACACGGAAAAGGCATTCTAAACCGACTTCAAGAAAGGAGACGTCCCATGTGGTTCAGGTAAAAGGCGAGTCTAGGTATTCAGAACACGCGAGCGCGTGGTGGAACTTGTTCAAGGTGGAGTCCAGACGATCATTCTTTAAAGACGCATATGGAGATCGTGTGACAGATTCACAAGATTAGCGAGTCAATGTATTGACTTGAAGATGCGACAGTACAGATGTCCGGAGGAAGATGTTCCTCAAATTTTTGTAAGGTTTTCCTGTAAGTTGTAGTTCTGGAGAGTGAGGTGGAGACATCAACAAATTTTCAAGGGGTTTGAGGAAGTCCGAGTTTACAGGATACAAGCAAAAGTAGAGATTGTTGGGATTATGTCTCGATCCGGTGTATCACATCAGACGGCCATGATGGAATCATATTAGGGTGAGTACCTAATTGGTATATATTTATTAAGATTTGAGGTTAATTACTATTTAAAATGAATCTGCTAAAATTAGAGAATAATATTTGTTTGTTAGTTAGGAGATTACTTTGGGAGGAAGTTATTTATATCTATAAATATCCTCTAAGGTTTCATAGTAAAACTTGGCATGATACAATGTAGAGATCAAATGGTGAAGATGATGCAGACATCATAGCCACAAATAATATGGATGGACGAGATCAGATGGATCAGAAAAGAAGAAGACATCTTGATCGTTTAGGAGCACCGTAACTTCAAATGGCCATAACTTTCAAATCGTAGATCAGAATCGCTATTATAATATGTCCACGCATTTGTATCGACGAACCATGCATGAGTAGTTCCAATGCCATTGCACCAGATTTTGGAGTGTTCTGAGATCGTCTTGGGGGTCAAATCGACAGTTGAAATCTATTTTTACTATTTCTGAAAGTTTTGAATTTGTTAGGATTTATTCCCTTATCTTAAGATCTATATTTAGGTTTAAATTTCAAATTTTGATTTGAATTCGAATTTAAATATTAATTAGGATTATATAAAACTTTATTTGTGATTTTTGTAGATTCAGATAATCTGTTAGGATCCTAGTTTGCAGATTTAGATAATCAATTGAGATATTAATCTGTTAAGGATTCTCTACTATATAAATAGACCTGTAAATCACATGATTAATTAAGTTTTGATTATTAGAATTTATTATTTTCCTTCATTTTGTTATTCATGATGAATATCAATTACGTAGGGCTCCATCATCTCGTATTTCTTCAAGAAATCAACACATTGTTGAAACCCACCGTCATGGTATTCTTCGTGAAGTATCAACAGCGTCGTTGGAGCCTACAAATTACGTATTATTGATCGAATCCACAGAAGAGCGTAAGCCCACGCTACATCAGAAGTTGAGAGGGTTCTAAAAGAGGGTAAATCCATAAGAGAATTTATGAGTATCTTAATTTTTTTTATATCTCAACTATTATAATAGATTCTCTGATTTCACCACGTAGATGTAGGTCTAGGCCGAACCACGTATATCTTGTTTTCTTCATGTGATGGTGTTCCGTTCTTGTGATTGATCATGGGTTTTGTTGATGGCTTCCACTATTTCATTTCTTGACAATATACAGACTTAAAAGAGGGGTGAATAAGTCTATTATGAAGACTTATGTTAGAATCATGAATTGAAGGGAATGAACCAAAATATTATTAGGGTTTGTGTTATGCCTGTGTCATTTGGAGCCATTTTGGTTAAGCCTTGGTCGCATCTGGGTCATTCAGGGCCTTTTTCTTTTTCGATCGGAGTCGCTAAAATTTTGGCTTTTAGCCACCTGCGAGAGTTGGAGTACTCTGATTGAAAATCTAACTGCATATTATGGGTCCTGGTACTGTTTAGTACTACCCATAAATTTTTTATCGAATTCCGGTAACGTTTTGAAAAATATGCAGTTCTGAACCGTATCCGGGTTTTGAGAGTTCCTGGTTGGTCGAATAGTGTGAGATATTTTGGGGATGTGGTGACCCTTGGTAACCTTACCCCCACCTTGCTTGGGGATGAAGAAACCATTGGTTATTTGATTTGTGAGTGGGTGAGCCTAACCCTAACCTCACCCCCCCTTATGGTCACCCCTAGGCACTATTTGGGCATGAAAATGACTTTTTTGCCCTCTCTCTCTCTCCCCCTCTCTCCCATTTCGTGGAACACTTTTCCTCCCTCTCTTATGGCTCTCTTTCTCCCCAAGTGTTTGATTTTATGCCAAGGAGAAGAAGATGGAGCAAGAAGAGGAGGTGCAAGTGCATGAAGGTGAGTTTTGTGCCTTTGTTGTTGTTGTTGATTCCCCTCTCTCTAGCTCCCTTTTTATGCCCTTCTCTCCTCTGTTTTTCAGCCAAAGAAGGCTGAGGAGAGGCTGTCGAGGTGGTGGTAGTGGTGGTGGTGGTTGAGGTGGTCGTGGGTGCATCGAGGGCCCCCGAATCTCCCCCTTTCATTCCCCCTCTTTTGGTAAGTCCTCTTCCCCTTCTTTTTGATTTTTAGGGCTGTTGGGATGGTTGGGGAGGTCATGCATGCTAGGTAATTGGTTTAGGGTGAGTGAGAAGTGTGGGGGTGGGGTTAAAAGGGGTTAAAGGGTGCTGGGCGCGCGCCCGGGTCTGTCCACTCGCGTGCACGCGCAGACGCGCTCGTAGAGGGGCGCTGACAGACGCAGGCGGGCGCGTGCGCGTGCGTGCGGAGCTGGCGTGCAGGTGCGCGCGAGTGCGCACGGGCGCGCGTTAGCGTGCGTGCGCGCCGGGCAGCGCGTCTGGGCGTGCTTCAGGGCACGCGGCTGGGCGCGAGTGCCCGCGCACGTGCGTGCGCGTGCAGGGGAACGTGTGTGGCTGCCCAGGGGCTCGGGGAGGTGCTGGGGCACTCGGGCATGCATGCGTACGCGCGTGCTTGCATGCGTGCGAGCCCGTATGCGTGCATGTCTAAGTCTTTGGTATTTCTAGTAATTTCTAAGTGTTATAATGTGATGTTACTCACCAAATTTGATGCCCTTACCTTGCAGATCTCGTCGGATGGGATGCGCGAGGTCCCGGGTTGCGGTGAGTGGTTTGATCCAATCCCCCCCCTCGAGATGCGCTCGACGCGCGTAGTCGTGCGTCGCGCATCGATGGGGCACCCTAGCTATACTACTTGTGTAGATAAGTAGTATGGCCATGCTTAAACTATAATATGTTAGATATCTTGCATGCTAGGCTTATATGGCATGTATTGTATCCATGTATGTATGATTGTATTGCATGCGCCCCTCTAGTATGGGCATGTATTTTGTAATGTGTATGGATGTATAGAATATGGCATGCCTTAGGTAGTATTGTAATACTACTCCCACCATATTAATTGGAATATCCAGCATGATTAAGTCTAGGTTAATAACGGGCATCTGCCTAATATTCCCTTGCGATAAGACTCGAGGGCGTGGTGTAGTTTTGCGCCCATGATAGTGGGACAAAGCTATGACCAACTTCATGAGATATGATCTCTCTCGCCCTCTCCCTCTGCACGAACTGAGTAAGTAGATGCGATTTCCTACTCGACTCAGGTTCGTTTTGGAATATTGGCATGCACCTGTTAATGCGCAAGATTTGCGCTTGACCCTTACCTTTTAAGTTGGTGATATCCAACGCATACTTAAGTTAGGCCTTGTGTGTTGTGCCTGTGTCATTTGGAGCGCTCTGATTGAAAATTTGGCTACATAATTTTTTCCTAGAAGTTATGTATTTCCAATTTGGTATTTGGATTTGATTTTGTTAAAATCCAAGATGAAGAGCTTTAAATATGATTTTATTATGAGATGTCCAGTTTTGAGTTAGCTTTCGCACAGAAGTGGAATTAGATCAACTGGATTCTTGTAGTAAAAGTTATGGTATTTCTCCAAGTATACCCCGGGGAGGGAAATTCTGGTAGCAGCCCTGTTCTATGTTTAGCTCTAATTTCGGATTAGCTAGAGGGATTATTTGATCTTGGCATAAACATGAAAGTTGTAGATAATCTTCTTGGCTTTCCATCGGACTTGGAATTGTACAATTCGGAGCTATATTGAGGAAGTTATGGCTGTTCTAGTGAAGCATGCGCAGAATTTCTAGTCAAAGGGCGACTAGGTCTTTTCATCCCTTCTTAAGATATTTGTGTGCTAAATATCTTCTCTCTCTCTCTCTCTCTCTCCCTCTCACTCCCACGTCTACCTTATTCAAGCCCTCTCTCTTCCTCCCTCACAAGCCCCCATGGTGTTTGTTTAAATGTCCCAAAGAGAAGAGAAGGAAAAGGTGCATGTGCAAGTGAATCTTTGTGTAAGTATTGTTGTTGCTTGTCTTCTCTCCTCTCAAGCTCCCTCTCATGATCCCCCCCCCCCCCCTGATTTGCAGCCATTGGAGGAGGCTGAGGAGGGCTGAGGGTGGTGGTGTTGGTGGTGGCGGTTGAGGTGGTCGCTGGTGCGTCGAGGGCCCCCGAACCTCCCCCTTTCTTTCCCCTCCCAAGATGAGCCATTCCTCTTCCTTTCTTGGTTTTCATGGCTTAAGGTCTGTTGGGGAAGTCTTGCATGCTATGCATAGGGGTTAGAGTGTGTGTGAGGGGTTGGGGAGGGTTAAAATGAGGTTGGGATGGGCTGGGCGCGCGCTGGGCGCAGTCTGCGCGCGTGCGCGCACAGGCGCGCATGCAGGCGGGCGCTGGCAGGCGCAGTCGGGCACGCAGACGCGCGCGGGTGCATGCGCGCGAGGGTGCTGGCGAGAGCGGGAGTCCGCGCGGGCGCGCGCGTGCGGGGCAGTGCGCCTGGGCATGCGCCTGGGCGCGGGGTTGAGGACCAGTGCGCGCGCGCGTGCTGGGGCATGCGCGGGGTGCTGCGCGAGTATAATACAAATAGTGCCCAAGCACGGAAGTATAATACATACAATCAAAAGAAAGGATGCTGATGGCCTCTAATACTCGCGGGACGTGGCACTGCTCCGCTACTGATGAAGTCTCTCGGGGAGCTCCTCCTTCAAGTCCGACTCAGTGATAACTGGAGAAAAATTATGCGAGGGGTGAGCCACACGCTCAGTGAATAGCACAACCCATGCATCACAATTTATATTAACCACAAATAATTAATCAAAAGCTTAAAAGTGGCAGGAACTACACAATCCAGTGGGTCGCTACATCGCCGACCCACCACACCCTCACCCTAACCCCTCAATATGTGACATTGGATATTGGGACTGACTAGGCTGTTAATCACCCTTGGTCCACCGATAGTCTCTCCTCCACTCCGTAGCCGCTTGGCCTACTCCCACACTTCAGCACAGTCCGAATCCAAATCAGGAGGTACCTACTTATGGGAGTGCTCTGACGGGACGGCCTTTCTAACGCTGGGGCAGTCTCTATACGGATCCAACGAAGGGAACAGAAACAGCCTATCCATACGCATACGATCCACTCGGATCCGTCGGCAACACCTCTCATCAACTCTAATGTCATGAATTCTTCAGAATTCCTCCAGAGCGCATAACTAAGATGTGGGGAAACATATATTATAATATTATCGGGAAAAGAAACCTTGGGAGGGAACCATGAGGTCCCGATATAGGACATCCCGACAACCAAACAAGGAACACGGAGTACCCCAGCCCGGGTCTCAATATTGACCTCGCAAGGCCCCTTATAGTATTCCCTAAGGCATGCTAAAATACCATGCATAGGTCACATGCATAGGTCGAGGCTTCCTAGCATGAGAACATGATCACAGGATGCATGGCTCTTACACATATCCTAAGGGTGCAAGTCCCTAACATACAAGGTCTAGGGTGGCATGCATACTACATACTAATCATGCTTGCATACATTACATATTACACAAGTTAATATTAAACTATGGTGGCCCTAGGGAGGACGGTATACGCCCAAGTGCATATAGCGCCTCCCTACTGGGTTGGATTGTCCCACTCACCAATAACCGGGTCGTCGCGCGACCGTCCGTCAAGATCTGCAAGACAGGGTAATCAACTCGGTGAGTAAAATACACAATTATATACAAAAATACACTAAAATACCCAACACTCGGACAAGCGTACATACGGCCCGTACGCACGCGAGTCCGAGCACCCCGACTCACCTGAACCCCCGGGCAGCCGTACGCACGGCCACCCGACCCAGGCGCACAGCCGCGCCCCAGCCCGCGCGCCCAAACGCACTGCCGAGCCCCCCAAATGCATCGCGCGCTCACTGCGCCCCAGCGCAGCAACTCGCGCGCACACCCGTACGCCCTGCGCCCCAGCGCAGCACCCCGCGCGCACCCCGCGCGCAAGGGGTACTTGTTCTTCACTGTCCGCTTGTTCAGCTGCCTGTAATCGATACAAAGCCGCAGCGAACCGTCCTTCTTCCGGACGAACAGAACAGGGGCTCCCCACGGAGAAACACTCGGACGTGCGAAGCCCTTCTCCAGCAACTCCTCCAACTGCTCCTTGAGCACCCTCAGCTCTGCAGGGGCCATCCGGTACGGAGCTCTCAAAATCGGCTCGGTCCCCGAATCAGGTTTATCTCAAACTCGATCGCGCGATCCGGCGGTAATCCCGGAAGATCATCGGGGAAAACCTCGGGATACTCTGCCACGACCGGAGTCTGACTGATATCTGCCTGCAGCGGTGCATCCTCCTGAGCAATGTACGCCAGAAAGCCCTCGCATCCTCCCTGAAGGAGTCTCCACGCCTGGATGGACGACACGAACCCCAAAGGGGCTACGTCACGATCGCCCACGAACTGGAAGGACCTCCGACCCGGAAGGTGGAAAGACACCGACTTGGCAAAACAGTCGATGCTGGCGTGACTAGCTGCAAGCCAATCCATTCCCAGGATGGCATCAAAGTCCGTCATAGCGAGCTCCACCAACTCCACCGGAAACTCATGCTCCGCAACCACCACCGTACACCCTCGGTACACAGAACGGAGGAGAATACGGTCTCCTACGGGCAATGATATCTCCAGGATAGCATCTAAAGGGGCGGACGCCACGCCCGTCCGTCTCGCAAAAGCGGGAGACACGAACGAGTGTGTGGCTCCGGAATCAAACAACACATATGCAGGGAGCTGGGAGATCTGAACAATACCTCGGACCACGCTGCCTGATGCCTGAGCCTCCTCTGCCGAAAGCGCTGCCACTCGGCCCTGAACAAACTGTGGCTGAGGAGCAGGGGCACGCCTCGCCGGCTGCGCTGGCTGCCTCCTCTGGTCAGCTCGGCCACCCTGTGGCTGCTGCTGCTGACGCTGAGGCTGCTGCTGCGGCTGGCGCTGAGGCTGCTGCTGCTGGCGCTGAGGCTGCTGCTGCTGGAACTGCTGCTGCTGTAACTGCTGCTGCTGCTGAGGCAGCACGCGGGGTCGGCCAGCATCAGGGCAATTATACAAGATATGCCCGATGCGCTGACAGTGGTAACAGCGCCGCGTCTCCGGTCGCCTGGCCTGAACTGGCACCGCCGCGATGGGTGCTGGACCTCGCGCTGGCACCACATCTGCTGGAGGAGAGGCAGCCGCTAACTGATCAAAGCGGGGCCTCTTCTTCTTGCGCTGTCCCTGGTCCTGGCTCCTGGGAGGTCTCTGGTCTGTCGAAGGGGTCGAAACCCTCACGAGGATCCCGAGGTCTCGCTCGACTGTCTTCGCCCGAGACACCAAGTCAGAGTACCTCGTGAAAGCCTGGGAGGTGACATGCACCCGAATGGCGCTACTGAGACCAAGCTCAAAACGACGGCACCGCGTCTCCTCGTCCATCACCAAGGCTGGGGCGAATCTGGAAAGCCTCGTGAAGCGCGTGGAGTAGTCAGCGACAGACATAGAGCCCTGCGTCAGCTGCTCAAACTCCTGCATCACTATCTGGCGCGTCGAGAACGGGAAGTACTCCTCCAGGAAATACCTCCGGAATCCCGCCCATAAAAGCTGCTCCACTCCCTCGGGGATGTCCACTGATCTAGCCCACCAGTCGGCGGCGCTACCCTTCAGCATGAAGGTGGCCAGGGAGACTCGCTGGCGGTCGGTGCAATGCATGGTCGAGAAGATCGTATCCACCTCCATCAACCAACGCTCTGGGGCAAGGGGATCCGCCGTCTGGCCATGGAACTCGGGAGGGTGGAGCTTCAGAAAGGCAGCGAGGCCACTCTGATGCACTCGCGCTGCAGCCTCCAGCCCCACCTCTCTCTCCTGGGGATCCTGAACTCTCACCGCCGGAACCACCACGGGGACTGGGGGTACGTCGGGTACCACAGGCGGATCTGCCACCAAGGGGACCTGTGGAACTGCATCACGGGCCGCCCTCAGCTCCTGAATCTCTCGCGCCTGCTCAGCCAATACTCTAGTCTGGGCCTCCAGTGCCCTGGTCTGAGTCTCCACCAAATCCGCTATCCGCGCGAACGCGCGCTCCCATGCAGGAGGCTCCTGCGCCGATCCTGGCCTCACAGCCGAGGACTCTCCAGTAGCATCCTCGCCTCTGGTAGGTCCGGAAACCTCCAAAGGTCGAGAGGGACCACGTCCGCGCCGTCCTCTGCGAGGAGGCATATCAGCAACCTAAGAAAACCAGACACTAGGATCAGAATACTCATATAGAAATCCTAGGACTCATCTCTACGAAAAAGAAGACAATTGGCTCTGACAGGACCAGGCTCTGATACCAACTTTTGTCACGCCCCAGGGCGGCCGTCCCCGGGACGCGGCAAGTGTATACATGATATCAGCAGTCTATACAGGAGATCAATAAAATACTCTAAACAACAACTAAAATGACAACACAGACGAAAGCAAGGCTGACATGATATATACACAGATAGCGGAAGCTAAAAGACTGAGTCTGTAATTCAAAAACATACTACAGACTCGATACATAATCAACTGTCCTGTGAGAGCCAATATACACGAATACATCCAAATAATATACAAACGGTGCCCAAGCACGGAAATATAATACATACAATCAAAGAAAGGATGCTGATGGCCTCTAATACTCGCGGGACGTGGCGCTGCTCCGCTACTGATGAAGTCTCTCGGGGAGCTCCTCCTTCAAGTCCGACTCAGTGATAACTGGAGAAAAATAAATATGCGAGGGGTGAGCCACACGCTCAGTGAATAGCACAACCCATGCATCACAATTTATATTAACCACAAATAACTAATCAAAAGCCTCAAAGTGGCAGGAACTACACAATCCAGTGGGTCGCTACATCGCCGACCCACCCCACCCTCACCCTCACCCCTCAATAGGTGACATAGGATATTGGGACTGACTAGGCTGTTAATCACCCTTGGTCCACCGATAGTCTCTCCTCCACTCCGTAGCCGCTTGGCCTACTCCCACACTTCAGCACAGTCCGAATCCAAATCAGGAGGTACCTACTGATGGGAGCCCTCTGACGGGATGGCCTTTCTAACGCTGGGGCAGTCTCTATACGGATCCAACGAAGGGAACAGAAACAGCCTATCCATACGCATACGATCCACTCGGATCTGTCGGTAACACCTCTCATCAACTCTAATGTCATGAACTCTTTAGAATTCCTCCAGGGCGCATAACTAAGATGCGGGGAAACATATATTATAATATTATCGGGAAAAGAAACCTTGGGAGGGCACCATGAGGTCCCAATATAGGACATCCCGACAACCAAACAAGGAACACGGAGTACCCTAGCCCGGGTCTCAATGTTGACCTCGCAAGGCCCCTTATAATATTCCCTAAGGCATGTTAAAATACAATAAGTTCACATTTAATTTAATAAATTAAACTAGTAGGACACATGCATAGGTCGAGGCTTCCTAGCATGAGAACATGATCACAGGATGCATGGCTCTTACACATATCCTAAGGGTGCAAGTCCCTAACATACAAGGTCTAGGGTGGCATGTGGCATGCATACTACATACTAATCATGCTTGCATAGATTACATATTAAACAAGTTAATATTAAACTATGGTGCCCCAGGGGAGGACGGTATACGCCCAAGTGCATATAGCGCCTCCCTACTGGGTTGGATTGTACCACTCACCAATAACCGGGTCGTCGCGCGACCGTTCGTCAAGATCTGCAAGACAGGGTAATCAACTCGGTGAGTAAAATACACAAATATATACAAAAATACACTAAAATACCCAACACTCGGACAAGCGTACATACGGCCCGTACGCACGCGAGTCCGAGCACCCCGACTCACCTGAACCCCCGGGCAGCCGTACGCACGACCACCCGACCCGGGCGCACAGCCGCGCCCCAGCCCGCGCGCCCAGACGCACTGCCGAGCCCCCCGGGTGCACCGCGCGCTCACTGCGCCCCAGC
This sequence comes from Acorus gramineus, assembly GCA_030737835.1. Lineage (NCBI taxonomy): Eukaryota > Viridiplantae > Streptophyta > Magnoliopsida > Acorales > Acoraceae > Acorus > Acorus gramineus. The sequence continues at coordinate 1,397,432 of JAUJYN010000026.1, read as the reverse complement.
GCAACAACCCACGCGCACACCCGAACGCCCTGCGCCCCAGCGCAACACCCCGCGCACACCACCAGTTCGCTTCACCGCGCGCGCACAGCACGCACTGCGCCTCTGCGCAGCGCTCCGCCCGCACGCCCCCGCACGGCGTCCTGCGCGTAGCTGCGGCCCCGCGTGCACAGCGCGCACTGTGCCCCTACGCAGCGCTTCGCGCGCACGCCCTTGCACGGCGCCCAGCGCGCAGCACCCGCACACCACCCGTGTACTGCGCCCCCTGCGCAGCACCCGCGCGCACGCCCGCGTGCCCTGCCAGCCTGCTCTGCCCGCCCTACCTGCTTGCCCGCCTGCCTGCGCTGCCAACCTACCCGAGACAACCCTACCACCTCCCTGACGGCCACCAATGGCCACCAACGGCCACCAACAGCTACCCACAACCTCCAACAGCCATACATACCCAAAAACACCTCCTAATCAAACATCTAAACAAGAAAGGAAGGAAAGGAAACTCACCCAAGGAGAGGAAAGGAAGGGGAGGAAGATCGGGTGCTCTTCGCGCACTGAAACACCGCCTCTGAGACTACCACCACCGAGATCTCCAACTCAGCCAAAAAGGGGCTGAAACAGAGGAGAAAAGAGGGTATGAGAAGGGGTTACACATGTGGGAACTCGAATCCGAGACCAACGGAAGGTAGATCGGGTTCTTACCTATCCTTTCTCTTCTTAGGGTTTTTTATTTCAAGACCTCCTACTAGATCATATGGGGTTTTTAAAGAGAGGGAGAGAGAGAGAAATTTTGGAGAAGATGATGAATAGTGGTCTCATTGTTGTCGTGGGATTTCTTTATACTCACACACCCACCACACACTCTCACACCCACACTTAGATTAGCCCTAATTAGGTTTAGGCTAGGATTAGTGAGGTTTAAGTGCACTTTGACTTGGGTCAACCCATCCACACTAGAAAACAAAGGGGGTTGACCAAGTCATGGGCCCACATTTGACCAAGTCAAGTCTCCCAATGACTTCTCGCTTGGTCAAAACCCGGATACACTTCAGAACTGTAAAATTTTGAAACGTTACCGGAACTCCCAATGACTTCTCGCTTGGTCAAAGCCTGTATGCATGCTTGTCCGAGTATTGGGTATTTCTAATGTTTTCTATGTGTATATTGTGTTATTTCATACCAGTTGGATGCCCCTACCTTGCAGATCTCGTCGGATGGGATGCGCGAGGTCCCGGGTCGTAAGGTGAGTGGTTTGATTCCAATCCCCCCCCCCTCTCTAGGGATGCGCTCGACCCGCATAGACGCGCGTCGCGCATCGATGGGGCCCCCTAGCTATAATATGTAAATAATATGCATGCCGCCCTAGACTCGTATGCTAGGGATATGCACCCTTATATCGAATGCTATGATATAACCATGCCACATTAGACCTTGTATGCTAGGGAAATGCATCCTGACACCATGTTTCATGCTAGGAAAGCCTCGACCTATGCATGTTCCCATTTAGTTTAATTTATTTAAATCAAGATGGGATTATGTGATTATATTGTTGTAAGCATGCCTTAGAGAATATTATAACCTTGTGGTTATGATATATGTCTCCCCGCATCTTAGTTATGCGCCCTGGAGGAATTCTTGAGAATTCATGACATTAGAAATGTTAGGAAGCATTGTCGACGGATCCAAGAGGATCGCATGCGTGTGAGTAGGCTGTTCTCCCCTTCGTTGGATCCGATGTAGGAACTCCCCGGCGATGGCTGACCTGACAGAGGGCTTCCGTCCGGTACCTCTGATGTGTTCGGACAGTACTGGTAGTTGGAGTGGACTAGGTCGAGGCTACGAGGGTGGGAAAGGGCTACCGGTGGACCAAGAGTGAATAGCAGTCTAGTCAGTCCCAAAAGGCCCATGTCACCCCGTAATAGGTGAGGGTGAGGGTGGGGTGGGTCGGCAATGTTACGACCCACTAGCTTGTGTAGTTACTCCCGTTTAGGGACTATGACTACTTTAAGGTTAATATGAGTGTGTTGGTTGTTGTTATGCATGTGTGTGATATCTCGAAAAGCGAGTATCGAGAGTGGTTATTTTCCCTTGGGTTTCGCTTTGAGAACATGGGATCGTTCTCCCCTTCGTTGGATCTGATGTAGGAACTCCCCGGCGTTGGCTCTACCTGACAGAGGGCTCCCATCCGTAGGTACCTCCGATGTGTCGGACAGTACGGATGGTGGGAGTGGACTAGGTGGAGGCCACGAGGGTGGGAAAGGGCTACTGGCGGACCAAGGGTGTAGAGCGGTGAGTTGAGGAGATCGGGTTGTAGATACTACCCGGGAGAGGGTTAAGGAATGATGTTACGGGCATGGGAATCGTTCTCTCTTCCATAAGTCCCAAGAGTCTCCCTGCAGGAGTGAGGGTAAGGATGAGGTGAAGATAATCGCCGCGTGACCCATTCGTTGTTCGACCGTTCCCATAGTTGTTGGGTCCGGTCTTGAATCGATGTTGAAGGACATCGTTGGGCGATTATGTAGATGTAGATGATCCAGTAGTGTTGAGTAGCCCAGTAAATCCGGGTCTCTTCGACCGACGGTATGGTCTCTAGACCAGTAAATCCGGGTCTCTTCGACCGACGGTATGGTCTCTCCCCATAAGTCCCAAAAGACTCCCTTCGGGAGTGAGGGTGGGGGTGAGGTTGGTCGCGCCGCCGCGTGACCCAGTTATCCATGCGTTTCCACCCATGTTTTTCCTTGAAAGGAAATTGATTATGTATTGAACAGTAGTATGGTCATTGGTTTCCAGCCACTCACTGAGCTTGTAGCTCACCCCTCGCATACTGTTTCTTTCAAGGGCAGTGTTGGGCGTGGAGCTGGAGCTTTCCTGTGGCGTGGTCTTATGGGCGTGGAGCGTTCTGCCGGCGGGTGGCGAGTGCGAGGCTGTCAGCATTCCTAGAGTCATTTTATGCTTTGTAAATCGTGCATGTGGCACAGGTTGTATTTTCTTTGGTCTAGACTTGGCTTTCACAGGACATTGATTGTGTATTCGGGTCTGTAATAATGTTTTTGATTTACAGACATTGTTATATATTATGCTTCCGCTTTTCAGTCAGTTATCATTATCTTGCTTTGCCGCCTTGTGTATTGTTGTTGGTGTCCTTATTGACCTCAGGTATTGATAGCTGATATTATATTTATATTTGCCACGTCTCGAGGACGCCTGGGGCGTGACAAAAAGATGGTATCAGAGCCTGGTCCTGTCAGAGCCTAAGTCTAGTCGTATAGATGATGAGTCGTAGGATTGTCATCCGAGTACTCTTGTATTAGAAGTTATCTTAGGTTGATAAGATATAATTCTCCTGGATATATATGCGCATGTTAAAACTGATTAGGCCTATCTGAAATAGGTGTGGGTATGACCCGTTGTCGGGTTGTACCTTATTAGTTAGAGCGCTAGCGATGTAATCGCCCCCGTGCATCCGAGCGATGCACTCGTTTGGAGTTCAGAAGAGTTCATTATCTTATCGGTTTTGTTAAGCCGGTAGTTGTAACATTAAGCTAGGCCTACCCGTGCTCGGCGTGTATATGAACCGCCTGTTGGGTTATGTGCCTTGGGATTATTTCTGCGTGAGAGCAAAGGCAACCCCCCCCCCCTTTGTGTCCGAGGGACGCAACCGTGTGGGAGTGCAATAGTATTCGATATCATCGATATGTGATTATCGAGAGTAGTTGTTTTTCCATTGGGTTCACTTTGCGAACATGGAGTGTTTCCTCCCAATGTCGTCTATGTTGAAGCAGCCCGAGTTGTAGCTATCCTGACAGAGGGCTCCCATCCGTAAGTACCACCGATGCGTTCGGAAGCGTACTGATCGTGGGAGTATACCAGGTAGAGGCTACCCGGGAGAGGGCTAACGAATGATATAGCGAGCGCGAAATCGTTCTCCCTTCGTTGGATCCGATGTAGGAACTCCCCGGCATTGGAAAAGCTGTCCTGACAGAGGGCTCCCATCCGTAGGTACCACCGATGCGTTCGGAAGCGTATTGATCGTGGGAGTATACCAGGTAGAGGCTACATGGGGAAAGGGCTACCGGTGGACCAAGGGTGTAGAGCAGTCTAAGTCTCTTCCAAAAGTCCTATGTCACCTCTAAAGGGTGAGGGTGAGGATGAGGTGAAGACACGTCGCCGCGTGACCCATTCGTTGTTTGTCCGTTCCCATAGTTGTTGGGTCCGGTTGCGTATCGATGTTCAAAGACATCGTTGGGCAGTTATCTCGATGTAGATGATCCAATAGCATTGTGTAGACCAGTAATTCCGGGTCTCTTCAACCAACGGTATGGTCTCTTCCCAAAAGTCCCAAGAGTCTTCCTCCGAGAGTGAGGGTGAGGGTGAGGTTGGTCACACCGCCGCGTGACCCTGTTATCCATGGGTTTCCACCCATGTTTTCCTTGAAAGGAAATTGCTTTAGTATTGAACTGTTGTATGGTGATTGGTTTCCAGCCACTCACTAAGCTTGTAGCTCACCCCTCGCATACTGTTTCTTTTTAGGGGCAGTGTTGGGCGTGGAGCTGGAGCTTCCCTGTGGCGTGGTCTTATGGGCGTGGAGCATTCTTCCGACAGGTGGCGAGTGCGAGGCTGTCAGCAGTCCTAGAGTCATTTTATGTATTGTAAATCGTGCATGTGGCACAAGTTGTATTTTATTTGGACTAGGCTTGGCTCTCACAGGACAGTGATTGTGTATTCGAGTCTGTAATAATGTTTTTGGTTTACAGACATTGTTGATATCTTATGCTTCCGCTTTTCAGTCAGTTATCATTATCTTTGCTTTGCCACCTTGTGTGTTGTTGTTGGAGTCTTTGTTGACCTCAGGTATTGATAGCTGATATTTCATTATTGCCACGTCTCGGGGACGGCCGCCCTGGGGCGTGACAGTTTGTATCCAATATTTATAGTACAAAAGGGAAAAGAGGAAAAGACTAATCTACTCTTAACACTAACATATATACACATTTAACACCCCCCTCAAACTCATGGTGGATCATACACCTAGAGTTTGTTCAACAAGAAACCATGTAGCTGAAGTGTATGTGACTTTGTGAAAAAATCAGATAATGGAAGAGAAGAGGAAATATATGGGAGTGATATAGTGCCCACAATAAAATGACGACGGATGAAATGACAATCGATCTCCATGTGCTTCGTATGTTCATGAAAAATAGAGGAGTAGACATAGATAGAATGACACCCATGTCAGAGAGGAGGCGCCGAAGCCAAACAACCTTAGCAGTAGCAGACGCCATAGTACAATATTCAGCCTTAGCACTTGAATGAGAAACAATGTCATGTTTCTTGGCCTTCCAAGATATAAGAGTCACCAAGAAACACATAGATACCAGCATTTGTGACATCTCCTACCCAATCAGCATCAAAATATGCATGAAGTTCAAGGGTAGAAGAAGACGATAACAGCAGAGCACAAGATATGGTGCTATGTAGATAGCGTATAACTCGAAGAACGGCTGCATAATGAATAGAACGAGGGGCAGCGATGAATTGGTTGACAATATGCACAGCATAGGCAATGTTAGGACGAGTGACAGTGAGATATACGAGACTCTCAACATGCTGTCTATAACGACTAACATCAGAAAAAGATTCTCCATCGTTAGGCCGGAACTTAGCATGAAGCTCAATAGGGGGGGGGGAGAGAAATGCAATCACTAGTCAGACAGGCACAGTCAATCAAGTCAGCAGTATACTTGTGTTGGGAGAGAAGATAACCACACGGAGCGGAAGCAACTTCCAAGCCTAGAAAATATTCAAGTTTGCTAAGATCTTTCATCTCAAATTGATGTTGAGACTACAAGAAAAAGGGGATATGGTGGCAGTTTATATTGCTGCGGTTTTGTACAACTACCCATATAGCTAACTACCCATATACCCTTATTGCAGCGGTCTGATAAAACCATTTCATTTGTTTGTTAAAATCCCTTCATCCGTGTTGTGTTTTAAAATCGTAGTAATACTAAAAAGGAAAGTTCAACTGAAATTAATGGGATTGTTATTATGGCAGTTTTGAAAAATTAGACTAATCACACTAAAAGAGACTCCTCAAATCCCACAACAAAATTTTTACTTTCCCTCCACTCAAATCCCACCGAATTTTACTTTCCCACACTCTAAAAACCCCACCATTTCTTAACTCCTTCCTGTCTTTGAGATATCACTTCGGCTCCATCATCATCTTCTCCAAGGAGCTCTTCCAAAAAAATCAAGTAAGTTTTTCTTCTCCACTTAGATGTGTGACCCCATTGTATGTAATTTCAATCTCTATTGTTTTTATTTTTGGTACCCCTTAGGATGAGATAATATATAAAATAAATCCACATATATTAATTTCATATAAACTAAAAAGTATTATGTATTAAATTAAAAAAAATTATTTTTATGGACTTTTAATTATTCTTAAAATACAATATTAATTTTTTTATTTGGTGGTTGTAAAATTATATCAAGTCATATTTATATTTTCAAATTCACTCGTATCCATAATCCTTTTAAATTTGTAAATCAATTGTGATTAAATCATTTGATATTTTTTTATTATATCTAAAATCTTTTCAAATATTTACCCTAAAATCTCTAAAGATTTAGATACTATTCAAATTTTAAAATTTAGATTAGCTTAAAAATTTGTCTCTTCAATGTATCATGATACCTAGATCAAGTAGTCTTTATGAATTTCACGTTTTTGTTTTGCATGAATTTTCATGTCCTAGTTTCTATTCTATAACATATGAAGCCTCCTATGAATTTTAAAATTTTATAATATTAAAACAGCAAGTTTCTTTTATTAAAAAAAAGTTGAAATTTACTAATATGTGTTTATGAGTTGCTTGTATTTATATGATTACTATGTTCATCTTTTGTTTTTCTTTACAACCATGCACATAAGATATTTATACATTTACATGTTAATCCATAATTTTTTTTTTTTGTATAATCCTAAGAGAAATTTTCGTATATGAAAATATCCATGTTTCTTTTAATATTTTGCATTATGGGTTGTCACATTTTTCATATATCATATATAGTATATCTATTTGTGATATATCTTGGTGTGCAATTTCTTTTAAATAGTTTGTGAGTCAGTATATGTTTCTTTTTAGTATATGTTTTTTTATTTTATATAATATATAGAGGCTTAGAAAATTTGTAGGTGTACTTTACATAATATCTTTTAAACACTATATGTTTTTATAGGTGTTCTTTACATAATTTGTTCATTTCAACATACTTCTCCAATAAGCTTTTAAGTTTGATTCATTCTGTGGAATGTTTTCTTCAAGATCACATTTTCTACAAAATGCCTTAGTTGATATGGAGCAGCAATCAGCACATGATGTAAGATGGAGAAGAAAATGCAGTAGAAGAAATGCATGAGCAACAAATGTAGATAACAAAGCACCTGGAAGTTGAAAAAATGTAAAAAATGTAAAAGATACAGGAACAATTTGTTAACATTCTCAATTATAAATTTTATTGGATTTTTTTTTATTTTGATTTCTGTGTAAATCTAAATATTGTTTAAATTTAGAGTTTTATGTTTGTGGAGGTAAAAATCCTCATCACGATACGTGTCATATCAGGGGTAATGTGTCACACCAGGACAGACGTGGGCCTACCATGGGATCCGCAAATCCGAGTTCCAATTCTTGGTTATGATGATTCTCCCAAATGTACTGGCACAACTAGATCCAGGGTCTAGTTGGGCAGTCGGGCACCTGGAGAGCGAGTAGTCTAAGGCACAACCAGACATGAGGTTTGGTCGGTCGACTTACTCCTCGAAGGCGAGTAGTTTAAGGCACGACCAGACATGAGGTCTGGTCAGTCGACCTTACTCCTCGAGGGTGAGTAGTCTAAGGCAAGACGAGACATGAAGTCTGGTTGGTCGACCTTACTCCTTGAGGGCGAGTAGACTAAGGCACGACCAAACATGAGGTCTGGTCGGTCGACCTTACTCTTCGAAGGCGAGTAGTCTAAGGCACGACGAGACATGAGGTCTTGTCACACCCCAGGGCGGCCGTCCCCGAGACGTGGCAATAGTGAAGTATCAGCTATCAATACCTAAGATCAACAAAGACTCCAACAACAACACACAAGGTGCCACACGAGAGAGAGATCATCATCTCTTGAAGTTGGTCATAGCTTTTCCCCATTAGCATGGACGCAACAACTACACCACGCCCTCGAGTCTTATCGCAAGGGAATATTAGGCAGATGCCCGTTACTAACCCAGACTTAATCATGCTGGATATTCCAATTAATATGGTGGGAGTAAGATTTAAATACTACCTAAGACATGCCATATTCTATACATCCATACACATTACAGAATACATGCCCATACTAGAGTATAGCTAGGACACAATACATGCGATATAAGCCTAGCATGCAAGATATCTAACATAATATAGTTTAAGCATGGCCATACTACTTATCTACACAAGTAGTATAGCTAGGATGCCCATCGATGCGCGACGCACGACTATGCGTGTCGAGCGCATTTCGAGGGGGGGGGGATTGGATCAAACCACTCACAGATACCCGGATCGTCGCGCGTCCGGTCTACGAGATCTGTAAAACACAACCAATGATCCATAATTAAAATATGGAACCTCCTATCACACATATAAGCCTACTTCATGAAGACCCTAACCCCTGATACTTCCATATTATCACCCAAGACACATGCAAACAACTCCTTGACACTCAACCAAGCAAAACTGCCAAACCTGCTGCAACCAGCCCTACTAATTGGTCTCCACAGCACCCAATACACTTCCAACAATTATGAAATAAATCATGCACATTCTCTGATATGCTGGGATCATAATCCATGAAGACATTAGAACCTAATTTTTCCTCTACAAGCCCAAAATAAATTATTTCCAGAAGCAGGTCAATTCCTACGCGAATCTGCATAGGCCATGCAAAACTGGTTCTAACTTACACCACAGATATCATAATGACCCCAAATTTCATATATAACAACTAGACACATAGATGATCATATCATATGAAGACATAATCCTAACAATGTGCCTCTAAATACTAGATTCACTGAGATCTTTAAAATACAGAGTGCTGCCTTACCGAAACAGGGGGAGGGAAATTGGGAGATGCGGGGTTCTCGACACACCTACGACCACCTCAACCACCACCACCACTACCACCACCTCATCAGCATCTCCTCAAGCCATTCATGGCAGAAAACTGGGGTGCAAGGGCATGAGAAGGGGATTGAGAGAAGAGAAACAACAACAGCAACAACAACAACAACACATACTCACCCTTTCTCACTCTTTCTTGTGCTTCTTCTTCATCTTTTCCTCCATTAACAACACACACACAACCAAAAAAACAGAGAGGGAGAGGGAGACGAGAGTGAGAGAGAGTGAGAGGTTTCCACAAAAAGGGGGCTTTAAATGGAATTAAAGTGAGTTGGTGGGGGGGAACAAGACCAAATCATCCCTGACCAGAAATTCTGGACGGGCTTCACTAGAACAGCCATAACGTCCCCGATATAGCTCCGAATTGCACAATTAAATATCCTTTGGAAATCCAATAAGATTATCTACATCTTGCATGTTTATGACAAGATCAAATAACCCCTCCAGCTATTCCGAAATGAGAGCTAAACATTGAACAGAGCTGCTGCCAGAATTTTTTCATCTCCGGGGTATACTTTGAAAAATACCCATAACTTTTACTACATGAATCCAGTTGATCTAATTCCACTTTTGTATGAAAGCTAACTCAAAACTGAGCATCTCATGATAAAATTATATTTAAACCTCTCCATCTTGGATTTTAACAAAATTAAATCCAAATACCAAATCGGAAATGCATAACTTCTAGGAGAAAAATTATGTAGCCAAATTTTCAATCAGAGCACTCCAACTCCTGTAGGTAGTTAAAAGCTAAAATTTTAGCGACTCCGATCTGAAAATAAGGCTCCAAATGACAGAGGCATGCCCGCGTGGGCGGACAGACCTGCGCGCGCGCCCAGCACTCTTTTAACCCCTCCCCCACACTTCTCACTCACCCTAAACCAACTACCTAGCATGCATGACTTCCCAACAACCCCTAAGCCATGAAAAACCAAAGAAAAGAAGGGGAAGAGCTCACCTAGGGAGGGGGAATGAAAGGGGGAGATTCGGGGGCCCTCGATGCACCCGTGACCACCTCAACCACCACCACCACTACCACCACCTCCACAGCCCTCCTCAGCCTTCTTTGGCTGCAAAACAGGGGGGGGGAAGACATGAGAGGGAGCTTGAGAAAAGAGAATCAACAACAACAACAAAGGCACCCACACACACACACACCTTGCTCTTCCTCCTTCACCTTCTCCTTCTTTTGCTTCTTCCTCCTCCTTCTCCACACACACAAAGAGGGGAAAAAGAGACCAAGAGAGGGAGAGAAAGAGAGATCCACGAGTTGGGAGAGAGGGGGAGAGAGAGAGGGCAAAAAGGTCATTTCCATGCCCAAATAGTGTTTAGGGGTGACCATAAGGGGGTGGTGAGGTTAGGGTTAGGCTCACCCTCACTCAACCACTTATTTTTGCTTTATTGGGAAGCGTGCGGAGAAGCACCACACACTCGAAAATATCTCACCCCCCGAAACCCAGTAACGGCCAAACCCGGATGCGATTCGGAACTGCATATTTTTCAAAACGTTACCGGAATTCGATGAAATTTTTATGGGTAGTACTAAACGGTACCAGGACCCATAATATGCAGTTAGATTTCCAATCAGAGTACTCCAACTCCCGCAGGTAGCTAAAAGCTAAAATTTTAGCATGTCCTCCAAGGTCTAAATCATCCTCTTTGCCTGGCTGTCCATCGGCAGTGAAACGCTATACTTAAATGGAGGCTCGCGCCAAAGCCTGCCAAGGTTGCACCACAACCTCAAAGTAATCCTCGCGTCTCAACCGAAAATAGCGCCGACTGGAGTGCCATGAAGATGAATAATCGCGAAGGTGAAAACCCACGTCAAGGCGTCCAGAGACTCAATCAGTCGGATTAGGGAGGGAAGCGCGGACTTAGTCAGTCGGTCAATGATCACCTAGACGGCGTCGTGACCCGAATGTGACATTAGCGAGTCCGCAACAATCCCTGATAACCCACTCCCATGTCCACTGAGGAATCTCCATGGACTGATGCTTCCCAACGCGATGATGATTCTCGAACTTTGCATGGGGGCATGCCAACCTGGGAAACAAGGTCACCCATATCGCCTTTTCATCGCACCACTAGCAATCTCAATGAAGACTACCCCAAAGTAGTCCACGGAAGCCCAATAAAACTTTTGAGATCCACGAAGGCATCCGGCGCATTCGTCAACCCCGACAGCAGTACTTAAAACTCGTAGTGCCCGAAACGGTCATGAAAGGCCATCTACAGGATGTCCAACTCCCGATCTCCAACTTGTGATACCCTTGTGCGAAGATCGATCTAACAGCAGACACCTGCTTTCAGAGCTGGTCAAACAAATCATCGATTCGCGGCAAGGGTAATTGATCTTCAACCACCACAGGGAGATCAAAACAACCCCCTCGAACAATTAAGTCCAGATTCTACTCCTCAAGCATGGCTGGCGCTCATGATGACACTTACACGCTTGGTAAGCCGCTCAACCGCACTTAATCCACAAGACACGCAATAAGGGGGGTCGTCGAACCTCGACAATGCCTATGCGACGTCATCTATCTGATAAGGCGGTTGAGTCCCATCACGAACGCTAGCATCGCGCCTCCTCATTTGCGACCAATGTGGGGCAAAACAAGACAAAATCCACAACTGTGTTTCACATGCCGCCAGAGATAGGTCGCTCAACTATAACCATTGGAACTCCAGCATCCTGCACTCCATGGGCAGATTCATCACAGGGAGTCCACGCTCTCGACATCATCCAGTAGCACTCTCCCGGTGTGGCCTCTACCTGGTAGCCTCCCAAGCCCACTATCTCTGCCATATGGGCGCACCAACAAGCATAGTATCTGGGAGCACCTCATAGGGCTCTAGCCTCAACCGGGCAGCTACAATGCACAATGATATATCGAAGCGACTCCAGATGCCACTATGGAACCCAGTCCACAAGCAATCGCCCACCAAGCTGCAATAGGATGTACCCAATCCCGATCGTACGCATCACCACTCGCTACAGCACCTTCCAAGTGAGAGGAAAAATCAATCATCTAATAGATGCTTCAAAGGTATTCCTTGACTGGGAAAAGAACCTTGGGAGGGCACCATGAGGTCCCGATATAGGATATCCCGACAACCAAACAAGGAACACGGAGTACCCTAGCCCGGGTCTCAACGATGACCCCCCGCAAGGCCCCTTAATCCTGAGTAGGAAGACTGGAAGAAGACATCACCCCTTAATGAGCAATATGCCACATCCTCAAAACTTGAAACTGGCGCCGCACGCGAACTCCATGGTTACCAGCAATACCGATGCACGGGAAAGAAGCTCCATTATCGAGACGCAATCCATACCATAGAAATTGTGACCAATTCATCACTATCATACTACTGGGCATGAATCTCCTACCCAAGCCTCAATCCCGCAACAAGGGATCCAACAATTGACCCTGTTTAGTTGACCTAGTCGACAACTTAAGGGTGGGTCCAGGGGGTCACGTCCACATCAACGGATGCGAGGAGGCATGTCAGCAACTTAAGATAACTTCTAAAATAAGAGTACTCGGATAACAATCCTACGACTCATCATCTATACGACTAGACTTAGGCTCTGACAAGACCAGGCTTTGATACCAACTTTTGTCACGCCCCAAGGCGGCCGTCCCCGAGACGTGGCAATAATGAAGTATCAGCTATCAATACCTGAGGTCAACAAAGACTCCAACAACACACAAGCTGGCAAAGCAAAGATAATGATAACTGACTGAAAAGCGGAAGCATAAGATATCAACAATGTCTGTAAACCAAAAACAATATTATAGACTCGAATACACAATCACTGTCCTGTGAGAGCCAAGTCTAGTCCAAATAAAATACAACCTGTGTCACATGCACGATTTACAATACATAAAATGACTCTAGGACTGCTGATAGCCTCGCACTCGCCACCCGTCAATAGAACGCCCCACGCCCATAAGACCACGCCACAAGGAAGCTCTAGCACCACGCCCAACACTGCCCTTGAAAAGAAACAGTATGCGAGGGGTGAGCTACAAGCTCAGTGAGTGGCTGGAAACCAATCACCATTACAACAGTTCAATACTAAAGCAATTTCCTTTCAAGGAAAACATGGGTAGAAACCCAATGGACAACAAGGTCACGCGGCGGCGCGACCAACCTCACCCTCACCCTCACTCCTACAGGAAGACTCTTGGGACTTTTGGGGAGAGACCATACCGTTGCTCGAAGAGACGGGGAATTACTGGTCCACACTGTCACGCCCCAGGGCGGCCGTCCCAGAGACGTGGCAATATATAAAGTATCAGCTATCAAGTACAAGAGATCAATAATGACTCCAATAAACAATACACAAGCTGGCAAACCAATGATAATTGATAACTCAACTGAAAAGCGGAAGCATAAGATATCAACAATGTCTGTAAACAAAAAACATTATTACAGACTTGAATACACAATCACTGTCCTGTGAGAGCCAAGTCTAGTCCAAATAAAATACAACATGTGCCACATGCACGATTTACAATACATAAAATGACTCTAGGACTGCTGACATCCTCGCACTCGCCACCCGTCGGATAGAACGCTCCATGCACATAATACCACGCCACAGAGAAGCTCCAGCTCCACGCCCAACATGCCCCTCAAAAGAAACAGTATGCGAGGGGTGAGCTACAAGCTCAGTGAGTGGTTGAAAACCAATCACCATTACAACAGTTCAATGTTAAGGCAATTTCCTTTAAAGAAAAACATGGGTAGAAACCCAATGAATAACAAGGTCATGCGGCGGCGCGACCAACCTCACCCTCACCCTCACTCTCGGAGAAGACTCTTGGGACATTTGGGAGAGACCATACCGTTGGTCGAAGAGACGCAGAATTACTGGTCCACTCAAACTACTGGATCACCAACCTCACCCTCACCCTCACTCCCGGAGGAAGACTCTTGGGACTCTTGGGGAGAGACCATACTGTTGGTCAAAGGGACCTGGAATTACTGGCTACACAACACTACTGGATCATCTACATCGAGATAACTGCCCAACGATGTCTTTGAACATCGATATGCAACCGGACCCAACAACTATGGGAACGGACGAACAACGAATGGGTCACGCGGCGACGTGTCTTCACCTCATCCTCACCCTCACCCTTTAGAGGTGACATAGGAGTTTTGGAGAGATTAGACTCCTCTACACCCTTGGTCCACCGATAGCCCTTTCCCCGGGTAGTCTCTACCTGGTATACTCCCACGATCAGTACGCTCTCGAACGCATCGGTGGTACCTACGGATGGGAGACCTCTGTCAGGACAGCTTTTCCAATACCGGGAAGTTCCTACATCGGATCCAACGAAGGAGAGAATGATTTCACGCTCACAATTTCATTCGTTAGCCCTCTCCCGGGTAGCCTCTACCTGGTATACTCCCACGATCAGTACGTTTCCGAACACATCGGTGGTACCTACGGATGGGAGCCCTCTGTTAGGACAGCTACAACCCGGGCCGCTTCAACACGGACGACATTGGGAGGAAACACCATGTTCGCAAGGTGAACCCAAAGGAGAAACAACTACTCTCGATAATCATATATCGGTGATATCGAACACTATTGTACTCCCACACGGTTGTGTCGCTCAGTCACAAGGGGGTTGCCTTTGCTCTCACGCAGAAATAATCCCAAGGCACATAACCCAATAGGCGGTTCATATACACACCTAGCACGGGTAGGCCTAGCTTAATGCCACAACTACCGGCTTAACAAAACCGATAAGATAATGAATTCTCCTGAATTCCAAACGAGTGCATCGTTCGGATGCACGGGGGCGATTACATCACTAGCGCTCTAACTAATAAGGTACAACCCGACAACGGGTCTTACCCACGCCTATTTCAGATAGGCCTAATCAGTTTTAACATGCGCATATATACGTCCAGGAGAATTATATCTAGTTATGTACATGAACTACATGCACGATAACCTATCAAATAATTATAGGGATACTCCCTAACATGGATTTACATCATAATAAATCATACAACATGCATACATGGCCATTAATCACATAAGCACACAAGGCCTAACTTAAGCATGCGTTGGAT
This sequence comes from Acorus gramineus, assembly GCA_030737835.1. Classification (NCBI taxonomy): domain Eukaryota; kingdom Viridiplantae; phylum Streptophyta; class Magnoliopsida; order Acorales; family Acoraceae; genus Acorus; species Acorus gramineus. The sequence continues at coordinate 1,382,130 of JAUJYN010000026.1, read as the reverse complement.
ATCACCAACTTAAAAGGTAAGGGTCAAGCGCAAATCTCGCGCACTAATAGGTGCATGCCAATATTCCAAACGAACCCGAGTCGAGTAGGAAATCGCCTCTACTTACTCAGTTCGTGCAGAGGGAGAGGGCGAGAGAGAGATCATCATCTCTTGAAGTTGGTCATAGCTTTGCCCCATTTGCATGGGTGTAACAACTACACCACGCCCTCGGGTCTTATCGCAAGGGAAAATTAGGCAGGTGCCCTTATTAACCCAGACTTAATCATGCTGGATATTCCAATTAATATGGTGGGAGTAGTATTACAATACTACCTAAGGCATGCCATATTCTATACATCCATACACATTACAGAAATACATGCCCATACTAGAGGGGCGCATGCAACACAATCATTCATACATGGATACAATACATGCAATATAAGCCTAGCATGCAAGATATCTAACATATTATAGTTTAAGCATGGCCATACTACTTATCTACACAAGTAGTATAGCTAGGATGCCCCATCGATGCGCGACACACGACTACGCGCGTCGAGCGCATCTCGAGGGGGGGGGGGGATTGGATCAAACCACTCACCGCAACCCGGGACCTCGCGCATCCCATCCGACGAGATCTGCAAGGTAAAGGCATCAAATTTGGTGAGTAACATCACATTATAACACTTAAAAATTACTAGAAATGCCAAAGACTTAGACATGCACGCATGGGAGCACGCGCGTACACACGCATGCCCGAGTGCCCCAGCACCTACCCGAGCCCCTGGGCAGCCCCGTGCACTGCCACCCTGCCGCATGCCCATGCACGCCCAGACAACCTGCCCCGCCGCCCTCGCGCACTCGCGCGCACGACCCGCGCACGGCTGCCTGCGTCTGCACGAACCTGCGCCCTCACTCTGCGCGCACCCGCGCGCCTGCCTGCGCCTGCCAGCGCCTCTCTGCGCGCGGGTCTGCTCGCGCACGCGCGCGGACAGACCCGCGCGCGCGCCCAGCACTCTTTTAACCCCTTTTAACCCCTCCCCCACACTTCTCACTCACCCTAAACCAACTACCTAGCATGCATGACTTCCCAACAACCCCTAAGCCATGAAAAACCAAAGAAAAGAAGGGAAGAGCTCACCTAGGGAGGGGGAATGAAAGGGGGAGATTCGGGGGCCCTCGATGCACCCGCGACCACCTCAACCACCACCACCACTACCACCACCTCCACAGCCCTCCTCAGCCTTCTTTGGCTGCAAAACAGGGGGGGGAAGACATGAGAGGGAGCTTGAGAGAGGAGAATCAACAACAACAACAAAGGCACCCACACACACACGCCTTGCTCTTCCTCCTTCACCTTCTCCTTCTTTTGCTTCTTCCTCCTCCTTCTCCACACACACAAAGAGGGGAAAAAGAAACAAAGAGAGGGAGAGAAAAGAGAGATCCACGAATTGGGAGAGAGGGGGAGAGAGAGAGGGAAAAAGGTCATTTCCATGCCCAAATAGTGTCTAGGGGTGACCATAAGGGGGTGGTGAGGTTAGGGTTAGGTTCACACTCACACAGAGAGGGGAAGCGTGCGGAGAAGCACCACACACTCAAAAATATCTCACCCACCGAAACCCAGTAACGGCCAAACCCGGATGCTATTCGGAACTGCATATTTTTCAAAATGTTACCGGAATTCGATGAAATTGTTATGGGCAGTACTAAACAGCACCAGGACCCATAATATGCAGTTAGATTTGTAATCAGAGTACTCCAACTCCCGCAGGTAGCTAAAAGCCAAAATTTTAGCTACTCCTATCGAAAAAAAAAAGGCCCTGAATGACCCAGATGTGACCAAGGCTTAACCGAAATGGCTCCAAATGACACAGGCATAACAGGTCTGGTCGGTCGACCTTACTCCTCGAAGGCATGATGTGAAACGTACGGGCGAGCACATCTAGAGACCCTGAGCAAGATGAAGAAACGGTCAGAAGACTACTAATGCCTGTAATTGCCAAGGTGGCATTTAAGGCCCATTACCAGCAGAACGTGGGTAATGAAGGACTGACGTGGAGCGTAAATGCTGGGGGAGTTTCCATGGAAAAAAACCCACTAAACACTTTAGTGGCAAGGCGGTTACAAGGGTAATAAAGGAATTACGCGTGACTTCATCCCCAAGAGGTACGTAGGCAGCCTATAAAGAGGTCGCGAGCTCAACACTCTAGAGGCACAGTCAAGCAAGGTCAAAAAAGTTATCCATTGGGTCAAACACAATCATTGTGCGTCATTTGTGTTATTTCCTATACAGTCATTGAGAGAATTGAAGCATAGCTACAAGAATTCATATTGCTTGAGTTCTTTTTCCTAAGAAATTTACAAATTTAAGTGAAGGGGGGAAATATCCACCTCAGTTTGGCACTGTCTGTGGGATACTGAAACAAAAGGCCAGTGTCCGTAATGTCAGGTCCGAGTGACACCAATGTAGAAGGACGACAAGAACAAAACGTTCTCCCATCCAGGGCTGCCGATGGCTCACCGAAAACCTTGGCTAGTCAGGTCTAGGGCCTCAGGCGGGTAATGGAGTCAACGCAAGAAACTCTATTTACCCATCTGCAAGAGTCGATGCAGCAGATGATCGAAGCCTCGATGCAACAGTTCTATAAGAACATGGATCGACAACAGCCAGTCCAGGAAGAAATCCGGCCACCACCTTCTTTACGGCCCAACCCCCTGACTGTCAATGCTGAAGGGTCGGAGGGAAGTACCTCTTCCTCCAATCAGAGGCAAAGGTCTCGGCGGCGTTCACGCACCCCTCGAGCGGGTCGACGGCTTCAAGAAGAACAGAGGCGCGGATGCTCACCTCATGGAGAACGCTCCGCAGGGCGGGAGGCCTCTCGGAGGCAAACACACCAAGGGCGATCGGCCTTATGTGAAGTATCGGAAGGACGTCAGTATAATTCTACACCTTGCCATCGAGCCGGGGGAGAGGTCGCACAGCCTCGTTATGCCTTGCATTCTGAGATACGGCGTGTTCCGAATCACGAGATGGTGGAGCATGCAATACGGGGATTCGCCTCTCCGTTTTGCGCAGAGATTCTCAGAGAGCGACTTCCCCAGAAGTTCATTCAGCCCAAATTCAAGCTATACAATGGCACAACGGATCCCTATGATCATATCTTGGCGTTCCGACATTCGATGGCATTGTATGAGCTCTATGATGGGCGTATGTGCCGCCTCTTCCCCTTCAGCCTGGAAGGGGCCGCTTTGACTTGGTTCCATCTCCTTCCCCCTACGACAATCAGAAATTTTGAGGAGCTCAGCACTATTTTACCGAGCACTTCATCTGTAGTCGGCGGAGGAAGAAGGACCTCGGCGATCTCATGAAGATCCAAATGCTGTTAGGAGAGACAATTCGGCACTTTGTCGATCGGTTCCGCATCCTTAAGTTTGAAGTAGAAGACTGCAATGAGGACGCTGCAATAATGGCTTTCCGGAATGGCCTGCCATCTAGAAATGGCCTCAAGGAGTCGCTTATCAAGCGCACCCCTTTCGACTTGCGTGATTTGATGGGGCGTGCTAAAAGCCAAGGTGGAAGAAGAATCAAGGACCCTTAAGCAGGCGGTGGCTGCATCCCAGTCTTCACCAACGGCTGCCATCCCATCACCAGCAGTAAAACGCCCGCAGAGCCATGTCAAAAGGACCAGCGGGGCGAGAAGGGCAAGAAGCTTGGTGCCTCAACAAACGAGGTACGAGAAGGACGGGGGATGTTCTTCAAGATCCCTCTGTCACAGATCCTATCTAAAATCCAAGGGGAGCCGTGGTTCCGATGGCCCGCACCTATGAGGAGAAACAAATCAAAGCTGGAGCAGACTCTCCACTGTGACTACCACAAGAGTGTGGGCCATACTACCTACCAATGCCGTATCCTTCGGGGGTTCTTGGAGACCCAATTCCAAAGAGGATGCTTGAAGGAATATGTTCCTATCGAGAAGACCCCAGCTTCCGGTGAGCAGGATGTGACGAATATTGACCCTAATACTTCAGCGGTTCTCATTGACGTCATTTTTGGAGGCGTTCCGCATTTCATCACGCCAAAAAGTGCTCGTCGAGATTCGAGAAAGATGCAGGTCTCCTTCAAAATGATGCAGATTGACCAGGAGCTAAAACTGGTCATGAAAAGGCCAAGAAATGGTGACGAAGGAGCCATCACTTTCTCTGAAGCTGACCTGGAAGGAGTCCAATCCCCACACTCCGACGCTCTGGTAATCACCCTACACATCTCTAATTTCAACATTAAGAGGATTCTCGTTGATACAGGAAGCTCAGCCGACATCCTCTTCATGAAACCCTTTCTTCGGATGGGTTGAAAGCCGCCAATCTCACTCCAATGAAGGATCCTCTGGTCGCATTCAACAGAGCACGAGTCATCCCCGCCGGACGAATCACGCTACCGGTTTGAGCTGAAAATCAGACCGTTATGACGCAGTTCACTATCATGGACCTCCCGTCTTCGTACAACGCAATCATCAGACGTACCTGGCTTGCGGCGATGAAGGCGATTCCATCTACGTACCATCAACAGCTCCGTTTCCCAACAGCTGAGGGGATAATGGAAATTCGAGGAGACCAAGTTATTGAGAAATGGTGCTACATGGCAGCGATGGTAGGGAAGTCGGCCCTACCCGAATTCGAGGAGCAGCCTGAGGATGGAGAAACTCATCTGAAAAGGTAGCAATTACTTCAGAACCGAGTCAAGGCCGATGAGCGTCGCCCCAGTCCTGAAGTTAGAGTTCTTGAAGACCTCGAGAAGGTCTTGATAGATCCCCTCAACCCCGAGAAATACTTTCTCGTTGGGAGTTTACTCTCCGTAGAAGAGAAAAAGGCAATACTCGACCTCCTCGTCAAGAACAGGGACATCTTCACCTAGAAGCCTCAAGACATGCCGAGAATTGACCCTGAGGTGGCAAGCCATCGGCTGTCCATCTCACCGACCATCCGTCCAGTATGACAGAAGTAGAGACGAATGGCCACAGTGCATGCTGAAGCGGTACGGGATGAGGTGAACAAACTCCTAGCCGCTGGATTCATCCGTGAAGTGCGACACCCCGAGTGGCTGGCCAACACCGTGGTGGTTCCCAAGAAGAATAAGAAGTGGCAGGTCTGCGTGAACTTCACCGACCTGAACAGCGCATGTTCGAAGGATAGCTTTCCACTTCCGAAGATCGACCAGCTGGTGAACTCCTTATCGGGTAATCAACTAATGAGTTTCATGGATGCTTATTCAGGCTACCACAAGATCCCAATGTACGAGCCCAACCAAGAGAGGACAACATTCATAACCCCTATGGGCATTTATTGCTATAAAGTAATGTCGTTCGGATTAAAGAACGCAGGGGTCACTTATCAGAGGTTGGTGACTAAAATCTTCCAGCGTCAGATCGGTAAGACTGTTGAAGTCTACATCGACGACATGATGGTAAAAAGCAAGCGCTAAGTTTACCACATGGCCCACATGGAAGAAGCCTTCACTGTGTTGCGTAAGTACCGCCTCAAACTATACGCGACGAAATGCTCCTTCGAAGTCACCTCAGGCAAGTTTTTGGGGTACTTGACGACGCAACAAGGAATCGAAGCCAACCCTGACCAAATCAAGGCAATATTGGCAATGGAGCCTCCGTGAAACAAAAAGGTGGTGCAGAAGATAGCAAGGAGGTTGGCCGCCCTCAATCGATTCATCTCTAGGGCCACTGATCGATGCCAACCATTTTTCCAGTTGCTGCGGAAGGCTCAGAGATTCGAATGGACACCAGGGTGTCACAAGGCATTTGAAGAAATCAAAAGTACCTCAGCACGCCACGGTATGTCCTTCCTTAGGAGACATTTTGCTCCTCGACATTGCAGCCTCGAAGCATGCTGTTAGCTCCGCGCTATTGAAGGATATCGACCAGGGGTAGAGGGCAATCTACTATGGGAGTAATAGAGGGCACTTCTGGTATCGACCGGGGATAGATGGCAATCTACTATGCGAGTAATAGAGGGCAATCTACTATGAATCTAATAGAGGGCACTTCTGGTATGTCATTCCTTAGGAGACATTTTGCTCCTCTACATTGCAGCCTCTAAGCACGCTGTTAGCTCCGCGCTATTGAAGGATATCGACCGGGGGTAGAGGGCAATCTACTATGCGAGTAAGGCGCTCAGCGGGGTGGAAACCAGGTATTCTTGCATCGATAAGCTTGCGTTTGACTTATTCGTTTCTGCCCAGAAACTAAGCCATTACTTTCATGCCCATACGATCCATGTCATCACCGACTCGCCTCTCAAAGCTGTATTGTGAAAGGCGGATGTCACAGGACGATTGCTCAAATGGGCGGTGGAGCTTTCAGCTTTTGATATCCACTATCAGCCCAAGAGCGCAATCAAAGGGCAGGTCATCGCTGACATCATCACGACCTTACACTTGCCCAGCAGCAGGTCTGTGCAATCTCCGATTGTAGACAAATTTCTTGGACACTCCATGTCGATGGGGCATCCAACCGAAAAGGGTCAGGAGGAGGGATGATCTTACACAATGAAGACGGTTTCCTGTTTGAACACGCAATCAAACTGGGATTCAATGCTTCTAACAATGAAGCCGAATACAAGGGGCTCATCGCGGGCTTGGAATTCACCGTAGATCTCACCGTCCACAAATTGGTGATCTACAGCGATTCCCAGCTCATGGTCTATCAAAGCACTGGAGAATATCAGACGAAGGATGATCGAATGGCGGCTTATCAGGGCTACACCCGTACTTTGCTTGAACAAATCGATGAGTGGAAAATCCACGCAATTGATTGCAAGCAGAATACTCAAGCTGATGCTCTAGCAAATCTGGCGAGTGTGCTAGAGGGAGAGTCATCCCGGGAGATTCAGGTCGAGTTCTTGAGGGAGCCAAGCATAACCCATCTCGAACAAGTTATGGCAGTGGAGTCGACAACCCGAGAACCGACTTGGATTGACTCCATCCTATCTTACTTGAAAGACGACTTCCTCCCAGCAGACAAAGAAGAGGCCAGGAAAATCAAGAGCCGATCCGCTCAGTTCTTGATCTCTGATTAGGGCGTGCTATACAAGCAAAGCTTTCAAGGCCCTCTCCTCAAGTGTGTTAATCTCGAAGAAGCTAACGAAGTGTTGGAAGAAATGCATTCGAGGGTATGCGGGAGCCATACGGCCTCAAGGTCCTTGGCGAGACGCACGTTGACAGCCAGATATTTCTGGCCAACCCTTGCGAAGGACTCACTTGACCTAGTGAGAAAATGCAACAAGTGCCAACGATTCAGGCCCCGGATTTATCGACCAGCTTGGGAATTGAATACACTGTCAAGTCTCTGGTCGTTTGCTCAACGGGGGTTTGATATAGTCAGGCCCATGCCCTTGGCGCAATCTCAGAAGCGATTCCTCCTGGTCACCACTGATTATTTCACCAAATGGGTGGAAGCTGTAGCCCTGGCTAGAATTTGCGATATCGAAGTACGAAGTTTCCTTTGGAAGGAGATCGTGTGTCGGTTCGGAGTGTCGAACACCATAATCTTCGATAAAGGAACGCAATTCGATAATGCCACCATGAGGGAGTTCTGAGAGGAGTTGGGCATAAAACACCTTTTCTCCTCTCCACGCTACCCCCAAGGAAATGGTCAGGCAGAAATCACCAATCGTACCATCCTGGATGGGATCAAGAAACGGCTCAACGCGGCCAAAGGCAATTGGGTGGATGAACTTCCCTCGGTATTATGTTTTATGCCTGTGTCATTTGGAGCCATTTCGGTTAAGCCTTGGTCACATATGTGTCATTCAGGGCCTTTTTCTTTTTTCGATCGGAGTCGCTAAAATTTTAGCTTTTAGCTACCTGCGGGAGTTGGAGTACTCTGATTGGAAATCTAACTGCATATTATGGGTCCTGGTACCGTTTAGTACTACCCATAAAAATTTCATCGAATTCCGGTAACGTTTTGAAAAATATGCAGTTCTGAATCGCATCCGGGTTTGGCCGTTACTGGGTTTCAGGGAGTGAGATATTTTTGAGTGTGTGGTGCTTCTCCGCACGCTTTTCAATAAAGCAAAAATAAGTGGTTGAGTGAGGGTGAGCCTAACCCTAACCTCCCCACCCACTTATGGTCACCCCTAGGCACTATTTGGGCATGAAAATATCATTTTTGCCCTCTCTCTCTCCCCCTCTCTCCCATTTCGTGGAACACCTTCTCTCCCTCTCTTGGTCTCTTTTTTTCCCCTCTTTGTGTGTGGAGAAGGAGGAGGAAGAAGCAAATGAAGGAGAAGGTGAAGAAGGAAGCACAAGAAGGTGAGTTTTGTGTGTAAGTGTTGTTGTTGTGGTTTCTCCTCTCTCAAGCTCCCTCTCATGTCTCTCCCCCCTATTTTGCAGCCAAAAAAGATTGAGGAGGTCTGTGGAGGTGGTGGTAGTGGTGGTGGTGGTTGAGGTGGTCGCAGGTGCATCGAGGGCCCTGAATCTCCCCTTTTCATTCCCCCTCCCTAGGTGAGCTCTTCCCCTTCTTTTCTTTGGTTTTTCATGGCTTTAGGGGTTGTTGGGAAGTCATGCATGCTAGGTAGTTGGTTTAGGGTGAGTGAGGAGTGTGGGGGAGGGGTTAAAAGGGGTTAAAGGGTACTGGACATGCGCGCAGGTATGTCCGTGCGCGTGCCCCCGCAGAAGGGCGCAGGGGGGTGAGTAGGCAATCGCGAGCGCGTGCGCGCGGGTGCGCGTGGAGCGAGCGCGCGGGTTCGAGCGGACACTGGCAGCACGGGCGATGCACGCGGGTCATGCGCGCACGTGGGGCAACGTGTCTGGGCGCGCCTGGGCATGCGGCAAGGCGTCCGTGCGTGCGTGCGTGTCCGTGCGCGTGCAGGGGCATGCACGGGGCTGCCCAAGGGCTCAGGTAGGTGCTGGGGCACTCGGGCATGTGTGCGTACGCGTGTTCTCGCATGCGTGCGAGCCCGTATGCGTGCATGTCTAAGTCTTTGATATTTCTTGTAATTTCTAAGTGTTATATTATGATGTTACTCATCAAATTTGATGCCCTTACCTTGCAGATCTCGTCATAAGGGATGCGCGAGGTCCTGGGTTTCGGTGAGTGGTTTGATCCAACCCCTCGAGATGCGCTCGACGTGCGTAGTCGTGCGTCGCGCATCAATGGGGCACCCTAGCTATACTACTTGTGTAGATAAGTAGTATGGCCATGCTTAAATTATAATATGTTAGATATCTTGCATGCTAGGCTTATATTGCGTGTATTGTATCCGTGTATGGATATATAGAATATGGCATGCCTTAGGTAGTATTGTAATACTACTCCCACCATATTAATTGGAAAATCCAGCATGATTAAGTCTGGGTTAATAATCGGCACCTGCCTAATATTCCCTTACGATAAGACTCGAGGGCGTGGTGTAGTTGTTGCGCCCATGCTAATGGGGCAAAGGTTTGGCCAACTTCAAGAGATGATGATCTCTCTTTTGCCCTCTCCCTCTGCACGAACTGAGTAAATAGAGGAGATTTCCTACTCGACTCGGGTTCGTTTGAAATATTGGCATGCACCTATTAGTGCGCCAGATCACGCTTGACCCTTCCCTTTTAAGTTGGTGATATCCAACGCATGCTTAAGTTATGCCTTGTGTGCTTATGTGATTAATGGCCATGTATGCATGTTGTATGATTTATTGTTTATGATGTAAATCCATGTTAGGGAGTATCCCTATAATTATTTGATAGGTTATCGTGCATGTAGTTCATGTTCATAACTAAATATAATTCTCCTGGATATATATATGCGCATGTTAAAATTGATTAGGCCTATCTGAAATAGGCGTGGGTATGACCCGTTGTCGGGTTGTACCTTATTAGTTAGAGCGCTAGCGATGTAATCGCCCCCGTGCATCCAAGCGATGCACTCGTTTGGAATTCAGGATAATTGATTATCTTATCGGTTTTGTTAAGCTGGTAGTTGTGGCATTAAGCTAGGCCTACCCGTGCGAGGCGTGTATATGAACCGCCTGTTGGGTTATGTGCCTTGGGATTATTTCTGCGTGAGAGCAGAGGCAACCACCTTATATCCAAGCGACGCAACCGTGTGGGAGTACAATAGTATTCGATTTCATCGATATGTGATTATCGAGAATAGTTGTTTTTCCATTGGGTTCGCTTTACGAACATGGAGTGTTTCCTCCCAATGTCGTCCGTGTTGAAGCGGCCCGGGTTGTAGCTGTCTTGACAGAGGGCCCCCACCTGTAGGTATTATCGATGCATGTGGCAAGATGTACTAATCACGGGGGTATACGAGGTAGAGGCTTCCCGGGAGAGAGCTAACGAATGATATTGCGAGCGTGGAATCGTTCTCCCCTTCGTTGGATCCGTGTAGGAACTCCCCGGCGTTGGAAAAGCTTTCCTGGCAGAGGGCTCCCATCCGTAGGTACTACCGATGCGTTCGGGAGCGTACTGATCGTGGGAGTATAGCAGGTAGAGACTACCCAGGGAAAGGGCTACCGGTGGACCAAGGGTGTAGAGGAGTCTAATCTCTCCAAAAGTCCTATGTCACCTCTAAAGGGTGAGGGTGAGGATGAGGTGAAGACACGTCACCGCGTGACCCATTCGTTGTTCGTCCATTCCCATAGTTGTTGGGTCCGGTTGCATATCGATGTTCAAAGACATCGTTGGGCAGTTATCTCGATGTAGATGATCCAGTAGTGTTGTGTAGACCAGTAATTCCGGGTCTCTTCAACCAACGGTATGGTCTCTCCCAAGAGTCCCAAGAGTCTCCCTCCGGGAGTGAGGGTGTGAGTCAGGTTGGTGATCCAGTAGAGTTGTGTAGACCAGTAATCCCGCATCTCTTCGACCAACGGTATGGTCTATCCCCAAAAGTTCCAGGAGTCTTCCTCCAGGAGTGAGGGTGAGGGCGAGGGTGAGGTTGGTCGCGCCGCTGCGTGACCTTGTTATCTATTGAAAAGAAATTGCCTTAACATTGAACTGTTGTAATGGTGATTGGTTTCCAGCCACTCACTGAGCTTGTAGCTCACCCCTCGCATACTGTTTCTTTTCAGGGGCAATGTTGGGCGTGGAGCTGGAGCTTCCCTGTGGCGTGGTCTTATGTGCGTGGAGCGTTCTGTCCGGCAAGTGGCGAGTGCGAGGCTGTCAGCAGTCCTAGAGTCATTTTATGTATTGTAAATCGTGCATGTGGCACAGGTTGTATTTTATTTGGACTAGACTTGGCTCTGACAGGACAGTGATTGTGTATTCGAGTCTGTAATAATGTTTTTAGTTTACAGACATTGTTGATATCTTATGCTTCCGCTTTTCAGTTGAGTTATCAGTTATCATTGGTTTGCCAGCTTGTGTATTGTTTATTGGAGTCATTATTGATCTCTTGTACTTGATAGCTGATATTTCATTATTGCCACGTCTCGGGGACGGCCGCCTTGGGGCGTGACATTATGGGCGTACCGCACCACGGTGCGAAGGACTACACGAGAGACTCCATTTTCCTTGGCTTTTTGGCGTCGAGGCTGTAATCTCCATAGAGCTCAGGATCCCGACATTTTGGACCGAGAACTTTGAGCCACGGACCAATGAAGAAGATCTCACGTCTGATCTAGACCTGAGGGACGAGCGGAGGGACACAGCTTCCATCAGGATGGTGAACTACCAGAACCAGATCGCACGAAGCTACAACAAGAGGGTTTCGCGATGAAGCTTTCGAGTAGGAGACCTGGTCCTTCAAGAGGTATTCCCTGAATCCCGAAAAAGATTTGATGGTAAGCTCAGGCCCGGTTGAGAGGGCCCGTACAAGGTCATCGGACTGGGTCCCAAAGGAGTTTATTATCTGGAACGAATGAATGGAGAGGCACTCATAAGACCTCGCAATGTAATGCATTTGAAAAAGTATTTCTTCTGAAATAAAAGGATTTTTTCGTACGAAATATTTTATGAGAACAAGAGCCCGTTCGAGGTCAAACGTGAACTTGGTTTCAAATATAGCACTCCACGGAGGTCGCGCGTTGATCCAATTCAGGTTGATCGGATGAGCACTCTTTGTAAGAGGTCGCGCGGGGGACGCCCCATCCATCGATAAGCACTCAAGTAAAAGGTTTGCAAAAGTGAGACACATAGGTTACACTCAAACGATGAGGTCGTTAGGAAGTACAAGCTTCCCCCTATGCTCACACGGTCGCATAGAGCCCAGGCTCTACGACCAACCCTTGGAGGTCGCTAGGAAAGGACGAACAGAATTAGTCCATGGACTCAATTTTGAAAGGGAACTTCCCTCTCATCCTAAGCACTCCGTCTACAAAACCCGCAAGTAGGGGCTGAAGGAATGCACAAGACGCACTCACACGATGAGGACGAAAAGAGGGATAACCTTCCCCTGCCATTCTAGGGGTCCCGTCCCTACGGAGGTCGCAATGACATGATAAGTCAGAGTTAGTCCATCGAGTGGGCACAAAACTCTATTATCACGACAATAAGCACTCCAAACATTCAGATCATGCGAAAACAAGCAGACATGTAAAAGACAAGTCATTTATGAAAACATTGTTTATTTTACAAAATGTCTAGATCTGAGACCCGTCATCAAGGCCAGAATAACGAACAGGAGGAGGATCAGCGGCAATACGAGGAGAGACGTTGTTGGATCTATCTTCATAACCTTGACTATATCAACAATTGTATAGTCACGAGGGACCCAACATCCGTGGGAACGGTCGAACAACAATTAGGTCACGAGGCGACGCGTCTTCGTCTCATCCACACCCTCACTCCCATCAGGAGACATATTGGGACTTTGGGAGAGACTTAGACTGCTCTCTACCCCTGGTCCACCGGTAGCCTCTCCCCGCTCCGTAGCTCGCCTGGTCCTCTGACCGGGAGCCTGTCTAACGCCGGGGCTGTACTACGCGGATCCGACGAAGGGGAGAGCGATTCCACGCTCGCGGCACCATTCATCAATCCTCTTCCGGGTTAGCCCCTACCTGGCATACTCCCACGATCAGTACCCCTCCGACTGCATCGGCGGTACCTACGGATGAGAGCCTCCTGCCAGGACGGCTACAACCCGGCCTCTTTAACTCAAACAACCACACACATGCTTAACAGCAACCAACACACATACATTCATAGGCAGCTAGGGAACAAAAACATTACTTCGAACCATGACGCCCGAAACCTGCGCCTCCTCAGCCGAAAGCGCTGCAACTCTGCCTTGAACAAACTGCGGCAGAGGAGCAAGAGCACGCCTCGCCGGCTGCCGCTGCTGAGGTAGCACTCGGGGTCGGCCAGCATCAGGGCAATTGTATCTAATATGCCCGATGCGCTGACAATGGAAACAGCGCCGCCTCTCCGGCCGCCAGGACTGGATGGGCACTGCCGCAATGGGTGCTGGATCCCACGCTGGCACCGCATCCGCTGGAGGAGAGACAGCCGCTGACTGATCGAAACGGGGCCTCCTCCTCTTGCGCTGCCCCAGGTCCCGACTCCCGGAAGGACCCTGATCTGCAGAAAGGGTCGGAACCCCCACGATAATCCCGAGGTCTCGCTCGACTGTCTTCGCCCGAGACACCAAGTCTGAGAACCTCGAGAAAGCCTGGGAGGAGACATGCACCCGAATGGCGCTGCAGAGACCAAGCTCGAAACGGCGGCACCGCGCCTCTTCGTCCATCACCAAAGCTGGAGCGAACCTGGATAGCCTCGTGAAGCGCGTGGAGTAATCGGCGACAGACATAGAGCCTTGCGTCAACCGCTCAAACTCCTGCACCACGATCTGCTGCGCCGAGAACGGGAAGTACTCCTCCAGGAAATACCTCTGGAATCCTGCCCAAGAAAGCTGCTCCACTCCCTCTGGAATGTCCACCACTCGGGTAGCCCACCAGTCGGCAGCGCTACCCTTCAGCATGAAGGTGGCCAGAGAGACTCGCTGGCGATCGATGCAAAGCATGGTCGAGAAGATCACCTCCACCTCCATCAACCATCGCTCTGGGGCAAGGGGATCCGCCAACTGGCCATAGAACTCGGGAGGATGGAGCTTCAGAAAGGCTGCGAGGCTACTCTGCTGCACCCGCGCTGCAGCCTCTAGCCTCACCTCCCTCGCCAGGGGATCCTGAACCCTCGCCGCTGGAATCACCACGGGAACTGGGGGTACTTCGGGTACCACAGACGGATCTGCTACCAAGGGGACCTGTGGAAACTGCCTCACGGGCCGCCCTCAGCTCCCAGATCTCCCGCGCTTGCTCTACCAACGCTCTGGTCTGCGCCTCCAGTGCCTTGATCCGAGTCTCCACCGAATCCGCTATCCGAGCGAACGCACGTTCCCGTACGGGAGGCTCCTGCGCCGATCCCGGCCTCACAGCCGTGGACTCTCCAGTAGCATCCTCGCCTCTAGTAGGTCCGGAAACCTCCAAAGGTCGAGAGGGACCATGTCCGCGCCGACATATCAGCAATCCTAAGAAAACCAGACTCTAGGATCAGAATACTCATATCAAAATCCTAGGACTCATCTCTACGAAAGAAGACCATTGGCTCTGACAGGACTAGGCTCTGATACCACCAATTTGTCACGCCCCGGGCGTCCCCGAGACGCGGCAAGTGTATATAAAATATCAGAATCTACACAGGAGGTCAATAATATCATACAAATGACACACAGACAACAAAAGCAGGGCTGACATGATATATACACCAAATGCGGATAACTAAAGACTGAATCTGTAATCAAAACCCACTACAGACTCCATACATAATCACATGTCCTGTGAGAGCCAATATACATACAAGACATCCAAATACAACCAAACGCGTGCCCAAGCACGGAAAATGATACATACAAACACAAGGGATGCTGATAGCCTCTGCAACTCGCGGGACGTGGCGCTACTCCGCTACTGATGAAATCCCTCGGGGAGCTCCTCCTCCAGATCCGACTCAGATGACACTGAAGAAAATATTATGCGAGGGGTGAGCCACACGCTCAGTGAACGGCACAACCCATGCATCACAGACAATATTGACCACAACCAGATATCCTTATAATCCACAATTCATATTACTTAATCCACAAATGATAGCACAACTCAAAGCCGTGGGTTGCTCAATCGCCAACCCACTACACCCTCACCCTCACCCTTCAATGGGCGACAAAGGATATTGGGACTGGCTACACATAACCAGCGGGTCGCTTCCGCCAACCCGCCACACCCTCACCCTCACCCTTCAATGGGTGACATAGGATATTGGGACTTACAAGCATCAAATCAGAACTCCAGTGGGTCGTTCATCGCCAACCCACTACACCCTCACCCTCACCCTTCAATGGGTGACATAGGATTTTGGGACTGACTAGGCTGTTGGTCACCCTTGGTCCACCGATAGTCTCTCCTCCACTCCGTAGGCCGCCTGGTCTACTCCCACATTCAGCACAGTCCGTCCTAAATCAGGAGGTGCCTACTGATGGGAGCCCTCTGTCAGGAAGGCCTGTCTAACGCTGGGGTAGTCTCTACCGGATCCAACGAAGGGAACAGAACAGCCTACCCATCGCACATGATCCACTTGGATCCGCAGACGGCACATTATAACAACACTAATGTTCTGAATTCCTCAGAACCCACCAGGGCGCATAACTACGATGCGGGGAACATGCATAAGGTTATAACAAGGGTGGAATATCATTGGGGGAAAGAAACTCGGGAGGGCAGCGTGAGTTCCCGTTATAGGACACCCCGACAACCAAACAAGGAACACGGTGTACCCTAACCCGGGTCTCACCGCTGTCCTCGCAAGGCCCCTCCCCTATAATATTCACTATAACATGCAATGTAAACAAATACTAGCATTTAATTTAATAAATAAACTAGTAGGGCACATGCATCGGTCGGGCTTCCTAGCATGGAAACAGGGGACATGCTGCATGGCTCATACACAAACCCTAAGGGTGCAAGTCCCTAACATGCAAAGTCTAGGGTAACATGCATTCTACAATTTAATCATGCTCGCATGATATACACATTACAATATGTCAATATTTATCCATGGTGCCCCAGGAGAGGTCGGTATACGCCCAAGTGCGTATAACACCTCTCTACTGGGTTGGATTGTCCCACTCACCGGAATCGGGGTCGTCGCGCGACCGTCCGTCTAGATCTGCAAGATAAGGTAATCAATATGGTGAGAAACCACACAATTTATACATAGAAATGCTTAGAAATACCCAAAACTCGGATAAGCATGCATACGGGCTCGCACGCACGCGAGTCCGAGTGCCCCGACACCTACCCGAACCCTCGGGCAGCCATTCGCATGGCCCCCTGCACGCGTGCGCACGAATGCGCACGCACGCACACACCCCAGCACCCTCGGCGTACTGCCGCGCGCTTGCCCGCGAGCCCAGACGCGCACCCGCACGCATGCGCACGCTCGCGCGCCCCCACGTGCACCGCGCGTCCAGCCCGCGCCCCTCGCGCAGCACCCCGCGCACTGCCCCAGCACACCCCATCATGCCCCAGCACGCCCCAGCACGCGCACGCACGCGCATGCACGCGCGCGCGCGCACTGGTTCCCTGCCCAGCGCCCAGGCGCACTGTCGAGGCGCACTGGCCGCGCGCGCGCACGCCCGAGCGCCCCCGCGCGCGCCCGCGCGCACTCTTGCGAACACCCCCGCTCGCGCCAGCACCCGCGCGCACCCGCGCACCCACTCCGCGCCCACCCGCGCGCACGCACCCGCGCACGACTGCGCGCCCGACTGCGCCTGCCAGCGCCCAGCGCCCAGCACCCGGCACCCGCGTACCAGCGCCCAGCGCCCGGGACCCTCACCTAGCGTCCACGCGCACGCCCGCGCAACACGCGCCCAACGCGCCTGGCAGCACGCGCCCAGCGCGCCTGCTAGCCTGCCCGCGCTGCTGCCCGCGTTGCCTGTCTGCGCGCGTCGCCGAGTGGCCCGAGCACCGCTCGCCTGCACGCCCGGGGCTCTGCCCGCCTGATGCCCGAGCGCCCCTGCACCCCCCGAGCGCACGGCCGCGTGCGCGCCCGCGCGCACGCGCTCGCGCGCCAGCAAACTGGTGCCCTGCTCCCAGCCTACCCAGCTAGCCCTGCCAGCCTAGCACCCGACTAGCCCTGCACGCCCAGCACCAGGCACGCCCAGCGCCAGCCCGAGCGCACGCCTGCGCGCACGCCCGCGCGCACGCACGCGCGCGCCCTGTTAGCGGCCCTGCCTGCTGCGCCTGCTGCTGCTGCCCTGCCATCCTGCCCGAGCCCGAGCTCCTCTACCACCCACCTCCGACCACCACCACAGCCTCCGACCGCCTCCCACAGCCCTCCGACGGCCACCCACCGCCGCCAACCGCCTCCCAACCACAAAACCACCCCCCTAGCATACATCTATGCAAGAAAAAGAGGGAAAGGGGGCTTACCAAGGGGAGGAGGGGAAGTCCGGTGGCTCTCCGCGCGCCGAAACCTTTCTCAAAGGCTCTCCTACGCCCCGATCTACCTCCACCGCCGAGATGGCTCAAATCAGGGACGAAGAGAGGGCGGACGGACGGGCAAAACTCGCCGGAATTGGGATTTGAAAACACCGGAGTGTAGATCGGGACCCGATCTACACTTCCTATGTTTTAACTTTTAAGTTTTGAGGGGTCTAGGGGGCTCAAAACCAAGAAAAATGGATAAGGGGAGAGAGAGGGCTTGGGGAGGAAGAAGATGAATAGTGCCAAGCACTTTTTAAATCCCACTTATATAACCAGCGACTTAAAAACCTAGATACGCCCCGGAACTGTGAAATTTCGGGAACGTTACCGGAATTCGATGAAATTTTCGTGAGAGGTCTAAAATGGCACCAGGACACCAAATATGCAGTTAGATTTTCAATCGGAGTCCTCTAGCTCAAGACGATAGCTAACAGTCCAAAAATTAGCGGTACCGATCGAAAAACTGAAAAAAAACGAAAAACTTGCAGAACGCTCTAACGGTTACCAGCAGGCTAAAAAGTGACACATATATAACAGCGGTAACTGGAGAAACCCCATATAGGGGAGCAGATGAAGCTGTGGCCGCTACCTCCTCGACAAGGGAGGCTTCAACTTCCAGAGAAGAGGGAACCTCCACCGTCTCTGGTACTCGAATGACTGGGGGGCTTGGTGGGCATCCCTCTTCGGTGGAAGGCACAGGAAGCTCGGCGGTAGCCACACAGACAGCGCTCGAAGGCAAATCGCTCCCCACAGGGGATGCTGGGGAAACATTCGGTAGGGCTTTGGCTCTGCCTTCAGAGTTCGCCTTCTCAACCAATGAGGTCGGGCGAGCAGCCTTGGTCTGCCGTTTCAAAGGAAGTGGCAGCCTAGGCCTCTTCTTCAAAGCCGACTTGCCTCTAGAGGTAGCAGACCGTTCACCCACTTCTTCGGAAACGGCAGAAGGAGAAGCTTCAGCAAAGGCAGGAGATGCGTCGTATCCCGAAGACAAGCTGGCAACCTTCAAAGAGGAACCAGAGGCCCTGGCTACGGGGAGGCTGAGGATCTTACAGAAATCCTTATCCTCCAACTCTTGAGCCCTGGCGATGTGGTCGAGCTTGACCAATGACGGATCTGGGGTCGCACGCTTTGAGTCGTCTGCAATGTGTCATATGAGATTCGTAGGCCATGAAGGAAAAGGCAAATAAGGCATAGAAGTCCAATGATTTTTATGCTCACCTAATTTCGTCGGACGAAGGCAACATGGCACCCTAGCCTCTTCACCGAGAAGGGGAGCAGGAAGAACCCAAGGACCACTCAGTTGCACAAGGCATTCATCCCTCCACCCACTGTCGGATGAAGGGAGCTTTTCCACGAGAGGGACCACACCCAGTCTCGATTGAAGATAGTAAGAATGCTCTAACTTCCTCAAATCATACAGGTGGTGGATGTCGTCCACCCCGAGTTGAAGCTGCAGCTTGTGGTTGATCGTGACAACGCACATCAATACCCTTAACAGATTAGGGGAGCATTGCACCGGGTGAAGCTTAAATCGGCGCATGAAGTCCCTGATCAGCTCAGGGAGAGGAAAAGAAAGGGAGCTCCTCAGCATCTGAGAAGGATACATGAAGAGCTTCTCAGAGCCGCTGCCTTTAAGCTCATCTATGGATTTGAAAGGAGTAGATGTGATGACAATGGATTCAGGAATCGACAGGGAGGACCTTAGTTTCTGAACAATGTCTATCGACATGGTGGAGTGAGGAGGAATTCAAGAAGAGGCAAAGTTTGAAAACGAGCAGGGGATTTGATTTCTGAATTCTCTCTCCTCTTCTCGACGGATGATGGAAACTTATAGAGCGGTCCTCCTTCAAATCATGACAGGAGCGCGAAAATTGAAATCATGGAAGATTTGCCGCTGAAATCTTCTACAGATATTGAGGGACAGCTGGCGAGAGAAATGAGGCATTAATTTTGATAAACGTGCAACCTACGTGGTGAATTTATTATCATGAATTTTTCATGTGGCATGGAGAAGAGACCGAACGACAAGAAAGCCCCTACGGATAGGTGGGCATGACCAGAGAAATCCTGTTCATGAACCTTGTTCATGAATCCTCTTCGAGAATCCTGTTCACGGATGATCGTGGATACGACAAGTTTTTGGGACTCTGCGACTCACCAATAGAATTGTACAGCGAGGAGATGTAATAGTCAAAGCGCGCGAGTAGATAGAAGACGATCAAGGTTGAGCAGAGAAAGTAATTTTTTATTCATTGATTGGATAAAGGTTACAAAAAAAAAGGTTTCAACCCTCTGCTCGGTCTTCTACTCGTCCCTTCCTACGAAGTCTCCTCTCCCTCACAGCTTGGTGCAGTCCGGGTAGTTCCTCGTTGCTCATCTCTTGAAAACCACGTGAGTGGTCAGCATAGCCCAAGCGGTAGCCGCTGATGAAGTCCAGAAGGTGATCTTCTTCATCACCCTCACAAGCTTCGCGGAGGGACCGCAACTGATGAGCTATGGAGAGGGAGGCGGCATGAACGGAGGCTTGCAAATTCCTTGAAGGGCCACCAGGGGGGAGGAGGACACTCTGAAGATGGTCTTCGAGAATAGGAGTAGCATCAGCTCCAGCACCCAAGGTCATCATCTCTTGAAGTTGGTCATAGCTTTGCCCCATTAACATGGGCACAAAACTACACCACGTCCTCGAGTCTTATCGTAAGGGAATATTAGGCATGTGCTCATTATTAACCCAGACTTAATCATGCTGGATATGCCAATTATAGACTCGATACAAATCAAATGTCCTGTGAGAGTCAATATACACACATACATCCAAATACAATCCAAACTGGGTGCCCAAGCACAGAAATATATACATACAAAAACAAGGAAGGATGCTGATGGCCTCAGAAACTCGCGGGACGTAGCGCTACTCCGCTACTGGTGCAGTCGCTCAGGGAGCTCCTCCTTCAAGTCCGCCTCAGTAATCACTAGAGAAAACAATTATGCGAGGGGTGAGCCACACGCTCAGTGAACAGCACAACCCATGCATCACAGCTATATTTACCACAAATAAATCAACAACCATCCTCAAAGTGGCATAACAACAAAAAACCAGTGGTTCGTACATTGTCGAACCACCAGACCCTCACCCTCACCCCTCAATAGGTGACATAGGACATTGGGACTTATAATCATCCATACACATCCATACACCCTCACCCTCACCCCTCAATAGGTGACATAGGATATTGGGACTGATAATCATCCAAACACATCCATACACATCCATACACCCTCACCCCTCAACAGGTGACATAGGATATTGGGACTGACTAGGCTGTTAATCGTCCTTGGTCCACCGATAGCCTCTCCTCCACACGTAGCTTGCCTGGTCTACTCCCACATTCAGCACAGTCCGAGTCCAAGATCAGGAGGTGCCTACTGATGGGAGCCCTCTGTCAGGATAGCCTGTCTAACGCTGAGGAGTCCCTACACGGATCCAACGAAGGGAAGAGAAACAGCCTACCCACACGCATATGATCCACTCGGATCCGCTGACAACACATCTCTACAACTCTAGTGTCTTGAATTCATCAGAATTCCTCCAGGGCGCATAACCAAGATGCGGGGAACATGCATTAATATAGACGGGAAAAGAAACCTTGGGAGGGCACCATGAGGTCCCGATATAGGACATCCCGACAACCAAACAAGGAACACAGAGCACCCTAGCCCGGGTCTCAATGTTGACCTCGCAAGGCCCCTTAATATTCCCTAAGGCATGCTATAATATTACACGTTGCATTTAATTTAACAAATTAAACTAATAGGAGCATACAAAGGCCGAGGCTTTCCTAGCATGATAACAAGGTGACAAGATGCATGGCTCTTACACACCTAAGGGTGCAAGTCCCTAACATACTCAGTCTAGGGTAGCATGCATACTACATATCAATCATGCTGCATGGATTACATATTAAACAGGTTAATATTAATCTATGGTGACCCACGGGAGGACGGTATATGCCCAAGTGCATATAGCGCCTCCCAACTGGGTTGGATTGTCCCACTCACAGGAAGTCGGGTCGTCGCGTGACCGTCCGTCAAGATCTGCAAGACAGGGTATCAACTTGGTGAGTAAAATCCACAAGTACCACAAAAATACACAAAAATACTCTAAAAGTACCCAACACTCCCGGCAAACGTACATACGGCCTGTACGCACGCTAGCCCGAGCACCCCGACTCACTTCCGCACCCCCGGCAACCACCCGCACGGCCACCCGCCCCTGGATGCACCGCCGCGCCCCGCCTACGCACCCAGGCGCACTGCCGAGCCCCTGCCCGCACGCCAGGACACACCGCCGAGCTCCCCGGGTGCACCGCGCGCTCGCGCCCCAGCGCAGCAGCCCGGCGCACACCGCACGCCCCGCGCCTAGCGCCTCGCCCCGCGCGCACTCCGCGCGCACCACCACGCGCATCACCCACTCGACCAGCACGCCAAGCACGTGAGCACGCTTCCGCATGGTGCCCAGCGCCCCAGCACCCAGCACCCACGCCAGCACACCCGCGCCCAGCACCCGCGCCTGCACCACCCGCGCGCACGCCCGCACGCGCGCGCCCTGCCACTGCACGCCTGCTGCGCCTGTGCTGCCATCCTGCCCGGGACAGACAACCACCCTGCCCGAGCACCTCTACCACCACCCACCGGCCACCAATGGCCTCCGACCGCCCCCAACCACCACCGACAGCCACCAGCCGCCCTCCACACTCAACCCCACCCTCCTAACATGCATCTAAACATGAAAAAGGAGGAAAGAACCCTTACCCAAGGAAAGGAGAGGAAAGGAAGGGAACCGGAGGCTCTTCGTGCACCGAAACGCCTCCCCAAGGATCTCCACCACCAAGACCTCTTCCTACCTCAAAAGGGGCTGAAAACAGGGGAGAATAGAGGGGGTTAGAGGGGGCCAAACTTGTCGGAACTCGAATCCGAGAACACCGGGGGATAGATCGGGACCGGATCTAACCTTTCTATGTTTTGAGTTTTGAGTTTCAAGAACTCTAGGTGGCTCAAAACAAGAAAAGGAGAGAGGGGGAGAGAGAAAATGTGTTGGAGAAGATGATGAAGAGGGGGGGCAACTTTTAGATTCACTTAAATAAGTCAAACCACCCTTAGATTAGGGTTAAGAAGGATTAATTAGGGTTTAAGTGGGATTTGACTTGGGTCAACCCAACCACACAAAAAAACAAAAAGGGTTGACCAAGTCATGGGCCCACTTTGACCGAGTCAACTCTCCCAATGACTTCTCGCTCGGTCAAAACCCGGATACGCCCCGGAACTGTGAAATTTTGGAAACGTTACCGGAATTCGATGAAATTTTCGTGAGTGGCTTAGAATGGCACCAGGACACATAATATGCAGTTAGATTTTCAATCGGAGTCCTCAAACACAGGACGATAGCTAACAGTCCAAAATTTTAGCGGTTCCGATCGAAAAACGAAAAAAACTCAAAAACTGTCAAAATGCTCCAATGGTTACCAGAAGGCAAAAAGTGACACATATATAACATTCTCCCCCCCTTAGGAAATTTTGTCCTCAAAATAAATACAAGAACATCTAAGAAGGGAAAAGATGCGGATACGCGTCACGCATGGCGTCCTCGAGCTCCCAAGTGGCCTCGGCACCGGAACGGTGCTGCCATCGCACCTTGACCAGCTGGACGGTCTTGGTGCGGAGCCTCTTCTCGCGGCGGTCCAGGATCTCAATCGGCTGCTCAACGAAAGACAAGTCCGGCTCGAAGACGAGCGGCTCGAACGGGATGACGTGAGCAGGATCGTGGACATATCGCCTCAGCTGCGAGACATGGAAGACGTCATGAGCCTGAGCCAACTGTGGGGGCAGAGCTATGCGATAGGCCACCTCTCCAACTCGCTCGAGGATGAGGAACGGCCCAATGAAACGCGGACTCAGCTTGCCCCGCACACCGAAACGGAAGATGCCCTTCATCGGGGACACCTTCAAGAACACATGGTCACCAACCTCGAAGGTGAGCTCACGGCGACGACGGTCGGCGTAGCACTTCTGACGACTCTGAGCGACTCGGATACGCTCGCGAATCGTCTTCACCATCTCTGAGGTCTGGTGAACGATCTCTGGTCCCTCCAACTGGCGCTCTCCGACCTCGTCCCAACACAGGGGGGACCTGCAGCTGCGGCCATAGAGTGCCTCGTAAGGAGCCATCCGGATGCTCGAGTGGTAGCTGTTGTTGTAGGCAAACTCCACCAACGGAAGGTGCCTCTCCCAACTGCCCCCAAAATCGAGAACACAGGCCCGCAGCATATCCTCAAGAGTCTGGATCGTCCTCTCCGACTGGCCGTCCGTCTGCGGATGAAACGCTGTACTGAAATGGAGGTTCGTACCAAGGGCGTGCTGGAGGCTACGCCAGAACCTCGAAGTAAAACGCGCGTCTCGATCGGAAATGATGCTGACTGGAGTGCCATGGAGACGGACAATCTCGGAGACAAATAACTGCGCCAGGGTGTCCAGAGAATCGGTGAGTCGGATGGGGAGGAAATGAGCAGACTTCGTCAGCCGGTCGACGATCACCCAGATGGCATCGCGACCCGAACGTGACCTCGGCAAACCCGAGACGAAGTCCATGGTGATCTGCTCCCACTTCCACTGAGGGATCTCAATGGACTGCAGCTTCCCCGCAGGGCGCTGATGCTCCGACTTCACCTGCTGGCATACTAGGCATCGGGCAACGAAACGGGCAATATCCGTCTTCATCCCGCGCCACCAGTAGCCACGACGAAGGCCCCTGTACATCTTCGTGCCACCAGGATGCACTGTGTACCTCGAACGATGGGCCTCGTCCAGAATCTTCCGCTTCAGCTCTGCGTCGTCGGGAATGCACACTCGGCCTCTGAATCGCAGGATCCCGTCCGCGCGAATCTGGTAGTCCGGACGCTCGCCCCGGGCGACGCCTTCAGAGAGGACTATAAAATGCGGATCCTGAGCCTGAGCCGTGCGGATATCGTCGAGAAGGACTGGCTGCAACACTAGCCTGGCCAAAAAGCCACCCGCAGGAGTCTCTCGAACACTGATCCAGCAAGCGGCCTCCTCCAGAAGCCTCCAACGACGGACAGCCATATGGGCGGCCATGCCCAAGGGCTGCCTACTGAGCGCATCTGCCACGACATTCGCCTTACCCGGATGGTAAGCGATGTCACAATCGTAGTCCGTCAGGAACTCAACCCAACGTCTCTGACGCATGTTGAGCTCCGGCTGGGACTGTAAATATGTCAAGCTCTTATGATCAGTAAAGAGCTCGAACTCCTCTCCATAGAGGTAATGCCTCCACATCTTCAGCGCAAAGATGATCGCTGCCAACTCCAGGTCGTGGGTGGGGTAATTCTGCTCATGGGGCTTCAACTGACGAGACGCGTAAGCCACAACCTTACCGTGCTGCATCAGGACGCAACCCACACCCAACTGCGATGCATCTGTGTAAACTGTGAACCCACCACTCCCAGACGGAAGGGTAAGAACTGGCGCTGAGGTGAGCCTTCGCTTCAGCTCCTGGAAGCTCTCCTCGCAAGCAGGGGACCACTCGAACCGAACATCCTTCCGAGTGAGGCGGGTAAGAGGAACGGCTATCTTCGAGAAACCCTCGACAAACCTCCTGTAATAACCCGCCAAGCCCAAGAAGCTCCGAATCTCTGTGGGGTTCGACGGTCGACGCCAATTCGACACGGCGAGCGTCTTCTCCGGGTCCACAGATATGCCCTCACCGGAAATCACA
This sequence comes from Acorus gramineus, assembly GCA_030737835.1. Lineage (NCBI taxonomy): Eukaryota > Viridiplantae > Streptophyta > Magnoliopsida > Acorales > Acoraceae > Acorus > Acorus gramineus. The sequence goes on along the minus strand of JAUJYN010000026.1, from coordinate 1,356,890 downwards.
TGGCCCAGAAAGGCCATACGCTCCAACCAGAACTCGCACTTGCTGAACTTGGCGAACAACTGATGTCTGGCCAAAGTCTCCAAGACAGTGCGAAGATGGTGAGCGTGCTCCTCAAGACTCCTCGAGTACACCAATATGTCATCGATGAATACTACCACAAAGGAGTCGAGGAAGGGCCGAAATAACCGGTTCATCAGATCCATGAAGGCCGCCGGCGCGTTCGTCAACCCGAATGGCAGTACTCTGAACTCGTAGTGCCCATACCGGGTGCGAAAGGCCGTCTTCGGAATGTCTGACTCCCGGATCTTCAGCTGGTAGTACCCCGAGCGGAGATCGATCTTGGAAAAGACACGCGCTCCCTGGAGCTGGTCAAACAGATCGTCGATCCGCGGCAACGGGTACTTGTTCTTCACTGTCCGTTTATTCAGCTGCCTGTAATCAATACACAGCCGCAGCGAACCGTCCTTCTTCCGGACGAACAGGACAGGGGCTCCCCACGGAGAAACACTCGGACGTGCGAAGCCCTTCTCCAGCAACTCCTCCAACTGCTCCTTGAGCACCCTCAGCTCTGCAGGGGCCATCCGGTACGGAGCTCTCGAAATCGGCTCGGTCCCCGGAATCAGATTGATCTCAAACTCGATCGCGCGATCCGGCGGTAATCCCGGAAGATCATCGGGAAAAACCTGGGGATACTCTGCCACGACCGGAGTCTGACTGATATCTGCCTGCAGCGGTGCATCCTCCTGAGCAATGTACGCTAGAAAGCCCTCGCATCCTCCCTGAAGGAGTCTCCACGCCTGCATGGACGACACGAACCCCAAAGGGGCTACGTCACGATCGCCCACGAACTGGAAGGACCTCCGACCCGGAAGGTGGAAAGACACCGACTTGGCAAAACAGTCGATGCTGGCGTGACTAGCTGCAAGCCAATCCATTCCCAGGATGGCATCAAAGTCCGTCATCGCGAGCTCCACCAACTCCACTGGAAACTCATGCTCCGCAACCTCTACCGTACACCCTCGGTACACTGAACTGAGGAGAATACGGTCTCCCACGGGCAATGATATCTCCAAGATAGCATCTAAAGGAGCGGACGCCACGCCCGTCCGTCTCGCAAAAGCGGGAGACACGAACGAGTGTGTGGCTCCGGAATCAAACAATACATATGCAGGGAGCTGGGAGATCTGAACAATACCTCTGACCACGCTGCCTGATGTCTGAGCCTCCTCTGCCGAAAGCGCTGCCACTCGGCCCTGCACGAACTGCGGCTGAGGAGCAGGGGCACGCCTCGCCGGCTGCGCTGGCTGCCTCCTCTGGTCAACATGGCCACCCCGTGGCTGCTGCTGACGCTGAGGCTGCTGCTGCTGCTGGCGCTGCTGCTGGAACGGCTGCTACTGCAACTGCTGCTGCTGCGGAGGCATCACTCTGGGTCGGCCAGCATCAGGGCAATTATACAAGATATGCCCGATGCGCTGACAGTGATAACAGCGCCGCGACTCTGGTCGCCTCGCCTGGACCGGCACTGCTGCGATGGGTGCGGGACCTCGCGCTGGCACCACATCTGCTGGAGGAGGGGCAGCCGCTGACCGATCAAAGCGGGCCCTCTTCTTCCTGCGCTGTCCCTGGTCCTGGCTCCTGGGTGGCCTCTGATCTGCCGAAGGGGTCGGAACCGTCACGAGGATCCCGAGGTCTCGCTCGACTGTCTTCGCTCGAGACACCAAGTCGGAGTACCTCGTGAATGCCTGGGAGGTAACATGCACCCGAATGGCGCTGCTGAGGCCAAGCTCGAATCGACGGCACCTCGTCTCCTCGTCCATCACCAAGGCTGGAGCAAATCTGGATAGCCTCGTGAAGCGCGTGGAGTAGTCAGCGACGGACATAGAGCCCTGCGTCAGCTGCTCAAACTCCCGCATCACGATCGAGAACGGGAAGTACTCCAAGAAATACCTCAGGAACCCCACCCATAAAAGCTGCTCCACTCCCTCCGGGATGTCCACTGATCTAGTAGCCCACCAGTCGGCGGCGCTACCCTTCAGCATAAAAGTGGCCAGGGAGACTCGCTGGCGATCGGTGCAAAGCATGGTCGAGAAGATCGCATCCACCTCCATCAACCATCGCTCTGGGGCAAGGGGATCCGCCGTCTGACCGTGGAACTCGGGAGGGTGGAGCTTCATAAAGGCGTTGAGGCCACTCTAGTGCACCCTCGCTGCAGCCTCCAGCTCCACCTCCCTCTCCTGGGGATCCTGAACTCTCCCCCCGGAACAACCACAGGGACTGGGGGTACATCGGGTACCACAGGTGGATCTGCCACCAGAGGAACCTGCGGAACTGCCTCGCGGGCCGCCCGCAGCTCCTGAATATCCGTGCCTGCTCTGCCAACATCCTCGTCTGGGCCTCCAATGCCCTGGTCTGCGTCTCCACCAAATCTGCTAACCGCGCAAACGCGCGCTCCCAGGCAGGAGGCTCCTCTGCCGATCCTGGCCTCACGGCTGAGGACTCTCCAATAGCATCCTCGCCTCTGGCAGGTCCGGAAACCTCCAAAGGTCGAGAGGGACCTCGTCCGCGCCGTCCTCCACGAGGAGGCATATCAGCAACCTAAGAAAACCAGACACTAGGATCAGAATACTCATATAGAAATCCTAGGACTCATCTCTACGAAAAAGAAGACAATTGGCTCTGACAGGACCAGGCTCTGATACCAACTTTTGTCACGCCCCAGGGCGGCCGTCCCCGGGTCGCGGCAAGTGTATACAAGATATCAGCAGTCTAAACAGGGAATCAATAAATCACTCTAAACAACAACTAAAATGACAACAACACAGATGAAAGCAAGGCTGATATATACACAGATAGCGGAAGCTAAAAGACTGAGTCTGTAATCCAAAAACATACTACAGACTCGATACAAATCAAATGTCCTGTGAGGGCCAATATACACACATACATCCAAATATAATAAAAACTGGGTGCCCAAGCACAGAAATATATACATACAATAACAAGGAAGGATGCTGATGGCCTCAGAAACTCGCGGGACGTAGCGCTACTCCGCTACTGGTGCAGTCGCTCAGGGAGCTCCTCCTTCAAGTCCTCCTCAGTAATCACTGAAAAAAATATTATGCGAGGGGTGAGCCACACGCTCAGTGAACAGCACAACCCATGCATCACAGCTATATTAACCACAATTAATCAACAACCAGCCTCAAAGTGGCATGAACAACATAAATCCAGTGGTTCGTACATCGCCGAACCACCACCCTCACCCTCACCCCTCAATAGGTGACATAGGATATTGGGACTTATAATCATCCATACACATCCATACACCCTCACCCTCACCCCTCAATAGGTGACATAGGATATTGGGACTGATAATCATCCAAGCACATCTATACACCCTCACCCTCACCCCTCAACAGGTGACATAGGATATTGGGACTGACTAGGCTGTTAATCACCCTTGGTCCACCGATAGCCTCTCCTCCACACCGTAGCTTGCCTGGTCTACTCCCACGTTCAGCACAGTCCGAGTCCAAGATCAGGAGGTGCCTACTGATGGGAGCCCTCTGTCAGGACAGCCTGTCTAACGCTGAGGAGTCCCTACACGGATCCAACGAAGGGAAGAGAAACAGCCTACCCATACGCATATGATCCACTCGGATCCGCTGACAACACATTTCTACAACTCTAGTGTCTTGAATTCATCAGAATTCCTCCAGGGCGCATAACCAAGATGCGGGGAACATGCATTAATATAGACAGGAAAAGAAACCTTGGGAGGGCACCATGAGGTCCCGATATAGGACATCCCGACAACCAAACAAGGAACACGGAGCACCCTAGCCCGGGTCTCAATGTTGACCTCGCAAGGCCCCTTAATATTCCCTAAGGCATGCTATAATATTACAAGTTGCATTTAATTTAACAAATTAAACTAATAGGACGCATACAAAGGCCGAGGCTTTCCTAGCATGATAACAAGGTGACAAGATGCATGGCTCTTACACAACCTAAGGGTGCAAGTCCCTAACATACTCAGTCTAGGGTAGCATGCATACTACATATCAATCATGCTCGCATGGATTACATATTAAACAGGTTAATATTAGTCTATGGTGCCCCAGGGGAGGACGGTATACGCCCAAGTGCATATAGCGTCTCCCAACTGGGTTGGATTGTCCCACTCACCGGTAATCAGGTCGTCGCACGACCGTCCGTCAAGATCTGCAAGACAGGGTATCAACTTGGTGAGTAAAATCCACAAATACCACAAAAATACACAAAAATACTCTAAAAGTACCCAACACTCGGGCAAACGTACATACGGCCCGTACGCACGCTAGCCCGAGCACCCCGACTCACTCCCGCACCACCGGCAACCACCCGCACGGCCACCCGCCCCCGGATGCACCGCCGCGCCCCAGCTCGCGCACCCAGGTGCCCTGCCGAGCCCCTGCCCACACGCCAGGACACGCCGCCGAGCTCCCTGGGTGTACCGCGCGCTCGCTGCGCCCCAGCGCAGCAGCGCAGCAGCCCACGCGCACACCGCACGCCCCGCGCCCAGCGCCTCGCCCCGCGCGCACTCCGCGCGCACCACCACGCGCATCACCCACTCGACCAGCACCCCTAACACGCCCAGCGCCCAGCACGCCCACCACTTAGCACGCCCAGCACGTGTGCACGCTTTCGCATGGTGCCTAGCGCCCAGCGCCCAGCACCCACGCCCAGCACACCCGGCGCCCAGCACCCGCGCCCAGCACACCCGCGCCTGCGCCACCCGAGCGCACGCCCGCGCGCACCCACGCGCGTGCCCTGCCACTACACACCTGCTGTGCTGCCTGCTGCGCGTGTGCTGCCATCCTGCCCGGGATAGACAACCACCCTGCCCGAGCACCTCTACCACCACCCACCGGCCACCAATGGCCTCCGACCGCCCCCAACCACCACCGACAGCCACCAGCCGCCCTCCACACTCAACCCCACCCTCCTAACATGCATCTAAACATGAAAAAGAAGGAAAGAACCCTTACCCAAGGAAAGGAGAGGAAAGGAAGGGAACCGGAGGCTCTTCATGCACCGAAACGCCTCCCCAAGGATCTCCACCACCAAGACCTCTTCCTACCTCAAAAGGGGCTGAAAACAGGGGAGAATAGAAGGGGTTAGAGGGGGCCAAACTTGTCGGAACTCGAATCCGAGAACACCGGGGGATAGATCGGGACCGGATCTAACCTTTCTATGTTTTGAGTTTTGAGTTTCAAGAACTCTAGGTGGCTCAAAACCAAGAAAAAGAGAGAGGGGGAGAGAGAAAATCTATTTGAGAAGATGATGAATAGTGTAGGGCAACATTTACTACTCACTTAAATAAGTCAACACACTTAATTAGGGTTTAAGGCTTGATTAATTAGGTTTAAGTGAACTTTGACTTGGGTCAACCCAACCACACAAAAAAAACAAAAAGGGTTGACTAAGTCATGGGCCCACTTTGATCGAGTCAACTCTCCCAATGACTTCTCGCTCGGTCAAAACCCGGATACGCCACGGAACTGCAAAATTCCGAAACGTACCGGAATTCGATGAAATTTTCATGAGTGGCTTAAAATGGCACCAGGACACATAATATGCAGTTAGATTTTCAATCGGAGTCCTCAAACACAGGACGATAGCTAACAGTCCAAAATTTTAGCGGTTCCGATCGAAAAAACAAAAAAACTCAAAAACTGCCAAAATGCTCCAATGGTTACCAGAAGACTAAAAGTGACACATATATAACAATGGGAGAGAGGGGGAGAGAGAGAGGAGGCAAAAATGTCTTTTTCAAGGCCAAATAGTGACTAGGGGTGACCATAAGTGTTATATATGTGTCACTTTTAACCTTCTGGTAACCGTTGGGACATTCTGGCAGTTTTTTTGGTTTTTTTCGTTTTTCGAGCGGAATCGCTAAAATTTTAGGCTTTTAGCTATCACCCTGAGTTTGAGGGCTCCGATTGAAAATCTGACTGCATATTATGTGTCCTGGTGACATCCAAGCCACTCACGAAAATTTCATCGAATTCCGGTAATGTTTCAGAATTTCACAGTTCCGAAGCGTATCCGGGTTTTGACCGAGCGAAAAGTCATTGGGAGACTTGACTTGGTCAAGGTTGACCTTTGACTTGGTCAAAAGGTTTTGGATTTTAGCTTGGTTGGGTTGACTAGGGTCAAAGTGTACTTAGATCACCTAAACCTAGCCTAAACCTAATTAGGGCTAATCTAATTAGGGGGTGTGAGTGTGTGAGGTGTGGGTGTGAGTATAAAGAAATCCCTCGACCAAGACAAAACCCCCCCCCTATTCATCGTCGTCTCCAAAATTTCTCTCTCTCCCTCTCTTTAAAACCACCATTTGACCTAGTTCAAGGGGTCAAAACCAAAAACCCAAAGAAGAGAAAGGTTAGATCTCATCCCGATCTATCCATCGGTGGTCTCGGATTCGAGTTCCCACGAGTTTGACCCCCTCTAACACCCTCTTCTCTCCTCTGATTTCAGTGGTTTTAAGGCTGTGGGGAGGTCTTGGTGGTGGAGATCTTTGGGGAGGTGTTTCGGTGCGCGGAGAGCAACCGAACTTCCCTTCCTTCCCTTCCTTCCTTGGTTAAGCTCTCTTTCCTTCCTTTTCTTGCTTAGATGCTTGTTAGGAGGGTGGTTTTGGGTGTGGATGGTGGTGGGTGGCTGTCGGTGGCTGTGGGTGGGTGTGGGTGACCGTTGGTGGCGGTTGGAGGCGGTTGGAGGCCATTGGTGGCCGTCGGAGTGGTGGTGGGCTGTCCCCGGTTGGCTGGCAGGCAGGTAGGGCACGCAGGCAGGTGCAGGGTTGGGCGCTGTCGGGCATGCTAGCAGGGCAGCGTGGGCGTGCGCGCGGGTGGAGCTCGGTTCGAGCGCATGCGGGCAGCGGCGCGCGCAGGCAGGCAGGCGCAGGCGGGCGAGCTGCGGGCAGGCGCGCTGGGCGCAGTGCGCGGCATGCGTGCGGAGCGCTGCGCAGGGGCGTGTGGACGAGCGGGTGGTGTGCGGGTGCTGCGCAGGGGGCGTAGTGCGCGCAGGGCGAGCAGTCGGTGCGAGCGGGGAGTGTGAGCGGGCAGATGTGCGGGCGCTGCGCTGGGGCGCAGTGCGGGCGGGTGCACCCGGGGCTGAGCGAGCGGGTGATGTGAGCAGGTGGTGCACGCGGGGTGCGCGCGAGATGCTGCGATGGGGCGCTGGGCGTGCGGGTGTGCCGTGGGTTGCTGCGCTGGGGCGCAGTGAGCGCGCGGTGCACCGGTGGGGGGCTCGGCAGGGTGTCCGGGCGTGCGGGCTGGGCGCGGCCGTGCGACTAGGCGCGCGGGCTGGGGCGCAGCTGTGCGCCTGGGTCGGGTGGCCGTGCGTACGGCTGCCCGGGGATTCGGGAGTGAGTCGGGATGCTTGGGCTCGCGTGCGTACGGGCCGTATGTACGTTTGCCCGAGTGTTGTGTATTTTATTGTATTTTTGGATTTATTTGTGTATTTTACTCACCGAATTGATTACCCTATTTTGCAGATCTTGACGGACGGTCGCGCGACGACCCGACTATTAGTGAGTGGGACAATCCAACCTAGTAGGGAGACGCTATACGCACTTGGGCGTGTACCGTCCTCCCCTGGGGCACCGCAGTTGATATTAACTTGTTGTAATGTGTAATCCATGCAAGGATGATAAAAATGTAGTATGCATGCTACCCTATTGTATGTTAGGGACTTGCACCCTTAGGATATGTGTAAGAGCCGTGCATCCTGTCACCTTGTTATCATGCTAGGAAAGCCTCGACCTATGCATGTGTCCTATTAGTTTGATTTATTAAATTAAATGCTAGCATGCCTTGTATAATATTATAGGGAGGGGCCTTGCGAGGTCAACATTGAGACCCGGGCTAGGGTACTCCGTGTTCCTTGTTTGGTTGTCGGGATGTCCTATATCGGGACCTCACGCTGCCCTCCCAAGGTTTCTTTTCCCAATAATATCATAACCCTCATTAATTATTATTATACATGTTCCCCGCATCTTGGTTATGCACCCTGGAGGAATTCTGAAGAATTCATGGCATTAGAGTTGTTGTGATGTGTTGTCGGCGGATCCGAGTGGATCATATGCGATGGATAGGCTGTTCTGTTCCCTTCGTTGGATCCGTGTAGAGACTACCCCGGCGTTGGAAAGGCTGTCCCGTGCAGAGGCTCCCATCAGTAGGCACCTCCTGATTTGGGTTCGGACTGTGTCGAATGTGGGAGTGGCCAAACGGCCTACGGAGTGGGGAGAGACTATCGGTGGACCAAGGGTGACCATCAGCCTAGTCAGTCCCAATATCCTATGTCACCATATTGAGGGGTGAGGGTGAGGGTGCAGTGGGTCGGCGATGTAGCGACCCACTGGTTTGTAAGTCCCAATATCCTATGTCACCATATTGAGGGGTGAGGGTGAGGGTGTGGTGGGTCGGCGATGTAGCGACCCACTGGTTTGTAAGTCCCAATATCCTATGTCACCTATTGAGGGGTGAGGGTGAGGGTGTAGTGGGTTGGCGATAGCGACCCACTGGATTTGTGTAGTTCCTGCCACTTTGAGGCTTAGATAAGGAGTTTGTGGTTAATAATATCTGGTGGTTAATATAAATTGTGATGCATGGGTTGTGCTGTTCACTGAGCGTGTGGCTCACCCCTCGCATATATTTTTCTCCAGTGTCATCTGAGTCGGATCTAGAGGAGGAGCTCCCCGAGGGACTTCATCAGTAGCGGAGTAGCGCCACGTCCCGCGAGTATCAGAGGCTATCAGCATCCCTTTTGATTGTATGTGTTATATTTCGTACTTGGGCACGCGTTTGTATATTATTTGGATGTCTTTGTATATATTGGCTCTCACAGGACACTTGATTATGTATCGAGTCTGTAATATGTTTTTGAGTTACAGATTCAGTCTTTTAGCTTCTGCTATTTGTGTATATATCATGTCAGCCCCTGCTTTTGTCTGTATTGTCATTTTAGCTGTTGTGTGAGTATGTTATTAAACTCTTGTTTAGACTGATATCATATATACACTTGCCGCGTCCCGGGGACGGCCGCCCTGGGGCGTGACAATAAGAGGGTGGTGAGGTTAGGGTTAGGCTCACCCATACTCAACCACACATTTTTTCTTTATTGGGAAGCGAGCGGAGAAGCACCACACACTCAAAAATATCTCACCCAACGAAACCCAGTAACGGCCAAATCCGGATACGGTTCAGAGCTGCATATTTTTCAAAACGTTATCGGAATTCGATGAAATTTTTATGGGTAGTACAAAACGGTACCAGGACCCATAATATGCAGTTAGATTTCCAATTAGAGTACTCCAACTCCCACAGGTAGCTAAAAGCTAAAATTTTAGCGACTCTGATAAAAAAAAATAAGGCTCCGAATGACAAAGGTATAACACCTCGAGGAGCGCCGCCTCGCCTCGTTGTGCACGGCGGTGGTAGGAGGAATAGAACCAGGGCCACCCGCTGACTCGACCGACCAGCAAGAAGAGTTGCAACGGGTGGAGCACATCGCGGTTCCTCCAATTCAAGAACCTCCCACCACGATCGGTCCGGATAGTCCATCACTCGGGAGATGTCATCCATCTTCACCTCCTCGATCTCCGACCTGGGGGCATCCACCATCGGCCTTCGGGGGTGCCACAAATGGCGATGGGATGAATCCCAACCATCTGGCATCCAAGGACCCTGGACCCAAATCCGGCAACTCTCCTAGTCGTGGATGTCACCCCGAGCCCTGCCAAGTACCAGCTCTAGTGCTCTGGCCCGGCGAAAGTGTCACGCCCCAGGGCGGCCGTCCCCGAGACGTGGCAATAATGAAATATCAGCTATCAATACCTGAGGTCAACAAAGACTCCAACAACAACACACAAGGTGGCAAAGCAAGGATAATGATAACTGACTGAAAAATGGAAGCATAATATATAAACAATGTCTGTAAACCAAAAACATTATTACAGACTCGAATACACAATCACTGTCCTATGAGAGCCAAGTCTAGACCAAATAAAATACAACCTGTGCCACATAAAATGTCTCTAGGACTGCTGACAGCCTCGCACTTGCCACCCGCCGGAAGAATGCTCCACGCCCATAAGACCACGTCACAGGAAAGCTCCAGCTCCACGCCCAACACTGCCCCTGAAAAGAAACAGTATGCGAGGGGTGAGCTACAAGCTCAGTGAGTGACTGGAAACCAATCACCATACAACAGTTCAATACTAAAGCAATTTCCTTTCAAGGAAAACATGGGTAAAAACCCAATGGATAACAAGGCCACGCGACGGCGCGACCAACCTCACCCTCACCCTCACTCCCGGAGGAAGACTCTTGGGACTTTTGGGGAGAGACCATACCGTTGGTCGAGGAGACCTGGGATTACTGGTCCACATAACGCTACTGGATCACCAACCTCACCCTCACCCTCACCCTCACTCCCGGAGGGAGACTCTTGGGTCTCTTGGGGAGAGACCATACCGTTGGTCGACGAGACCCGGAATTACTGGTCTACACAACACTACTGGATCATCTACATCGAGATAACTGCCCAACGATGTCCTTGAACATCGATACGCAACCAGACCCAACAACTATGGGAACGGACGAACCACGAATGGGTCACGTGGCGATGTATCTTCACCTCATCCTCACCCTCACTCCCAGAGGGAGGTTCTTGGGACTTTTGGAAGAGACTTAGACTGCTCTACACCCTTGGTTCACCGGTAGCCCTTTCCCCGGGTAGTCACTACCTGGTATACTCCCACGATTAGTATGCTTCCGAATGCATCGGTGGTACCTACAGATGGGAGCCCTCTGTCAGGACAGCTTTTCCAACACCGGGAAGTTCCTACATCGGATCCAAGGAAGGGGAGAACGATTCCATGCTCGCAATATCATTCGTTAACCCTCTCCCGGGTAGCATCTACCTGGTACACTCCCACGATCAGTACGCTCCCGAACGCATCGGTGGTACCTACGGATGGGAGCCCTCTGTCAGGACAGCTACAACCCGGGCCTCTTCAACACGGACGACATTGGGAGTAAACATTCCATGTTCGTAAAGCGAACCCAATGGAAAAAGAATTACTCTCGATAATCACATATCGAGATAGCGAACACTATTGTACTCCCACACGGTTGCGTCGCTCGGACACAAGGGGGTTGCCTCTGCTCTCACGCAGAAATAATCCCAAGGCACATAACCCAACAGGCGGTTCATATACACGCCTAGCACGGGTAGGCCTAACTTAATGTCCCACTACCGGCTTAACAAAACCGATAAGATAATGAATTCTCCTGAATTCCAAACGAGTGCATCGCTCGGATGCACGGGGCGATTACATCGCTAGCGCTCTAACTAATAAGATACAACCCGACAGCGGGTCATACCCACGCCTATTTCAGATAGGCCTATCAGTTTTTAACATGCGCATATAAATATATCCAGGTATGTGCATGAACCATATGCACAATCATCTAATAATTATAGGGACACTTCCTAACATGGATTTACATCATAATAAATCATACAACATGCATACATGGTCATTAATCACATAAGCACACAAGGCCTAACTTAAGCATGCGTTGGATATCGCCAACTTAAAAGAAAGGGTCAAGCGCGATCTCGCGCACTAACAGGTGCATGCCAATATTCCAAACGAACCTGAGTCGAGTAGCAAATCACATCTACTTACTCAGTTCGTTCAGAGGGAGAGGGCGAGAGAGATGATGATCATCATCTCATGAAGCTGGTCATAGCTTTGCCCCATTAGCATGGGTGCAACAACTACACCGCGCCCTCGAGTCTTATCGCAAGGGAATATTAGGCAGGAGCCCGTTATTAACCCAGACTTAATCATGCTAGATATTCCAATTAATATGGTGGGAGTAGTATTACAATACTACCTAAGACATGCCATATTCTATACATCCATACACATTTACGAAATACATGCCCATACTAGAGGGGCGCATGCAATACAATCATTCATACATGGATACAATACATGCATATAAGCCTAGCATGCAAGATATCTAACATATTATAGCTTAAGCATGGCCATACTACTTATCTACACAAGTAGTATAGCTAAGATGCCCCATCGATGTGCGACGCGCGACTACGCGCGTCGAGCGCATCCCGAGGGGGGGGGATTGGATCAAACCACTCACAGATACCCGGATCGTCGCGCGTCCGGTCTACGAGATCTGCAAAACACAACCAATGATCCACAATTAAAATATGGAACCTCCTATCACACATATAAGCCTACTTCATGAAGGCCCTAACCCCTGATACTTCCATATTATCACCCAAGACACATGCAAACAACTCCTTGACACTCAACAAAGCAAAACTGCCAAACCTGCTGCAACCAGCCCTACTAATTGGTCTCCACAGCACCCAATACACTTCCACAAATTATAAAATAAATCATGCATATTCTCTGATATGCTGGGATCATAATCCATGAAGACATTAGAACCTAATTTTGCCTCTACAAGCCCGAAACAAATAATTTCCAGAAGCAGGTCAATTCCTACCCGAATCTGGACAGACCATACAAAACAGGTTCTAACTTAGAACACAGATATCATAATGACCCCAAATTTCATATATAACAACTACACACATAGATGAGCAAATCATAAGAAGACATAATCCTAAAAATATGCCTCTAAATACTAGATTCATTGAGATCTTTAAAAGTAACTGAGCTGCCTTACCGAAACAGGGGGAGGGAAATGGGGAGATGCGGGGTTATCGACACACCCACGACCACCTCAACCACTACCACCATCTCTTCAGCATCTCCTCAGCCTTCTTTGGCTGAAAAAATAGGGGGGGAAGACATGAGAGGGAGCTTGAGAGAGGAGAAACCACAACCACAACAACACATACACAAAACTCACCTCTTGCTTCCTTCTTCACCTTCACCTTCAATGGATTCTTCCTCCTCCTTCTCCACACACAAAGAGAGGAAAAAAAAAAGACCAAGAGAGGGAGCTTGAGAGAGTTCCACGAAATGGGAGAGAGGGGGAGAGAGAGAGAGGGCAAAAATGTCATTTTCATGCCCAAATAGTGCCTAGGGGTGACCTTAAGGGGGGTGAGGTTAGGGTTAGGCTCACCCACTCACATAACCAATAACCAAAGGTTTTTTCATCCCTAAGCAAGGTGGGGGTAAAGTTACCAAAGGTCACCACATCCCCAAAATATCTCACACTATTCGACCAACCAGGAACTCTTAAAACCCGGATACGGTTCAGAACTGCATATTTTTCAAAATGTTACCAGAATTTGATGAAATTTTTATGGGTAGTACTAAACAGTACGAGGACCCATAATATGTAGTCAGATTTCCAATCAGAGTACTCTAACTCCCGCAGGTGGCTAAAAGCCAAAATTTTAGCGGCTCCGATCGAAAAAAACAAAAAGGCCCTGAATGACCCAGAAGTGACCAAGGCTTAACCGAAATGGCTCCAAATGACACAGGCATAACATTCTCCTCCCCTTAGGAAATTTAGTCATCAAAATTTAAGGAAACCCAAAGGGAAGACCGAATATAGCAAGTATCTCCCATAGACCTTTTGCTCCCTAGTGGTCTATGCACCAGACTGGCGCTACCGACACACTGTAATCAAAGGAACGGTCTTAGCGTGGAGCCTCTTCTCATGCTGGTCCTTGACCTCGATCCACTGCTCCACGAACGACAAATCCATCTCGAGGATGAGACGGTCAAACAGAATGACATGAGCAGGATCGTGGACATAACGCCTCAGCCACGAGACAAGGACGACGTCGTGGGCATGAGCCAGTTGTGGGGGAAAGGCTACATGACAAGCCACCTCCCCAACCCACTCAATGACGAGAAACGGTCTGATGAAGGGCCAACTCAGCTTGCCCCGAACGTCGAAACATAGAATGCCCTTAAACTGGGAAACCTTTAGGAAAACATGGTCGCCAAACCCGAAGGTAATCTTCTGGCGGCTATGACCTGCGTAACCCTTCTGTCGGTTCCGGGAGGTGCAGATGCACACACGAACCAACTTGGCCACCGCAAGTTCAAACAAATTACTTATGGCCCCTCCAACTGGCACTCCTCAACCGTCCCAACACAAGGGAGGTATAAAACTGCGCCTGTAGAGTGCCTTTCACAGATCCATCTGGATGCTCGAATGGCAGTCGTTTTGCAGGCATACCCCAACAAATGGGTGGTGCCTCACCCAACTGCCCTCATCATTGAGCACGCAGGCACTTAGCATGTCCTCCAAGGTCTGAATCGTCCTCTTTGTCTGGCTGTCCATCGGCGATGAAACGCTATACTTAAATGGAGGCTCGCGCCAAAGCCTGCCAAGGCTGCACCACAACCTCAAAGTAACCCTCGCGTCTAAACCAAAAATGTCACGCCCCAGGGCGGCCGTCCCCGGGACGCGGCAAGTGTATACATGATATCAGCAGTCTAAACAGGAGGTCAATAACATACTCCAAACAACAAGTAAAATGACAACACAGACAAAAGCAGGGCTGACATGATATATACACAAATAGCGGAAGCTAAAAGATTGAGTCTGTAATTCAAAAACATATCACAGACTCGATACATAATCAACTGTCCTGTGAGAGCCAATATATACAATGACATCCAAATATAATACAAACGAGTGCCCAAGCACGGAAATATAATACATACAATAAAAAAGGGATGCTGATGGCCTCTAACACTCGCGGGACGTGGCGCTGCTCCGCTACTGATGAAATCCCTTGGGGAGCTCCTCCTTCATATCCGACTTAGTGATAACTGGAGAAAAATATGCGAGGGGTGAGCCACACGCTCAGTGAATAGCACAACCCATGCATCACAATTCATATTAACCACAAATAATTATTCAAGCCTCAAAGTTATTGAGTAGTAATGCAATGTCCAATCTTATGACAATGAAGCCTCTCTAAATATATAGACTAATCACACTTTTATGTGGTCTCTGAAATTCTTTGGTATTGATTTCGTGAGTGAAATGAAGTAGTTGGTGACTTATCCAACTGACCTATGAAATTGGTGAAGCACTTGTTTGGGTTTTATGATTCAGATGTTGATGAGTCACTTTGTAAGGCTTAAGAGACCTTTTCACCCATTCACAAAATATCAAATTTTTTGACCTGTTATCCTAAGGATTTTCAATTCAGATGTTAATTTTATTTTTTTTTGTTAAATTCTATTTTGTAGAGAGAGATGGAAGAGCGACGATAGCTGCAGTCTCAGTTTGAGGGAGAGCCTACTATTCTAGAGATCCTTCCCTGTCATTAGATCCTTCAGTTGAGTCTCTTATTGTTATATTTTCTTTTAAAAGATATTATAACAATTTATAATTTATTAAAAACATAGATTGATTTTAATATTATTGTTATCATTAAATATTCATTGAATTGTAATATAAAATATTTAAAGAAATCAAAAAGAATTTTTATACGAAAATGTTGCCTTTTCCTACGACATATTTCGTAGGGAGGGCCTATATTTTTTTTAACAAATTTATACACTTTTAGCTGCGAAATAGTTTCGTAGCAAAAGGTTATCTTTTGCTGTGAAAATATAATTTCATTGCAAAAGGTGAAATGTCTATATTTTTTTATATTAAATTTGTATACTTTTAGCTGCGACAAATGTTCGTAGCAAAAGCCACCTTTTGTTGCGAAAAACGACCTTTTGCAACGCTAAAAATTTCGTAGCAAAATGTCTCCTTTTGCTACGACATTAAATTTTCGTAGCAAAAGATTTTCCCATACGAGGCAGTTGCAACCATAATATTTACGAAATAATTTCGTAGAGAAAGGTCTTTTGCTACGAAAATACTTCGCAGCTAATGCCCTATTTTCTTGTAGTGAGTGGCAGGAAAATACACAATCCAGTGGGTCACAACATCGTCGACCCACCACACCCTCACCCTCTAAATAGGTGACACGGTCTATTGGGACTGACTAGGCTGTTAATCACCCTTGGTCCACCGATAGTCTCTCCTCAACTCCGTAGGCTGCCTGGTCAACTCCCACAATTAAGCACAGTCCGAACCCAAATCAGGAGGTGCCTACTGATGGGAGCCCTCTGTCAGGAAGGCATGTCTAACGCTGAGGCAGTCTCTATACAGATCCAATGAAGGGAAAAGAAACAGCCTATCCACACGTATACGATCCACTTGGATCCGCCGACCACACATCTCTACAACTCTAATGACCTGAATTCTTCAGAATTCCTCCAGGGCGCATAACCAAGATGCGGGGAACATATATTATAACCACCAGGTTATAATATTTACTAAGGCATGCAAAAATACCATAAGTTCGCATTTAATTTAATAAATTAAACTAATAGGACACATGCATAGGTCGGGACTTTCCTAGCATGAAACGTGGTGTCAGGATGCATGGCTCTTACACATATCCTAAGGGTGCAAGTCCCTAACATACAAGGTCTAGGGTGGCATGCATACTACATACTAATCATGCTTGCATAGATTACATATTATACAAGTTAATATAAACTATGATGCCCCAGGGGAGGACGGTATACGCCCAAGTGCTTATAGCGCCTCCCTACTGGGTTGGATTGTCCCACTCACCAATACCCGGGTTGTCGCGTGACCGTCCATCAAGATCTGTAAGACAGGGTACTCAACACGGTGAGTAAAATACACAATACATACAAAAATAAACTAAAAATACCCAACACTCGGACAAGCGGCCCGTACACACGCGAGCCCGAGTGCCCCGACTCACTCCCGCACCCCCGGGCAGCCATGCGCACGGCCACCAGCCCCGGGCGCACAGCCGCGCCCCAGCCCGCGCGCCCAGACTCACTGCCGAGCCCCCTGCCCGGGCAAGCTGCCGAGCCCAGCCCACGCGCCCAGACACACCGCACGCCCGGGTGCACGCACGCGCGCGCCCGTGCGCACCGCGCGTCCAGCCCCGGATGCACCCGCGCGCACTGCGCCCCAGCGTAGCGCCCCGCATGTGCACCCGCACGCAACGCGCCCCAGCGCAGCACCCCGCGCGCACGCCCGCTCGCCTCACCGCGCGCACAGCACGCACTGCGCCTCTGCGCAGCGCCCCGCGCGCACGCCCCTGCACCCGCGCCCCGCGAGCAGCACTCGCACGCGTGCCCGCGTGCACGCCCGACACTGCGCCCAGCGCGCAGCACCCGCGCGCACGCCCCCGCGCACGCGCGCGTCCCCTGCCAGCTCGCCCGACAGCGCGCTTGCCCTGTGCCTGCCAGCCTGCCCTGCCTGCCGCCTGCGCCTGCCTGCCTGCGCGCGCCGCTGAGCCCGCATGAACCCGAGCCAACCCTAATACCTCCAACCGCCACCAACAGCCCCCCAACAACCCCCAAATCACCAAGCTCCCCTAGCACACCCAAAAACACATCCTAACATGCATCTAAACAAGAAATGGAAGGAAAGAAAGCTCACCCAAGGAGAGGAAGAGAAGGGGAGGAAGAACGGGTGCTCTTCACGCACCGATTTGCCACCTCCAAGACCACCACCACCAAGATCTCCACTCAGCCAAAGAGGGGCTGAAAACAGAGGAAAAAGGAGGTTATGAGAGGGGGTCACACATGAGGGAACTCGAATCCGAGACCACACAAAGGTAGATCGGGTCCTCACCTATCTTTTCTCTTCTTAGGGTTTTTTATTTCAACCACCTTAGCTAGGTCAAAATGGGGATTTAAAGAGAGGATGAGAGAGAGATTTGAAGTGGAGAAGATGATGAATAGTGGGGGGCACTATACCTAGGCGTGGGATTTATTTATGCTCACACCCACACCACACACACTCACACCCACTCACTTAGCCCTAATTAATTAGGTTTAGGCTAGGTTTAGGTGCACTTTGACTTGGGTCAACCCATCCACACTAGAAAACAAAGGAGTTGACCAAGTCATGGGACCACATTTGACCAAGTCAAGTCTCCCAATGACTTCTCGCTCGGTCAAAACCCGGATATGCTTCGGAACTGTGAAATTCTGAAACGTTACCGGAATTCGATGAAATTTTCATGAGTGGCTTGAAATGGCACCAGGACACATGATATGTAGTTAGATTTTCAATCAGAGTCCTCAAACTCAGGATGATAGTTAAAAGTACAAAATTTTAGCGGTTCCGATCGAGAAACGAAAAAGCTGAAAAACTGCCAGAATGCTCCAACGGTGACCAGAAGGATAAAAGTGACACATATATAACAGAAAATAGCGCCGATCGGAGTGCCATGAAGACGAACAATCGCGAAGGTGAAAACCCACGTCAAGGCGTCCAGAGACTCAATCAGTCAAATTAGGGAGGGAAGCG
Source organism: Acorus gramineus (assembly GCA_030737835.1). NCBI lineage: Eukaryota > Viridiplantae > Streptophyta > Magnoliopsida > Acorales > Acoraceae > Acorus > Acorus gramineus. The sequence goes on along the minus strand of JAUJYN010000026.1, from coordinate 1,338,510 downwards.
CGGACTTAGTCAGTCGGTCAATGATCACCTAGACAGCGTCGTGACCCGAATGTGACATTAGCGAGTCCGCAACAATCCCTGATAACCCACTCCCACGTCCACTGAGGAATCTCCATGGACTGATGCTTTCCAACGCGATGATGATTCTCAAACTTTGCCTGAGGGCATGCCAACCTGGGGAAACAAGGTCACCCATATCGCCTTTTCATCGCCCCACTAGCAATCTCAATGAAGACTACCCCAAAGTAGTCCATGGAAGCCCAATAAAACTTTTGAGATCCACGAAGGCATTCGGCGCATTCGTCAACCCCGACGGCAGTACTTAAAACTTGTAGTCCCTGAACGGTCACGAAAGGCCATCTACAGGATGTCCAACTCCCGGATCTCCGACTTGTGGTACCCTTGTGCGAAGATCGATCTAACAGAAGACACTCGCTCCCAGAGCTGGTCAAATAGATCATCAATTCACAGCAAGGGGGTACCTGATCTTCAATCCTCACGGGAAGATCAAAACAACACCTTGAACAATTAAGTCCAGATTCTGCTCCTCGAGCATGGCTGGCGCTCATGATGACACTTACACGCTTGGTAAGCCGCTCAACCGCACTTAATCCACAAGACACGCAATAAGGGGGGTCGTCGAACCTCGACGATGCCTATGCGATGTCATCTATCTGATAAGGCGGTTGAGTCCCATCACGAACACTAGCATCGCGTCTCCTCGTTTACGACCCATGTGGGGGCAAAACGCGACAATATCCACAACTGTGCTTCACATGCCGCCAGAGATAGGTCGCTCATCTATAACCATTGGAACTCCAGCATCCTGCACTCCATGGGTAGATTCATCACGGGGAGTCCACGCTCTCGACATCATCCAGTAGCACTCTCCCGGTGTGGCCTCTACCTGGTAGCCTCCCAAGCCCACTATCTCCGCCATATGGGCGCACCAACAAGCATAGTATCTGGGAGCACCTCACAAGGATCTGGCCTCAACTGGGCAGCTACAACGCACAATGATATATCGAAGCGACTCCAGATGCCACTATGGAACCCAGTCCACAAGCAATCGCCCACCAAGCTGCAATAGGATGCACCCAATCCTGATCGTACGCATCACCACTCGCTACAGCACCTTTCAAGTGAGAGGAAAAATCAATCATCAATTAGATGCTTCATAGGTATTCCTTGACTGGGAAAAGAACCTTGGGAGGGCACCATGAGGTCCCGATATAGGATATCCCGACAACCAAACAAGGAACACGGAGTACCCTAGCCCGGGTCTCAACGCTGACCCTGCAAGGCCCCTTATCCTGAGTACGAAGGGTAGAATAAGACATCACCCCTTAATGAGCAATACTCCACACCCTCAAAACTTGAAACTGGTGCCGCACGTGAACTCAATGGTTACCAGCAATACCGATACATGGGAAAGAAGCTCCATTTTTGAGACACAATTCATACCTTAGAAATTGCGACCAATTTATCACTATCATACTACTGGGCTGGAATCTCCTACCCAAGCCTTAATCCCACCACAAGGGATCCAACAACTGACCCTAATCAGTCGACCCAATCGACAACTTAAGGGTGGGTCCAGGGGGTCACGTCCACCTCAATGGATGCGAGGAGGCATGTCAGCAACCTAAGGTAACTTCTGAAACAAGAGTACTCGGATAACAATCCTACGACTCATCATCTATACAACTAGACTTAGGCTCTAACAGGACCAGGCTCTGATACCAACTTTTGTCACGCCCCAGGGCGGCCGTCCCCGAGACGTGGCAATAATGAAGTATCATCTATCAATACCTGAGGTCAACAAAGACTCCAACAACAACACACAAGGTGGCAAAGCAAAGATAATGATAACTGACTAAAAAGCGGAAGCATAATATATAAACAATGTCTGTAAACCAAAAACATTATTACAGACTCGAATACACAATCAATGTCCTGTGAGAGCCAAGTCTAGACCAAAGAAAATACAACCTGTGCCACATGCACGATTTACAATACATACAATGACTCTAGGACTGCTGACAGCCTCGCACTCGCCACCCGTCAGAAGAACGCTCCACGCCCATAAGACCACGCCACAGGAAAGCTCCAGCTCCACGCCCAACACTGCCCCTGAAAAGAAACAGTATCTGAGGGGTGACCTACAAGCTCAGTGAGTGGCTGGAAACCAATCACCAATACAACAATTCAATACTAAAGCAATTTCCTTTCAAGGAAAACATGGGTAGAAACCCAATGGATAACAAGGTCACGCGGCGGCGCGACCAACCTCACCCTCACCCTCACTCCCGGAGGGAGACTCTTGGGACTTTTGGGGAGAGACCATACCGTTGGTCGAGGAGACCCAGGATTACTGGTCTACACAACACTACTGGATCACCAACTTCACCCTCACCCTCACTCCCGGAGGGAGGCTCTTGGGACTTTTGGGGAGTGACCATACCGTTGGTCGAGGAGACCCGGGATTACTGGTCTACGCAACAATACTGAATCATCTACATCGAGATAATTGTCCAACAATGTCTTTAAACATCGATACGAGACCGGACCCAACAACTATGGGAACGGACGAACAACGAATGGGTCACGAGGCGATGTGTCTTCACCTCATCCTCACCCTCACTCCTGGAGGGAGACTCTTGGGACTTTTGGAAGAGACTTAGACTACTCTACACCCTTGGTCCACCGGTAGCCCTTTCCCCGGGTAGTCACTACCTGGTATACTCCCACGATCAGTACGCTTCCGAATGCCTCGGTGGTACCTACGGATGGAAGCCCTTTGTGAGGACAGCTTTTCCAACGCCGGGAAGTTCCTACATCGGATCCAACAAAGGGGAGAACGATTCCACACTCGCAATATCATTCATTAGCCCTCTCCCGGGTAGCCTCTACCTGGTACACTCCCACGATCAGTACGCTCCCGAACGCATCGGTGGTACCTACGGATGGGATCCCTCTGTCAGGACAGCTACAACCCGGCCCTCTTCAACACGGACGACATTGGGAGTAAACATTCCATGTTCGCAAAGCGAACCCAATGGAAAAAAACAACTACTCTCGATAATCACTTATCGAGATATCGAATACTACTGTACTCCCACACCGTTGCGTCGCTCAGACACAGGGGGGGTGTCACGCCCCAACTACCGGCTTAACAATCCGATATTATAAATAAATTCTCCTGAATTCCAAACGAGTGCATCGCTCAGATGCACGGGGCGATTACATCGCCAGCGCTCTAACTAATAAGGTACAACCCGACAGCGGGTCATACCCACGCCTATCCCAGATAGGCCTATCAGTTTTTAACATGCGCATATAAATATATCCAGGAGAATTTTATATCTAGCTATGTGCATGAACCATATGCACAATCATCTAATAATTATAGGGACACTCCCTAACATGGATTTACATCATAATAAATCATACAACATGCATACATGGTCATTAATCACATAAGCACACAAGGCCTAACTTAAACATGCGTTGGATATCACCAACTTAAAAGAAAGGGTCAAGCGTGATCTCGCGCACTAACAGGTGTATGCCAATATTCCAAACGAACCTGAGTCAAGTAGGAATTCGCATCTACTTACTCAGTTCGTTCAGAGGGAGAGGGCGGGAGAGATCATCATCTCATGGAGCTGGTCATAGCTTTGCCCCATTAGCATGGGCGCAACAACTACACCACGCTCTCGAGTCTTATCGCAAGGGAATATTAGACAGGTGCCCGTTATTAACCCAGACTTATTCATGCTGGATATTCCAATTAATATGGTGGAAGTATTATTACAATACTACCTAAGGCATGCCATATTCTATACATCCATACACATTACCAAAAATACATGCCCATACTAGAGGGGCTCATGCAACACAATCATTCATACATGAATACAATACATGTATATAAGCCCGGCATGCAAGATATCTACATATTACAGCTTAGGCATGGCCATACTACTTATCTACACAAGTAGTATAGTTAGGGGGCCCCATCGATGTGCGACGCGCAACTACGTGCGTCAAGCGCATCCCAAGAGGGGGGGGATTGGATCGAACAACTCACCATACAACCCGAGACCTCGCGCATCCCATCCGACGAGATCTGCAAGGTAAGGGCATCAAATTTGATGAATAACATCACAATTTAACACTTAGAATTTACTAGAAATGCCAAAAAATTAGACATGCACGCATACAGGCTCGCACGCATGCGAGCACGCGCGTACGCACGCATGCCCGAGTGCCCCAGCACCTACCCGAGCCCCTAGGCAGCCCCACGCATGCCCCAGCATGTGCACGCACCTGCACGCACTGGCACCCAGCCGCGCGCCAAGACTCACGCCCAGGCGCACTGCCCTGCGCGCACTGTGCGCGCTGCCAGTGCCCGCGCGCCCGCTCTGTGCGCACGCGCACGCGCGCATTTGCGCGCCCGCCTGCACCTGCCAGCGCCCTTCTGCGCGCGTGTCCGCGTGCGCACGCACGCGGACAGACCCCTGCGCGCGCCCAGCCATTTTTAACCCCTTTTTAACCCCTCCACACACACCCTAACTCATTCATCTACCTTGCATGACCTCCCTAACACCTAACCATGCATAAAAACCTAAATAAGAAAGAGGGAAACTCACCAAAGAGAGGGGGAAGGGGAGGGGGAGATGTAGGGCTCGCAAGCGCCTTGACCACCTCGACCACCACCACTACTACCACCACTTCCATCCTTGGGAGCTCTTCTTGATGGCTGAAACCAGGGGGGAAAGAGAGAGGGACAGCCACTTAGGAGCACAAGCTCACATAACCCACCTCAAGATCACCTCTTCATGCACTACATGCTTCTTGTTCTCCTTCTCTTCTCTTTGAGGGATTTACACAAACACATGGGGGGAGTGAAAAGAGAGAAAGAGAGACCCAAGGAAAGGTTGACGTGGGAGAGAGAGGGGGGTGTGAGTGGGTATTTAATGCCACAAAAGTGGGCAGGTGAGAAAAGTCACCCACAATCTGGTAACATCCAAACCCGGATGCGATTGGTTTCCAGCCACTCACTGAGCTTGTAGCTCACCCCTCGCATACTATTTCTTTTTAGGGGCAGTGTTGGGCATGGAGTTGGAGCTTCCCTGTGGCGTGGTCTTATGGGCATGGAGCGTTCTTCCAGCGGGTGGCGAGTGCGAGGCTGTCAGCAGTCCTAGAGTCATTTTATGTATTGTAAATCGTGCATGTGACACAGGTTGTATTTTATTTGGTCTAGACTTGGCTCTCACAGGACAATGATTGTGTATTCGAGTCTGTAATAATGTTTTTGGTTTACAGACATTGTTTATATATTATGCTTCCGCTTTTCAGTCAGTTATCACTATCTTTGCTTTGCCACCTTGTGTGTTGTTGTTGGAGTCTCTATTGACCTCATGTATTGATAGCTGATATTTCATTATTGCCACGTCTCGGGGACGGCCGCCCTGGGGCGTGACAATATCAGGGGTAATGTGTCACACCAGGACGTACGTGGGCCTACCGTGGGACCCGCAAATCCGAGTTCCAATCCTTGGTCATGATGACTCTCCCAAATGTACTGACACAACTAGATCCAGGGTCTAGTTGGGCAGTCGGGCATCTGGAGTGCGAGTAGTCTAAGGCACGACCAGACATAAGGTCTGGTCGGTCGACCTTACTCCTTGAAGGCTAGTAGTCTAAGGCACGACCAGACATGAGATCTGGTTGGTCGACCTTACTCCTCGAGGGCGAGTAGTCTAAGGCACGACCAGGCATGAGGTCTGGTCGGTCGACCTTACTCCTCGAGGGCGAGTAGTCTAAGGCACGACCAGGCATGAGGTCTGGTCAGTCGACCTTACTCCTCGAAGGCGAGTAGTCTAAGGCACGACCAGACATGAGGTCTGGTCGGTCGACCTTACTCCTCGAAAGCGGGTAGTCTAAGGCACGACCAGACATGAGGTCTGGCCGGTCGACTTTACTCCTCGAAGGCGAGTAGTCTAAGGCATGACCAGACATGAGGTCTGGTCGGTTGACCTTACTCCTCGAAGGCATGATGTGAAACGTACGAGCGAGCACATCAAGAGACCCCGAGCAAGATGAAGAAACAGTCAGAAGACCACTAACGCCTGTAACTGCCAAGGTGACAATTAAGGCCCATTACCAGTAGAACGTGGGTAATCAAGGACTAACGTGGACCGTTAATGCTGGGGAAGTTTCCCTGAAAAAAAGCCCACTAAACACTTTAGTGGTAAGGCAGTTACAAGAGTAATAAAGAAACTACGCATGACTTGATCCCCAAGAGGCACGTAGGCAGCATATAAAGAGGTCGCGAGCTCAACACTCTAGTGGCACAGTCAAGCAAGGTCAAAAAAGTTATCCATTGGGTCAAGCACAATCATTGTGCGTCATTTGTGTTATTTCCTATACAGTCATTGAGAGAATTGAAGCATAGCTACAAGAATTCATATTGCTTGAGTTCTTTTTCCCAAGAAATTTACAAATTTAACTGAAGGGGGAAATATTCACCTCAATGTTGATATAGTGTTTATTTATTTTATTTAATAACTTTGTTTTCAGTTTAACATTCTTATTTATAAATTTAATTTTGAATATTGATTATGAATTAATGCATATAGGGATCACTATTTAAATGCATTTTGTACACAAGCAAAAAAAATTTATAAACAAATTTCAGCTGCGTTTTTAAATCATTGGTGTGGGAAGGAAAGTGTGATTTTGGAAAACCATTTATGGTGGCAGTTTCTAAAACCGTAGTGAACCAAACTATTTATGGTGGTGGTCTCAACCGCCGCTATAAGTTAATACGACGGTATTTATCAAGGCAGGTTGGCAACTGTCGGGACATGTTAATGCTGCGGTTTTAATGTTTTGGTGACGTTTTAAAACCGTCGCCATAAGTCACTTTTCTTGTAGAGTGAAGATGTTGCTTTACCGACTGTATATGAGAAGAATCATTGCCGGTGATGATCATGTCATTGACATAAAGCAGCAAGATAGTACGATGAGGACCGGAGGTGTGAACAAATAGAGCTGGATCAGAAGAACTCGAAACAAATCCAATAACACAAATAGTATCAGTGAATTGAGCAAACCAAGCTTGAGGAGCCTGCTTGAGACCATAGAGAGCACAACGAAGATGACATACGTGACTAGATGAATGAGGAAGGCCTAAAGGAGGAGTCATGTAACCCTCTCTGATAAATCACTATGAATAAAGGCGTTCTTGAGATCAAGCTCATAAATGGGCACTGACGAACAAAAGCAATAGAGATCAAAGTGTGAATAGTCGTCATTTTCGCTACAGGAGCAAATGTCTCATCATAATCAATACCATGTTGCTGAGTAAAACCACGGGCAACCAATCGAGTCTTGTGACGCTCAATTGAACCATCGGAGTTGGTCTTGATCTTATAGACCCACTTACAGCTGATAAGAGTATTCCTTGGAGGAAGTGGTATAATATCCCACGTATGAGTGCCTTGTAATGCACTAAGCTCCTCAGTCATAGCACCTTCCTATTCTGGAATGCCGACAGCCTCATGATATGATTGGGGCTCCCAATGAGTAGAAACAGCTGAAAGAAAACAGTAAAAACTAGGAGAAAAGAATCAAAGACAACCATGATATGATATCCCACGTATGAGTGCCTTGTAATGCACTAAGCTCCTCCATCATAGCACCTTCCCATTTTGGAATGTCGAAAGCCTCATGATATGATTGGGGCTCTCAATGAGTGGAAACAGCTGAAAGAAAACACTGAAAACTAGGAGAAAAAGAATCAAAGGCAACCAAGCTAAGTCGTTGAGGAGGTCGACAAGTGCGAGGTGGATTGCAACGAGGAGCAACTGGTGCGGAAACAATTCGTCTTCTAGTAAAACAACATCAGAAATATGTGCAGGAGTAGATGGGATCGTCCCACGTGAATCATCCAATAGAGTGTGACGAAGACGACAAGGGTGAAGAGGAGACGAACGACGAAGAGTGTTCAGGTATAGACAGAATGGACAACTCAGGAATAGAAGATGAAGATGAGAAATCAGGAATGAAAAAATCCAAAAATGTAACTTCCTCAACCGTGGATGGGGGAAGAGGAACAAGAGGCGAGCGAAGAGTGTAGTACAGATGATTCTCAAAGAATGTGACATGACAAGATGTCCAAAGGCGACGAGCGACGGGATCATAGCATCGATATCCTTTATGCTCATTATTGTATCCAAGAAAGAAACACAAAGCGAACGAGGAGAAAACTTGGTACGTTCAACAAGAGGAAGGAGGACAAAACACGTGCATCAAAAACATAGAGAAGAGAATAATCGGGAGGACTATGATGAAGACGCTGAAAGGGGGAGATGCCAATGGTGATAGACGAAGGGGTGCAATTGATGAGATACACACTTGTGAGAACAGCCACACGCCAAAAATGAACAGGATTAGAAGTAGAGAGGAGTAAGGACCCGGTCGTTTAGAGGATAAGGAGTGAAAAGCTGTTCTGGTAAGGAGCATAAGGAGTGAAATACTGTGGTAGAGTGCCTTGGGAGGATAAAAAGTCACGAAAAGCACAAGAAATATACTCTCCCCCACAATCAGAACAAAACACCTTAATACGCTTGGAAAACTGAGTTTCAACCATTGTAACAAAAGATTTATAGATGGGTAACAAATTTTGAACGACTATGCATTAGATATATCCAAGTAAAGCGATAAAAGTCATCAACAAAAAATAACATAATAATGGTTACCCCCTTTAGAAGGAATAGGGGAGGGACCCCAAACATTAAAGTGGACTAGATCAAAAGGAGAAGTAGAAATGTGATTACTAGTAAGAAAAGAAAGAGCCAAGTGTTTTGTCAACTTGCAGCCCACAAATTGGTGAAGCTCAATTTTTGAAAAGGAACTTAAAAGACCGGTACTTATTAGATAATGAAGTCTTGAAGGAGAGAGATGACCAAGACGGTGGTGCCAGACATCAAAGGAGGAAGGAGAAGATGAAATCAAGCAATCAAAAGCTGTAGAAGATGAAGGAATATGAAGATGATCTATGTAGTAGAGCCCACCACGTCTAGAGTCTGGCCCAATCTGCTACCCCGTACGACGATCCTGTACAGAACAGGTAGAAGAATCAAAAGTAATGAGACAAGCATGATCAACAATTTTACCAACATAAATTAAATTTAATGAAAGTCCAAGAACATGAAAAACTTCAGGAAGTAGAAATCGATGAGAAGGATCAGCAAGAGAACCAGAACTTGACATAGACAGAGGAGTACCATCTGCCATACGAATAACAGGAGTGGGAAACAAACGAGTGAGGCGACTAATAAAGGATGCCTGAGAAGTCATATGATGTAAAGCCTAGAATCAATAATCCATGAGGAAGCGAGGTTACTTGTAGCCGCAGTAGAAGCAAAAAAGGAAGCAGATGAATCACTATCAGTAACTAAGCGAAGCATATCATGGAGCTGTTGTTGTTGGAGGTGGAGCTACGCAAGATTCTCACTAATCTAAGAGGGAGAATATGCTAGGGGATTAGTAGGAAAATCAGATGCAATAGCAGTTGCAGTTCGAGGCTGAGAACGACGTGGAGGAATCGTAGATTGTGCCCGAGGTGTTGGTGCTCGAGGTGCTGGTGCATGGGATGCTGCATGATCTAGTGGATGAGGTGGTGGAGGAGGTACTCTAGGAGTTGAAGTGCGAGGTACATAAATAAGAGGAACACTATCACGAGCATGCTTACAACATTCAGATTGCACATGTCTATATTTATGGCAATAATAGCAAGTGACCCGAGTGGAGCGATTGTCTTGACGATGTGCAATATTGACAAAACTATGATCAACGATAGGCGGAGTGAAAACAGTGCAAAGACGTGTCTCCTCCACAAACAGCTCAAAAAGAATCGTATTGAGAGACGGTTTGGGAGAGCAATGAAGAATCTGTGCACGATAGCTTTGAACTCAGGACGAAGACGCATCAAGAACTGGTATTGCCACTGACGATTACAATACTCATGATAGCGTGTCAGAAAAATACTTTCCATCTGAGGATCCATAGGCACAAGTTGATCCCAATAATCAGATAGAAGAGAATAAAAATCACGAATAGAAAGCTCCCCTTGATAAGCAATTGAGATGGCCTGATATAGATAGAATTCTTGAGCACCATCGGTCTGCGTATAGAAATTCTTAAGAAAATCCCAATATTCCTTGGTTGTAATGAGCGGCTTTAGATGTTACGGATATTTGGAACAACCGAAAAAGTAATATAGGCTTTCACTCGAGCATTGGCCTCCTTCCATGTCAACAATGCTTTAGTATATGCCTCAGCTGTGGCCTTGATGGTGGTCTCATCGAAACCCGGCGGATATGGTTCAAGTACAGGAGCTGGATCGGTGCCAATAACATGACTCAATAGACGACGATAATCAAGCTGAAGCTCAAGAGTGATAGAACAGACGTCATAATTGTCACCATCAAACTTGGCATCGATGATCTGAGTGTTATCCGTAGCCATAATAACCAAACAACAAGAATAACAGAAAAATATTTGCCTCGGGTGATGAAAATAAGGTCACAAATAGGTGTAGAACGAAAAATGGAGCAAAATGAGTACCAATATGACTATATTTGAGTCCGAATGAGCCCGTAACGGCTGAATAAAGAAAATACCGAAAGATCAACGATGGGGCAGCAAACTGTCGTGGATCTGGGTCGAGTCACGGAACCAGGTCTGGCTCTGGTGTTGGATCAGGGTCGGGCAGCTAGTGCTGGATCCCGGGCGCTCATGTGAGCGGGTGCTGGGCAGCTAGGCCAGGCGAGAACGGGTCTGGGCCGAGTGCGAGCGGGTGCTGGGCCAGGCGCGAATGGGCGCGGAACGAGATGCGTCCTCGAACAGGCTGGCACCGGATTTCACGGACATGGCGAATCCCAGAATATCCGGGCACGATCACGGGCATGCGTGGGCAGGACGCGTACGGGGCGCGGGCAGGGTGGGGACGGGGTGTGCGTGGGTAACTGGGCGCGGCAGGGTGGCGCTGGACGGCGCGACAGGTCGATAGAGCAGCGCTAGGCGGCGCAGCGACGGCACGATGGCACGGCAATGCAACGGGGCAACGACAGAGGCGGCGGATCTGCGCGAGGGCGGCGGCGGATCTGCGTGGGGCAGCGGCGGGGATGCGCTAGGGGCGGCGGGCAACGGCACGGCAAGGCGCGGTGGTGACATGAACGGGGCGACAGACAACAGAGCGTCGACGATCTCGCGAACGGAGAGTAACATCAATAGAAAATCAAAGAAAAAAAAATTGGATTCAAGCTCTGATACCATGTTAGAATCAGGAATTGAAGGAAATAAACCAAAATATTATTAAGGGTTGTATCCAATATTTATAGTACAAAAGGGAAAAGAGATAAATACTAATCTACCTTAGCCCGAACATATATACACATTTAATAATTTATTTCATTCCATTCAACTTGATCTATCTATACTTGCCAAATCTGAATAGATTAGATCTACCATAGAGTAGTTTATATTGATTTCAAAATCAACACTTGATGCATGTTTTAATCTACTCAGTTCTAGCTAAAGAGATCAAATTTCAGGAAATGACTGACCATCACGTATATTAATGCGTTGATCTGGCATGCGCTTGTGTCATTTTGTAACATAAGATTGGTACAAAGATAAAATCACAATATACGTTATTTTTTATTTGAACAAAGGGTGGGGCAAATAGCTGATTTGACATTTTATTTAATCCCTCTATTGCTCTGAAAAATTATTGTTTATAGATAACAAATTTTTAGAATTTTATTGGAAAAAAAAAATCAAATGCCTCATGTAAAGCAACAATATACTAAAGTAAGGAAGTCTAGTAACAATTGAGTTTAGATTCTCTCTTTGTGTTAATTTGTTTCAACTCTGGATATATTAGATGATTTAAAATCCGGATCCATTCATCACAAATAACCACATCCATTCAATGGAAGTTGGTTAGTTCAACGCAAAATAAGCACAAACAGAGGATCTTTAAGACTAATAAATTACAATTGCAATGAAGATGCTCTAGATCAAACTTTTGAATTTATCCACATCAGAACCAACAAGGTCACCATAAGTTGCGCCGACCCTCCACCACGCTTGGTGAGGTTTTTGAAAGAGTGCGTCTCAAACTCTTTTTGGTGTACTCCGTTTGGAACGGGAATAACCCCCTGGATAACCTAGCATAAAGGGGAATAATTGTTTTTAGGTGTTTAGAAACAAAGAATAACCAGGGATAAAGTATGTCAGAATAAACTGGTATAAAGTGGTATATGGATTCCAACTAACTCGTGGAATAAAGTTATCCTAGGTTATTCTACCCAAAGAATATATGGGTCCACTGTCAAATCAATTGTTATCTTCTCTTATAAATCACCTGTCAAATCAACTATCATTATTTTTTCACTTTTTATAAATCCTTATCCATATTTTATTCACATTTTACCCAAACAACAAAACATTTATTCTTACATTTATCAATGAAAATAATTTAAAACACAACTAAACACAAAATCAATTTATCCTCACTTATACCGAAATAAATATATACCCAAGAATAAGTCTTATTCTCATTCCAAACGGGGGTATATAAATAGGTGTATCACAAACTCCCCGAATACGTTATCTAGCTCTGTCTTTGTCCAACCGAAATGAATATACACCCTCTTCCCCTTAAACCTAAATGAAGATACTACACCATCAAAAATGGAATGAAACGCAAAGTAGTTTAGTTGAAATTAATAACTAAATGTAAACAGGGTTAATATCTATATGGTGAATGATGCATCGAGATCCTCATTACATTGCCTCAAAATACATGAAAATTTTGAGCAACAAAAGGCCTCTTTTTCGTGGAGATCTTTTTTTTTAGCAAATTTGATCAAAGTAATTTTTAATTTTATTTTTTTCAAAGGTCATATAAATGGATAACAAAGCTATTTAAATTAACATCTAGTACTCCAATGGAATGCTCGAACAAGATCAATCAAACGGGTTTTCATGGTCAGCTATAGGACAGGTAGGCGACCTCCTAGGACCCCTTCTATAAAGAGGGTCCTCAAATCCAAGAATTTTTTTTATATTAAGCTTTTGATATTAAAATTAATTATAATTTTACATCCAGTCCATTTTTCAGCCCTAAATTCAATCTACAAGTATTTTGAATTCTTTAAAAATAATATACATCATCTAATGAGGTACATGTTTTTACTAAAAATGAAACATATATCGTAATGAATTGCATAGATGTATTTATAAAATATGTGAAAAAATTTTATCGAAGCATATACCTTGTCAAGGTAAGTATATGCTCTGATAATAATTTTCTATAGACGCATATGAAACTGGAATTGAGGCTGAAATAAAAACTGTGTGTAAAAACACTCTAAAAAAAAGAAAGTTTAAAAAATAACTTGAACATGTCTTCCTATTTATTTTAAATTTTAAATTTATAAGTTTTCTTTAAATATGTAATCTTTGTTGACATTATTATGCAAAATATTTTTTTTTGTGATTTTTAAAAAATCTCATTTGTATCTTTATATATTTAATATATTTTTAGTATATTTCTATTTATGGGGATTTATTTATTTTCTATAAAAGAAATGATATTATTTTTTTATTTTTTTCTTTTTAAAAAAGGACTCGATGAGTTTTTTTTGTTATATTTTATTTTTTATTTATTATTATCATTTTTTTGCTTAATCTTGATTTTTTATGACTAACATAGTTAAAACATTTACTTAAAAATTTCAATATACATATATAGGGCTCCATTTTATGAGTTGACCTAGGACCCAATCTAGATTTTCTCATTTCAGGACCGGTCATGTGGGTGTTTCTAACCATTCAATTTGATAAAGAATGTTTTGCAAGCTCATTTCAACAGCTTTACCCCCATTCAATACTTTATGGGTTTGCGGAAACGTACAAATCCACAAAGTAAAAATATTGTTGGGTTTATATCTTACATTTTAGGTTCTAGATAAATGAAAATTACATCATAGACAATCCCCTATGGTTAAAATATTATCTGTCACTGTGAATAAAAATGCGCGGTGAGCTAATGGTTTTTCTACAATGACATGTGTATTCATTTTATTTTTTGTATGCGTATTCTGATTTGTAATGACAGTTACCTATTTTTGTGTTTTGTATGAGACCATTTGTGGTAATGTAATTGGACTATATTTATTCTTTTGTGAGTTGGATGGTTTGATAAGGGGATAAGGGGTGTGATAAATGTTAATTATGAGGATAAATGAGTGGAATGACAATTTATTCCCGTTTGGTATAAAAAATAATAGAGATAAACTGCTGACAGTTGTTCTAATTTTGAAATGAAAATAGAGATATTTTGTTCCACCTAAAGGCTGGAATAGAATTTATTCTTAATTTTTATCTCAATTTTGACAAATGTAAATATGAACAAAATTGATAGGTTTTTTATCCTAAAAAATTAGGACAATTTATTATCAAAACTTTAACCCCTTGCCAAACTAGCCATTTTTAGATTTTTCATACCATTGATAAATAACAAAAAATTAAATAAATATCCAAATAAATCAATATAATTTTTTTTAAAATTTTTTACATACATTAGATTAGTAAAATATATATTAAACTACAATAATATTGTGACGGTCCGTGCTTAAAAACCTGGCACATGCATGTCACCTAACTCAAAACTTTTTTTTGTTTATAGAACTTCGAAATATCCACCCTCTATAATCGCATTAGATAATAACCCTGGGATAACACAGAATCAACATGATATATAAGCACATGCAAAACTACACCCAAGAAAGTTTAAGAAGTCAACAGAACACCTAACACACCTCATATATAGTCATTCATACATACAGAGCACTATATAACACAAGCATGGTTCGCTAAACCAGCCTCTACCAAAATAAAAATGTACATATCCACAACATCAGTGTGTACACACACACACACACAGTGTCTGTCTATAGTTGCATGATAATATGCGGTCCTTGCAAACCACGTATATACACCCCTTAAAAGTGTATATGCGTCGTTAAAGGAAGCATATAGCCTAATGATGTATATGCTTCGATGAAATAATATGCTTTCTCTATCGATGCATATACCTCAATAAGGGATGTATATGCGTGGTTCGCACAGACATATATATATATATATACCGATTTCATTCTCTTTTTGGTGCCACGTCTATATATATATATATATATATATATATATATATATATATATATATATATATATATATATATACCGATTACAAGCTGGACGTGGCACCAAAAGGAGACCAAAGCCAACGTTCAGAAACCCCCTTGCCTCTACTATGCAAAAATAGGAAGAAAGAAAATAAAATGAGCAAAACATGCTCAATAAGTAATTCAAACATGTCATGCATACAGAAACCAGAGATGACATAAGAATCAAGCTCTATAATGTCAATAAACTCCAGGCCAAAGCACGAATAGCAAATGAAATTACTGCATGATCATCAACATAGAAAAGAAATAACATCGCTGATAAAAATCACCAACCAACCAGGAATGAATGCTCGAACTAACACGTCACAACAGACAATGTCAACAAATATCTCAAGGTGCATCACCAATGGATTGAAAGTAGATACTCTATTACACCTCATACATAATCATACCAATATGAACAATGGCAATAATATCAATAATACTCGTTGTGGTCCCCAAAACGTCCACAACGCTAAGAATGACAATGAATTGCAACTCTGGTGTTGTGTCTGTGTCATTTGGAGCACTCTGTTTGAAGATTTGGGTACATAATTGTTTTTCTAAGTTATGTATTCCTAATTTGGTATTTGGATTTGATTTTGTTAAAATCCAAGATGATGTGGTTTAATTGGAATTTTATTATGAGATGTCCAGTTTTGAGTTAGCTTTCGCACAGAAGTGGAATTAGATCAACTGGATTCTTATAGTAAAAGTTATGGGTATTTTTCCAAGTATACCCCGGGGATGGAAATTCTGGCAGCAGCCCTGCTCGATGTTTAGCTCTAATTTTGGATTATCTGGAGGGACTATCTGATCTTGTCATGAACATGAAAGTTGTAGATAATCTTCTTAGCTTTCCATCGGTCTTGGAATCAAGCAATTCGGAGCTGTATCAGGGAAGTTATGGCTGTTCCAGTGAAGCTTGAGCAGAATTTCTAGTCGAAGGGTGACTTAGTAATTCCCCCTTAAGATATTTTGATAAATATCTCTCTCTCTCTCTCTCTCTTCCCCTCTCACTTCCTCGTCAGCGACTTCATCTGAGGCTCTCTCTTTCACCTTTTCAAGCCCCCAAGTGTTTGAGGAAAAGCCTCAATGAGAAAGAGAGGGTGGTGGAGGAAGTGGTGGTGGATCTTTGTGTTTGTGTGTTGTTGGTTGTTTCCCCCTCTCTCAAGCTCCTTTGCATGATCTCCCCCACCTGTTTTGCTGCTGAAGAGGAGGCTGAGGAGAGGCTAGAGGAGAGGCTAGAGGCGGTGGTGGTGGTTGAGGTGGTCGCGGGTGCGTTGAAGGCCCCCGAACCTCCCCCTTTTGTCCCCCCTTCAAGGTGAGCTCCTCCCCTCCTTTCCTTCATATTTTTGGCTTAAGGGGATATTGGGAAGGTCATGCATGTTGGGTAGATGTGTTAGGGTATGTGTGAGGGGTTGGGGTGGGTGAAAATATGGTTAGAATGGGCTGGGCGCGTGTTGGGCGTCGTCTTAGGGAATATTAAGGGGCCTTGCGAGGTTAACATTGAAACCCGGGCTAGGGTACTCCGTGTTCCTTGTTTGGTTGGCGGGATGTCCTATATCGAGACCTCAGGTTGCCCTCCCAAGGTTCTTTTCCCCATTATTATCTTATATGTTCCCCGCATCTTGGTTATGCACCCTGGAGGAATTTTGAAGAATTCAAGACATTAGAGTTGTTGAGATGTGTTGTCGGCGGATCCGAGTGGATCATATGCGTATGGATAGGCTGTTCAGTTCCCTTCGTTGGATCCGTGTAGAGACTGCCCCGGCGTTAGAAAGGCTATCCTGTGCAGGGGCTCCCATCAGTAGGCACCTCCTGATTTGGGAAGAACTGTGCTGAATGTGGGAGTGGCCAAGCGGCCTACGGAGTGGGGAGAGACTATCGATGGACCAAGGGTGACTAACAGCCTAGTCAGTCCCAATATCCTATGTCACCATATTGAGGGGTGAGGGTGAGGGTGAGGGTGTGGTGGGTCGGCGATGTAGCGACCCACTGGTTTGTGTAATTGTGGACCAAGGATGATTAATAGCTTAGTAAGTCCCAATATCCTATGTCACCTATTGAGGGGTGAGGGTGAGGGTGTGGTGGGTCGGCGATGTAGCGACCCACTGGATTGTGGAGTTCTTGCCACTTTGAGGCTTGATTAATATGGTTGTGGTTAATATGAACTGTGATGCATGGGTTGTGCTATTCACTGAGCGTGTGGCTCACCCCTCGCATAATATTTTTCTCCAGTGCTATCTGAGTCGGATCTAGAGGAGGAGCTCCCCGAGGGACCTCA
Source organism: Acorus gramineus (assembly GCA_030737835.1). Lineage (NCBI taxonomy): Eukaryota > Viridiplantae > Streptophyta > Magnoliopsida > Acorales > Acoraceae > Acorus > Acorus gramineus. The sequence continues at coordinate 1,320,912 of JAUJYN010000026.1, read as the reverse complement.
GCAGGAGCGGTGCAGCGCCACATTTCCGCGAGTGTTAGAGGCTATCAGCATCCCTTTTTGATTTGTATGTATTGAATTCTGTGCTTGGGCACATGTTTGTATTATATTTGGATGTCATTATATATATTGGCTCTCACAGGACAGTTGATTGTGTATCGAGTCTGTAATATGTCTTTGAGTTACAGATTCAGTCTTTTAGCTTCCGCTATTTGTGTATATATCCTGTCAGCTTCATTGTTGTCTGTGTTGTCATATTGATGTTGTTTAGGGTATGTTATTGACCTCCTGTTTAGACTGCTGATATCATATATACACTTGCCGCGTCCCGGGGACGCCCGGGGCGTGACATCTGGTCCCCGAATGTCCAGAGTTCTGGGATGACCATCTTGACTCCCATCGTCCGAGATGTTCACAATATATATATCGCGTGTGGCCCTTGTAACATCCATCACGGATACACTACTTGGCCCTCTGAATGTCCAGACATGACAAGTATTCTCAAGTCTCCTTGTTGAACTGTACGTATTCATGCGCGCTGGGGAGATAATCCTCAACCCACACTTTATGATATATGGTCACCCAATCAAGCACGCCACAAGGCTCCATTGTCGAACTGCAAAACCTTATTGATCATAGGATGCCAATAAATCACTAGGATGTATATAATAATATCAAGAAAGCTCACAAGTCCATCATAAGTCAACGAGAATCAATAATAGGCTATATCAAGAGGCTACAAAATAAGGAATACCATCGAATTCAATAAAGAACATTTTCAAGAAATTTATACACCAATAATATGAATATTTCAGAATCTTGAACAACCACAGGATAATAACAATGAAGAAGCACATCTTAATAATAGGTCATTCAAATGCAATATTCACAATAGAAATCATATGGGTTGTCAAATATAACTGAATAGCCTCAAACAACAATAAAGCGTGGAATAAAATGGAACAAGCAAATGTTAGGTCACTTATCAGGCATTCACAACCCCAAGCTGAACTCATCCTAATTCAGCTCCTAAATCACGCAGAAAGGAACTCATTGTTCAAAATATAATCTCAATCAGATACCAAAACATACCCTCATTCAATAATACCATAGCCTAGGATAATCCCACATATTCTAAACAAGATCCCATAACAAGCATCGCTTAACTTTCCACTCTACACATGCTAATTTACTCTACTCTATTCATTAATAATAACCCTTCATCACAACCTATTCAAAACACACCACTGATAAACATCACCGCATGCCTTCAGATTTAACCCAAATGAATAAAAAACAAGAGTGATAGCCTGAGGCATAAAAATTGAGGAAGAAAGAAAAATTAAAAAGAAGGAACAATTAATTCCACCCAATAATCCTCACTTGGTCTCCACCTCCTCCAAATGCTGCTGCACAAAAAAATACCAAACTGAACCCTACATGCCCGCCCTCGTTTAAATTTTCTTTTGTGAGTCGGTTGGTTGGCCAAATGACCAAATAACCTTCACTTGAAAATGTGCCAGCCCTGATGAGAAACTACAACTTCATTTAGAGAACTCCGATTCGAATGATACTAGAGCCGGAAAGATAATGAAAATATCTACAACTTCTCTTATTATGTCAAGATCATATGATATTTTCAACCATGAGAAAAACAACGACGAATATGAGACACCACGCTTTCAAGGGATAACAATGGTTAAACAGTTATAATTTTTTCAATATAACTCCAAATGATTTAAAACCAATTTTATATGAAAGACAAATCAAAACCGAAGGTTTCATATAGTTATCTCGAAATCCTAAATAAATCTTGAAAGTGCTTTAACAAAATAAAACCAAATGCACGATTTCAGGGACAGCAAAGATTATAAGCTTCAATTTAACATAAATATAAGCATAATCAAGTATAAGAGGGTTTAAATTATTAGGAATATACATTTCATTAGCGTGGAGTGCATGGTCGCCTATGGGTTTGGGCTAATATTGACGGATTGAGTCTGAATCCATTCGGACTTGATCCCATCAATTATCGAGCAACGCAACCTATTAATTGAACCACATTTCAATTCACAGGCTGATGGTATCCAAACGTGGCGCTCTATCGTCTATCGAAAAACAAGAGGACCGAATTCGTCCCTCCACCCAACGCCACTCGCCGCGGGCAAAACCCCCCCTGGAAAAAATGGCCGCCTCCACCATCCACGCGTCCCTCCTCCGGTCCAGCAGATCCAGTCCTCCCACCACTCCCCTCCTCGTTCCGAGCGGACCGGGCATGGCCCGGTTCAGATGCTCCGCGACGGGTCAGACGGGGTTCTTCACCCGCCTTGGCCGACTGATCAAGGAGAAGGCGAAGAGCGACGTGGATAGCCTCTTCTCCGGCTTCTCCAAGACCCGTGAGAACCTCGCCGTCATCGATGAGCTCCTCCTCTACTGGAACCTCTCCGACACCGACCGCGTCCTCGATGAGCTCGAAGAGGTAATCAATCCCCCAATATTTTGCACTCAATTTTGGATTTTTTTTTTAATTTTTAAAAAAGAGTTTTTTTTTCTTCTTCTTCTTCTTAGGCTCTCTTGGTGTCTGATTTCGGTCCCAAGATATCAATAAAGATAGTTGAGAGCTTACGGAGCGATATATTGGCGGGGAAACTCAAAACTGGAAGTGAGATCAAGGTAGATGATTAGTCCCTTTTGGAATTAAAAAATAGTGAGAATTTGTGATTATTATTTTTTCCTTTCTTTTGTAAGGATGCTTTGAAGAAAAGTGTGCTTCAATTGTTGACTAGTAAAGGGAGCAAGACAGAGCTCCAGCTAGGATACAGGTTTCTTTTTCATGACTGCTTTGGGTTTTTTTTTTTTTTTTTATAATGAGTGAAGATTGGCTTCACATAACAGTAAATTGTTCTGTTGTTGTGTTTGCCAGGAAACCAGCTGTGATAATGGTCGTTGGCGTCAATGGTGGTGGGAAGACGACATCTCTTGGTACTGATTTTGAAATGCTTTTATTTTCTATTTTCTATATTGGAGATGTAAATGTGATGTTATGCTAATATTTACATTTAAATATATATCCTCTAAGAAGGTGGGAATAATCAAATATAAGTTTGTTGAGTTCCTGTCTTACCATGTGCTTTCTGATGAAGGACTAATTTGTTTTGTTGATCACTGGTATGCATTGATTGTTGCAGGAAAGCTTGCTTATAGATTGAAGAATGAAGGAGTGAAGGTGAGAATTCCTTTCTCTTTGTAAATCTTTTTGCATGCTTGTGTGACAACTGTTAATGGTATGCTTCAGGTTTAATTGTTTATTCCTTATTTCGTTGACATTGAAGGAGTAATTATATATAAAAAAGAGTGTTTTAACATATGCACTGACGATTATTCAAAGGTACCCGAGTGCCCATGCTTGCCCATGGGCTTTTCCACTACTTATAGAAAGCATAAAGCAATTTGTTTTAGTTTCCTACTATAATTATAGAAAGCATAGAGTAATTGGTGTTGAATTTCGCGTTATTCATTTTGAACATTGGTTGCTGCAATAATTTTCTCGTATTCTTCTGATCCAACATAGTCTTTTGTGAAACCTAAATATGAATCCCTTTCACCTGAAATGTCCATGTTCTGACCGGAAATGTTAACCATAAACCATAAATGTTGACAAAAGATGCCTGCGGGCAAATGTCATACTAGGGAAATATATGATTTTGTAATTGCTATTTGGAGTTTTAGTATGTTTGCATGTAGGCCAACCCTAAACCTAGACAGGCTAGGTGGAGGTCTTCTAGGGCCCCCACTAAGGGGGGGCCCATACTGCCTTTTTTAGGTATAGTATTTATCCAAAAAAATAAAAAATTGGTGTAATTACCAAAAGTTTTTATGATTATATATGAGGGAGTATATTTTAGGAATTTGCATAAGGTTTGGTCTATCTAACTCGCTTACATGCAGGGTGGATCGTGTTTGAATGTTGTTAAAATTTATGGGCCCTTAAGACCTAAGGGTTACCCCTTCATATAAAAGATCGAAATTAGAGGGGTCCTTGAAAAATGGATATTAATATTGAACTTAAAAGTGAACTTTTTAGTTATGATCAACTCGACATTTAATTTGGGACTTCCTTTTGGATTCTTTAGAGACCATTCCCATTTTGCTGATAAAATAATTTATGCAAATGGATCTAATCACATGTGATCTCATGAACCAATTGTGCACTACTTTCATTTTTCTAAATGATAATTGCTTTAAATTTGTGTCAGGTACTAATGGCTGCAGGTGACACATTTAGAGCAGCTGCAAGTGATCAATTGGAAGTCTGGGCTGAGAGAACAGGGTCTGAGATAGTCATAGCTGAAGGAGAAAAGGCCAAGGCTCCATCAGGTTATATAACAAATGGGCAATGCATGTATTTGTTGCAACTTTTTGAAATTTGGGTTGTTTGCATTACTGGTAAAAAAACATGGCAATGATATGGCATTATAAATTGGTTTCTGGATAGTTCTTTCACAGGCTGTGAAAAGAGGGAAAGAACAAGGGTATGATATAGTGCTATGCGACACATCTGGACGTATGTACTCAATTATTTCATTGTTACATCTGTTTTTTTGCCGCAAACAGTTCTTATATATTGTTCCATTTGATTAATCAGGACTCCATACAAATTACAGCTTGATGGAAGAGTTGATCGCTTGTAAGAAGGCCATTGCAAGAGCCATGCCTGGTGCCCCAAATGTAAGTCCAAGAGCTCTCACTTGTTCTGTAATCGAAGATTTCATTACTTACTAGATCTTGGGTTACATGGTATACAAGAATATCATGGACATTTCAGTTAATTTAAAATATGTTATCTCCTATCATACATATACATTTGATTTAATATGTCAAGAGCCATACGTACCAGTTATTCTATTTTCTTTTGAAGATCTTGTCAATAATTCCTTTAATTAATTATTGTTGCCTGTCGCTGTCGCCCCTTATACTGTACAATTAGCTGGTGTAATGAACGCCCGCCTTCGGTCATAAAATTATGGAAACTTTAGCATGCTCTTTAAAAAACAAGAACCTTGGTGAAGTGTAATCGATGCCATTTCCTCGTCTTTATTGTTCTTTTGTTTCTGTATTATGTTTAGTTATTTCTTTAACATATGCATTTGATCTTATTGGATGGATGGACAGATATGTAGACGTCCAGTATAGAAGATGCATATTATCTAATACACATTTTCACAAACTTGACAGGAGATATTGTTGGTTCTAGATGGGACTACTGGATTAAATATGTTACCACAGGCAAGAGAATTCAATGAGGTAGCTCATCAAACTTCAATCTGACTGGGTTTTTCCTTATAATGTTGAGATAGATTCAGTTGAATTTTGTGCATGTTTAATCAAGGTTTGCCAACCTATTAGCTCCATAGTGGGGTGTAATCAAGCAGTGATCATGTACATGTCCAAGAATGTGCATGCCAAAGTATTTACTTGCATACAAGTCATGCACACATGCTTATTCTTGTACTTCTGCATAAAATAATGCAAATGTATTTGATACTAATATTTGGTCAAGATCATCTTCATACTTCAAAATAGTGTTAAACAAATTCAGCATTTTCCTTCTGTTTTCCTCTGTTATTATTTTGAAACTGTGTCTTATTGATATGCTTGAATAACAGGATTTCCATTTTTCTTTTTCTTTTGTTTTTCCTTTTGGGGAAAAATTTCTCATTTAGTGTCCTATCACAGATTGTTGGAGTTACAGGATTTATACTGACAAAGCTAGATGGTTCTGCTCGAGGTGGCTGTGTGGTATGCCTTTAATTTTTGTTGGGTTGTTCGAGTTGCTTGTTATCTAGGAGTATATATGAATGCTTTAACTAGTGATTACATGCAATACAAGGCTTTTTGAGAGCATGGTTTTCTATATGCAGGTTAGTGTGGTAGATGAACTAGGCATCCCCGTAAAATTTGTGGGTGTTGGTGAGGGGTTGGATGACCTTCAGCCATTTGATCCGGAGGCTTTTGTGAATGCCATTTTGTCTTGATGATTGAGCTATGTCAAGTTTTTTTTCTTCTTCATAATCCCTGTTCATTTGATTTGTACAGTTAGATCAATCTGAGACTGAAATTTTACTTCACTTTTTTTTTTGCTGCTAATTTGTTACTCTCTTTATATTTTGATATGTACCTGCGTGCTGATGAACTCATGTTTTGCTTGTTTGGATATTTCTGGATGATTGTGTGTTGGGTACTCGCGAACATATATATATTTTTGGTGAAAGGCCTAACAAGGCACAAGTTATATTATCTCATACAGAACTTGTACAACAGTCATGTCTGGAGGTAGATTCCTCTTGTACAAACTGGATAACACTATGTAAAGTATGGATATAAGGCTGTAAAATATGACAGACTTTTAAGTCCTGAGGAGGTCCAGAAATTCCAGATGACCTACTTGGGCGAGCAAAATGAGCCAATGCCTCAGGACACTGAACGATATCACGAGTGACCTTTGCAAAATGAATTGGCTTCTCATATGTAGCCTGCTTTTTAACTCTCTCAATGCTATCTTGTATTGGAGTTATTGGATAGGTCTGTTGTTGGGCCTATTCCCGAAGGCCCGGGGGTTGGGGGGCAACGTCCCCATAGGTCGCATTTTTGTCATTTTTGTCATGGGTATTTTAATCTTTTTCTGTTTAGGGTTTTTACATCTTGTAACTATATAAGGGACCTTTCGGCCTCCATTACGTAATATAAATTATTCCATTTATTTCTTCTTCTTGTAGATAGATAGGACCAACTGTCCCTCCTTGAAGTACATAATATTTTGTTTGCATCCGAGCAAACGAATAATTCTGCTATTCCCTATTGTCACGCATACTGAATGCCATGGGGGACAGCTTCCAACCCCATGCGGGCTGGTGAATCCCATGGGTGATAGTGATAACCCACTCCCAAGATTTGGAACGGATTAGCTCGCAATACTACAAAGCCTGCACCAGCAGCTCTGGATTGTAGTTCCACACTTGCATCAGTCACCACATAAGCCCAATTAAGATGCTCTTCATGAAGGACTGGGTATTAGGAGAAACTTTCCATAACTCCTCTGTCCTCCCATCTATACCAATCTGACCTGTGCATTCCTCAAAATGGACTTCAACTTGAGCTTTCATCTGATGCTAAGTTGTGACCCCCTAAACACAAATTTCGCTCCAACCAAATATGCCATAAACTGAGAGCAAAATAAACCAGCCAATCCTCCGACTCCGTAGTCATATACCTGCAACAACCTGCATCCATCAACCTGCATCCTACTTCCAGCCATCCAAACAGAATGAGGATGGTGTAGTTTTGTGGGCACCTTCCGCCAATATTCAGCAGCAATAAAGCAACGAGTGAAGAGGTGGGCCGATAACTCTGTCTCAACACGACATAATGGACATAAGACATCCATATGAAGGCCAAATGAATCTAACATAGCTCTAGTAGGGAGTCTATCTCTCATTAACTGCCAAACAAACAATTTTACCTTAGAGAAAACAGGGATCTTCCATATTCTCTTTCAAACCTAGGCATCTAGATCCAAGGGTCCACGAGTTAGAACGAGATACACCTCCCTTGGTTTTGGTATTTCATAAGTAGAGTCTAACCAACACCATCGGGTAGGCCAATTTCTTTATGGATTCACAGGTGTGCTATCGATAATCTGTATCACCCAGAATTCAAGAATTATACGCTATAAACTCTCTACCATCCACTGTCCATTCTCTATCATATCTCCCAAATGATAATTTCTACAGGATTCCTCCATATTAATATAAGTGGGGATTTGAGAAAATGGTATTGGTGTAAACCATTGGTCTCGTAGAAAATCGATATCATATAGATCTTCTGGAATTTTACAAATGAAGTTTCTCATGATTCGTAGTCCTGCACACAATGCCCTCCAAACTGGTGATATTATCCTCGATCGAGGCAACTCCCACGGATTATCGTTCCATCAGTATTTCAACTGAAAGAAGCGGCTTACAAAATTCTCTTATTAAGAACCTGAAAGCCAACACAACCAATACTGCTACGATGAATGCTCCAGGTTTTCTTGGCAATGTAACTTGATCCCAGCTAACATAATGAATCTGTCTTTTCTGACTCTCTCCTTCCCGTAGAAAATTATGTTCCATAGCATCCACTTGTTCATCCATTGCCACTCAAAACCAGGCTGCCTGCATCAAATGAAGGGACATAGCTTGAAGAACAGAGCTTATTAGTGTAGCCCAACCTGCCAATCCATAGTGAGGAGAGAAGCTTTCCAAGCAGCAAGCCTGTCAGTCATCCGATAAAAAATTGTATCAGCAGAGGATCTAGGAGCCCTTCCAATGAATAGTTGTGCTCCAAGATATTTCCATGGATAAGAGGATAATGGGACTTTTAAGTATCCGGGCCAAACACTGTTGAAAACGTCTAGGAAGAGACAGACAGAATTTGATAGCACTCTTGTTCCAGTTAAGAGTGAGAACAGTTTTTTGAGCCAAAGGTAGAAATTTTACCACGATTTCATTAAGAAGTGGCGTAGTACAATTCTAAAGGCAAGATTAAAACAAAGATTCATCAAAAGGGAAAGCAAAAAGGAGAAACCTCGATTGGGGGGAAGGTGAGGGGAGATTTGGATAGCAGCAGAAGAGATTTCTATCCCATCCACGATCGAGTCACCGGCCTAACTCTCGACAATAAGTCATCCCCCTCTGAAGCCAACCGACTTAAGCTCCAGCTAAGGATATCGACCCATTCTTTTATGAGCCCAACAATGTCATCCCATGCGTTCTCCACGTACATAGTCTGCTCCCTAAAGACTGCGGCATTTTGAACGTTCCATACCGCCCAGGCCGTCGGCAGAATTATAGATAAATCCACTGTAGCACCAACTCCTTCGTCGGCTGAACCCTGCAACTACTTGCTTGCTTTCCAATCCCCTCTACCAAATTGAACTTACCGCTGAGGTCAATCTCCGCGGCCAGCCGATCCCAAAATCGGTGCGTGAAGTTGCAAGAGCATATTAGATGTTCGGTAGTTTCACGGTCCACCTCACACAACACACATGTTTCTGACTCTTGCGGGCGCCATCTTGCCCGTAGTGCCTTTGTAAGTAGTCGATCTTATAAGATTAGCCAAAGGAAGCCCTTGTTTTCAACGGGACTGAAGATGCCATAGAATCGATGCCTTGTCTTGTAAGCGTACATTTGGTTCTACAAACCATCGCCACCAATCATAGGCCTTGTAACAGCCTGAACTCTCTTGTCCAGTTTTTGCTAATATTTACATGTTTAGATTGCAAGATAGGATAATTTTATGCTATTGAGCTTTTGGTCATTATTGTTCTTGAAGTCTGCATTCGATTTCATTTTCGTAAAGCACCTTGGAGACATATTCAGGATTTGATGTGAACATATGAAATCTTTATTTTTGAGTTACCTTTCATATAAAATTAGTTTTGCATCATTTGAAGTTGTATTGGAAAATTTATGGCTGTTTTACCATTTCTGCCCTTAGAAGAAGAAATTGCAAGGTCTTCTGTTCATCACCATTTGGAATATAGTTGGAGGCTTCTTCTGATCTTGGCTTAAATAAGAAGCTATAGATATTTTCGTTACCTTTCCAACAGAAGTTGTATCATCTGAAGTGGACTTTCCTACAACAAGATATAGTAGTTAGAGTCAAGCTGCGCAAATTTTCTAAAGGAGGGCACTTTTGTCATTTGGTGGAATCCAAAGTTTTAAATAATTTGGTGAGTTGGTGTGGAGGTGGTGTTGGTGATATATATGGTGAGTGAGAGAGAGTCGCCCGAGACTCTATTCCAAGGAAAAATAAAAAGAGAAAATTAGAAAAAATTAGGAAAAGCTTCGTGGAGTATTTTTCCTACCATACTGGGTAAGGATTTTTGTTCTTGTCATTGTTATTCTTCATATAGGGTTCTATTTTAGTTTTGAATAGAAAATTGTTATTTGGGATTGAAATTTGAATATGTTTTTGGGGCTGGGTAAATAAGAATTGGAGAGTTATTTTTATTGTGTTAACTTAGGATTTGCTGTGGGGATATCCAATTTGTTTTAGGAGAACTGAGAATCTCTTGATTATTGGGTTATTTTTCGTATCTGATTGAAATTATATTTTTATCAGTGGGTTCCTTTCTGCTTGGTTTAAGAGCTGGATTAGGGTGAGTCCAGTTTGGGATATAAATTGCAAGGTAAGTGACCCTATTGCTATTTGTTTGTTCCATTCCATTCCATGCTCTGTTGTTGTTGTCGCTGTTTGGTTTGCTGTTTGTGTTATTTGAGATTCTGTAATTGATCGAGATTCTGAATATTCATATCATTGATCAATTTATTTTGAGATTCCAGGGTGTTCCTTATTTTGTGACCCATTTTATATAGTCCTTTATTGATTCTCATGAATTCATAATTGACTTGTTAATATTGTGAGCCTTCCTTGATATTATTATTTACATCCTCGTGATTTGTTGGCATCCTATGATGAGCGTGGTTGTGCTATCCGACCATGGAGCTTTGTGATTTAGAGTTGGATGACCATAGACCTTACATTTGGGTTGAGGATTAGCTCCCCATGAGCGCGCATGAGTACGTACGGGTCCTGTACAGGGGTAGGTTAATACCCTACCATGCCTGGATGGCCGGGGGCCAAGTAGCGTTTTTCGCGGTGGACGTTCGAGGGGCACGCGTGAGGTTTGTATGTTGTGGACATCTCGGACGGCAGGGGGCCAAGATGGGGTCATGTAGATGGTCAATCCTGCGCTCTGGACATTCAGGGGCCAGAGTTGCGATTCCTTATCATTCAGATTGGGGTGATTCCGCTGATTGTGATTTCAAGGTATCTGTTCTTAGTCCATCGGTGATGCACCTTGATGTTATTTGTTGGCCTTATTGATTGTGACGTGTTATTCTGAGCTATTCATTCCTCTTTGATGAGTGAGTTTATCAGCAATGTTATTTCTTTTCTTTGCTGGTAATCAATCATACAGTTGTTTCATTTGGTATTTATTATTTGGCCTCATGTTTATTGAGATGTTTGAGCTAGTATTTCATTCTATTTGAGCTTCACCTTTGAGTTATTACTCGTGGAATGTTTGGGTTACTTACTGAGCATCTTTCGGTCATTCGATTCTATTTTCCTATTTTTGCAGGGTAGAGGTGGGGGTTTTTAGACGTTTGACTTTGTCTTCTTTTGTTGTCACGTCTAGCTGGTTATAGGTATATATATATAGATGTGTATATTGTTGATGTTTTGGATCTGTATATGATTACTTTGGTAGAGGCTGGTCTAGTGAACCACGCCTATGTTAAAATGCTCTGTAAATATGGATCACTATTTATGAGGTGTGTTAGATGCTTTGTTGACCGCTGAAACTTTCCTGGGTGTGTTGTGATATGGGTGATTATGTATATGATTGATTAAATGTTGTACCAGAGTTGCGTAGCGGATGGTTTATAAAGGTGATTGTATATCTTGTTGATTATATGTTATCCTAGGGTCGTTATCATATGAGATTATATAGGGTGGATATTTCAATGTTTTTTTTTAAGAAATTGTGAGTTTTGAGGCAGGTGCCGTGCACGTGCCGGTGTTTTTGGGCAGGGGCCGTCACAGTTGGTATCAGAGTTTAGGTGGTGTGCACGTGCCGATGGTTTGGGACACGAGCCGTCACAATTGGTATGAGAGCATAGGTGAAACCTCATTGACTTAATTGAGGATTTAAGCAAAAGTTCAACAGAGCAATAGTATAGGGTTAGACATACAGAGCACTTTGGGATAGGAGAAATTAGTTTTCAGTTATGTGATGTGTTTTGTAGGTCACGATGGATCAGGGATCTGAGATGAACATGCGGCTCACTCAGAATCATCAGTTGCTGATAAGGTGATCCAGGCCATTGGAGAGATGACAGGGACATTGCGGGAGCATATTAATGCTACCCTGGAGCTCAGGCAGACGAATTGGACAACCAAGGATCAGGGGATGTATGATACTTTCATGAGGATGGCTCCACCACTATTCTATGGGACAACAGATCCGATGATTGCAGAGGAGTGGTTATTCTTGTTGGAGAAGACATTCCGAGCGATCAAGTGCCAAGAGGAGGATAGGGTTCCTTTGACTTTATTTCGATTGGCTGGCGATGCAGAGTTGTGGTGGCGTATGTGGAGCGTACGCAGACATCCTCGATCACCTAGGAGAGGTTTGTTCAACTTTTAGTGAGAAATATTTTCCAGAGGCAGTTCGAAGGGAGAAAGAGCAAAAGTTTATGTATCTGCAGCAAGGGGGACGATCAGTGGCAGAGTATGATGCAGAGTTTACTCGATTGTCACGATTCGGAGCACACGTGTTGCGCGATGAGGAGGCTAGGGCGAGGAGATTTGAGAGGGGATTGCGTCCTGAGATTCGTATCAGTCTAATTGCATTGAAATTCCCCACCTATGCTCTAGTCTTGGAGCGAGCTTTATTACTTGAACAAAACTTGGCGGAGATAGAACGTGCTCGTATCCCACAAGGTGGGTCAGCTATGACTGAAACAGAACAATTAAGAGGAGCTGGAGGACCTATTCGCCATGGCCATCAGCCGAGGGGTCGAGGTGATCAGCAGCAGTATGATAGACATCCATTACAGCAACAGAAGACTCAGGAGAGTGGTCACGGTCGAGACGATCGTCATTCTACAGTTTGTTATGTTTGTGGTCGCACAGGGCATCTAGCGCGCAATTGTTGGCAGAATCGCCCAAAAGTCTGTTTTACTTGTGGTCATGAGGGTCATATGGCACGCCAGTGTTCTCAGACAGCAAAGATTCCAGCAACGCAGAGTCAGGGATCTACAGTAGCAGTGGACACACAGAAGCAACCAGCTCAAGGGATTGTCTACACAGTGATGGAGCAGAATGCGCATGCAACTCGTGATGTTGTTAGAGGTACTCTTATGACTTCTCAATCAGTTACTTCACGTTGATTGACCCTGGTGCTTTGCATTTATTTTTGACGCCAAGTTTTGTACCTTCCTTGGGAATCGAGCCGACTCCACTGCTTCACCCATTGGCTGTATCCTTGCCGCTGGGTTGTGCTTTGGTCACAGATCGTATATGTCAATATTATGTCATTTTTATGGTTGGATATGAGTTAAGGGATGATTCAACCTTGTTCAGGATGGAGAGAGTTATTCCCATCTATTTGCTTCTTGAAGTGAACCTCTTAGATTTGGAGGACCAAATCCTGTTTAAGGGGGGTAGGATGTAATAGCCCGAACCCACTTGTCCAGTTTTTGCTAATATTTACATGTTTGGATTGCAGGATAGGATAATTTTATGCTATTGAGCTTTTGGTCATTATTGTTCTTGAAGTCTGCATTCGATTTCATTTTTGTAAAGCACCTTCGATACATATTCAGGATTTGATGTGAACATATGAAGTCTTTATTTTTGAATTACCTTTCATATAAAATTAGTTTTGCATCATTTGAAGCTGTATTGGAAAAGTTATGGCTGTTTTACCATTTCTACCCTTAGAAAAAGAAATCGCAAGGTCTTCTGTTCGTCGCTATTTGTAGTATAGTTGGAGGCTTCTTCTGATCTTGGCCTAAACATAGAAGCTGTAGATATTTTCGTTACCTTTCCAACAGAAGTTGTATCATCTGAAGTGGACTTTCCTACAACAAGATATAGTGGTTAGAGTCAAGGCTGCGCAGAATTTTCTAAAGGAGGGCACTTTTTTCATTTGGTGGAATCCAAAGTTTTAAATAATTTGGTGAGTCAATGTAGGTGGTGTTGGTGATATATATGGTGAGTGAGAGAGAGTCGCCCGATACTCTATTCCAAGGGAAAATAAAAAGGGAAAATTATGAAAAAATTAGGAAAAGCTTCGTGGAATATTTTTCGTGCCATACTGGGTAAGGATTCTTGTTCTTGTCATTGTTATTCTTCGTATAGGGTTGTTCTATTTTAGTTTTGAATAGAAAATTGTGATTTGGGACTAAAATTTGAATATGTTTTTGGGGCCAGGTAAATAAGAATTGGAGAGTTATTTTTATTGTGTTAACTTAGGATTTGTTGTGGGGATATCCAATTTGTTTTAGGAGAACTGAGAATCTCTTGATTACTAGGGTTATTTTTTGTATCTGATTGAGATTATATTTTTATCAGTGGGTTCCTTTCTGCTTGGTTTAAGAGCTGAAATAGGGTTAGTCCAGTTTGGGATATAAATTGCAAGGTAAGTGACCCTATTGCTATTTGTTTGTTCCATTCCATTCCACGCTCTGTTGTTGTCGCTGTTTGGTTTGCTGTTTGTGTTATTTGAGATTCTGTAATTGATTGAGATTCTAAATTTTCATATCATTGATCAATTTATTTTGAGATTCCAGGGTGTTCCTTATTTTGTGACCCATTTTATATAGTCCATTATTGATTCTCGTGAACTCATAATTGACTTGTTAATATTATGAGCCTTTCTTGATATTATTATTTACATCCTCGTGATTTGTTGGCATCCTATGATCAGCGTGATTGTGCTATCCGACCATGGAGCTTTGTGATTTACTTGATATCGCTGCATCTTATATTACCTTTTTGCTTGCTTGGAGTTGGATGACCATAGACCTTACATTTTGTTTGAGGATTAGCTCCCCATGAGCGCGCATGAGTATGTATAGGTCTTGTAGGGGGACAGGTTAATACCCTACCGTGCGTTGACGGCGAGGGGTCAGGTAGCGTTTTTTTGCGGTGTACGTTCGAGGGCCACGCGCGAGGTTTGTATGTTGTTGGCATCTCGGACAGAGAAGGGTCGAGATGGGGTCGTGTAGATGGTCAATCCTGCGCTCTGGACATTCAGGGGCCAGAGTTGCGATTCCTTATCGTTCAGATTGGGGTGATTCAGCTGAATTGTGATTTCAGGGTATCTGTTCTTAGTCCATCGGTGATGCACCTTGATGTTATTTGTTGGCCTTATCGATTGTGATGTGTTATTCTGAGCTATTCATTCCTCTTGATGGGTGAGTTCATCAGCAATGTTATTTATTTTTTCTGCTGGTAATCATACAGGTTTTTTATTTGGTATTTGTTATTTGGCCTCATGTTTATTGAGATGTTTGAGCTAGTATTTCATTTTATTTGAGTTTCACCTTTGAGTTATTATTCGTGGAATGTCTAGGTTACTGAGCATCTTTTGCTCGTTTGATTCTATTTTCCTATTTTTGTAGAGTAGAGGCGGGGGTTTTTGGACGTTTGACTTTGTCTTCTTTTGTTGTCACGTCCAGCTGGTTATAGGTTTTTATATATATATAGATGTGTATATTATTAATGTTTTGGATCTGTATATGATTACTTTGGTAGAGGCTGGTCTAGTGAACCACGCATATGTTAAAATGTGCTGTATATATGGATTACTGTATATGGGGTGTATTAGATGCTCTGTTGACTGCTTAAACTTTCCTAGGCATGTTGTGATATAGGTGATTATGTATATGATTGATTAAAGGGATTTTTAGTTTTAAGTCCCCACAAACTATCATATTTAGTGATCGATCCCTCTCTTCTTCGTATTTAGGTTTTAGTCCCCCGATTTAAAGGATAATTCATGGATAGGTCCCTTATAGGAACTAAAAAGTAAATTAAATAATTTATGGATAGGTCCCTCTCAGGGACTAAAAAGGAACTATCATTTAAATCTGGGGACTAAAACCTAAATACGAAGAAGGGAGGGATCGATCACTAAATATGATGATCTGTGGGGACTTAAAACTAAAAATCCCTTGATTAAATGTTGTATCAGAGTTACGCAGCGGAAGGTTTATATAGGTGATTGTATATCTTGTTGATTATATGTTATCCCAGGGTTGTTATCATATGAGATTATATAGGGTGGATATTTTGATGTTTTTTTTATAAAAGAAATGGGGAGTTTTGAGGCACGTGACGTGCTCGTGCGGGTGTTTTTGGGCACGGTCTATCACAGTTGGTATCAGAGCTTGGGTGGCGTGCACGTGCCAATGGTTTGGGACACAGGCCATCACAGGCCTGATCACTAATAACCCAAGGCCAGGGTTTGGCACCCACATTTTCCTGTTCGTGATTCCCTCTATTGGAGTGACGCCCTCTATGCGGGGACGTAAGGCAGTGAACTCGAGAACCTCCTCCGACTTATTAGGCCAAGCACTGGGCACCTCCCAATAGCTGTTGTTTGATTTTCAGAAATTTAGCACACATCCGTCTTTGCATGCTGCCACCAGATACGCTAGAGAGAAACTAGCCTGCAATGAGAGCCACCCGCACCAGGCGTGCTCCCATAATTTCACCCCTGTTCCGTCCCCCACCTTCCATGCAACTGATTCTTCGAAATCGGTACCAAGGAGAAGATTCCTTTCGTACATGTGACATCCTACGTGAAGGTCACTGAAAACCACCCTGGGCACTCCCATTGTTAAAGGCTCCCCGAGCAGTTGCCTCCACACCATGTTGTTGCTGTCTCCCCATTTCCACAACCATTTCGACTTGAGGGATTTGTTAGTAGTTTCAAAGTCGGGTATCCCCAATCCACTGAGTGTTTGATGGAGGCATACCGCCTCTCAATTGACGAGGTGTGGTCGTCTGATCCCTGCGTTGGTGCCGTTCCACAAATTGTGCCATCGTATTGTCACACCCCAGGGCGGCCGTCCTGAGACGTGGCAATATATAAATATCAGTAATCATACAAGAAGTCAACAACGACACCAATATATATAACATACAAGGCTGCCAAATTAATAATAACTGATAGCTCAACTAAAAATGCGGATGCATAAAAATCCAATAAGTCTGTAACCCAAAACATTATTATGGACTTGAATACACAATCACTGTCCTGTGAGAGCCAAGTCTAATAAAAATAAAATACAATCAGTGCAACACGCACGATTTATCAATGCATAAATGACTTTAGGACTGCTGACAGCCTCGCACTCGCCACTCGCCAGACGAGACGTTCCACATACACAAGACCACACCACAGGGAAGCTCCAACTCCACGCCCAATACCGCCCCTTTAAAAGAAACAGTATGCGAGGGGTGAGCTACCAGCTCAGTGAGTGGAAATAAGCCAAGCACCAATACAACAATTGAATAACAAGGCAATTTCCTTTCAAGGAAGACATGGGTGAAAACCCATCAGATAACAAGGTCGGGCGGCAGCGCGACTAACCTCACCCTCACCCTGACTCCCTGTTGTGCCTGTGTCATAAAAGAGCAATTTTGATTAAGCTAGTGTCATTTGGAGCTTTTTTTTTTTATCGGAGTAGTCAAAATTTTAGTTTTTAACTGTCTGCTGGAGTTGGGGTACTCTGATTGAAAATCTAACTGCATATTATGGGTCTTGATATTGTTTTGTACTACCCATAAAAATTTCATCGACTTTTGATATCATTTGGGAAAAATATACAGTTTCGAATCATATCCAGGTTTTCATTTATTGGGTCTTGGTAAGTGAACTAGTGGCCGACTATGGTGCACGTGTACTTGGTGTGCAAGTCACCCTCCTTTAAATATCTTGGTGTGAGTTGGTGAGAGAGATTAAGCTCACCCCTCCCCTTCCATAGCCCACCAACCCAATTTTTTTTCATTAGATGTCTCCTCTCTCTCACTAGAAAGCAGTTTTTCTCTCCCTCTCAATTAGCTCTAGCTCTCCCTCCCATTTTCACTCTCTCGGCAGCCACTCGTGGAAATAAAATAAAGTGAGAAGGAGTGAAGGAAAGAAGAGGTGGATGTGTGTATGTGCTTTGCTTGGCCTCCCTCTTCTCCTCCCTCTCAAGGGGAGCAGGGTTGACGCACCGGTACGCTTGAGATCGCATGAACGGCTTGCAGGGCTACGGGTGTATGCTCGGCGTGCTCGTATGCATGCGGAGAGCGTGGACATCGTGCATGGGGTGCTCGAGCACATGCTTGGCGTTCTTGGATGCGTGCGGAGAAAGTGGACATCATGCACGGGGTGCTCAAGCACATGCTTGGTGTTCTTGGATGCGTGCGAAGCGCGTGGACAGCATGCACGGGGTGCTCAGAGCATGCACGGGGTGCCCGAGGGCGTTCTTGGAGTACTCGGGTTCGCTCGGAGGGCGCGGTGTGCATGCGAGGAGTACTCGCCTATGCTTGGCAGTGCGTGTCTTGTATGCATGCTCGAGTCTACGCAAGGGTGTAATGGTGAGTCAATTGTGAGAGGTGGTGACTTTTGTGATATGAGAGCCCATGCAGACGTGTTCATGGGGTAGGCAAGCATACATTAGGGTCACGCGAGTCGGGACGTGCTGAGTGACGCACGAGAACTCATGGAATTGCGCGTGAGGGTGTGCCGCGGGTGCACATTGTGTTCGCATGGGAGTATTTTTACACGCCACTTGGTTTTTGTTATGCCTGTGTCATTTGGAGCCATTTCGGTTAAGCCTTGGTCACTTCTGGGTCATTCAGGGCCTTTTTAATTTTTCGATCGGAGCCCCTAAAATTTTGGCTTTTAACCACCTACAAGAGTTAGAGTGCTCTGATTGGAAATCTGACTGCATATTATGGGTCCTGGTACCGTTTAGTACTACCCATAAAAATTTCATCGAATTCCGGTAACGTTTGAAAAAATATGCAGTTTCGAATCGTATCCGGGTTTTTGAGAGTTCCTGGTTTGATTAGTCAAATAGTGTGAGATATTTTGGTGAATGGGGTGACCTTGGGTAACCTTACCCCCTTTTTGCTTAGTGGTGAAGCAACCACTTGGTTATTTGGTTGTTAGAGGGTGAGAATAGGCTTAAGTTTACCCCCCTAACCCAATCTTGTTCTCACCCGCCCCCCCCAAATGGAAAATCTCTCTCTCTCTCTCACATGGACTCTCTTGGGTCTCTCTTTCTCTCTTTCAATGCCCCCCCATGTGTTTGTGTTATTTCCTCAAAGAGAAGAGAAGGAGAAGGTGAAGGAGGAAGAGAAAAGTTTGTGTAGGTGTTGTTGTTATTGATTCTCCTCTCTCAAGCACCCTCTCATATCTTGTTTACCCCCCCTGATTTTCAGCCAGGAAGGAGGCTGAGGAGGGCTGTGGAGGTGGTGGTAGTGGTGGTGGTGGTTGAGGTGGTCGCGGGTGCATCGAGGGCCCCCGAATCTCCCCCTTTCATTCCCCCTCCCAAGGTGAGCTCTTCCCCTTCTTTTCTTGGTTTTTCATGGCTTAGGGGGTTGTAGGGAAGTCATGCATGTTAGGTAATTGGTTTAGGGTGAGTGAGAAGTGTGGGGGAGGGGTTAAAAGGGGTTAAAAGGGGGTTAGGAATGGCTGGGCGCGCGCATTGGCAGGCGCAGGCGGGCGCGCAGACGCGCGCGTGCACGTGCGCGCGGACGCTGGTAGCGAACGGGTGCGCGCGGGCGCGCGCGAGCGTACGCGCGCGCGCTTGAGGGGCAGTGCGCCTGGGCATGTGTCTGGGCGCGCGGCTGGGTGCCAGTGCGTGCGTGCGCGTGCGTGCGCGTGCTGGGGCATGCGTGGGGCTGCCCAGGGGCTCGGGTAGGTGCTGGGGCACTCGGGCATGCGTGCGTACGCGCGTGCTTGCATGCGTGCGAGCCCGTATGCGTGCATGTCTAAGTCTTTGGCATTTCTAGTAAATTTTAAGTGTTAAATTGTGATGTTACTCACCAAATTTGATGCCCTTACCTTGCAGATCTCGTCGGATGGGATGCGCGAGGTCCCGGGTTGTATGGTGAGTGGTTCGATCCAATCCCCCCCCTCTCGGGATGCGCTCGACGCGCGTAGTCGCGCGTCGCGCATCGATGGGGCCCCCTAGCTATACTACTTGTGTAGATAAGTAGTATGGCCATGTTTAAGCTATAATATGTAGATATCTTGCATGCTAGGCTTATATACATGTATTGTATTCATGTATGAATGATTGTGTTGCATGAGCCCCTCTAGTATGGGCATGTATTTGTGTAATGTGTATGGATGTATAGAATATGGCATGCCTTAGGTAGTATTGTAATACTACTCCCAGCATGATTAAGTCTGGGTTAATAACGGGCACCTGCCTAATATTCCCTTGCGATAAGACTCGAGGGCGTGGTGTAGTTGTTGCACTCATGCTAATGGGGCAAAGCTATGAGCAGTTTTATGAGATGATGATCTCTCTCGCCCTCTGCCTCTGAATGAAATGAGTAAGTAGATGCGATTTCCTACTCGACTCAGGTTCGTTTGGAATATTGGCATGCACCTGTTAGTGCGCGAGATCGCGCTTGACCCTTTCTTTTAAGTTGGCGATATCCAACGCATGTTAGAGTATATTTTCTATGTTTATGTGATTAATGACCATGTATGCATGTTGTATGATTTATTATGATGTAAATCCATGTTAGGGAGTGTCCCTATAATTATTAGATGATTGTGCATATGGTTCATGCACATAGCTAGATAAAATTTTCCTGGATATATTTATATGTGCATGTTAAAAACTGATAGGCCTAGCTGGAATAGGCGTGGGTATGACCCGCTGTCGGGTTGCACCTTATTAGTTAGAGCGCTAGCGATGTAATCGCCCTGTGCATCCAAGCGATGCACTCGTTTGGAATTCAGGAGAATTCATTATCTTATCGGATTGTTAAGCCGGTAGTTGGGGCGTGACACCCCCCCTGTGTCCGAGCGACGCAACCGTGTGGGAGTACAATAGTGTTCGCTATCATCGATATGTGATTATCGAGTGTAGTGTTTTTCCATTGGGTTCGCTTTGCGAACATGGAATGTTTACTCCCAATGTCGTCTGTGTTGAAGAGGCCCGGGTTGTAGCTGTCCTGACAGAGGACTTCCATCCGTAGGTACCACCGATGCGTTCGGAAGCGTACTGATCGTGGGAGTGTACTAGGTAAAGGCTATCCGGGAGAGGGCTAACGAATGATATTGCGAGCGTGGAATCGTTCTCCCCTTCATTGGATCCGATGTAGGAACTCCCCGGTGTTGGAAAAGCTGTCCTG
Source organism: Acorus gramineus (assembly GCA_030737835.1). Classification (NCBI taxonomy): domain Eukaryota; kingdom Viridiplantae; phylum Streptophyta; class Magnoliopsida; order Acorales; family Acoraceae; genus Acorus; species Acorus gramineus. The sequence goes on along the minus strand of JAUJYN010000026.1, from coordinate 1,299,930 downwards.
ACAGAGGGCTCCCATCCGTAGGTACCACCGATGCGTTCGGAAGCGTACTGATCGTGGGAGTATACCAGGTAGAGGCTACGTGGGGAAAGGGCTACCGGTGGACCAAGGGTGTAGAGCAGTCTAAGTCTCTTCCAAAAGTCCCAAGAGTCTCCCTCCGGGAGTGAGGGTGAGGATGAGGTGAAGACACGTCGCCTCGTGACCCATTTGTTGTTCGTCCGTTCCCATAGTTGTTGGGTCCGGTCTCGTATCGATGTTCAAAGACATCGTTGGGTAGTTACCTCGATGTAGATGATCCAGTAGTATTGCGTAGACCAGTAATCCCGGGTCTCCTCGACCAACGGTATGGTCTCTCCCCAAAAGTCCCAAGAGTCTCCCTCCGGGAGTGAGGGTGAGGGTGAGGTTGGTGATCCAGTAGTGTTGTGTGGACCAGTAATCCCGGGTCTCCTCGACCAACGGTATGGTCTCTCCCCAAAAGTCCCAAGAGTCTTCCTCCGGAAGTGAGGGTGAGGGTGAGGTTGGTCGCGCCGCCGCGTGACCCAGTTATCCATGGGTTTTCACCCATGTTTACCTTGAAAGGGAATTGTTTATGTATTGAACTGATGGATGGTGATTGGTTTTCAGCCACTCACTGAGCTTGTAGCTCACCCCTCGCATATTGTTTCTTTTCAGGGGAGTTGTTGGGCGTGGAGCAGGAGCTTTCCTGGGGCGTCGTCTTATGGGCGTGGAGCGTTCTTCCGGCGGGTGGCGAGTGCGAGGCTGTCAGCAGTCCTAGAGTCATTGTATGTATTGTAAATCGTGCATGTGGCACAGGTTGTATTTTTCTTTGGTCTAGACCTGCCTTTCACAGGACATTGATTGTGTATTCGAGTCTGTAATAATGTTTTTGGTTTACAGACATTGTTTATATATTATGTTTCCGCTTTTCAATCAGTTATCATTATCCTTGCTTTGCCACCTTGTGTGTTGTTGTTGGAGTCTTTATTGACCTCAGGTATTGATAGCTGATATTTTATTATTGCCACGTCTCGGGGACGGCCGCCCTGGGGCGTGACAGTTTTCCCTGGGCCACGCGCTCGCTAGGTGAGTGGTTCGATCCAACACTTCGGGAAGCGCTCGATGCACGTAGTCATGCATCGCGCATCCATGGGGGCTTCTTGGCACCCTAAATATGCTATATATCATGCATGTTAGGCTTGTATAGCTCGTATATTACGTAGAACCCCCCTTTTCTACCATATACTTGCCTATGTATTGTATTCATGTTTGAATATTTATGTTTTGCATGTGCCCTTCTTGTATGGGCATGTGTTCTGTGTGGTTATATGGATGTATAGAATATGGCATGACTTAGGCAGTCCTTGTTTGAAACACTACCCCTATATTAGTAATATCTAGCATGATTAATCATGGGTTAATAACTGAGTGCATACGTAATATTCCCTAGTCATAAGACTTGAGGGCGTGGTATAGTTGTTGCACCCATATTGTTGGGGCAAAGCTATGACCAGCTTCTAGAGATGATGAGCTCTCTCTTGCCCTCTCTCTCTGTGTGAACTGAGTAAGTAGATGTGGTTCCTACTTGACTCAGGTTCACTTGGGAATATCGGCATGCACCTGTTAGTGCGCGAGATCGTGCTTGACCCTTCCCTTTTAAGTTGGTGACATCCAACGCATGTTAGGGTATATTTTTTATGCTTGTATGATTAATAGCTTTGTATGCATGTTTAATCAGGCTATACCTTGTATGCATGATATGTTGTTTATGCTTTTTGCGCATGTTAGGGAGAACCCTCATAATTAAATCACTATGTTGTCATACAAGTGGTGCATGTACTTAACTGTGACAGAATTCTCCTATTATAATTGCGCATGTTAGACTAATCGTGCCTACCTATGCTAGGCGTGGATATGACCCGTTGTCGGGTTGTACCATAGTTAGTTAGAGCGCAAGCAATGTAATTGCCACCCTACATCCGTGTGATGCACTTGTTGGAATTCAGGAGAATTTGATGTTATACCGGTGTTTCAAGCCGGTGGTTATGGCGTTTAAGCTAGGTTTACCCGTGCTAGGCGCGTGTATGAACCACCCATTAGGTTATGTCTTCGGCTTATTTCTGGTGCAAGAGCCGAGGTAACTCCCTGCGTCCGAGCAACGCATCTGTGTGGGAGTTCATATGTATTCGATAGCATCGGTAGGCGATTACCGAGAGTAGTTATTTTTCCATTGGGTTTGCTTTGTGAACATGGAGTGTTTCCTCCCAATATCGTCCGTGTTGAAGTCGCTCGGGTTGTAGCTGTCTTGACAGAGGGCCCCCACCTGTAGGTACTATCGATGCATGCGGCAAGATGTATTGATCATAGGAGTATAGCAGGTAGAGGCTACCCAGGAGAGGGCAAGCCAATGATATTGCGAGCGTGGAATCGTTCTCCCCTTCATCAGATCCGTGTCCATGCTGCTTGGCGTTGTAGCTGTCTTGACAGAGGGCCCCCACCTGTAGGTACTATCAATGCATGTGGCAAAATGTACTGATCATGGGAGTATACCAGGTAGAGGCTACCCAATAGAGGCTTACCGGATGATGAAGGGTGTAGAGCAAGTAGTTTTATCCCAAAAGTCCCTAGGATCACTCCTGCAGGGGTGAGGGTGAGGGTAAGTTGCAATCACGTCGTCACGTGACTATTTTACCCATCGAGTATACTCTGGGTGAGCAGTTCCTAACGCTTGAGGTATCGAAGTATATCTCTACCTCATAGCGGATGGACTCGTTGTAACTGTTATCCAGTAACACCAAGTGTTATGGTTAACAGTTGTTCCTCCCCGAGTGTCCCAAAAGCCTCCCTCTGGGGAGTGAGAGCGAAGGCAAGGTTTGGTTGCGCCGCCGCGTGACCTTGTTATCCTTTGGGTTTCTACCCATGTTTTCTGTTATATATGTGTCACTTTGCCTGTTGGTAACCATTGGAGCATTTTGGCAGTTTTTGAGTTTTTTCGTTTTTCGATCGGAACCGCTAAAATTTTGGACTGTTAGCTATCGTCCTGAGCTAGAGGACTCCGATTGGAAATCTAACTGCATATTATGTGTCCTGGTGCCATTTTAAGCCACTCATGAAATTTTCATCAAATTCCGGCAACGTTTCTGAAATTTCACAGTTCCGGGGCGTATCCGGGTTTTTACCGAGCGAGAAGTCATTGGGAGAGTTGACTCGGTCAAAGTGGGCCCATGACTTGGTCAACCCTTTTTGTTTTTTTGTGTGGTTGGGTTGACCCAAGTCAAAGGCCACTTAACTCACCTAATCTAGCCCTTAAGCCTAATTAATCTTGATTAGCCCTAAGTTAAGTTGAGTTGACTATTTAAGAAAGCTAAAAAGTTTGGCATGTACTATTTATCATCTTCCCAAAAGCTTTCTCTCTCCCCCCCCTCTCTTTTTCAAGCTTTTGAGCCACCTAGAGTTCTCAAAGCTTAAAACCCAAAGCATAGAAAGGGTAGATCCGGTCCCGATCTACACCCCGGTGCTTTCAAATTCGAATTCTGGCGTGTCTAGCCCTTTCTTCCGCCCTCTCTTCTCCTCAGATTGGAGCCATTCCGGAGGTGGGAAGAGGTCTTGGTGGTGGAAACCCTTGGAGAGGCGTTTCGGTGCGCGGAGAGCAACCGAACATCCCTTCCTTCCCTTGGTAAGCTCTTTTTCCTCTTCTTTTTGGCTTAGATGTATGTTAGGAAGGGCGTTTTGTGGTTGGGTGGTGGTCGGCGGCTGTGTGTTATATATGTGTCACTTTTAACCTGCTGGTAACCGTTGGAGCGTTCTGGTAGTTTTAAAAATTTTTAGGGTTTTCGATCGGAACCGCTTATTTTTAAACTGTTAGCTATCGTCTGAGTTAGAGGACTCCGATTGAAAATCTGACTGCATATTTGGTGTCCTGGTGCCATTTTAGACCTCTCACGAAAATTTCATTGAATTCTGGCATCGTTTGCAAAAATTTTCCAGTTCCGGGGCGTATCCGGGTTTTTAAGTCGCGCTCTACTTAAAAGGAATCAAAAAAATATCTTTGCACTATTCATTGTCTTCCTCGTCGAGATCTCTCTCTCCCCTCTCCGTTTTTCTTCCTTTCAAGCCCCCTAGACCCCTCAAAATCGAAAACCTAAAGCACGGGAAGTGTAGATCGGGTCCCGATCTACACCCCGGTGCCTTCAAATCCCGATTCCGACGACTCTAGCCTCCCCGACCTCCCCTCTCTCTCCTCTGTTTCGAGCCAAATCGAGGGCCGTGATAGATCGGGGCGTAAGAGAGCCTTTGGGAAAGGTTTCGGCGCGCGGAGAGCGTCCGGACTTCGCTCCCTCCCCTCGGTAAGCCTTCTTTCCCTCTTTTTCTTGCATAGATGTATGCTAGGAGGGTGGATCTATGTATGAGGGGTGGTCGGCGGCTGTGGATAGCCTTCGGGGGGCGGTGGAGGTGGTCGGAGGTCGGTGGGTGGTGGTTTGGGTGGTCTCGGGCAGCAGGGGGTGGTCTCGGGCTGGTGGGGGGTGTTCTCGGGCAGCAGGCAGAGCAGCAGCGGCGCGCAGGCTGGGCGCGCGCGGTCATGCGCGGGCTCGCGTGCGCGCGGCGTGCAAGCTGGCGCGCGCGGGTGGCGTGCTGTGCTGGTCGTGCAGGCGTGCTGTGCCGGTCGTGCTGGCGTGCTGGGGGCCTCAGGCAGCGGGCAGCGAGCGCGAGGAGCTGGTGCGCGAGGTGCTGGGCGGACTGGTGCGCGTGGAGCTGGTCGCGCAGGTGCTGGGCGTGCGTGCGCGAGGTGGTGGCCGAGCGCGGGGTGCGCGCGGAGGCGCGGCGAGGCCGTGGGGGTGCGCGCGGAGGGTGCGGCGAGGCCGTGGTGGTGTGCGCGGGGCGCGGCGAGGCCGTGGTGGTGCGCGCGAGGCGCGGCGAGGCGGCGGAGGTGCGCGCGGGGTGCGCGCGGGGCGAGGAGGCGTGCGCGAGGCGTGCGCGGGGCGCAGCAAGGTAGGGATGGTGTGCGCGGGGGCGAGGCGCTGCGCGCGGGGGCGTGCGGGGTGCTCGCGGGCCAGCGCACGGCGTGCGGGGCGCGTGCGGGCTGCCGCGGCTGGGCTCGGTGGACGCGCGGAGCCCCGGGCGGTGCGCGGAGTGCGCGGGCTGAGGCGCGGCGGCGCGTCCGGGCGGTCGAGTGACCGTGCGGGTGGTGGACGGCCGTGCGGGTGGTTGTCGGAGTGCTCGGGCTAGCGTGCGTGCGGGTCGTATGCACGTTTGCCCGAGTGTTGGGAGTTTAATTATGGGTTTATGTATTTTGTAGTATTTATGGATTTTAACTCACCATATTGATTGTCTGTCTTGCAGATCTAGACGGACGGTCGCGCGACGACCCCGATTCTGGTGAGTGGGACAATCCAACCCAGTAGAGAGGTGTTATACGCACTTGGGCGTATACCGACCTCTCCTGGGGCGACATGGATTATATTAACCTGTAATAACATGTATTGCATGTGAGCATGATGAAAATGTAGAATGCATGCTACCCTAGGCTTTTATGTTAGGGACTTGCACCCATAGGATATGCGTATGAGCCATGCAGCATGTCCCCTGGTTTTCATGCTAGGAAACCCCGGCCTATGCATGCGTCCTACTAGTTTAATTATTAAATTAAATCCTGGTATCTGTTAGATCGCATGCCTTAGGATAATATTATAGGGAGGAGCCTTGCGAGGTCAACGCTGAGACCCGTGTTAGGGTACTCCGTGTTCCTTGTTTGGTTGTCGGGATGTCCTGTATCGGGACCTCGGGCTGCCCTCCCAAGGTTCTAGTCCCAATAATATTATATGTAATGATTGTATGATTGGTATAATTATTAGTATAGTTGGTAGATATTATAGGGGAGGGGCCTTGCAAGGACAGCGGTGAGACCCGGGTTAGGGTACTCCGTGTTCCTTGTTTGGTTGTCGGGGTATCCTATAACGGGAACTCACGCCGCCCTTCCGAGTTTCTTTCCCCCAATGATATTCCAGCCTTACTGATTTTTGTACATGTTCCCGCATCTTGATGATGCACCTGGTTGAATTCAGAGGAATTCATGACATTTGAGTTGTAATGATATGTAGTTGGCGGATCCGAGTGGATCATATGCGTATGGATAGGCTGTTCTGTTCCCTGCGTTGGATTCGGTAGAGGCTACCCCCAGCGTTAGACAGGGCCTTCCTGACAGAGGGCTCCCATTAGTAGGCACCTCCTGATTTGGTTTCGGACTGTGCTGAATGTGGGAGTAGACCAGGCGGCCTACTGAGTGGAGGGAGAGACTATCGGTGGACCAAGGGTGACCAACAGCCTAGTCAGTCCCAAAATCCTATGTCACCCGTGGTAGGGTGAGGGTGAGGGTGTAGTGGGTTGGCGATGAGCGACCTACTGGATATGTGAATGGATGATTATCAGTCCCAAAATCCTATGTCACCTTTGGAAAGGTGAGGGTGAGGGTGTAGTGGGTTGGCGATGAGCGACCCGCTGGTTTTGTTTGTGAATGATTGTAAGTCCCAATATCCTGAGTCCCTTGTTGAGGGGTAAGGGTGAGGGTATGATCTGGATTATGGAAAATTGTGGATTAGAATGGATTAATATGTTGTGGTCAATATTGTCCGCGAGTACCAGAGGCTATCAGCATCCCTTTCCTTGGCTGTATGTATTGTATTTCCGTGCTGAGCACGTGTTGTATATATTCAGTTGTATTTGTGTATATTGGCTCTCACAGGACGTATGATTGAGTATCGAGTCTGTAGAATGTTTATTCACAGATTCAGTCTTTTGCTTCCGCATTTAGTGTTTATATCATGTCAGCCCTTTTGTTACATGTGTGTCATTCTAGTTGTCTGTGTATGATATATTATTGATCTCCTGTGTTGGCTTCTGATATGATATATACACTTGCCGCGTCCCTGGGTTGGCCGCCCTGGGGCGTGACACTGTGGGTGACTGTCGGAGGTGGTTGGGGGCGGTCGGAGGCCATTGGTGGCCGGTGGTTGGTGGTGGAGGTGCTCGGACAGGGTGAGTTGCTGTCTCGGGCAGGTCGGCAGCACAGGCAGCAGCACAGGCAGCAAGCAGCACAGCAGGATGGGCGCGCGCGCGTGTGCGCGGGCGTGCGCTCGGGCGGAGCTGGAGGGCGTGCTGGGCGCATGTGCTGGGCGCGCGTGCTGGGTGTGCTGGGCGTTGGGGTGCTGGGTGCTGAGCTGTGCAGGAGCATGCGCGCGGGGCGCTGGGCAGAGGCGCAGGCGTGCACGCGATGAGGTGAGCAGCGGATGCGCGCGGGCAGGTGCGCGTGCGGGGCGCTGCGCTGGGGCGCAGTGCGTGCGGGTGCACCGGTGCGGGGCTGGTCGAGCGGATGGTGCGAGCCGGTGATGCGCGCGGGGTGCGCGCGGAGCGAGGCCAGGGCAGCGGAGGTGCGCGCGGGGCGTGTGGTGTACGCGCGGGCCAGCGCGGGGCGTGCGGTGTGCGCGCGGACTGCTGTGATGGGGCGCAGTGGGCGCGCGGTGCACCCGGGTGGCTCGGCAGCATGTCCAGGCGTGCGGGCAGGGGCCGGCGGTGCGCCTGGGTGCGCGGGCTGAGGCGCGGCGGTGCATCCGGGGGCGGGTGGCCGTGCAAATGGTTGCCGAGGGTTCGGGAGTGAGTCGGGGTGCTCGGGCTAGCGTGCGTACGGGCCGTATGTACGTTTGCCCGAGTGTTGGGTATTTATTGTGTATTTTTGTGTATTTTTGTAGTGTTTGTGTATTTTACTCACCGGGTTGATTACCCTGTCTTGCAGATCCTGACGGACGGTCGCGCGACGACCCGGTTACCGGTGAGTGGGACAACCCAACCCAGTTGGGAGGCGCTACATGCACTTGGGCGTGTACCGTCCTCCCCTGGGGCACATAGTTAATATTAACTGTTATATGTAATCCATGTAAGCATGATCTATGTGTAGAATGCATGCCACCCTAGACTTGTATGTTAGGGACTTGCACCCTTAGGATATGTGCATGAGCCGTGCATCCTGTCACCTCGTTATCATGCTAGGAAAGCCCTGACCTATGCATGCGTCCTATTAGTTTGATTTATTTAATTAAATGCAAGCTTGTGATATGATTAGCATGCCTTGGGGAATATAAGGGGGCCTTGCGAGGTAAACATTGAGACCCGGGTTAGGGTACTCCGTGTTCCTTGTTTGGTTGGCGGGATGTCCTACATCGGGACCTCAGGTTGCCCTCCCAAGGTCTCTTTTCCTCATTTATTATTTTATGTATTCCCCGCATCTTGGTTATGCGCGCTGGAGGAATTCTGAAAGAATTCAAGACATTAGAGTTGTAGAGATGTGCTGTCAGCGGATCCGAGTGGATCATATGCGATGGATAGGCTGTTCTGTTCCCTTCGTTGGATCCGTGTAGAGACTACCTCAGCGTTAGAAAGGTCGTCCCGTGCAGGGGCTCCCATCAGTAGGCACCTCCTGATTTGGTAGAAGGACTGTGCTGAATGTGGGAGTGGCCAAACGACCTACGGAGTGGGGAGAGACTATCGGTGGACCAAGGGTGACCAACAGCCTAGTCAGTCCCAAGAGCCTATGTCACCTATTGAGGGGTGAGGGTGAGGGTGTGGTGGGCCGGCGATGTGGCGACCCACTGGATTGTGTAAGGATGATTATCAGCCTATTAAGTCCCAACATCCTTTGTCACCTATTGAGGGGTGAGGGTGAGGGTGAGGGTATGGTGGTTCGGCGATGTAACGAACCCCCGGATTTGTGTTGTTTATGCCATTTTGAGGCTAGTGACTTGATTAAATGTGGTTAATATAAACTGTATGCATGGGTTGTGCTATTCACTGAGCGTGTGGCTCACCCCTCGCATAATTATTTTCTCCAGTGATTACCGAGGCGGACTTGAAGGAGGAGCTTCCCGAGCGACTACACCAGTAGCGGAGTAGCGCCACGTCCCTCGAGTTTTGAGGCCATCAGCATCCTTCTCTTTCATTGTATGTATATATTTCTGTGCTTGGGCACCTAGTATGGATTGTATTTGGATGTATTGTGGATATATTGGCTCTATCGAGTCTGTAAAGTGTTGTTGATTTACAGATTCAGTCTTTTTAGCTTCCGCATTTATGTGTATACATCATGTCAGTCTCTTTTGTCTTTTTAGCTGTTGTTTATGGTATATTATTGATCTCCTGTATTGACTGCTGATATCATGTATACCCTTGCCGCGTCCCGGGGACGGCCGCCCTGGGGCGTGACAAAAGTTGGTATCAGAGCCTGGTCCTGTCAGAGCCAATTGTCTTCTTTTTCGTAGAGATGAGTCCTAGGATTTCTATATGAGTATTCTGATCCTAGTGTCTGGTTTTCTTAGGTTGCTGATATGCCTCCTCGCAGAGGACGGCGCGGACGTGGTCCCTCTCGACCTTTGGAGGTCTCCGGACCTACCAGGGGCGAGGATGCTATTGGTGAGTCCTCAGCCGTGAGGCCAGGATCAGCGCAGGAGCCTCCTGCCTGGGAGCGCGCGTTTGCGCGGATAGCTGATTTGGTGGAGACGCAGACCAGGGCATTGGAGGCCCAGACCAGAGTATTGGCAGATCAGGCACGGGAGATTCAGGAGCTGCGGGCGGCCCGCGAGGCAGTTCCGCAGGTTCCTCTGGTGGCAGATCCGCCTGTGGTACCCGATGTACCCCCAGTCCCCGTGGTGGTCCCGGCGGTCAGAGTTCAGGATCCCCAGGAGAGGGAGGTGGGGCTAGAGGCTGCAGCGAGGGTGCAGCAGAGTGGCCTCTCAGCCTTTCTGAAGCTCCACCCTCCCGAGTTCCAGGGTCAGACGGAGGACCCCCTTGCTCCAGAGAGATGGTTGATGGAGGTGGATACCATCTTCTCGACCATGCTTTGCACCGACCGCCAGCGAGTCTCCCTGGCCACTTTTATGCTGAAGGGTAGCGCCGCCGATTGGTGGGCTACTAGATCAGTGGACATCCTGGAGGGATTGGAGCAGCTTACATGGGCGGGATTCCAGAGGTATTTCTTGGAGGAGTACTCCCCTTCTCGACGTGATAGATAGTGGTGCAGGAGTTTGAGCAGCTGACTCAGGGCACTATGTCTGTCGCTGACTACTCCACGCGCTTTACGAGGCTATCCAGATTCGCTCCAGCTTTGGTGATGGACGAGGAGACGAGGTGCCGTCGATTCGAGCTCGGTCTCAGCAGTGCCATTCGGGTGCACGTCACCTCCCAGGCTTTCTCGAGGTACTCCGACTTAGTGTCTCGAGCGAAGACCGTCGAGCGAGACCTCGGGATCCTCGTGAGGGCTTCGACCCCGTCGACAGACCAGAGGCCACCCAGGAGCCAGGACCAGGGTCAGCGGAAGAAGAAGAGGCCCCGTTTTGATCGGTCAGCGGCTGCCTCTTCTCTAGCGGATGCGGTGCCAGTGCGAGGTCCAGCACCCATCGCAGCAGTGCCAGTCCAGGTGAGGCGACCAGAGACGCGGCGCTGTTATCACTGTCAGCGCGTCGGGCATATCTTGTATAATTGCCCCGATGCCCGCCGACCCAGAGTGATGCCTCCGCAGCAGCAGCAGCAGCCGTTTCAGCAGCAGCAACAGCCTCAGCGCCAGCCGCAGCAGCAGCCTCAGCGTCAGCAGCAGTAGCCACAGGGTGGCTGTGCTGATCAGAGGAGGCAGCCAGCGCAGCCAGCGCAGCCGGCGAGGCGTGCCCCTGCTCCTCAACCGCAGTTCGTGCAGGGCCGAGTGGCAGCGCTTTCGGTAGAGGAGGCCCAGGCATCAGGCAGCGTGGTCAGAGGTACTGTTCAGATCTCCCAGCTTCGTGCTTATGTATTGTTTGATTCCAGGGCCACCCACTCGTTCGTGTCTCCCGATTTTGCGAGATGAACGGGCGTGGCATCCGCCCCTTTGGATGGTATCTTGGAGGTATCATTGCCCATGGGAGACCGGATTCTCCTTAGTTCTGTGTACCGAGTGTGTACGGTGACGGTTGCGGGGCATGAGTTTCCGGTGGAGCTGGTGGAGCTCGTGATGACGGACTTTGATGCCATCCTGGGGATGGATTGGCTTGCAGCTAGTCATGCCAGCATCGACTGTTTCGCCAAGTCGGTGTCGTTCCACCTTCCGGGTCGGAGGTCCTTCCAGTTCGTGGGCGATCGAGACGTAGCTCCTCTGGGGTTCGTGTCGTCCATGCAGGCGTGGAGACTCCTTCAGGGAGGATGCGAGGGCTTTCTAGCTTATATTTCTCAGGAGGTTTGTCGAGGGTTTCTCGAAGATAGCCGTTCCTCTTACCCGCCTCACTCGGAAGGATGTTCGGTTCGAGTGGTCCCCTGCTTGCGAGGAGAGCTTCCAGGAGCTGAAGCGAAGGCTCACCTCAGCGCCAGTTCTTACCCTTCCGTCTGGGAGTGGTGGGTTCGCAGTTTACACGGATGCATCGCAGTTGGGTGTGGGTTGCGTCCTGATGCAGCACGGTAAGGTGGTGGCTTACGTGTCTCGTCAGTTGAAGCCCCATGAGCAGTATTACCCCACCCATGACTTGGAGTTGGCTGCGATCATCTTTGCGCTGAAGATGTGGAGGCATTACCTCTATGGAGAGGAGTTTGAGCTCTTTACTGATCATAAGAGCTTGACATATCTGCAGTCCCAGCCAGAGCTCAACATGCGTCAGAGACGTTGGGTTGAGTTCCTGACGGACTACGATTGTGACATCGCTTACCATCCGGGTAAGGCGAATGTCGTTGCAGATGCGCTCAGTAGACAGCCCTTGGGCATGGCCGCCCACATGGCTGTCCGTCGTTGGAGGCTTCTGGAGGAGGTCGCTTGCTGGATTAGTGTTCGAGAGACTCCTGCTGGTGGCTTTTTGGCCAGGCTAGTGGTGCAGCCAGTCCTTCTCGATGATATCCGCACGGCTCAGGCACAGGATCCGCATTTTATAGTCCTCTCTGAAGGCGTCGCCCGGGGCGAGCGTCCGGACTACCAGATTCGCGCGGACGGGATCCTGCGATTCAGAGGCCGAGTGTGCATTCCCGATGACGCAGAGGTGAAGCAGAAGATTCTGGACGAGGCCCATCGTTCAAGGTACACAGTGCATCCTGGTGGCACGAAGATGTACAGGGGCCTTCGTCGCGGTTACTGGTGGCGCGGGATGAAGACGGATATTGCCCGTTTCGTTGCTCGATGCCTAGTATGCCAGCAGGTGAAGTCAGAGCATCAGCGCTCTGCGGGGAAGCTGCAGTCCATTGAGATCCCTCAGTGGAAGTGGGAGCAGATCACCATGGACTTCGTCTCGGGTTTGCCGAGGTCACGTTCGGGTCGCGATGCCATCTGGGTGATCGTCGACCGGCTGACGAAGTCTGCTCATTTCTTCCCCATCCGACTCACCGATTCTCTGGACACTCTGGCGCAGTTATTCATCTCCGAGATTGTCTGTCTCCATGGCACTCCAGTCAGCATCATTTCTGATCGAGACGCGCGTTTTACTTTGAGGTTCTGGCGTAGCCTCCAGCACGCCCTTGGTACGAACCTCCATTTCAGTACAGCGTTTCATCCGCAGACGGACGGCCAGTCGGAGAGGACGATCCAGACTCTTGAGGACATGCTGCGGGCCTGTGTTCTCGATTTTGGGGGCAGTTGGGAGAGGCACTTTCCGTTGGTGGAGTTTGCCTACAACAACAGCTACCACTCGAGCATCCGGATGGCTCCTTACGAGGCACTTTATGGCCGCAGCTGCAGGTCCCCCCTGTGTTGGGATGAGGTCAGAGAGCGCCAGTTAGAGGGACCAGAGATCGTTCACCAGACCTCTGAGATGGTGAAGACGATTCGCGAGCGTATCCGAGTCGCTCAGAGTCGTCAGAAGTGCTACGCCGACCGTCGTCGCCGTGAGCTCACCTTCGAGGTTGGTGACCATGTGTTCTTGAAGGTGTCCCCAATGAAGGGCATCTTTCGATTCGATGTGCGGGGCAAGCTGAGTCCGCGTTTCATTGGGCCGTTCCTCATCCTCGAGCGAGTTGGAGAGGTGGCCTATCGCATAGCTCTGCCCCCACAGTTGGCTCAGGCTCATGACGTCTTCCATGTCTCGCAGCTGAGGCGATATGTCCACGATCCTGCTCACATCATCCCGTTTGAGCCGCTCGTCTTCGAGCCGGACTTGTCTTTCGTTGAGCAGCCGATTGAGATCCTGGACCGCCGCGAGAAGAGGCTCCGCACCAAGACCGTCCAGCTGGTCAAGGTGAGATGGCAGCACCGTTCCGGTGCCAAGGCCACTTGGGAGCTCGAGGACGCCATGCGTGACGCGTATCCGCATCTTTTCCCTTCTTAGATGTTCTTGTATTTATTTTGAGGATAAAATTTTCTAAGGGGGGGAGAATGTTATATATGTGTCACTTTTAGCCTTTTGGTAACCATTGGAGCATTCTGGCAGTTTTTGAGTTTTTTCGTTTTTCGATCGGAACCGCAAAATTTTGGACTGTTAGCTATCGTCCTGAGCTAGAGGACTCCGATTGGAAATCTAACTGCATATTATGTGTCCTGGTGCCATTCTAAGCCACTCATGAAATTTTCATCAAATTCCGGCAACGTTTCTGAAATTTCACAGTTCCAGGGCGTATCCGGGTTTTGACCGAGCAGGAAGTCATTGGGAGAGTTTACTCGGTCAAAGTGGGCCCATGACTTAGTCAACCCTTTTTGTCTTTTTGTGTGGTTGGGTTGACCCAAGTCAAAGGCCACTTAACTCACCTAATCTAGCCCTTAAGCCTAATTAATCTTGATTAGCCCTAAGTTAAGTTGAGTTGACTATTTAAGAAAGCTAAAAAGTTTGCCTAGCACTATTCATCATCTTCCCAAAAGCTTTTTCTCTCTCCCCCTCTCTCTTTTTCAAGCTTTTGAGCCACCTAGAGTTCTCAAAGCTTAAAACCCAAAGCATAGAAAGGGTAGATCCGGTCCCGATCTACACCCCGGTGCTTTCAAATTCGAATTCTGGCGTGTCTAGCCCTTTCTTCCGCCCTCTCTTCTCCTCAGATCGGAGCCATTTCGGGGGTGGGCAGAGGTCTTGGTGGTGGAAACCCTTGGAGAGGCATTTCGGTGCGCGGAGAGCAACCGAACATCCCTTCCTTCCCTTGGTAAGCCCTTCTTCCTCTTCTTTTTGGTTTAGATGCTTGATAGGAGGGGGATTTTGAAGTTGGGTGGTGGTCGGCGGCTGTCGGAGGTGGTTGGGGGCGGTCGGAGGCCATGGGTGGCCGGTGGTTGGTGGTGGAGGTGCTCGGACAGGGTGAGTTGCTGTCTCGGGCAGGTCGGCAGCACAGGCAGCAAGCAGTGCAGCATGCTGGGCGTGCGCGCGCGTGCGCTCGGACGTGCGCGCGGGCGTGCGCTCGGGTGGAGCTGGAGGGCGTGCTGGGCGCATGTGCTGGGCGCGTGTGCTGGGTGTGCTGGGCGTTGGGGTGCTGGGCGCTGAGCTGTGCAGGAGCATGCGCGCGGGGCGCTGGGCAGAGGCGCAGGCGTGCGCGCGGTGAGGTGAGCAGCGGATGCGCGCGGGTGCACTGGTGCGAGGCTGGTCGAGCGGATGGTGCGAGCCGGTGATGCGCGCGGGGTGCGCGCGGAGCGAGGCGAGGTGAGCAGCGGATGCGCGCGGGTGCACTGGTGCGGGGCTGGTCGAGCGGATGGTGCGAGCCGGTGATGCGCGCGGGGTGCGCGCGGAGCGAGGCGAGGGCAGCGGAGGTGATCGCAGGGTGCGCGCGGGGCGAGGCACTGGGCGCACGGGGCGTGTGGTGTGTGCGTGGGCCAGCGCGGGGCGTGCGGTGTGCGCGGGGGCTGCTGCGGTGGGGCGCAGGGGTCGCGCGGTGCACCCGGGTGGCTCGGCAGTATGTCCAGGCGTGCGGGCAGGGGAAGCTTAAACGACTGAGTCTGTAATTCAAAAACATATTACAGACCCGAATACATAATCAACTATCCTGTGAGAGCCAATATAAACAAAGACATCCATATACAAGTGCTGTGCCCAAGCACGGATAACAATACACACAAGCAAAGAAGGGGATGCTGATGGCCTCTCTCTCGCAGAACCCAAAACGTGAACGCTGCTCCGCTACTGTTGCGATGCCTCGGGGAGCTCCTCCTTCAGATCCGACTCAGTAACAACTGGAGGAAAAGAATATGCGAGGGGTGAGCCACACGCTCAGGGAATGGCACAATCTATGCAACACAACTCATATTAACCTTATAATAATTAAAGTCCCTAAACGGGAGGAACTGTACAAGCTAGTGGGTCATAACCTCGCCGACCCACCCCACCCTCACCCTCACCCTTTAAGGGGTGACATGGGCCTTTTGGGACAGACTAATCTGCTCTCCACCCTTGGTCCACCAGTAGCCTCTTCCTCGCGTAGCCTCTACCTGGTATACTCCCACGATCACTACCCTCCGAATGACAGCTTCAACGCTAGGTAGCTTCGACGCACGATGATGTTGGGGAGAAAACACTCCACGTTCGCAATGCGAACCCTATGAAAAAATAATTGCTCTCGATAATCACATACCGATGCTATTAAAAGCGCTTGAACTCCCACACAGATGCATCGCTCGGGCGCGGGGAGTTGTCTCTGCTCTCGCGGTGAAATAAGCCCAAGGCATAACCCAATAGGCAGTTCATACACTCGCCTAGCTCGGGTAGGCCTAGCTTAATACCATAACCACCGGTTTAACAAAACTGATACAACAATGAATTCTCCTGAATCCCATACGAGTGCATCACATTGATGCAAGGCAATTACATCACTTGCGCTCAAACTAAAAAGGTACAACCCGACAGTGGGTCATACCCACGCCTATTACATATAGGCCCTATTAGTTTAACATGCGCATAATTATAACAGGAGAATTCTATCACAGTTATTTACATGAACCACATGTAAGATAACATAATAATTAACTATAGGGGCTCACCCTAACATGAATATATGGCATAAACAACACATCATGCAACATACATACAAGGCATGGCATAACTACACATGCATACGAGGGCATTAATCATGCAAGCACACAAGGTACAACCTAATATGCGTTGGATATCACCAACTTAAAAGGGAAGGGTTAGGCGCGATCTCGTGCACCAACAGACGCATGCCATTAGTCCCAAGTGAACTTGAGTCAAGTAGAAACCACATCTACTTACTCAGTTCGCGTAAAGAGGGAGGGTGAGAGAGAGAGAAAGCATCATCATCTTAGGAAGTTGATCATAACCTTGCCCCAACAATATGGGTGCAACGACTATACCACACCCTCACGTCTTATGACAAGGGAATATTAGGCATGTACCCAAATATTAACCTCGGCTTATTCATGCTGAATATTACTAATATAGGGGTAGTATTACAAAAAAGGACAACCTAAGTCATGCCATATTCTATACATCCATATAAGCACACACAACACCTGCCTATACAAGAAGGGCACATGAAAACATAATCATTCATACATGAATACAATACATAGGCAAGTACATGGTAGAATAGGGGGTTCTACGCAATATACAAGCAATACAAGTGTAGCATGCAAGATATCTAACATATTAAGGGGGCTAAGAAGCTCTATAGATGCGCGATGCACGACTACGTGCATCGAGCGCTTCTCGGAGGGTTGGATCGAACCACTCACCTAACGAGCGCACGGCTTGCGAAACGCAAGAGGGTGACAACTTGAATCGGAAGCATAAAACTAATCCACCAAGAATCGTCCAATTCCGAAATTGACCAATGGTTTGGATTAGGCTGCAACAAAGTGCTCAATACCCCAAGGCACACTCCGCACATGTTCAAGCACCGCAACCACACCCTGACCAACCCATGCATGCTGTCTACGTGCTCTGCACGCATCCAAGAACACAAAACATGCGCTCGAGCACCCCATGCACGCTGTCCTCGCGCTCCGCACGCATGCGAGAACGCCAAGCATGCGCTTGAGCACCCCATGCACGCTGTCCTTGCACTCCGCACGCATGCGAGAACGCCAAGCATGCGCTCGAGCACCCCATGTATGCTGTCCACGTGCTCAGCATGCATGCCAGCACGCCGAGCACACACCCGTAGCCCCACAAGTCATTCTTGCGATCTCGAGTGCACCGATATGTCAACCCGACGCCCCTTTAGCACATAAACACAAGTCAAGTGATGTATGAGGAAAACCATTGGAAGGAGGAGAAGAAGGGGCATACAAGGTTCACTCACACATACTCACAAACGGGTGGCAAGCACACATATACCACACATAAACATGGCTTCTCTCCCACATCCTCTTCACTTCCAAGCGCTCACAACAACAACCACAAGGTGATGGAGCCTCCACACATTCTCAACGAAGGGGAAAGGAATACCCCGAGAGGGAGGACAAGAGGGAGGCCAAGCAAGTTCAAACACACATCCACCTCTTCTGAATTATCAATACATGCTCGCCTAGCCCCAATCACTCCGTGCATACACTACACGCGCTGTCGAGCATAAGTGATCACTCCACGCATGCACTCCACACGCTACAAGCGGACCCAAGTACTCCAAGCACATGCTCCATCCGCTGTCATGCTCGAAGCCTCTACGCTCCCCCCCGCAAGCATGAACCTCCCCACCCTCTTTGTGGAAGAAGAAGAGGAAGATCAAAAAATGCTTAAACACACCCAACCTTTGTCACTTCATTTCTTTCTTTTGCTTTCCTCCTCATCGTTGCCGTCCCAAGAGAGAGTGAGTGAGAAAAAGAAGTCGATTCCAAGGAAAAGAATAAGTGAGAGCATTTAATTCATATAAAGTGGGTTGGTGGGATGAGGTAATCGGGAGGTGAGTTTAAGCCTCTCTCACCACACACACACACAAATATCCAAAGAAATTACTTGGCGGCTAAATCACGTGCACCACTAGATCTCACCAAACAACCCAGTAAACAAAAACCCGGATACGATTTAAAACTGTATATTTTCTAAAATATTACCCGAATTCGATGAAATTTTTATGGGTAGTACAAACGGTACTAGGACCCATAATATGTAGTTAGATTTTCAATGAGAGTACTCCAACTCACGTAGATAGCTAAAAACTAAAATTTTAGCGACTCCGATCGAAAAAAAATAAGGCTCCAAATGACGCTAGCTTAACCACAATATCTCCAAATGACACAGACACAACACGCTATCATGTCTAGCTGGTTGGATACTCCTCTTGGCAATTTGAACAATGACATGACCTGAAGGACACAAGGAGACTAGTCAAAACTGATTGTAGGAGCACAATACGGCCCCAAAAACTGAGATTCTTACTCTTCCATCCTGAAAGTCCTTTGTTCATACGCTCCACCACCACCATCCAGTCCCCCTTTCGTAGATTTCCTTTGTTGAGGGGAAGGCCTAGATGATTGCATGGGAAGGAGTGGATTGAGCAGCCAATAATTCCAGCCAGTTAGGATGCCAGCAGAACGTCCATGTTGATTGGTAGGAGTGCACTCTTGGCGTTGTTGATCTTTAGTCCTGACCAACATTCGAACACAACCAAAAAATAGACCAAAGGTGACAGACTGCCTTTGCTTTCGCCGACGGCCATGATTCATCGCACATTTGTGATGGCTTTAATCCGTTGCCAAAAACTTTTGCAATTTAGGAAACACATTAAACGAGCAATTGGCTCCAGATTTAGGTCCAATTACCCATTTAACATAACAGTAAACGTGGGTGAGTGGGCGGTTGCACTCAAAACCCTAAACGCATTTTTTTCTATCACTTGCTTTGATCTCTCAATGTCTCCCATCCAGCGCCACCGCAAACCCTACGCCACCGTTGAGCGAACCTGCTCACATAACACACCCTCCTCCGCATCCCCACTCTGTCGAGCTCTTTTTGATCTCCCCTTTGTCGCTCTTCTCAACATATTTGGTCTCTCCCTTTGAAGTTTTCAAAATGAAACAGAACCCCTCGAAGGTCCCCACCTCTGCCTTGCCAAATAATATCGTATCGTCTGCATATTTGAGGATAGAGAACCCCATGTCCATCCTGGTACCCGCCACTCCTTTCAACCATCCCACCCCTGTAGCCGTTTTGCACACTCTACATAGCTCGTTAGCTACAACAAGGAATAAAAAGGGGAAGAGGGGGTCACCCTACTTGAGACCCCTGTTGATAGGAAAGTAGCCGTGAAGGCCTCTGTTCAGGACCACAAAGGCATGAACAATGGAGATACATTGCCTAATCATATGAACCTAATTGATCGAGAATCCATGAAGCACCAACACATGCAATAAAAGGTTCTGGTCTACATTGTCTTAATCATGCTCGAAGTCCAGTTTTAACACTACTCTTTATAAAGACCAACGATCAGCTCTTGAGTCATCAAGAAGCTTTTCTGAATTGACCATTTGGGGATAAAGGCAGCCTGCTCCATCTCGATCAGGTCATTACTCACCTTACGAAGTCGGTTTGCCATGACTTTATCCAGGATCATATAGCATAAATTGACAAAACAAATAGGCATGCACTCCCTGATCAACGCTGTCCCCTCCTTCTTAGGAATCAGCACAAGCATAGATAAATTAATGCAACCGATATTAGACGACCTCGCAAAGAATTTAGAGCATAGCTCAATGATATCGGTACTGATAAGCGTATTATTTGCACATTTAAGCCCCTTAATTTAGTTTTCTATTTCCTAATTTTATGTGTAATAATGACTAATATTTAGAATTTATTTATTTTTGCAGGTAATTGAGATAAATGATGATTATCAATGCAAAATATTCCATAAAGCATTTAAAGATATGAAGGAGAATTAAGAGAATTCTTGAAGATTCAAAATTATGCTAGATAAAGATTTGGTAAAGAGATAATAAAAAATCAAAATCCAATCAAATATTCTTCAAATCAATGTTAAAACCGTCCCACCATTTTGACCATAACTTATGCCTCAAGTATCCCAAGATATGGCGTTGGAAAGATATTTTGAAGATCTACAAATCAATGTTTCATGTATATTTTGAAATTCCACCTTATTAGGGGTCAAAAATTCATCTAAAGATTCTGCTGAAAATTAATGACGGGAATGAAATATTTTACCTGCTAAACTTGTCAAATATTCATATGAAGAAGGTTGATGGCCAATCTTGACCATCCAATTCATTGCAAATCAAAGGTTGAGATTCAAGACTGAATGCTATAAAAGGAATATATATGAAATCAAGAAGAGGAATCAAACGAGGAGGCAAATGGACAACCAAAGGGGGAATATTTAAGAGTTTTCTTTTCAATTGTTTTGTATATATTTAGATCTGAATTTTAATATTACTTTAGTACTTTTATATTGAAGAATTTTTCAATAATATGATGTCTTTTATTTTTATTTTTTTTAGTTTGATCATGTTTTCTAGTAGTTAAATCGTCAACTAGGGTTGAAGATTAAACCATGCAACGCTAGTTTAGGATTTTATATTTAGATCTGAATTCTCCATATTGTTTGCTTCATTGAGTATCAATCTCTCCTTCAATTCTCTTTTGAAACCTTTTATGTGAATTTTTTATTACCTTCTTCAAAAATCTCTTGTATTTGATTTGATAAAATATGCTTTGATTGAGTTCTCTGATATTTTATGCTCTTCTTAACAAGTTGAACATTGAGTTGGTAGATTTTATAAAGGGAAGGGAGATAGATCATTATATTGGGTTTTCATAAATCAAGGTTTTTAATCATAGAATCATCTTCAAGGATCTCTTGTTTAGGGTTTGATAGGGTATGCTTGATTAACTATTTTGATATCTTATTCTCTTCCTAATGTGTGAATATGGTTTGATAGGGTATGCTTGATTAACTATTTTGATATCTTATTCTCTTCCTAATGTGTGAATATTGAGATGATTGTTTTGATTTTAAAACTGATTTTATGAAATAATTAATATGATTTTAAATATTTATTTTCTGATTGGTATTTGATTAACGTCAATATTGATTGAGTTATATGATGGAGTTTCATATTTGAATATAAACCCTAAATTGGTATTGCATTGTCACGCCCCAGGGCGGCCGTCCCCGAGACGTGGCAATAATAAAATATCAGCTATCAATACCTGAGGTCAATAAAGACTCCAACAACAACACACAAGGTGGCTGTTATATATGTGTCACTTTTAGCCTTCTGGTCACCATTGGAGCATTCTGACAGTTTTTGAACTTTTCTTTTTTCGATCGGAACCGCTAAAATTTCAAACTTTTAGCCATCATATTGAGCTTGAGGACTCCGATTGAAAAATCTAACTGCATATTATGTGTCCTGATGCCATTTCAAGCCACTCACAAAAATTTCATCGATTTTCGGTAACGTTACAGAATTTCACAGTTCTGAATCGTATCTGGGTTTTGACCAAGCGAAAAGTCATGGGGAGACTTGACCTAGTCAAAGGTGACTTTGTCCAAGTCAAGTTTGACCCTTGACTTGGTGAATTGGTTTTGTTTGTTAGTGTGGTTGGGTTGACTAGGGTCAAAGTTCACCTAAACCTAATTAACCCTAAGTGTAAGTGAGTGTGTGTGTGTGAGGTGTGTGTGTGGCCCCTTTTAAGTGGGCGTCCCCCAATAGTCCCCTTCCTATTCATCTTCTTCTCCCTCTCACTCACTCACAAACCCTCATCTCCTCTCTTTAAATCCTCCTTTTGAACTAGTAGGAGAGGTGGAAATGGAAAGCCATTGAAGAAGAAAAGGAAGGTGAGGACCCGATCTACCTTCCTATGGTTTCATTTTTGCTTTTCCCCTTGTTTGCCTCCTCTCTAAGCCTCCTTTTCTCCTCTGTTTTCAGCCATTCTTGGGCTGAGAAGAGGGCTTGGTGGTGGTGGTCTTGGTGGCGGCGTTTCGGTGCGCGAAGGGCACCCGAGTTCTTTCCCTTCCCTTCCTCTCTTTGGGTAAGCTCCCCCCCCTATTTCTTGTTTAGATGCATGATTAGGATGTGTATTTGGGTATGCATGGAGGTTAGGGGTTGTGGGAGGGCTGAGGGAGGTGGTGGGATGGGCTCGGGCGCGCGTGCGGGGTCATCCGCGCGCGTGCGCGCGAGTCTGCGCGCGCAGGCAGTGCAGGCGCGCGCAGTCGGGCGCGCTGGGGGCGTGCGCGCGATGTGCTGCACGGGGGCGCAGTGCGCGCGGTGCACGCGGGGGTGCGAGCAGATGTCGGGGCCCTTGGACTCGCATGCGTGCGGGCCATATGCATGCTTGTCCGAGTGTAGGGTATTTCTAGCGTATTTCTTATGTATTTGTGTAGATTACTCATCATTTTGATTTCCCATGTCTTGCAGATCTTGACGGGCGGTCACGCGACGACCCGGTGTTGGTGAGTGGGACAATTCAACCCAGTAGGGAGGCGTTCGATGCACGTAGGCATGCATTGCCCTCCCCTGGGGCACCATAGTTGCATATTAGCTAGTTTTAAATGTAAACTGTGCTATACATGGTCATTATGTTGTATCCATGCCCCCCTTAGACTTTGTATGCTAGGGATATGCACACTTATATTATGTATAGAGGCCTGCGCATCTTGATACCATGTTTTCATGCTAGGAAAGCCTCGACCTACGCATGTTTCCTATTTAGTTTAACTTATTTAAATCAAATGCGAGCATATGGTTATTAGCATGCCTTAGAGAATATTATAACCTCGTTGTTATAATATGTGTCTCCCCACATCTTAGTTATGCGCCCTGGAGGAATTCGGAAGAATTCATGACATTAGTAGAGCTGCAAATCAGTGTCGGCGGATCCAAGAGGATCGTATCAATGTGGGTAGGCTGTTTCTCTTCCCTTAGTTGGATCCGTGTAGGGACTCCTCAGCGTTAGACAGGCTGTCCTGACATAGGGCTCCCATCTGTAGGTACCTCCGATGCGTCGGACTGTGCTGATCGTGGGAGTAGACCAGGCGAGCTACGGAGTGGAGGAGAGGCTATCGGTGGACCAAGGGTGATTAACAGCCTAGTTTGTCCCAAAAGACCAAGTCACCCCTTTGAGGGTGAGGGTGAGGGTGTGGTGGGTCAGCGATGTAGCGACCCACTGGATTGTGTAGTTACTGCCACTTAGAGGCTATAGTTATTTGAGGTTAATATGAATTGTGATGCATGGGTTGTGCTATTCACTGAGTGTGTGGCTCACCCCTCGCATATATTTTTCTCCAGTGATATCTGGGTCGGATCTGAAGGAGGAGCTCCCCGAGGCACATCAGCAGTAGTAGAGCAGCGTCACGTTCTGCGTGTGAGAGGCCATCCCCCTTTTTATTGTATGTATTGCATTCTGTGCTTGGGCACACGTTTGTGTATTTGGATGTCATTGTATATATTGGCTCTCACAGGACAGTTGATTATGTATCGGGTCTGTAATATGTCTTTTGAATTACAGACTCAGTCTTTTAGCTTCCGCTATTTGTGTATATATTATGTCAGCCTCATTGTTGTCTGTGTTGTCATTTTTGGTGTTGTTTAGAGTATGTTATTGACCTCCTGTATAGACTGCTGATATCATATATACCACTTGCCGCGTCTCGTGGACGGCCGCCTTGGGGCGTGACAGTGGCAAAGCAAGGATAATGATAACTGACTGAAAAACGGAAGCATAATATATAAACAATGTCTGTAAACCAAAAACATTATTACAGACTCGAATACACAATCACTGTCCTGTGAGAGCCAAGTCTAGACCAAAGAAAAATACAACCTGTGCCACATGCATGATTTACAATACATACAATGACTCTAGGACTGCTGACAGCCTCGCACTCGCCACCCGTCGGAAGAACGCTCCACGCCCATAAGACCACGCCACAGGAAAGCTCCAGCTCCACGCCCAACACTGCCCCTGAAAAGAAACAGTATGCGAGGGGTGAGCTACAAGCTCAGTGAGTGGCTGGAAACCAATCACCATACATCAGTTCAATACATAAACAATTCCTTTCAAGGTAAACATGGGTGGAAACCCATGGATAACTGGGTCACGCGGCGGCGCGACCAACCTCACCCTCACCCTCACTCCCGGAGGAAGACTCTTGGGACTTTTGGGGAGAGACCATACCGTTGGTCGAGGAGACCTGGGATTACTGGTCCACACAACACTACTGGATCACCAACCTCACCCTCACCCTCACTCCCGAAAAGAGACTCTTGGGACTTTTAGAGAGAGACCATACCGTTGGTCGAGGAGACCCGGGATTACTGGTCTACGCAACACTACTGGATCATCTACATCGAGGTAACTACCCAACGATGTCTTTGAACATCGATACGAGACCAGACCCAACAACTATGGGAACGGACGAACAACGAATGGGTCACGAGGCGACATGTCTTCACCTCATCCTCACCCTCACTCCCGGAGGGAGACTCTTGGGACTTTTGGAAGAGACTTACACTGCTCTACACCCTTGGTCCACCGGTAGCCCTTTCCCCCGCGTAGCCTCTACCTGGTATACTCCCACGATCAGTACCTTCCGAACGCATCGGTGGTACCTACGGATGGGAGCCCTCTGTCAGGACAGCTTTCCCAACGCTGGGGAGTTCCTACATCGGATCCAATGAAGGGAGAACGATTCCACGCTCACAATATCATTCGTTAGCCCTCTCCCGGGTAGCCTTTACCTGGTACACTCCCACGATCAGTACGC
This sequence comes from Acorus gramineus, assembly GCA_030737835.1. NCBI lineage: Eukaryota > Viridiplantae > Streptophyta > Magnoliopsida > Acorales > Acoraceae > Acorus > Acorus gramineus. The sequence continues at coordinate 1,275,303 of JAUJYN010000026.1, read as the reverse complement.
TCCCGAACGCATCGGTGGTACCTACGGATGGGAGCCCTCTGTCAGGACAGCTACAACCCGGGCCTCTTCAACATGGACGACATTGGGAGTAAACATTCCATGTTCGCAAAGCGAACCCATGGAAAAAGAACTACTCTCGATAAATCACATATCGAGATAGCGAACACTATTGTACTCCCACACGGTTGCGTCGCTCGGACACAAGGGGGGTTGCCTCTGCTCTCACGCAAAAATAATCCCAAGGCACATAACCCAACAGGCGGTTCATATACACGCCTAGCACAGGTAGGCCTAACTTAATGTCCCACTACCGGCTTAACAAAATCGATAAGTGTCACGCCCCAGGGCGGCCGTCCCCAGGACGCGGCAGGTTTATATATCATATCAGAAGCCTACACATGAGGTCAATATATATATACTCTAAAACCACAGATAAAAATGACAACACAGATCAAACAGGGCTGACATAATATATACACAATATAGCGGAAGCTAAAACTGAGTCTGTAACTCAAAACATATTACAGACCCGATACACAATCATATGTCCTGTGAGAGCCAATATACATAGTAACAACTGAACATATACAAACACGTGCCAAGCACGGAAATCAAATACATACAGACAAGAAGGGATGCTGATAACCTCTGGCACTCGCGGAACGTGGCGCTGCTCCGCTACTGAAGAAATCCCTCGGAAAGCTCCAACTGCTGCTCCGGCTCTAGCTCAGGCTCAGTGACCACTGGGGAAAAACATATGCGAGGGGTGAGCCACACGCTCAGTGAACAGCACAACCCATGCATCACAGACCATATTTACCACAATTCCATTATTTATCCATCCCCAAAGACATAACAACATAATCCAGTGGTTCGTACTTCGCCGAACCACCACACCCTCACCCTCACCCATCAATGGGTGACATAGGCTATTGGGACTGATAATCATCCATTCACAAATCCAGTAGGTCGCTCATCGCCAACCCACTACACCCTCACCCTCACCCTACCACGGGTGACATAGGATTTTGGGACTGACTAGGCTGTTGGTCACCCTTGGTCCACCGATAGTCTCTCCTCCACTCCGTAGGCCGCTTGGTCTCCACCCACAACTTCAGCACAGTCCGAAACCAAATCAGGAGGTGCCTACTGATGTGGGTCCTCCGAAGGACGGCCTTTCTAACGCTGGGGGTAGCCTCTACCGGATCCAACGCAGGGAACAGAACAGCCTATCCATACGCATATGATCCACTCGGATCCGCCGACAACACATCTCTACCACTCAAATGTCATGAACTCTTCAGAGTTCCTCCAGGGCGCATATCCAAGATGCGGGGAATAAGTACAATCAAAAGCAATGTTGGAATATCATTGGGGGAAAGAAACTCGGGAGGGCGGCGTGAGTTCCCGATACAGGATAACCCGACAACCAAACAAGGAACACGGAGTACCCTAACACGGGTCTCACCGCTGTCCTCGCAAGGCCCCTCCCCTATAATATTCACTAATCATGCTAATAATCATACCAATCATACAACATTACTTATAATATTATTGGGACTAGAAACCTTGGGAGGGCAGCGTGAGTTCCCGATACAGGACACCCCGACAACCAAACAAGGAACACGGAGTACCCTAACACGGGTCTCAATGTTGACCTCGCAAGGCTCCTCCCTATAATATTATCTAAGGCATGCGATTTAACATACACTAGCATTTAATTTAATAAATAAACTAGTAGGACGCATACATAGGCCGAGGTTTCCTAACATGAAACAGGGGACATGGTGCATGGCTCATACACATATCCTAAGGGTGCAAGTCCCTAACATACAAGTCTAGGGTAGCATGCATTCTACATTTAAATCATGCAAGCATGGAATACATATTACAACAGGTTAATATACGTCCATGACGCCCCAGGAGAGGTCGGTATACGCCCAAGTGCGTATAACGCCTCTCTACTGGGTTGGATTGTCCCACTCACCAGTATCTGGGTCGTCGCGCGACCGCCCGTCTAGATCTGCAAGATAGACATTCAATATGGTGAGTTAAAATCCACAAATACTACAAAATACACAAGAACTTACATAAACCCACAACTAAACTCCCAACACTCGGGCAAACGTGCATACGACCCGCACGCACGCTAGCCCGAGCATCCCGGCAAACACCCGCACGGCCGGCAACCACCCGCACGGCCACCCGACCGCCCGGGCGCACCGCCGCGCCTCGGCCCGCGCACTCCGCGCACCGCCGCGCCCCTGCCCGCCGCCGAGACACGCCGCCGAGGCTCCCGTGTGCACCGCGCGCCCCCTGCGCCCCAGCGCAGCCGCCGCGCACACCCCGCACGCCATCGCTGGCCCGCGAGCACCACGCACGCCCCGCGCGCAGCGTCTCGCCCCGCGCGCACCCCGCGCGCATCTCCAGCCCCCCATCCGCACGCACTCCGCGCGCACCTACCACCCTCTAGCCGCGCGCACCACGCGCGCCACCCGCTCGCACCCACTGCACCCCGCGCACGCCTGCGCCTCCGCCCAGCGCCCGGTATCCGCGGCCCAGCACCCGACGCTCAGCGCCCAGCACCCGGGACCCTCACCCAGCACCCACGCGCACGCACGCGCAACGCGCGCCCAGCGCGCCTGCAGCACGCGCCCAGCGCGCCTGCCAGCATGCCCACGCTGCTGCCCGCGTTGCCTGCCTGCACGCGTCGCCGAGTGGCCCGAGCACCGTTCGCCTGCACGCCCGGCACTGCTCGCCTGATGCCCGAGCACCTCCTGCCCTGCTCGCCTGCGCGCCCAGCCTGCCAGCCCGGCCTGCCCGCGCGCACAGCCCACAGCCTGCCTACCCACATGCCTCCCCCTGCACCCCCCGAGCGTACGCCCGCGTGCGCACCCGCGCGCACGCGCTCGCGCGCCCAGCAAGCTGGTGCACCCGCTCCCAGCCTACCCGGCCAGTCCTACCCAGCTCCTCGCGCACAGCTCGCCCAGCACCAGCCGCTCGACCAGCTCCTCCCGGGTGCACCCGCGCGCAGCACGCCCAGTGCCCGCATGCCTAGCACACCCGCGCGCCCAGCACCCGCACGCCCAGCACGACCAGCACGCGCCCTGCACGCCCGCGCGCACGCCCACGCGCACGCACCCAGCTGCTGCGCTGCTGTGCTGCTGCAGGCGCTGCCTGCGCCCGAGACCAAACCCCCTGCTGCCCGAGACCCCCCCCCCACCATTGCCGAGCACCCAAAGCACCACCCACCGACCTCCGACCACCTCCACAGCCCTCCGACGGCCACCCACGGCCGCCGACCTCCACCCAACCCCAAAACCCCCTCCTAGCATCCATCTAAACAAGAAAAGAGGGGAAAATAGGGCTTACCAAGGGAGGAAGGGAAGTCCGGACGCTCTCCGCGCGCCGAAACCTTTCCCAAAGGCCCTCTTACGCCCCGATCTACCACGGCCTTCGAACCGGGCCAAAACAGAGGAGAAAGAGAGGAGGTCGGAGTGGCTAGACTCGTCGGAAAAGGGATTTGAAAACACCGGAGTGTAGATCGGGACCCGATCTACACTTCTCGTGCTTTAGGTTTTAGGGTTTGAGGGGTCTAAGGGCCTCTAATGGAAGAATAAGAGCCCGGAGAGAGAGGGATTTGGTAGGGATGATGAATAGTGACATAAGATATTTTCTCACCTACCTTATATACCAAGTCATTTAAAAACCCGGATACGCCCCGGAACTGCGAAATTTCGGGAACGTTACCGGAATTTGACGAAATTTTTGTGAGAGGCTTAAAATGGCACCAGGACACCAAATATGCAGTTAGATTTCCAATCGGAGTCCTCTAGCTTAGGACGATGGCTAACAGTCCAAAAATTTGCGGTTCCGATCGAAAACCGGTAAACAAAAAAACTGCCAGAATGCTCCAACGGTTACCAGCAGGCTAAAAGTGACACATATATAACATTCTTCCCCCCTTAGGAAATTTTGTCCTCAAAATATGCAAAAACATCTAGGAGGGGAAAAGATGCGTCACACCTGGCATCCCTTGAGCTCCTAAGTGTCCTTAACACCGGAACGGTGCTGCCATCGCACCTCGACCAACTGGACGGTCTTGGTGCAGAACCTCCTCACGCGGCGGTCCATGATCTCAATCGACTGCTCCACGAATGACTATCCGGCTCAGAGACGAGCGGCTCGAACGGGATGACGTGGGCAGGATCGCGGACACACCTTTACCCAACTGCGAACCCACCACTCCAAGACGGAGAGGTAAGAATTGGCGCTGAGGTGAGCCTCCGAGTAAACTCCAGGAAGCTCTCCTCGCAAGACGGGGACCACTCGAACCGGACATCCTTCCGAGTAAGGCGGTTAAGAGGAACAGCTATCTTCGAGAGTCCCTCGTCAAGCTTCCTGCAATAACCCTCCAACTCGGGAAGCTCCGAATCCTTGCGGGGTTCGACGGTCGGCGCCAATTTGACGCGACGAGCGTCTTGCCCGGGTCCACAGATATGCCTTCACCAGAAATCACCAGCCCAAAGGCCTTAACCTCTAACCAAACTCGCACTTGATCTCTCATCTATCTGATGCTTCCATGGTATCCCTTGTCTGGGAAAAGAAACCTCGGGAGGGCACCATGAAATCCCGATATAGGATACCCCGACAACCAAACAAGGAACACGAAGTACCCTAGCCCGGGTTCCAACGCCGACCTCACAAGGCCCCTTAATCCAGAAAGGAACACTAGAAGAAGACATCATTTTAAATAACACCACAAACCCTCCGGATCACCTACATCTAGATGATCACCCAACGATGTCCTTCAACATCTACCACAAGACCGGACCCAACATCATTGGGAACGGTCCATCAGAAACTGGGTCACGAGCGACCCGCCTTCGCCTCATCCACACCCTCACTCCCGAAAGGAGACATATTGGGACTTTGGGAGAGACTTAGACTGCTCTCTACCCCTGGTCCACCGGTAGCCTCTCCCCGCTCCGTAGCTCGCCTGGTCCTCTGACCGGGAGCCTGTCTAACGCCGGGGCTGTACTACGCGGATCCGACGAAGGGGAGAGCGATTCCACGCTCGCGACACCATTCAATAACCTCTTACCGGGTAGCCCCTACCTAGCATACTCCCAAATTCAGTACCCCTCCGACTGCATCGGTGGTACCTACTGATGGGAACTCTCTGCCAGGACGGCCAAAACCCGGCTTCCTTAACCCAAACAACCACTCTTAATACTCACTCATCCAGATACTACACACACTTGCATAATAACCATCAAACACACACCCACACATATATCCTATCACTAGAGAGCTAGGAACACAAGATGATACCTCGAACCATGATACCCGAAGGCTGCGCCTCCTCGACCGTAAGCGCTGCAACTCTGCCTTGGACCAACCGCGGCTGAGGAACAGGAGCACGCCTCGCCGGCTGCACTGGCTGCTGCTGGCGCTGAGGCTGCTGCTGGCGCGGAAGCTGCTGCTGCAAGAACTGCGGCTGCTGAGGTGGCACTCGGGGTCGGCCAGCATCAGGGCAATCGTATCTGATATGCCCGATGCGCTGACAATGGAAACAGCGCCGCTTCTCCGGCCGCACGGACTGGATGGGCACTGCCGCAATGGGTGCCGGATCCCACCCTGGCACCGCATCTGCTGGAGGAGAGGAAGCCGCTGACTGATCGAAGCGGGGCCTCTTCCTCTTGCGCTGCCCCTGGTCCTGACTCCCGGAAGGACCCTGATCTGTAGAAGGGATCGGAACCGTCACCATGATCCCGAGATCTCGCTCGACGGTCTTCGCTCGAGACACTAAGTCGGAGAACCTCGAGAATCCATGGGCGGTGACGTGCACCCTGATAGCGCTGCTGAGACCCATCTCGAAACGACGACACCGCGTCACCTGGTCTGCCACCAAGGCTGGAGCGAACCTGGAAAGGCTCGTGAAGCGCGTAGAGTAGTCAGCAACCGACATGGAACCCTGCGTCAACTGCTCGAACTCCCGCTCCATCTGTCGCGTCGAGAACGGGAAATACTCCTCCAAGAAATACCTCTGGAAACCCGCCCATGTGAGCCGCGCCACTCCCTCGGGGACGTCCACCACTCGGGTAGCCCACCAGTCGGCGGCGTTACCCTTCAGCATAAAGGTGGCCAGGGCGACTCGCTGGCGATCGGTGCAAAGCATGGCCGCGAAAATGGTATCCACCTCCCTCAACCAACGCTCTGGCGCAAGAGGATCTGCCGACTGCCCATGAAACTCGGGAGGATGGAGCTTTAGAAAGGCGTTGAGGCCGCTCTGCTGCACTCGCGCTGCCGCCTCTAGCTCCTCCTCCCTCTGCAGGGGATCCTCAACTCTCACTGCCGGAACTGCCACAGGAACTGGGGGTACATCGGGTACCACAGGCGGATCTGCCACCAAGGGGACCGGCGGAACTGCCTCGCGGGTCACCCTCAGCTCCTGAATCTCTCTAGCCTGCTCTGCCAGCATCCTCGTCTGTGTCTCCACCAAATCAGCCAACCGAGCGAAAGCACGCTCCCAAGCAGGAGGCTCCTGCGTCAAGGGCTCTCCGGTAGCATCCTCGTCTCTGGTAGGTCCGGAAACCTCCAAAGACCGAGAGGGACCTCGTCCGCGCCGTCCTCTGCGAGGAGGCATATCAGCACCCTAAGAAAACCAGACACTAGGATCAGAATACTCATATCAAAATCCTAGGACTCATCTCTATGCAAAGGAAGACTATTGGCTCTGACAGGACCAGGCTCTGATACCAACTTTTGTCACGCCCCAGGGCGGCCGTCCCCGGGACGCGGCAGGTGTATATATCATATCAGAAGCCTACACATGAGGTCAAATATATATACTCTAAACCACAGATAAAAATGACAACACAGATCAAACAAGGCTGACATAATATATACACAATATAGCGGAAGCTAAAACTGAGTCTGTAATCCAAAACATATTACAGACTCGATACACAATCATACGTCCTGTGAGAGCCAATATACATAGAACAACTGAATATATATAAACACGTGCCAAGCACGGAATTAAAATACATACAGCCAAAACAGGGATGCTGATAGCCTCTGGCACTCGCGGAACGTGGCGCTGCTCCGCTACTGAAGGAATCCCTCGGAAAGCTCCAACTGCTGCTCCGGCTCTAGCTCAGGCTCAGTGACCACTGGGGAAAAACATATGCGAGGGGTGAGCCACACGCTCAGTGAACAGCACAACCCATGCATCACAGACAATATTTACCACAATTCCATTATTTATCCATCCTCAAAGACATAACAACATAATCCAGTGGTTCGTACTTCGCCGAACCACCACACCCTCACCCTCACCCATCAATGGGTGACATAGGCTATTGGGACTGATAATCATCCATTCACAAATCCAGTAGGTCGCTCATCGCCAACCCACTACACCCTCACCCTCACCCTACCACGGGTGACATAGGATTTTGGGACTGACTAGGCTGTTGGTCACCCTTGGTCCACCGATAGTCTCTCCTCCACTCCGTAGGCCGCTTGGTCTCCACCCACAACTTCAGCACAGTCCGAAACCAAATCAGGAGGTGCCTACTGATGTGGGTCCTCCGAAGGACGGCCTTTCTAACGCTGGGGGTAGCCTCTACCGGATCCAACGCAGGGAACAGAACAGCCTATCCATACGCATATGATCCACTCGGATCTGCTGACATCACATCTCTACCACTCAAATGTCATGAACTCTTCAGAGTTCCTCCAGGGCGCATATCCAAGATGCGGGGAATAAGTACAATCAAAAGCAATGTTGGAATATCATTGGGGGAAAGAAACTCGGGAGGGCGGCGTGAGTTCCCGATACAGGATACCCCGACAACCAAACAAGGAACACGGAGTACCCTAACACGGGTCTCACCGCTGTCCTCGCAAGGCCCCTCCCCTATAATATTCACTAATCATGCTAATAATCATACCAATCATACAACATTACTTATAATATTATTGGGACTAGAAACCTTGGGAGGGCAGCGTGAGTTCCCGATACAGGACACCCCGACAACCAAACAAGGAACACGGAGTACCCTAACACGGGTCTCAATGTTGACCTCGCAAGGCTCCTCCCTATAATATTATCTAAGGCATGCGATTTAACATACACTAGCATTTAATTTAATAAATAAACTAGTAGGACGCATACATAGGCCGAGGTTTCCTAACATGAAACAGGGGACATGGTGCATGGCTCATACACATATCCTAAGGGTGCAAGTCCCTAACATACAAGTCTAGGGTAGCATGCATTCTACATTTAAATCATACAAGCATGGATTACATATTAACAGGTTAATATACATCCATGACGCCCCAGGAGAGGTCGGTATACGCCCAAGTGCGTATAACGCCCCTCTACTGGGTTGGATTGTCCCACTCACCAGTATCTGGGTCGTCGCGCGACCGCCCGTCTAGATCTGCAAGATAGACATTCAATATGGTGAGTTAAAATCCACAAATACTACAAAATACACAAGAACTTACATAAACCCACAACTAAACTCCCAACACTCGGGCAAACGTGCATACGACCCGCACGCACGCTAGCCCGAGCATCCCGGCAAACACCCGCACGGCCGGCAACCACCCGCACGGCCACCCGACCGCCCGGGCGCACCGCCGCGCCTCGGCCCGCGCACTCCGCGCACCGCCGGAGCCCCTGCCCGCCGCCGAGACATGCCGCCGAGCCTCCCGTGTGCACCGCGCGCCCCCTGCGCCCCAGCGCAGCCGCCCCCGCACACCACGCACGCCCCGCGCACAGCGTCTCACCCCGCACGCACCCCGCGCGCATCTCCAGCCCCCCATCCGCACGCACTCCGCGCGCACCTACCACCCTCTAGCGCGCGCACCACCCCGCGCGCCACCCGCTCGCACCCACTGCACCCCGTGCACGCCTGCGCCTCCGCCCAGCGCCCGGTATCCGCGGCCCAGCACCCGACGCTCAGCGCCCAGCACCCGGGACCCTCACCCAGCGCCCACGCGCACGCACGCGCAACGCGCCCAGCGCGCCTGCCAGCATGCCCACGCTGCTGCCCGCGTTGCCTGCCTGCACGCGTCGCCGAGTGGCCCGAGCACCGTTCGCCTGCACGCCCGGCACTGCTCGCCTGATGCCCAAGCACCTCCTGCCCTGCTCGCCTGCGCGCCCAGCCTGCCAGCCCGGCCTGCCCGCGCGCACAGCCCACAGCCTGCCTACCCACATGCCTCCCCCTGCACCCCCCGAGCGTACGCCCGCGTGCGCACCCGCGCGCACGCGCTCGCGCGCCCAGCAAGCTGGTGCACCCGCTCCCAGCCTACCCGGCCAGTCCTACCCAGCTCCTCGCGCACAGCTCGCCCAGCTCTAGCCGCTCGACCAGCTCCTCCCGGGTGCACCCGCACAGCACGCCCAGCGCCCGCACCCCCAGCACACCCGCGCGCCCAGCACCCGCACGCCCAGCACGACCAGCATGCGCCCTGCACGCCCGCGCGCACGCCCACGCGCACGCACCCAGTCTGCTGCGCTGCTGTGCTGCTGCCGGCGCTGCCTGCGCCCGAGACCAAACCCCCAGCTGCCCGAGACCACCCCCCACCATTCCCGAGCACCCAAAGCACCACCCACCGACCTCCGACCACCTCCACAGCCCTCCGACGGCCACCCACGGCCGCCGACCTCCACCCAACCCTAAAACCCCCCTCCTAGCATCCATCTAAACAAGAAAAGAGGGGAAAATAGGGCTTACCAAGGGAGAAAGGGAAGTCCGGACGCTCTCCGCGCGCCGAAACCCTTCCCAAAGGCCCTCTTACGCCCCGATCTACCACGGCCTTCGAACCGGGCCAAAACAGAGGAGAAAGAGAGGAGGTCGGAGTGGCTAGACTCGTCGGAAAAGGGATTTGAAAACACCGGGGTGTAGATCGGGACCCGATCTACACTTCCTATGCTTTAGGTTTTTGGGTTTGAGGGGTCTAAGGGCCTCTAATGGAAGAAAAAGAGAGAGGGAGGAGAGAGAGGGATTTGGTAGGGATGATGAATAGTGACATAAGATATTTTCTCACCCACTATTTATACCAAGTCACTTAAAAACCCGGATACGCCCCGGAACTGCGAAATTTCGGGAACGTTACCGGAATTCGATGAAATTTTTGTGAGAGGCCTAAAATGGCACCAGGACACCAAATATGCAGTTAGATTTTCAATCGGAGTCCTCTAACTCAGGACGATAGCTAACAGTCCAAAAATAAGCGGTTCCGATCGAAAACCGGTAAAAACCGAAAAACTGCCAGAACGCTCTAACGGTTACCAGCAGGTTAAAAGTGACACATATATAACACTCCTGAATTCCAAACGAGTGCATCGCTCGGATGCACGGGGCGATTACATCGCTAGCGCTCTAACTAATAAGGTACAACCCGACAGCGGGTCATACCCACACCTATTTCAGATAGGCCTATCAGTTTTTAACATGCGCATATAAATATATCCAGCTATGTGCATGAACCATATGCACAATCATCTAATAATTATAGGGACATTCCCTAACATGGATTTACATCATAATAAATCATACAACATGCATACATGGTCATTAATCACATAAGCACACAAGGCCTAACTTAAGCATGCGTTGGATATCACCAACTTAAAAGAAAGAGTCAAGCGCGATCTCGTGCATTAACAGGTGCATGCCAATATTCCAAACGAACCTGAGTCGAGTAGGAAATCGCATCTACTTACTCACTTCGTTCGGAGGGGGAGGGCGAGAGAGATCATCATCTCATAAAGCTGGTCATAGCTTTGCTCCATTAGCATGGGCGCAACAACTACACCACGCCCTCGAGTCTTATCGCAAGGGAATATTACGCAGGTGCCCGTTATTAACCCAGACTTATTCATATTCGATATTACAATTAATATGGTGGGAGTAGTATTACAATACTACCTAAGGCATGCCATATTCTATACATCCATACACATTTACAAAATACATGCCCATACTAGAGGGGTGCATGGAACAGAATCTTTCATACATAGATACAATACATGTATATAAGCCTAGTATGCAAGATATCTACATATTATAGCTTAAGCATGGCCATACTACTTATCTACACAAGTAGTATAGCTAAGGGGGGCCCATCGATGCGCGACGCGTGACTACGCGCATCAAGCGCATCCCGAGAGGGGGGGGGATTGGATCGAACCACTCACCATACAACCCGGGACCTCGCGCATCCCATCCGACGAGATCTGCAAGGTAAGGGCATCAAATTTGGTGAGTAACATCACAATTTAACACTTAGAATTTACTAGAAATGCCAAAGACTTAGACATGCACGCATATGGGCTCGCACGCATGCAAGCACGCGCGTACGCACGCATGCTCGAGTGCCCCATCACCTACCCGAGCCCCTGGGCAGCCCCGCGCATTCCCCAGCACGCGCACGCACGCGCGGGCACGCACTGGCACCCTGCCACATGCCCAGGCGCACGCCCAGAATCACTGCCCCGCGCGCGCGCACTCTTGCGCGCACGCCCTGTGTGCACTGCGCTCGCTGCCAGCGCCCGCGCGCCCGCTCCGCGCGCGCCCTCCTGCGCCTGCCAGCGCCCCTCTGCGCGTGCACGCGCGCGGACAGACCCGCGCGCGCCCCGAGCACTCCCCAACGCTCCCCCCTTGCCCCCACATGTACCCAACTCAAAACACCTCATATGAATGCCCTCCCAAACACCCTAACATGCATAAAAACCAATAAAGAAGAGGGAAAACTCACCAAAAGAGAGGGGGAGGGAAGGGGGAGATGTAGGGGCTCCCAAGCGCACCCTTGACCACCTCGACCGCCACCACCTCTACCACCACCTCCATCTATGCTTCTCTTCTTCATGGCTGAACCAAGGGGAGGGGAAAGAAAATAAGGGGATCCACCATGGGAGGAGGAGAGGGAGGAGAAACACACAACAATACAAGCACACATACTCACCTAGTTTTGCACTTGCACCTCTTCTTCTTGCTCCATCTTTTCTCTTATGCATTTCATCAAACACCTGGGGGGGAATGTGTGAAAGAGAGAAAGAGAGGCAAAGAGAGGTAGACGTGGGGAGTGGGAGAGAGAGGGAGAGATATTTTTTGGGCCAATAAATAGCCAAAAGAGGGATACAAATGACCAATTCGTCCCTGACTAGAAATTCTGTACATGCTTCACTAGAACAGCCATAACTTCCTCAATATAGCTCCGAATTGCACAATTCAAAGTCCACTGGAAAGCCAAGAAGATTATCTACAACTTTCATGTTTATGCCAAGATCAAATAATCCTTCCAGCTATTCCGAAATGTGAGCTAAACATTGAACAGGGCTGCTGCCAGAATTTTTCATCCCCGAGGTATACTTGGAAAAATACCCATAACTTTTACTACATGAATCCAGTTGATCTAATTCCACTTTTGTACGAAAGCTAACTCAAAACTGAGCATCTCATGATAAAATCATATTTAAACCTCTTCATCTTGAATTTTAACCAAATTAAATCCAAATACCAATTCGGAAATGCATAACTTCTAGGAGAAAATTATGTAGCCAAATCTTCAATCAGAGCGCTCCAACTCCTGCAGGTGGCTAAAAGCCAAAATTTTAGCGACTCTGATCGAAAAATAAGGCTCCAAATGACACAGGCATAACATGCATGGTGGATTCTAAAACCCTAGTTATCTTTTTATATTAATATTCGTTTTAAAAAAAATAAACCTTCATCAATCTTCCTGTCTAATTCGATTAGTTAAATCAATTAATAATTTAATTTGAACAATTCTCTGTGGGATCGACCCGTATTTGCTAAATCTATACTTCTGTAATGATCCGTGCACTTGCGGTAATTAATAACAACTTTAAAATTCAATCAAGTTTTTGGCGCCGTTGCCGGGGAATTGTTTCATATTATATTTGATGTTGATTTATCTTTCGGATTAGTTTTTTTTCTTTACTTTTGCTGATTTTTTCTCTTCATATTTTGCAGGATATCAAGAACCTACAAGAACACAACAAAGAATGGTGTAAGGCTTAGACCATTCTTTCTCTAAACGAGTATCCAAAAGTGTTCGAAAGGCAACCCCATAAGGTGAAATTCTTCCCTCACTGTGTGTGAGTTGTGAGTATTTCATTCACCCACGAATCTTCTGCAAGTGGGTTACTTTTGGGGTTGATTGGGATTTTCGGTGTGTGCATTTTTCAATTAGCATACATTAATTAATCCATCTAAGGGTTGTCCCACATAACATAAGGTGGGGATTTCATCGCCCTTCCTTGGCCCACAAATCATCATCTTGAGCATTTGTCAAACCCATGAGCCTAATTAAAATAAGATGAAGTAGACTTGGCCCTAGGTTTTCGAGCTCAATAGGACAAGAGACGCCAAGAGATACTCCAGTGAGCCATTAACCATTTAATGATGTCTAGGAAAGTGGTTTCATAAGGTTTCTACCTTAAAGGACGTGGTTACTTAATTGAGGAACACGCGAAAGCGTGGAAGACCCCCCACTAATCCTTTACACTTTCCTGGTTGTTGAGTGGTTGATCGTTAACTGGCAAGCTTAAGGCATATCTTGGAACAGTTAGGAGCTGTCCTTTAAGGAGGAAGATCCTCAACAACTAGATCTTTTAAAAATCATCTCCCTCACTTAACAAGATAAATCTTAATATGTTGGTTGTGAAAGTATATTCTTGATTTGGATATTTTGATTTATGAGCATTTGGTCTAGGGATTCTAAAAACCGATTGATTCGTACGTACCATTCAACCATCACCATGGATAACACAGTAGATGTCATTCCAAAGACCTTGAAGGATTACATGTATCCATCTAGAACTACGCAACCCTCATGCATTGTGTTACCAACAACCAATGCTAACAACTTTGAGATCAAGCCTGGGATGATTAATATGCTCCCAAAATTTGATGGATCTGAGGATCCATATCTTTTCATTAGGGAATTTGAGGAAGTTTGTTCCACTCTAAAACTTCAACAGCTAACTGATGATTCAATCCGGTTGAGGTTAATCAACTTCTCCCTCAAAGATAATGCTAAAAAGTGGTTGTATGCTCTACCCGCAAAATCTATCACCACTTGGGATCAATTAGTTATGATATTTTTGAAGAAGTTCTTTCCTAATCATAAAACTGCTAAGATTCGCATGAATATAAATCAATTCATTCAAAAGGAGGGAGAATCTTTATGGAGATATTTAGAGAGATTCAAGGACTTGTTGTTGCAATGTCCTCATCATGGATTTGAGGTTTGGAGATTAGTGCAAATTTTATATGAAGGTTTGAATTACACCACAAGGACTATGGTTGAATCAATGTGTAGTGGTGAATTTACCAATAAAAATGAAACTGAAGCATGGGCATTTTTGGAAGAAGTAGCTGAAAAATCCATGCAATGGGAGACAATTAGAGAGCCCGAGAAACCATGCCTTCTAAGGGAGGTATTCATTCCATTGATAGTAGCTTTGAGTCTGAAGCCAAGTTTGCATCTCTCATTCGTAGAGTAGAGGCCCTAGAGATGAAACCAAATCATGATTCTGTTAATCAAGTCTCCACCTCCAACTCTACTATTGTCTGCATTTTATGTAAATCTTCAAATCACCTAGACTGTCCTTCCCTGTCATCCCACAAGGAAAGTTGGGCCGAACATGCCAATAGCTTACAGTGGAGGAAAAATGACCCATATGCTCAAACTTATAATCCTGGATGGAGGAATCATCCAAATCTGTCGTGGACTCAAGGCCCACACCAGGGAGGCCCACAGGGACCTCCTCAAGCTCCCATGTATCCTAGACCAAACACAGGACCCATTCCTACTCCATTTCCTCCGCCTGGGTTTCAAACAGAAAATGAGAAGAAGTTCTCTTCCTTTGAGAAAGGATTAGATGTTCTTATGAAGTCCACTCAAAATCTAACTCAATCATCCTCCCAGATGTCTGCCACTTTGAATCAATTTATGCAATCTACAGGGCAAATCCTTCAATCCACCACACAGGCAATCTCCCGTCTCGAGATTCAAGTTGGTCAATTGGCCACCACCATAAATGAGAGAGAGAAAGGAAAATTTCCTAGTCAACCTGAGCCTAACCCTAGAGGACCCATTCTTCAAGGACAAATCCAAGATTCTTCTAGTAACCAGTCCAACCAGGTTAATGCAATCACTACTCTTAGGTCTGGTAGACAAGTGGACAACAAGGTTATTATGCCTAATAATGATGTTGAAGATGATAAGGACAAGCCCAAATTTATTCATGAGGACCCAGGTTCTGAACCCATCCCTCCTAGCCCATCCATCCCAGAGAAAGCAAAGCCCAATGATTCTCCTGGGAGAATTTATGTTCCAAGGCCCCATATCCTCAGCGATTAGGTTCAACTAAGAAATCTACCCAGCTAGATAAAATTTTAGAAGTGTTTAAGCAAGTTCGCGTGAACATTCCGCTCCTAGATGCTATCCAACAAGTACCAGCATATGCTAAATTTTTGAAGGACTTATGCACCCAAAAGAGGACCAACAATGTACCCAAGAAAGCTTTCCTAGCATCCCATGTAAGCTCCATTCTTTCATGTGAAACTCCAATCAAGTATAAGGACCCAGGTTGTCCCACCATTTCATGTGTGATTGGAGACACTCGTATTGATCGAGCTTTGCTAGACTTAGGTGCGAGTGTAAATCTACTGCCCTATTCAGTGTACAAACAGTTAGGCATAGGAGAATTGAGACCTACCCCAGTGACCTTACAATTAGCAGATCGATCTGTGAAAATTCCTAAAGGTGTCATTGAGGATGTCCTGATTAAGGTTGGGGATTTCATCTTTCCTGTTGACTTTATAGTTTTAGAAACCCAACCTGTTCTAAACCCAAAGGGGCAAATTCCTGTAATTTTAGGCAGACCATTCCTGGCTACATCTAATGCTTTGATTAACTGTCGAAATGGATTGATGAAATTATCTTTTGGAAATATGACAGTTGACCTAAATATCTTCCACATTGGAAAACAACCAGGAGATTATAATGATGAATTAGAGGATGTGAATTCTATTGAGGAAATAATTGAAGATTTGAAACATCATTCTATGACTAAAGATCCTATGGAGTTTTGCCTTGCCAACTGTCACGCCCCAGGGCGGCCGTCCCCGAGACGTGGCAATAATAAAATATCAGCTATCAATACCTGAGGTCAATAAAGACTCCCACAACAATACACAAGGTGGCAAAGCAAGATAATGATAACTGACTGAAAAGGGAAAGCATAATATATAAACAATGTCTGTAAATCAAAAATATTATTACAGACTCGAATACACAATCACTGTCCTGTGAGAGCCAAGTCTAGACCAAAGAAAAATACAACCTGTGCCACATGCACGAATTACAATACATACATGACTCTAGGACTGCTGACAGCCTCGCACTCGCCATCCGCCGGAAGAACGCTCCACGCCCATAAGACCACGCCACAGGAAGCTCCAGCTCTACGCCCAACACTGCCCCTGAAAAGAAACAGTATGTGAGGGGTGAGCTACAAGCAGAGTGAGTGGCTAGAAACCAATCACCATACTACAGTTCAATACATAAACCATTTTCTTTCAAAGAAAACATGGGTGGAAACCCATGGATAACAAAGTCACGCGGCGGCGCGACCATCCTCACCCTCACCCTCACTCCCGGAGGAAGACTCTTGGGACTATTGGGGAGAGACCATACCGTCGGTCTAAGAGACCTGGAATTACTAGTCTACACAACACTACTGGATCATCTACATCGAGATATCTGACCCACGATGTCTTTAAATATCGATACACAACCGGGCCCAACAACCATGGGAACAGACGAACAACGACTGGGTCACGCGGCGATGTGTCTTCGCCTCATCCTCACCCTCACCAATATCATTAGTTAACCCTCTCCCGGGTAGCCTCTACCTGGTATACTCCCACGATCAGTACGCTCCCGAATGCATCGGTGGTACCTACGGATGGGAGCCCTCTGTCAGGACAGCTACAACCCGGCCTCTTCAACTCACCGCTCTACACCCTTGGTCCACCGGTAGCCCTTTCCCCGGGTAGCCTCTACCTGGTATACTCCCATGGTCAGTACGTTCCCGAATGCATCGGTAGTACCTACAGATGGGAGCCCTTTGTCAAGACAGCTGTAATCCCGAGAAGTTCCTACATCGGATCCAACGAAGGGGAGAGTGATCCCATGTTCGCAAAGCGAACCCAATGAAAAACAACTACTCTCAATAATCACTTATCGAGATATCAAAACGCAGGCATAACAACAATCTTTGCAACACAACTCATATTAACCTTAAAATAATTAAAGTCTTTAAACGGGAGTAACTGTACAAGCTAGTGGGTCGTAACATCGCCAACCCACCCCACCCTCACCCTCACCCTTTAGGGGTGACATGGGCCTTTTGGGACAGACTAGGCTGCTCTCCACCCTTGGTCCACCAGTAGCCTCTCCTTCGCGTAGCCTCTACCTGGTATACTCCCACGATCAGCACCCTCCGAACTCATTCGGAGGTACCTACAGATGGGAGCCCTCTGTTAGGACAGCTTTCCAATGCCGAGGAGTCCCTACTCGGCTCCAATGAAGGGGAGAAAACAGCCTACTCACACGGATACGATCCTCTTGGATCCGTCGACAACGATTTCTAACACTACTAATGTCATGAATTCTCAAGAATTCCTCCAGGGCGCATAACTAAGATGCGGGGAAACATATATTATAACAACAAGGTTATAATATTCTCTAAGACATGCTTATACCAATATAATCTCATTTTGATTTAATTAAATTAAACTAAATGGGAAACATGCATAGATCAAGGCTTTTTAAGCATGGGACATGGTGTCTAGGCATGTACGGGCCTCTATACATGATACATGGATGTATATCCCTAGCATATAATGTCTAACATGGCATGGCTACATCATAGCAAAACATGCATTATCAAGATATCTACTTATTATAGCTAGGGGGCCCCATCGATGCGCGACGCGCGTCTACGCGCGTCGAGCGCATCCCTAGAGAGGGGGGGGATTGGAATCGAACCACTCACCATACGACCCGGGACCTCGCGCATCCCATCCGACGAGATCTGCAAGGTAGGGGCATCAAATTTGGTGAGTAACATCACAATTTAACACTTAAAAATCATTAGAAATACCAAATACTCGAACAAGCATGCATACGGACTCGCACGCATGCGAGCACGCACGTACGCACGCGAGTCCGAGTGCCCCGACACCTACCCGAACCCTCGGGCAGCCACACGCATGGCCCCCCGCACGCGCACACACGCACGCGCCCCAGCACCCTTGGTGCACTGCCGCGCGCCTGCCCGTGCGCCCAGATGCGCTGCCGCGCGCGCGCGCAACCAACGCGCACTGCGCGTCCAGCCTGCGCGCCCTCGCGTGCACTGCGTGCCCGCGCAGAACCCTGCCTTGCCCCAGCACGCGCACGCACGTGCGCGCGCTCACTGACCCCCAGCCCCGCGCCCAAGCGCATGCCCCGCGCGCTCGAGCGCACGCGCCCGCGCGCGTCTGTGCGCCCGCCTGCGCCTGCCAGCTCCTGCGCGCGCACGCGCGCAAACTGCCCCCAACTCATGCCCAACCTCTCCCAACCTCTTTTTAACCCTCCCCAACCCCTCACACACACTCTAACCCCTATGCATAGCATGCATGAACACCCTAACAGCCCCCTATGCCATGAAAACCAAGAAAAGAAGGGGGAGAGCTCACCTTTGGAAGGGGAATGAAAGGGGGAGACTCGGGGGCCCTCGATGCACCCATGACCACCTCCACCACCACCACCACTACCACCACCTCCTCGGCCCTCCTATGGCTGCAAATCAGGGGGGGGGGGAAGTCCATGTAAAGGTGCTTGAGAGAGAGGAGATCAACAACAACAACAAAACCTACACAAAGCTCACCATCACTTCCTCCTCCACCTTCTCCTTCTCTTTGAGGAATTATCACAAACACTTCGGGGGAGTGAAAAGAGAGAAGGAGAGATAAAAAATGGTAGACGTGGGGAGTGGGAGGGGAAGAGAGAGAGAGAGAGAGATATTTTGGGCACAAATAAATATCTAAAGAGGGATGGAAATGACCATTTCATCCCCGACTTAGAAATTCTGAGCATGCTTCACTAGAACAGCCATAACTTCCTCAATATAGCTCCGAATTGCACAATTCAAATTCCGTTGGAAAGCCAAGAAGATTATCTACAACTTTCATGCTTATGCCAAGATCAAATAATCCCTCCCGCTGTTCTGAAATTAGAGCTAAACATGGAACAGGGCTGCTGCCAGAATTTTTTCATCCCCGGGGTATACTTGGAAAAATACCCATAACTTTTACTACAGGAATCCAGTTGATCTAATTCCACTTTTGTACGAAAGCTAACTCAAAACTGAACATCTCATAATAAAATCATATTTAAATCTCTTCATCTTGGATTTTAACAAAATCAAATCCAAATACCAAATCGGGAATACATAACTTCCAGGAAAGAGAAAAAAATTATGTAGCCAAATTTTCAATCAGAGCGCTCCAAATGACACAGGCACAACACCAACTTTGGAGAAAATTTTGATATGAAAAATTAGATCATGGAAATAAATGCTCTTCTTGTTATATATGTGTCACTTTTAGCCTTCTGGTAACCATTGGAGCATTCTGGCAGTTTTTGAGTTTTTTCGTTTTTCGATCGAAACCGCTAAAATTTTGGACTCTTAGCTATCATCCTGAGTTTGAGGACTCCGATTGAAAATCTAACTGCATATTATGTGTCCTGGTGCCATTCCAAGCCACTCACAAAAATTTCATCGAATTTCGGTAACGTTTCAGAATTTCACAGTTCCGGGGCGTATCCGGGTTTTGACCGAGCGAGAAGTCATTGGGAGAGTTGACTTGGTCAAAGTGGGCCCATGACTTGGTCAACCCCTTTTGTTTTTTGTGTGGTTGGGTTGACCCAAGTCAAAACCCACTTAAGCTCACCTAATCCTCTCTTAAACCCTAATTAAACCTAGTTAACCCTAATCTAAGTGAGGGGTTATATTTAAGTGAGCTAAAATATCTCCCCACTATTCATCATCTTCTCCAATTGATTTTCTCTCTCCCCCTCTCTCTTTTTCTTTGTTTTGAGCTAGTTAGAGTGCTTGAAACCAAGAACACAAAGAAGAGAAAGGTTAGATCTTGTCGCAATCTATCTATCGGTGGTCTCGGATTCGAGTTCCCACTTGTTTGACCCCCTCTCTGTCACGCCCCAGGGCAGCCGTCCCTGGGACGCGGCAAGTGCATATATGATATCAGTCTAAACAGGAGTTCAATAACATACTCACACAACAGCTAAAAATGACAACACAGACAAAAGCAGGGCTGACATGATATACACAAATAGCGAAAGCTAAAAGACTGAATCTGTTATCAAAAAACATATTATAGACTCGATACATAATCAACTGTCCTGTGAGAGCCAATATATACAAAGACATCCAAATAATATACAAACGCGTTCCCAAGCACGGAATATAACTCATACAATCAAAAGGGATGCTGATAGCCTCTGATACTCGCGGGACGTGGCGCTACTCTGCTACTGATGAAGTCCCTCGGGGAGCTCCTCCTCTAGATCCGACTCAGATAACACCGGAGAAAAATATTATGCGAGGTGTGAGCCACACGCTCAGTGAACAACACAACCCATGCATCACAGCTATATTAACCACCAGATTTTTATCAACCACAATTTTATTATTCAAGCCACAAAATGGCAGGAACTACACCAAACCAGTGGGTCGCTATCGCCAACCCACTACACCCTCACCCTCACCCCTCAATAGGTGACATAGGTTATTGGGACTAAACAATCCAGTGGGTCGCTACATCGCCGACCCACCACACCCTCACCCTCACCCTCACCCCTCAATATGGTGACATAGGATATTGGGACTGACTAGGCTGATGGTCACCCTTGGTCCACCGATAGTCTCTCCCCACTCCGTAGGCCGTTCGGCCACCCCCACATTCAGCACAATCCGTCCCAAATCAGGAGGTGCCTACTGATGGGAGCCCTCCACGGGACAGCCTTTCTAACGCCGGGGCAGTCTCTACACGGATCCAACGAAGGGAACAGAACAGCCTATCCATACGCATATGATCCACTCGGATCCGCCGACAACACATCACAACAACTCTAATGCCATGAATTCTTCAGAATTCCTCCAGGGCGCATAACCAAGATGCGGGGAACATATATAATAATAATTATTAACAAGGGTTATAATATTTTTGGGAAAAGAAACCTTGAGAGGGCAGCATGAGGTCCTGATATAGGACATCCCGACAACCAAACAAGGAACACGGAGTACCCTAGCCCGGGTCTCAATGTTGACCTCGCAAGGCCCCTCCCTATAATATTATACAAGGCATGCTAGCATTTAATTTAATAAATTAAAATAATAGGACGCATGCATGGGTCGAGGCCTTCCAAGCATGATAACAAGGTGATAGGATGCACGGCTCTTACACATGTCCTAAGGGTGCAAGTCCCTAACATACAAAGTTTAGGGTAGCATGCATACTACATTTTTATCATGCTTGCATGGATTACACATTACAACAAGTTAATATAAATCCATGGTGCCCCAGGGGAGGACGGTACACGCCCAAGTGCATATAACGCCTCCCTACTGGGTTGGATTGTCCCACTCACCAAAGTCCGTGTCGTCGCGCGACCGTCCGTCGAGATCTGCAAGATAGGGTAACCAACTTGGTGAGTAAAATACACAAATACGACAAAAATACATTAAAAATACACAACACTCGGACAAGCGTACATACGGCCTGTACGCACGCGAGTCCGAGCACCCCGGCTCACTCCTGAACCCCCGGGCAGCCGTACGCACGGCCACCCGCCCCGGGCGCACAGCCGCGCCTCAGCCCGCCCGCCCAGTCGCACGGCCGAGCCCAGCCCGCACTCCCGGACACCCTGCCGAGCCCCTCCACGGTGCACCGCGCGCTCACTGCGCCCCAGCGCAGCAACCCACGGGCACACCCGCACGCCCAGCGCCCCATCGCAGCATCCCGCGCGCACCCCGCGCGCACCACCCACTCGCATCACCCGCTCGCACCACCCGCTCGTCCAGCCCCGGGTGCTCCCGCGCGCACTGCGCCCTAGCGCAGCGCCCCGCACGCGCACCCACCCGCACTGCTCCCCAGCGCAGTGCCCCGCACACACTCCCCGCTCGGCGCCCTGCGCGCAGCACCCGCACGCTGCCCCGCTCGCACGGCACGCACTGCGCCTCGCGCAGCGCCCCGCGCGCACGCCCCCGCACGGCGCCCAGCACACAGCACCCGAACACCCCTGCTCCACCCGTGCGCACGCCCGCGCGCACGCTCGACAGCGCCCACCCCTCCGGTTGCCAGCCTGCCTGTCCTGCCTGCCTGTGCTGCCTGCCTGCGCCGCCGGCCTACCCGAGCCAACCTACCACCATGCCCGAGCCACTCTACCACCTCTCTCCGGCCACCAATGGCCTCCAACAGCCACCAACAACCACCCACAGCCACCAGCACCCAAAACACCTCCTAAACAAGCATCTAAGCAAGAAAAGGAAGGAAAGAAGGCTTACCCTAGGAGAGGAAAGGAAGGGAAGGGAACCGGGAGCTCTTCGTGCACCGAAACAGCTCCCCAAAGACCTCCACCACCAAGATCTCTACCTAGCCCAAGGGGGGCTGAAGTCAGAGAAGAAAAGAGGGTTTTAGAGGGGGTCAAACTCGTGGGAACTCGAATCCGAGACCACCGGTGGATAGATCGGGATGAGATATAACCTTTCTCTTCTTTGGGCTTTTGATTTTAACCCCTCTAGCTAGGTCAAAACCAAGAAAAAGAGAGAGGGGGAGAGAGAAAATCAAATGGGGAAGAAGATGAATAGTGGGGGAGATATTTTAGATTCACTTATATATAATCCCCACACTTAGATTAGGTTAAACTAGGTTAATTAGGGTTTAAGCTAGCATTAGAGGGGATTAAGTGAGATTTGACTTGGGTCAACCCAACCACACAAAAAACAAAAGGGGTTGACCAAGTCATGGGCCCACTTTGACCAAGTCAACTCTCCCAACGACTTCTCGCTCGATCAAAACCCGGATACGCTTCGGAACTGTGAAATTCTGAAACGTTACCGGAAATCGATGAAATTTTCGTGAGTGACTTGGAATGGCACCAAGACACATAATATGCAGTTAGATTTTCAATCGAAGCCCTCAAACTCAAGGTGACAACTAAAAGCCTAAAATTTTTAGCGGTTCCGATCGAAAAATGAAAAAAACTGAAAACTGCCAGAATGTCCCAATGGTGACCATGTTATATATGTGTCACTTTTAACCTTCTGGTAACCGTTGGGACATTCTGGCAGTTTTTCGTTTTTTTTCGTTTTTCGATCGGAACCGCTAAAATTTCGGGCTGTTAGCTATTGCCCTGAGATTGAGGGCTCCGATTGAAAATGTAACTGCATATTATGTGCCCTGGTGCCATTCCAAGCCGCTCACGAAAATTTCGTCGAATTCCGGTAACGTTTCAGAATTTCACAGTTCCGGGACGTATCCGGGTTTTGACCGAGCGAGAAGTCATTGGGGGAGTGGACTTGGTCAAAGTGGGCCCATGGACTTGGTCAAACCCTTTTGTTTTTATTTGTGGTTGAGTTGACCTAAGTCAAAACCCACTTAAACCTCATTAATCAAGCCTTAAACCCTAATTAACCTTGATTACCCTAATCTAAGTGTGGGGATTATATATAAGTGGAATCTAAAATATCTCCCCACTATTCATCTTCTTCCCCAAAATGATTTTCTCTCTCCCCTCTCTCTTTTTCCTCCATTAGAGCTAGTTAGAGGGCTTGAACCTTAAAACCCAAAGAAGAGAAAGGTAAGGGGAGTTCCCGATCTATCCACCGGTGGTTTTGGATTCAAATTCCGGTGTGTTTAGCCCCCTCTTACCCCCTCTTTTCTCCTCTGATTTCAGCCCCCTTGAAGGCGGAGGAAGAGCTTGGTGGTGGAGGTCTTTGGAGAGGCATTTCGGTGCACGAAGAGCTCCCGGTTCCCTTCCTTTCCTTCCCTTCCCTTGGGTAAGCTTCTTTCCTCCCTTTTCTTGTTTAGATGTATGTTAGGAGGATGTTTTTGAGTTGGGGTGGCTGTGGGTGGCCGTCGGTGGCGGTTGGAGGCCGTTGGTGGCCGTGGGAGTGGTGGAGGGATGGCTCGGGTAGGCTGGCAGGCAGGCAGGGGGCAGCACAGGCAGCAGCTCGGGCAACAGGCAGGCGGTGCTCAGGCTGGCAGGCGGGCAGTGCTCGGGCTCCTTGGCAGTGCGCGCGGGCGAGCAACGCGGGCAGGCTGGCAGGCGCGCTGGGCGCGTGTTGCCAGGTGTGCGCGTGGGCGCCGGGCGCAGATGCTGGTCGCGGGCGCTGGGCGCAGATGCTGGTCACGGGCGTTGGGTGCCGTGGGGGCAGAGAGCGTGCGGAGCGCTGCGCTGGGGCGCAGGGCATGCTGTGCGCACGGAGTGGTGAGCGGGTGGTGTGCGGGTGCTGCGCGGAGGGCGCGGTGCGCGCAGGGCGAGTAGGGTGCGAGCGGGGATTGTGAGCGGGCAGGTGTGCGGGCGCTGCGCTGGGGCGCAGTGCGGGTGGGCGCACATGCGGGGCACTGCGCTGGGGCGCAGTGCGCGCGGGTGCACCCGGGGCTGGTCGAGCCGGTGGTACGCGCGGGGTGCGCGCGGGGCGAGGCGTAGTGGCGCAGGGTGTGCGGGGGTGGGCGCGGGTTGCTGCGCTGGGGCGCAGTGAGCGCGCGGTGCACCCGGGAGGTCTCGGCAGGGTGCCGGGCGTTCCAGCTGGGCTCGGCAGGGTGTCTGGGGACGCGGGTCGGGGCTCGGCTGTGCGTACAAGCAGTATGTACGCTTGTCCGAGTGTTGTGTATTTTAATGTATTTGTGGATTTATTTGGGTGTTATACTCACCGATTTAATTACCCTATCTTGCAGATCTTGACGGACGGTCGCGCGACGACCCGACTATCGGTGAGTGGGACAATCCAACCCAGTAGGGAGGCGTATACGCACTTGGGCGTGTACCGTCCTCCCCTGGGGCACCATGGATTATATTAACTTGTTGTAACGTGAAATTCATGCAAGCATGAAAAATGTAGAATGCATGCCACCCTAGACTTGTATGTTAGGGACTTGCACCCTTAGGTTGTGTAAGAGCCGTGCATCCTGTCACCTTGTTATCATGCTAGGAAGCCTCGCCTTTGTATGCGTCCTATTAGTTTAATTTGTTAAGTTAAATGCTAGAATATGTTTAATTGCATGCCTTAGATAATATTATAGGGAGGGGCCTTGCGAGGTCAACATTGAGACCCGTGCTAGGGTACTCCGTGTTCCTTGTTTGGTTGTCGGGATGTCCTATATCGGGACCTCACGCTGCCCTCCCAAGGTTTATTTCCCAATAATATTATACCCTTGTTATTATTATTATTATACATGTTCCCCGCATCTTGGTTATGCGCCCTAGAGGAATTCTGAGGAATTCATGACATTAGAGTTGTAGAGATGTGTTTGTCAGCGGATCCGAGTGGATCATATGCGATGGATAGGCTGATCTGTTCCCTTCGTTGGATCCTTTAGAGACTACCCCGGCGTTGGAAAGGCTGTCCCGTGCAGGGGCTCCCATCAGTAGGCACCTCCTGATCTTGGACTCGGACTGTGCTGAATGTTGGAGTTGCCAAACAGCCTACAGAGTGGGGGAGAGACTATCGGTGGACCAAGGGCGACCATCAGCCTAGTCAGTCCCAATATCCTATGTCACCTATTGAGAGGTGAGGGTGAGGGTGTAGTGGGTTGGCGATGTAGCGACCCACTGGATTGTTAGTCCCAATATCCTATGTCACCTATTGAGGGGTGAGGGTGAGGGTGTATGTTTGTGTATGGATGATTATCAGGCCAGTCAGTCCCAATATCCTATGTCACCATATTGAGGGGTGAGGGTGAGGGTGTAGTGGGTTGGCGATAGCGACCCACTGGCTTGTATAGCTGTTGCCATTTTGTGGCTTTTAATAATGTGATTGTGGGTTAATAATATCTAATGGTTAATATAAATTGTGGGGCATGGGTTGTGCTGTTCACTGAGCGTGTGGCTCACCCCTCGCATAATATTTTCTCTAGTGTCATCTGAGTCGGATCTGGAGGAAGAGCTCCCCGAGGGACTTCATCAGTAGCGGAGTAGCGCAACGTCCCGCGAGTATCAGAGGCTATCAGCATCCCTTGTGCTTGTATGTATTATATTCCGTGCTTGGGCACGCGTTTGTATTGTATTTGGATGTATATATTGGCTCGCAGAAGACAGTTGATTATGTATCGAGTCTGTAATATGTTTGGATTACAGATTCAGTCTTTTAGCTTCCGCTATTGGTGTATATATCATGTCAGCCCTGCTTTGTTGTCTTTGTTGTCATTTTAGCTGTTGTCTGAGTATATTATTGAACTCCTGTTACTGATATCATATATACACTTGCCGCGTCCCGGGGACGGGGCGTGACAGACCAGAAGGTTAAAAGTGACACATATATAACACTCTCACCCTCTCTTTTCTCCTCTGATTTCAGCCATTTTGAGGGCTGAGGGAGATCGTGGTGGTGGTGGTCCTTGTAGAGGTGTTTCGGTGCGCGGAGAGCAACCGAACTTCCCTTCCTTCCTTTCCTTCCGTGGGTAAGCTCTTTTTCCTTCCTTTTCTTGCTTAGATGGATGTTAGGAGGGTGGTTTATAGTGCTGGTGGCTGTTGGTGGCTGGTGGTGGCGGTTGGAGGCCATTGGTGGCCGGTGAGAGGTGGTAGGGTGGCTCGGGCAGGTTGGTGGGTTGCCTCGGGTAGGCTGGCAGCACGGGCAGCACAGGCAGCGTAGGCAGGCAGGCTGGCGAGCAGGGCAGGTAGGGCAGCTAGCAGGGCACGCGCGCGTGCGCGCGGGCGTGCGCTCGGGTGGAGCAGGTGGGTGTGGGTGCTGTGCGCTGGGCGCCGTGCGAGGGTGTGCGCGCGGAGCGCTGCGCAGAGGCGCAGTGCGGGCGTGCCCAGGGGACCGCGTGCGGATGCTGCGCGCAGGGCGCCGTGCACGAGCGTGCGCGCGGATCGTTGCGCAGAGGCGCAGGCGTGCTGTGCGCGCGCGGCGCTAGGCGAGCCGGTGGTGCACGCGGGGTGCGCGCGGGGCGAGGCGATGGGGCGCTGGGCGAGCAGGTGGTGCGCGCAGAGTGCGCGCGGGGTGAGGTGCTTGGGCGCTGGGCGTGCGGGTGTGCGTGCGAGTCGCTGCGCTGGGGTGCAGTGGACGCGCGGTGAACCCGGGGGGACTCGGCAGGGTGTCTGCGCGTGCGGGCTGGGCTCGGCAGTGCGTCTGGGCGCGCGGGCCGGGGCTCGACTGTGCGCCCGGGGCAGGTGACCGTGCGTACGGCTGCCCGGGGGTTCGGGAGTGAGTCGGGGTGCTCGGGCCCGCGTGCGTACGGGCCGTATGTACGTTTGCCCGAGTGTTGTGTATTTTTAGTGTATTTGTGTAGTTTTACTCACCGAGTTGATTACCCTGTCTTGCAGATCTTGACGGACGGTCGCGCGACGACCCAGTTATCGGTGAGTGGGACAACCCAACCCAGTAGGGAGGCGCTATATGCACTTGGGTGTATACCGTCCTCCCCTGGGGCACCATAGTTAGTATTAACTTGTTAACATGTAATCCATGCAAGCATGATTAGTGTGTAGAATGCATGCCACCCTAGACTTTGTATGTTAGGGACTTGCACCCTTAGGATATGTGTAAGGGCCATGCATCCTGTCACCCTGTTCTCATGCTAGGAAGCCTCGACCCATGCATGTGTCCTACTAGTTTGATTTATTAAATTAAATGTGAACTTATGACTATTATCATTCCTTAGGGAATATTAAGGGGCCTTGCGAGGTCAACATTGAGACCCGGGCTAGGGTACTCCGTGTTCCTTGTTTGGTTGTCGGGATGTCCTATATCGGGACCTCATGGTGCCCTCCCAAGGGTTCTTTTCCCAATATTATTGTAATATATGTTTCCCCGCATCTTGGTTATGCGCGCTGGTGGAATTCTGAAGAATTCAAGACATTAGAGTCGTTGAGATGTGTTGTCGGCGGATCCGAGTGGATCATATGCGTATGGATAGGCTGTTCTGTTCCCTCCGTTGGATCCGTGTAGAGACTGCCCCGGCTTTAGAAAGGCTGTCCTGTGGAGGGCTCCCATCAGTAGGCACCTCCTGATTTGGGACGGACTGTGCCGAATGTGGGAGTGGCCAAGCGGCCTACGGAGTGGGGAGAGACTATCGGTGTACCAAGGGTGACCAATAGCCTAGTCAGTCCCAATATCCTATGTCACCTATTGAGGATGAGGGTGAGGGTGTAGTGGGTTGGCGATGTAGCGACCCACTGGTTTGTGTAAGGATTATTATCAGCCTATTAAGTCCCAATATCCTATGTCACCTATTGAGGGGTGAGGGTGAGGGTGTGGTGGTTCGGCGATGTAACGACCCACCGGATTTGTGTAGTTCCTGCCACTTTGAGGCTATTGATTTGATTAATTGTGGTTAATAATAAATTGTGATGCATGGGTTGTGCTATTCACTGAGCGTGTGGCTCACCCCTCGCATAATTATTTTCTCCAGTGATTACTGAGGCGGACTTGAAGGAGGAGCTCCCCGAGCGACTGCACCAGTAGCGGAGTAGCGCCACGTCCCGCGAGTTTTAGAGGCCATCAGCATCCTTTTTATTGTATGTATATATTTCCGTGCTTGGGCACCCAGTTTGGATTGCATTTGGATGTATGTGTGTATATTGGCTCTCACAGGACATTTGATTATATATCGAGTCTGTAGTATGTTTTTGGATTACAGACTCAGTCTTTTAGCTTCCGCTATCTGTGTATATATCATGTCAGCCTTGCTTTCATCTGTGTTGTCATTTTAGTTGTTGTTTAGAGTATTTTATTGATCTCCTGTATAGACTGCTGATATCATGTATACACTTTCCGCGTCCCGGGGACGGCCGCCCTGGGGCGTGACACTTCTAGATTCAGAACCAAAAATCCCATTCAATAAGTGGCAACCAAAGCCTGAGCCCCTTCCTCTGTCACCACCATTTCCTTCCATTGACGAGCTTCCCAAGCTAGAACTTAAACCATTTTTGGAGTTGCCGTTGGAGAAAGTGGAGGTCATTCACCTCCATGATTCCATCTATCAAGATTAAGCTCTTTGTACTATATTTTTCTGGGTTGCCTTTCCTTCCGAGTCATCATTTCCTTGTTCATGTTGTAAACTAGGTTTGGGGGCGTTAGGGTAATTTTCCATTTCCAATCTAGGTTTTGTGTTTGTTTGCATCTACTATCATCGAGTCATTGGATGTAGTCTTTATTTTGAAGTATATTGAACTAATAAATTGTTTTGATGTCATCGTATAGCAACAATTCAATGGTGATCACTTGATATGGTAAAATTACTTCCTTTTTATTCTCCTTTCTTGATATTTCATGTGTCCAATTATATGAACATTGAGGACAATTTATGGATTAGGTTTGGGGGGGGGGGTTGACATTTTGAATTTATCATGTGATTCATCATTCTCAGTTATGATAGAGCATTCAAAAAAAAAAAAAAGTACGCCTAAATCCCTATGATGGTAGCATGAGCTCTTATATTAATTTCTATTTTAGTAGGTCTTAAGTGCTTGATATTGGAAAATTCACTACACATCTGGATGCATTTTTGAGTTAAGATGAATTTGTGGAGTTGACTTAATAATTGCCTAGAATGTTAAGAACTTCCTAAAACATGTTGAAGCTAAAAGTCTAGTTCATTGGTTTGCTTGATAAGGAGTTGGGATTTATATCAATTTAAAAGCAACCATTGAATCACAAGTACAGTGGAAAAGGGTTACTTATCATTAGGTCTTGAA
The DNA here is from genome assembly GCA_030737835.1 of Acorus gramineus. NCBI lineage: Eukaryota > Viridiplantae > Streptophyta > Magnoliopsida > Acorales > Acoraceae > Acorus > Acorus gramineus. The sequence goes on along the minus strand of JAUJYN010000026.1, from coordinate 1,245,261 downwards.
AAATAAAAGAACAAGAAGAAAGAAGAAAAAGAAAAACATCAATGAGATAATTAATATCTATGGTGCTCAGAACAAAGAGCTTATCAATCATTATGTTGAAATTTAAAGACCAATTCAACAGTGATAGAGTGAAAGCCTCCCTGTAAAAGATAGTAAGTAAGCTGGAATATCACATATAAATCCCATGAGGTAATAAAGTGAACATCCAAATATCTTGCTGTCATAGTAGACTATTTTAGTTTTGATTCAGTGTCTTAAGGGAGAACTAACCATTCGATAGCAATTAGAAGGAAAATTCTTACTTAGGAGTCTGAACCTCTTGAGTGTTGTTCAGATTTTCACGAGCACACAATGTCATTACATTGAGGATGTTTTTGAAAGTAATTTAATATCTTGAGTTCTATGATACTATCATGGGATTATGGCAGAAATTCAAAAATTCAAAAAAAAAAAAAAGGAATTTTGTGGGTAGATTCGCTGCAAACCCTCATGAGTCAAACTCGTCCACTAGGGGTGACCTAGAGGTTTAAGGGCTTGTTGCATATGCTAAATGCAACCGTGAGTGTTGTGCCTCTGTCATTTGGAGCGCTCTGTTTGAAAATTGGGTACATAATTTTTTTCCTAGAAGTTATGTATTTCCAATTCGGTATTTGGATTTGATTTTGTTAAAATCCAAGATGAAGAGGTTTAAATATGATTTTATTATGAGATGTCCAGTTTTGAGTTAGCTTCCACACAGAAGTGGAATTAGATCAACTGGATTCTTGTAGTAAAAGTTATGGGTATTTTGCCAAGTATACCCTAGGGATGGAAATTCTGGCCGCAGCCCTGCTCCATGTTTAGCTCTAATTTAGGAATAGCTGGAGAGATTATTTGATCTTGGCATGAACATGAAAGTTGTAGATAATCCTCTTGGCTTTCCAACGGTTTTGGAATTGTCCAATTCGGAGCTATATTGAGGAAGTTATGACTGTTCCAGTGGAGCATGCGCAGAATTTCTAGTCAAGGAGTGACTAGGTCATTCCCCCTTAAGATATTTGTGATAAATATCCCCTCCCTCTCTCTTCCCCTCTCACCCCCACGTCGACTAGCTTTCTTGCCCTCTCTTTTCTTTTTCCAAAGCCCCACCAAGTGTTTGTTGTTATGCCTCAAAGAGAGGAAGAGAAGGAGATGGTGGAGAAGGAAGAGAAGGTTGGTTTGGTTGTTGTTGTTTGTTTCTTCCCTTCTCTCAAGCTCCCTTTCTCATGATCTTTCCCCCCCCTCTGATTGCAGCCATAGAGGGCTGAGGAGGCCGAGGAGGTGGTGGTGGTGGTGGTGGCGGTTGAGGTGGTCGCGGGTGCGTCGAGGGCCCCCGAACCTCCCCCTTTCGTTCCCCCTCCAAGGTGAGCTCCTTCCCCTTCTTTTCTTGGTTTTTATGGCTTAAGGGGTTGTGGGAAAGTCATGCATGCTAGGTAGATGGGCTAGGGTGTGTGTGAGGGGTTGGGAAGGGTTAAAAAGAGGATAGGATGGGCTGGGCGCGTGCGCAGGCGGGCACTGGTAGGCCCAATCGGGCGCGCAGACGCGCGCGGGCGCCTGCGCGCTGGTGCGCGGGTGCGCGCGGGAGTGCTTGCGGGTGCGCGCGGGTGCAGGTGCAGGCGGGGGTGCGCGCGGGAGTGCACGCGAGCATGCGTGCGCCTGGGCATGCGCCTGGGCGCGAAGCAGGGGACCAGTGTGCGCGCGTGCGTGCGCGTGCTGGGGCGTGAGCGGGGTGCTGTGCGAGGGCACGGGCTGGACGTGCAGTGCGCGCGGGCGCGCGCGAGCGTGCGGCAGCGCGTCTGGGCGCGCGGCAGTGCGCCGATGGTGCTGGGGTGCGTGCGTGCGTGCGCATTCGTGCGTGCGCGTGCGGGGGGCCATGCGTGTGGCTGCTCAAGGGTTCGGGTTGGTGTCGGGGCACTCGGACTCGCGTGCGTACGTGCGTGCTCGCATGCGTGCGAGCCCGTATGCATGCTTGTCCGTGTATTGGGTATTTCTAATGTTTTCTATGTGTAAATTGTGTTGTTTCTCACCAGTTGGATGCCCCTACCTTGCAGATCTCGTCGGATGGGATGCGTGAGGTCCCGGGTCGTAAGGTGAGTGGTTTGATTCGAATCCCTCCCCTCTCTAGGGATGCGCTCGACCCGCGTAGATTCGCGTCGCGCATCGATGGGGCCCCCTAAATAATATGTAGATATTTTGCATGTTAGGGATATACATCCATGTATCGTGTATAGAGGCCCGTACATGCCTGGACGCCATGTCCTGTACTTAAAGCCTTGATCTATGCATGATCAATATGATGTATCCATGCCACCTTAGACTTGTATGCTAGGGATATGCACCCTTATGTTGTGGATAGAGGCCTATACATCGGGATACTATGTTTCCATGCTAGGAAAGCCTCGACCTATGCATGCTTCCCATTTAGATTAATTTATTTAAATCAAATGCGAGCTTATGATTATTAGCATGCCTTAGAGAATATTATAACCGTGTTGTTATAATATATGTCTCCCCGCATCTTAGTTATGCGCCCTGGAGGAATTATGAAGAATTCATGACATTAGTAGAGTTGCAATCTGTGTCAGCGGATCCAAGTGGATCGTATCCGTGTGGGTAGGCTGTTTCTCTTCCCTTCGTTGGATCCGTGTATGGACTCCTCAGCGTTAGACAGGCCATCCTGACATAGGGCTCCAATCAGTAGGTACCTCCTGATTGTGTTTCGGACCGTGCTGAATCGTGGGAGTAGACCAGGTGATCTACGGAGTGGAGGAGAGGCTATCGGTGGACCAAGGGTGATTAACAGCCTAGTCAGTCCCAAGAGACCATGTCACCCCTTCGAGGGTGAGGGTGAGGGTGTGGTGGGTCGGCGATGTAACGACCCACTGGATTGTGTAGTTACTCCCGTTTAGGGACTATGACTACTTTAAGGTTAATATGATGGTGTTGGTTGCTGTTATGCATATGTGTGATATCTCGATGAACGAGTATCGAGAGTGGTTGTTTTCCATTGGGTTTCGCTTTGCGAACATGGGATCGTTCTCCCCGGCGTTGGCTAAACCTGTCAGAGGACTAGGCGGAGGCGACGAGGGTGGGAGAGGCTGAGTTGAGGAGATCGGGTTGTAGATACTACCCGGGAGAGGGTTATTGAATGATGTCGCGAGTGTGTAATCGTTCTCCCCTTCGTTGGATCCGAGTAGTGACATCCCCGGCGTTAGACAGGCTATCCTGACAGAGGGCTCCCATCAGTAGGCACCTCTTGATGTGTTTCAGATTGTGCTGAATCGTGGGAGTATACCAGGTAAGCTACGGAGCGGGGAGAGGCTACCGGTGGACCAGGGGTGTAGAGCAGTCTAAGTCTCTCCCAAAGTCCCAAAAATGTCTCCTTTTAGGAGTGAGGGTGTGGATGAGGCAAAGACGCGTCACCTCGTGACCCATTCGTTGTTCGACCGTTCCCATCGATGTTGGGTGTCTCGTAATGGATGGTGAAGGACATCGATGGGCGATTATCTAGATGTAGATGATCCAGTAGTGTTGAGTGGACCAGTAAATCCGGGTCTCTTCGACCGACGGCATGGTCCCTGGACCAGTAAATCCGGGTCTCTTCGACCGACGGCATGGTCCCTGGACCAGTAAATCTGGGTCTCTTCGACCGACGGCATGGTCCCTCAACCAGTAAATCCGGGTCTCTTTGACCGACGGTATGGTCTCTCCCCATAAGTCCCAAAAGACTCCCTCCGGGAGTGAGGGTGGGGGTGAGGTTGGTCGCGCCGCCGCGTGACCCAGTTATCTATTGGGTTTGTACCCATATTTTTCCTTGGAAAAGGGAACTGATTATGTATTGAACTGTAGAATGGTGATTGGTTTCCAGCCACTCACTGAGCTTGTAGCTCACCCCTCGCATACTGTTTCTTTTCAGGGGCAGTGTTGGGCGTGGAACTGGAGCTTCCTGTGGCGTGGTCTTATGGGCGTGGAGCGTTCTGTCGGCGGGTGGCGTGTGAGAGGCTGTCAGCATTCCTAGAGTCATTTTATGCTTTGTAAATCGTGCATGTGGCACAGGTTGTATTTTCTTTGGTCTAGACTTGGCTTCCACAGGACATTGATTGTGTATTCGGGTCTGTAATAATGTTTTTGATTTACAGACATTGTTATATATTATGCTTCCGCTTTTCAGTCAGTTATCATTATCTTGCTTTGCCACCTTGTGTATTGTTGTTGGTGTCCTTATTGACCTCAGGTATTGATAGCTGATATTATATTTTATTTTGCCACGTCTCGGGGACGCCTGGGGCGTGATAGTGAGAGCCTGTGAAAGTGGCCTTATCCTTGTTTTTAATTTTGTATAATCACTTTAGTTGCTAGAGGACTAGCAAAATCTAGGTTTGGGGGTATTTGATAAGCGTAATATTTGCACATTTAATCCCCTTAATTTAGTTTTCTATTTCCTAATTTTATGCGTAATAATGACTAATATTCAAAATTTATTTGTTATTGCAGGTAATTGAGATAAATGATGATTATCAATGCAAAATATTCTATAAAGCATTTAAAGATATGAAGGAGAATTAAGAGGATTCTTGAAGATCCAAAATTATGCTAGATAAAGATTTGGTGAAGAGAGAATCAAAAATCAAAATCCAATAAAATATTCTTCAAATCAATGTTAAAACCGTCCCACCATTTTAACCATAACTTTTACCTCAAGTATCATATTGTCACGCCCCAGGGCGGCCGTCCCCGAGACGTGGCAATATATATAATATCAGCTATCAATACCTGAGATCAACAAGGACTCCAACAACAACACATAAGGTGGCAAGGCAAAGATAAATGATATCTAACTGAAAAGCGAAAGCATAAAATATCAACAATGTCTGTAAACCAAAAATATTATTACAGACTCGAATACACAATCACTGTCCTGTGAGAGCCAAGTCTAGTCCAAATAAAATACAACCAGTGCAACACGCACGATTAACAATACCTCAATGACACTAGGACTGCTGACAACCTCGCACTCGCCAACCGCCAGACGAGATGCTCCACGCACGCAAGACCACGCCATAGGGAAACTCTAGCTCCACGCCCAACTTCGCCGCTATGGAAGAAACAGTATGCAAGGGGTGAGCTACAAGCTCAGTGAGTGGCTGGAAACCAAACACCATTACAACAATTTAATGCAAGGCAATTTCCTTTCAAGGAAAAACATGGGTAGAAACCCAAAGGATAACAAGGTCACGCGACAGCGCGACCATACCTCGCCCTCACCCTCACTCCCAGAGGGAGACTCTTGGGGAGGAACAACTGTTAACCATAACACATGGTGTTATTGGATAACGAGATACAACGAGTCCATCCGCTACGAGTTAGAGGTACACTACGATACCTCAAGCGTTAGGAGTAACCTACCCAGAGTATACTCGATGGGTATAAAAGTTATGTGACTACATGACTTCAACTCATCCTCACCCTAGCCCCCGGAGAGATGACCCTAGGGACTTTGGGGATAAATCCGTTTGCTCTACACCCTTCATCATCCGGTAACCCTCTCCTAGATAGCCTCTACCTGGTGTACTCCCATGATTAGTACATCTTGCCGCATGCATCGATAGTACCTATAGGTGGGGGCCCTCTGTCAGGACAGCTACAACGCCGGGCAGCATCAACACGAATCCGATGAAGGGGAGAACGATTCCACGCTCGCAATATCATTCGTTAGCCCTCTCCCGGGTAGCCTCTACCTGGTATACCCCCATGATCAGTACATCTTGCCGCATGCATCGATAGTACCTACAGGTGGGGGCCCTCTGTCAGGACAGCTACAACCCGGGCCGCTTCAACACAGACGACATTGGGAGGAAACACTCCTTGTTCGCAAATCGAACCTATTGGAAAAACAACTACTCTCGGTAATCGCCTACTGATGCTATCGAATACATATGAACTCCCACACAGATGCGTTGCTCCAACGCAGGGAGTTACCTCGGCTCTCGCACCAAAAATAAGCCCAAGGCATAACCCAAAGGGCGGTTCATACCCCTGCCTAGGATGGGTAAGCCTAGCTTAAACACGATAACCACCGGTTCAAAACACTTGTGTAACATCGAATTCTCCTGAATTCAAACAAGTGCATCACACAGATGCAGGGTGGCAATTACATCGCTTGCGCTCTAACTAACTAAGATACAACACGACAACGTGTCACGCCCCAGGGTGGCTGTCCCTGTGACGCGACAAGTGTATATATAATATCAGAATCTACGCAGGAGGTCAATAATATACCATAAACAAGCAACTAGAATGACACACAAACAACAAAGAGGCTGACATGATATATACACCAAATGCAGAAGCGAAAGACTGAATCTGTAAATAAAACATACTACAGACTCGATACACAATCATCTGTCCCGTGAGATCCAATATATATAAAGACATCCAAATAAAATACAACCGCATGCCCAAGCATGAAAATATAATGCATACAATCAAAAAAGGGTGCTGATAGCCTCTGGTACTCGCGGGACGTAGCGCTACTCCGCTAGTGATGAAATCCCTCGAGGAGCTCCTCCTTCAAGTCCGGCTCAGATAATACTGGAGAATAATAATTATGCGAGGGGTGAGCCACACGCTCAGTGAACAGCACAACCCATGCATCACAGCTATATTAACCACAATTAAACAACAACCAGCCTCAAAGTGGCATAACAACATAAAACCAGGGGTTCGTACATCGCCGAACCACCACACCCTCACCCTCACCCCTCAATAGGTGATATAGGATATTGGGACATACTAATCTAATAATCATCCTTAGACCACAATTCCACAAACCAGCGGGTCACCTCATTGCTGACCCACCACACCCTCACCCTCACCCTCACCCCTCTATGGGTGACATAGGATATTGGGACTGACTAGGCTGTTGGTCACCCTTGGTCCACCGATAGTCTCTCCACCACTCCATAGGCCGCTTGGCCTTCACCCACAACTTCAGCACAGTCCGTCACAAATATCGGGAGGCGCCTACTGATGGGAGCCCTCGGAAGGGACGGCCTTTCTAACGCTGGGGCAGTCTCTACACGGATCCAACGAAGGGAAACAGAACAGCCTATCCATCGCATATGATCCACTCGGATCCGCTGAAATTCTTAACTAAAGAAAAGAAACCTTGGGAGGGCACCTTGAGGTCCCGATATAGGATACCCCGACAACCAAACAAGGAACACGGAGTACCCTAGCCCGGGTCTCAACGCTGACTTCGCAAGGCCCTTTAATCCAGAGAAGGGAGACTCTACGGATGTCATGAATTCTTCAGAATTCCTCCAGGGCGCATAACCAGGATGCGGGGAAACAGATCATATAATAACAAGGGTGGAACATTATTGGGGAAAAGAACCTTGGGAGGGCAGCGTGAGGTCCCGATATAGGATACCCCGACAACCAAACAAGGAACACGGAGTACCCTAGCCCGGGTCTCACCGCTGTCCTCGCGAGGCCCCTCCCCTATAATATTCACTAAGACAGGATAATAATCACATGCTCGCATTTTATTTAAATAAAATAAACTAAATGGGAACATGCATCGGTCGGGGCTTTCCTAGCATGGAAACATGATAACAGGGTGCATGGTTCTTATACGGGTCCTAAGGGTATAAGTCCCTAGCATACAAATCTAGGGTGGCATGCATACTACATATTATCATGCTTACATAATTTTCATATTAAACAGGTTAATATTTACTATGGTGCCCCAGGGGAGGACGGTACACGCCCAAGTGCATGTAACGCCTCCCTACTGGGTTGGATCGTCCCACTCACCAATATCCGGGTCGTCGCGCGACCGTCCGTCCAGATCTGCAAGACAGGCAATAAATTGGTGAGCAAAATACATAAATACACCAAATACACCTAAAATACCTAACACTCGGACAAACGTACATACGGCCCGTACGCACGCGTATCCGAGCATCCCGACTCACTCCCGAGCCCCCTCCCGGGCAGCCGCACGCACGGCCACCCGCCTCGGGCGCACAGCCGAGCCCCGGCCCGCGCGCCCGGACAGCCTGCCGAGCCTCTGCCCGCAAGCCCGGACACGCCGCACGCCCCGCGCTGGCCCTCGCGCACACCGCATGCCCCGCGCGCCCAGCGCCTCGCCCCGCGCGCACCACTGCTCACCTCACTGTGCGCACGCCTGCGCCTCTGCCCAGCGCCCCACGCGCTTGCTCCTGCACGGTGCTCAGCGCCCCAGCGCCCAGCACCCTCGCCCAGCACACCCACGCCCAGCACACCCACGCCCAGCATCCAACACAGCCAGCACGCCCACGCCCAGCATCCAACACAGCCAGCACGCCCACGCCCAGCACGCCCAGCGCCCAGCACCCGGGACCCTCACCCAGCGTCCGCGCGCACGCTCGGCAGCACGCGCCCAGCGCGCCTGCCAGCCTCTGCGCCGCTTGCCCGCGCTGCCTGCCTGCGTGCATCGTCGAGTGGCCCGAGCACCGCTCGCCTACTGCCTGAGCACTGCCCGCCCGCTGCCCGAGCACGGCCTGCCAACTGCCCGCCTACCCAGCGCGCCCAGCACGCCCCCTGCACCACCCGAGCGCACGCCCGCGCGCACGCCCGCGCGCACGCGCTCGCGCGCCCGGCCACCTGGTGCGCCTGCTGCCAACCTACCCGGGACAGCCAACCTCCCTGCCCGGGACTGCCTAACACCCTGCCCGACCACCCAAACTCCTCTCACCGGCCACCAACGGCCACCCACAGCCGCCGACCACCACCCAACCTCAAATCCACCCTCCTAACAAGCATCTAAGCAAGAAAGGAAAGGAAAAAGGGCTTACCAAGGGAAAGCAAGGATGCTCGGTTGCTCTCCGCGCACCGAAACCTCTCCCCAAAGGCCTCCAACGCCGGGATCTCCCTTGGCCCTTGAAATGGCCCAAATCAGGGGAGAAAAGAGGGGGGATGAAGGGGCCAAACTTCTTGGAATTCGAATCCGAGAACACCGGGGCGTAGATCGGGACCGGATCTAACCTTTCTATGTTATGGGTTTTAACCGGGGCGTAAGTCCTCTAGGTGGCTCAAATCTAAGAAAAGGAGAGAGGGGGAGAGAGAAATCTCATGGAAGAAGATGATGAATAGTGAAGGCAACTTTTCATCCCACTTAAATAAGTCAAACCCCATTTAGATTAGGGTAAACAAGATTAATTAGGGCTTAAGCTAGGTTTAGGTTAACTTAGGTGAGGTTTGACCCTAGTCAACCCAACCACACTAAAAGCCAAAACCATTTGACCAAGTCAAGGTCCTCATTGACCAAGTCAAAGTCTCCCAATGACTTCTCGCTCGGTCAAAACCCAGATACGCCGCGAAACTGCGAAATTCAGAACGTTACCGGAATTCAACAAAATTTTCGTGAGAGGCCTAAAATGACACCAGGACAGCTAATATGCAGTTAGATTTTCAATCGGAGCCCTCAATCTCAAGGCGATAGCTAACAGCCCAAAATTTTAGCGGTTCCGATCGAAAAACGAAAAAAATTGAAAAACTGCCAGAATGTCCCAACGGTTACCAGAAGGTTAAAAGTGACACATATATAACACAACGGGTCATACCCACGCGTAGCACAGGTAGGCACGATTAGTCTAACATGCGCAATTATAATAGGAGAATTCTATCACACCTATATACATGGTCCACATGCATGATAACATAAATCATGCAAGCACGCAACATACAACCTAACATGTGTTGGACATCACCAACTTAAAAGGGCAACGAAGGGTTAAGCGCGATCTCACGCATAAATAGGCACATGCCAGTCTTCCCAAGCAAACCTGAGTCAAGCAGGAACCACATCTACTTACTCCGTTCGCGCAAAGAGAGAGGGGGAGAGAGAGATGTAGCCTCATCATCTCACGAAGGTCATAGCTTTGCCCCCAACAAGATGGGCGCAACAACTACACCACGCCCTCAAGTCTTTATAACAAGGGAACATTAGGCCTGTACCCAAATATTAACCCAAGCTTGATTATGCTAGATATAATTAATGTAAGGGTAGTATTACAAGCCTACCTAAGGCATGCCATATTCTATACATCCGTACACCACACATAAAGCAAGCCCAAACCAGAGGGGGCGCATGTAACACAATCATTCTTAAACGAATACCATACATAGACAACTACATGGTAGAATAGGGGGTTCTACCAATATAGGAGCTATACAGTCCTAGCATGCAATATCTTACATAATATGGGTGCCAAGATGCACCATGGATGCGCAATACATGACTACATGCATCTAACGCTTCCCGAAGGGTTGGATCAAACCACTCACAAATATTCGAATCGCCGCGCATCCGGTCTACGAGATCTGCAAGACACAACACAATATAGATAAACCACATGCTCAAATTCAATATGAAGTTTCCTAACACATATGTAAGCCTACTTCATGGAGAAACCAACTCTTAATATTGCCTATAACATGCATAAATAACTCATTGACATGGCCATGTAAAATTGGTGCATCTACAGCAAATAGCCTTACTCTTTGAGCTCCACAGCATCAAATACACATCTACAAATTATGAAATAAATCACACACATTCTATGACATGTGGGGATCATAATCCTTGAAGACATCATAACCTAATGTATCCTCTACATTCCTGAAATAAAATGTGTCCAGAAACTAATCAAATCCTATGCGAATCTGGACAGGCCAAGCAAATCAGGCTATAACTTACAACACAGATCATAAACCGATACCAAATTTCCTATATAGCATATAGACACATGAAGGATCATATCATATGCAGAGACAATGCTCAGACTATGCCTCTAAATACTAGTTCCACAAAGATCTTCACAAGACAGAAATATGCCTTACTAACACACATGGCCACCACCAGTCATGCGTAAACACAAACAACTCATGTGCAGAAATTACACATAATGTCACACCCCAGGGCGGCCGTCCCCGAGACGTGGCAATAATAAAATATCAGCTATCAATACCTGAGGTCAATAAAGACTCCAACAACAACACACAAGGTGGCAAAGCAAGGATAATGATAACTGACTGAAAAGCGGAAGCATAATATATAAACAATGTCTGTAAACCAAAAACATTATACAGACTCGAATACACAATCACTGTCCTGTGAGAGCCAAGTCTAGACCAACAAAAATACAACATGTGCCACATGCACGATTTACAATACATACAATGACTCTAGGACTGCTGACAGCCTCGCACTCGCAACCCGCCAGAAGAACGCTCCACGCCCATAAGACCACGCCACAGGAAAGCTCCAGCTCCACGCCCAACACTGCCCCTGAAAAGAAACAGTATGCGAGGGGTGAGCTACAAGCTCAGTGAGTGGCTGGAAACCAATCACCATACAACAGTTCAATACATAAACAATTTCCTTTCAAGGTAAACATGGGTGGAAACCCATGGATAACAGGGTCACGCGGCGGCGCGACCAACCTCACCCTCACTCAGAGGGAGACTCTTGGGACTTTTGGGAGAGACCATACCGTTGGTCAAGAAGACCCGGGATTACTGGTCCACACAACACGACTGGATCACCAACCTCACCCTCACCCTCACTCCCGGAGAGAGACTCTTGGGGCTTTTGGGGAGAGACCATACCGTTGGTCGAGGAGACCTGGGATTACTGGTCTACGCAACACTACTGGATCATCTACATCGAGATAACTGCCCAATGATGTCTTTAAACATCGATACGAGACCGGACCCAACAACTATGGGAACGGACGAACAACGAATGGGTCACGAGGCGACGTGTCTTCACCTCATCCTCACCCTCACTCCCGGAGGGAAACTCTTGGGACTTTTGGAAGAGACTTAGACTGCTCTACACCCTTGGTCCACCAGTAGCCCTTTCCTCGGGTAGCCTTTCCCTGGTATACTCCCATGGTTAGTACGTTCCCGAATGCATCGCTAGTATCTACAGATGGGAGCCCTCTGTCAGGACAGCTTTTTCCAACCCGAGAAGTTCCTACATCGGATCCGACGAAGGGGATCACATATCGATAATCACATATCGATGATAGCGAACACTATTGTACTCCCACATGGTTGCGTCGCTCGGACACAGGGGGGTGTCACGCCCCAACTACCGGCTTAACAATCCGATAAGATAATGAATTCTCCTGAATTCCAAACGAGTGCATCGCTTGGATGCACGGGGCGATTACATCGCTAGCCCTCTAACTAATAAGGTACAACTGAACAGCGGGTCATACCCACGCCTATCCCAAATAGGCCTGATTAGTTTTAACATGCGCATATATTTTATAGGAGAATTTAATCTTAGCTATGTGCATGAACCATATGCACAATCATCTAATAATTATAGGGACACTCCCTAACATGGATTACATCATAATAATTCATACAACATGCATACATAGTCATTAATCACATAAACATACAAAATATACTCTTAACATCCGTTGGATATCGCCAACTTAAAAGAAAGGGGCAAGCGCGATCTCGCGCACTAACAGGTGCATGCCAATATTCCAAACGAACCTGAGTTGAGTAGGAAATCACATCTACTTACTCAGTTCGTTCAGAGGGAGAGGGCGGGGGAGATCATCATCTCATGAAGCTGGTCATAGCTTTGCCCCATTAGCATGGGCGCAACAACTACACCACGCCCTCGAGTCTTATCGCAAGGGAATATTAGGCGGTTGCCCGTTATTAACCCAGACTTATTCATGTTCGATATTCCAATTAATATGGTGGGAATAGTATTACAATATCATAATGACCCCAAATTTCATATATAACATCTAGACACATAGCTGATCAAATCATAAGAAGACATAATCCTAAAAATATGTCTCTAAAAACTAGATTCACTGATATCTTTAAAAGACAGTGTGCTGCATTACCAAAACAGGGGAAGGGAAATGGGGAGATGCGGGGTTCTCGACACACCCACTGTCACGCCCCAGGTGTCCCCGAGACGTGGCAAAATAATAAAATATCATATCAGCTATCAATACTTGAGGTCAATAAAGACTCCAACAACAATACACAAGGCGGCAAAGCAAGGATAATGATAACTGACTGAAAGGCGGAAGCATAATATATAAACAATGTCTGTAAATCAAAAATATTATTACAGACCTGAATACACAATCACTGTCCTGTGAGAGCCAAGTGTAGACCAAAGAAAATACAACCTGTGCCACATGCACGATTTACAGAACATAAAATGACTCTAGGAATGCTGACAGCCTCGCACTCGCCATCCGCCGGCAGAACGCTCCACGCCCATAAGACCACGCCACAGGAAAGCTCCAGCTCCACGCCCAACACTGCCCCTGAAAAGAAACAGTATGCGAGGGGTGAGCTACAAGCTCAGCGAGTGGCTGGAAACCAATCACCATACTACAGTTCAATACATAATCAATTTCCTTTCAAGGAAAACATGGGCGGAAACCCATGGATAACTGGGTCACGCGGCGGCGCGACAAACCTCACCCCGACCCTCACTTCCGGAGGGAGTCTTTCGGGAATTTTGGGGAGAGACCATACCGTCGGTCGAAGAGACCCGGATTTACTGGTCTGGAGAGAGACCATACCGTCGGTCGAAGAGAGCCGGATTTACTGGTCTACTCAACACTACTGGATCATCTACATCTAGATAATCTCTCAAACGATGCCTTTAAACATTGATACAAGACCGGACCCAGCAACTATGGGAACGGTCGAACAACGAATGGGTCACGCGGCGATGTGTCTTCAGCTCATCCTTACCCTCACTCCAGGAGGGAGACTATTGGGCTTTTGGAAGAGGCTTAGACTGCTCTACACCCTTGGTCCACCGGTAGCCTCTCCCGCGTAGCCTCTACCTCGTATACTCCCACTATCAGTACTCTTCCGAACGCGTCGGTGGTACCAACGGACGGGAGCCCTCTGTCAGGACAACTGTAATCGCCGGGAAGTCCCTACTCGGATCCAACAAAGGGGAGAACCATTCCCACGCCCGTAACATCATTCGTTAACCCTCTCCCGGGTAGTATCTACAACCCGATCTCCTCAACTCACCGCTCTACACCCTTGGTCCGCCAGTAGCCCTTTCCTCGGGTAGCCTCTACCTGGTATACTCCCACGATCAGTACTCTTCCGAATGCATCGGTGGTACCTACGGATGGGAGCCCTCTGTCAGGACAACTAAACCCGAGAAGTTCCTACATCGGATCCAACGAAGGGGAGAACGATCCCATGTTCGCAAAGCGAACCCAATGGAAAACAACTACTCTCGATACTCACTTATCGAGATATCAAAACACAGGCATAACAATAATCAATACACTCATATTAACCTTAAAGTAGTCATAGTCCCTATACGGGAGTAACTACACAAGTTAGAGGGTCGTAACATCGCCGATCCACCCCACGCTCACCTTTTAAGGGGGTGTCATGGGCCCTTTCAGACTAGACCGCTCTCCACCCCTGGTCCACCCGGTAGCCTCTCCCACACTCCGTAGCCTCTACCTGGTATACTCCCACAATCAGTACTCTTCTGAATGCATCGGTGGTACCTACGGATGGGAGCCCTCTGTCAGGACAGCTTTCCAACGCCGGGGAGTCCCTACATCGGATCCAACCAAAAGGAGAAGACAGCCTACTCGCACGTATACGATCCTCTTGTATCCGTCAGCAACGATTTGTAACACTACTAATGTCATGAATTCTCATGAATTCCTCCAGGGCGCATAACTAAGATGCGGGGAAACATATATTATAACAACTAAGTTATAATATTCTCTAAGGATTGCATATAACGAAATATTCACATTTGATTTAAATAAATTAAACTAAATGGGAAACATGCATAGATAGGGGCTTTCCAATCAAGGGACATGGTGTCTAGGCATGTATGGGCCTCTATACATGATATATGAGTGTATATCCCTAGCATACAAGGTCTAATGTGGCATGGTTACATCATATTAATCATGCATTGCATAGTTTTTCATACTATAGCTAGGGGGCCCCATCGATGCGCGACGCGCGTCTATGCGGGTCGAGCGCATCCCTAGAGAGAGGGGGGGGGGATTGGAATCGAACCACTCACCTTACAACCCGGGACCTCGCGCATCCCATCCGACGAGATCTACAAGGTAGGGGCATCCATTTTGGTGAGTAATAACACAATTTACACATAGAAATCATTAGAAATACCAAATACTCGGACAAGCATGCATACGGACTCGCACGCATGCGAGCACGCACGTACGCACGCGAGTCCGAGTGCCCCGACACCAACCCGAACCCTCGGGCAGCCACACGCATGGCCCCCCGCCCCCGCACGCACGCATACGCACGTACGCACTCGCCCCAACACCTTCGGCGCCCTGCCGCGCGCCTGCCCGCCCTCCCAGACGCGCTGCCGCGCTCGCGCGCACTGCGCGTCCAGCCTAGCGCGTACCCGCGTGCACTGCGCCCCAGCGTAGCACTCTGCGGGCACGCCCCAGCACGCGCACGCACGCGCGCGCCAACACTGGTCCCCAGCCCCGCGCCCACGCGCATGCCCAAGCGCACTACACCGCGTGCCCCCGCTCGCGCCAGCACCCGCGCGCACGAGCCCGCCGCGTCTGCGCGCCCGTCTGCGTCCTGCTGCGCGCGCATGCGCGCAGACAACCCCAAACGCGCGCCCAGCCAACCCTTACCCCTTTTTAACCCTCTCCAACCCCTCACACACACTCTAACCCCTATGCATAGCATGCATGACTTCCCCAACCATCCCAACAGCCCTTACAAATCAAAAAGAAGGGGAAGAGGACTTACCAAAAGAGGGAAACGGAAAGGGGGAGGTGCGGGGCTCTCGACGCGCCCACGACCACCTCAACCACCACCACCACCACCACCTCTTCAGCCTCTCCTCAGCCTCCTCCTTGGCTAAAAATCAGGGGGGAAGGATCATGAGGGGGAGCTTGAGAGAAGAGAAGATCAACAACAACAATACATGAACAAACCCTCACCAACACTTCCTCCTCCACCTTCTCCTTCTCTTTGAGGAATTTTCACAAACACCTTGGGGGGCTTTGAAAAAGAGAAAGAGAGGCCAAGAAGTTGACGTGGGGATGGGAGGGAGAGAGAGAGAGAGAGAGAGAGAAGATATTTGTTGCACACATAAATATCTAAAGAGGGATGGAAATGACTAAGTCGTCCTTTGACTAGAAATTCTACACATGCTTCACTGGAACAGTCATAACTTCCTCAATATAGCTCCGAATTGCACAATTCCAAGTCCGTTGGAAAGCTAAGAAGATTATCTACAACTTTCATGTTCATGCCAAGATCAAATAATCTCTCCAGATATTTCAAAATTAGAGCTAAACATAGAGCACGGCTGCTGCCAGAATTTCTCTCCCCGGGGTATACTTGGAAAAATACCCATAACTTTTACTACAAGAATCCAGTTGATCTAATTCCACTTCTGTGCGAAAGCTAACTCAAAACTGGACATCTCATAATAAAATCATATTTAAACCTCTTCATCTTGGATTTTAACAAAATCAAATCCAAATGCCAAATTGGAAATACATAACTTCGAGGAAAAAAAATTATGTAGCCAATTTTCAAACAGAGCGCTCCAAATGACACAGGCACAACATTCTTCCCCCCTTAGGAAATTTAGTCATCGAAATTTAAGGAAACCCAAAAGGGAAGACCGAATATAACAAGTATCACGCATAGACCTTTTGCTTCCAAGTGGTCTTTGCACCGGACTGGCGCTACCAACACACTATAATCAAAGGAACGGTCTTAGCGTGGAGCCTCTTCTCATGCTGGTCTCTGACCTCGATCCTGTCACGCCCCAGGCGTCCCCAAAACGTGGCAAAGAAAATAAAATATCAGCTATCAATACCTGAGGTCAATAGAGACTCCAACAACAATACACAAGGCGGCAAAGCAAGATAATGATAAGTGATGGAAAAGCGGAAGCATAATATATAACAATGTCTGTAAATCAAAAACATTATTACAGACCCGAATACACAATCAATGTCCTGTGAAAGCCAAGTCTAGACCAAAGAAAATAAAACCTGTGCCACATACACGATTTACAAAGCATAAAATGACTAGGAATTCTGACAGCCTCGCACTCGCCACTCGCCGGTAGAACGCTCAACGCCCATAAGACCACGCCACAGAAAAGCTCCAGCTCCACGCCCAACACTGCCTTTGAAAAGAAATAGTATGCGAGGGGTGAGCTACAAGCTCAGTGAGTGGCTGGAAACCAATCACCATACTACAGTTCAATACATAATCAATTTCCTTTCAAGGAAAACATGGGTGGAAACCCATAGATAACAGGGTCACGCGGCGGCGCGACCAACCTCACCCCCACCCTCACTCCCGGAGGGAGTCTCTTAGGACTTTTGGAGAGAAACCATACCGTCTGTCGAACAGACCCGGATTTACTGGTCTGGGGAGAGACCATATCGTCGGTCGAAGAGACCCGGATTTACTGGTCTACTGAACACTACTAGATCATCTACATCTAGATAATATCTCAAACGATGCCTTTAAACATCGATACAAGACCGGACCCAACAACTATGGGAACGGTCGAACAACGAATGGGTCACGCGGCGATGTGTCTTCACCTCATCCTTACCCTCACTCCAGGACGGAGACTATTGGGACTTTTG
This sequence comes from Acorus gramineus, assembly GCA_030737835.1. Taxonomy (NCBI): domain Eukaryota; kingdom Viridiplantae; phylum Streptophyta; class Magnoliopsida; order Acorales; family Acoraceae; genus Acorus; species Acorus gramineus. The sequence continues at coordinate 1,227,538 of JAUJYN010000026.1, read as the reverse complement.
GAAGAGGCTTAGACTGCTCTACACCCTTGGTCCACTGGTAGCCTCTCCCGCGTAGCCTCTACCTGGTATACTCCCACTATCAGTACTCTTCCGAACGCGTCGGTGGTACCTACGGACGGGAGCCCTCTGTCAAGACAGCTGTAATCGCCGGTAAGTCCCTACTCGGATCCAACGAAGGGGAGAACCATTCCCACGCCCACAACATCATTCGTTAACCCTCTCCCGGGTAGTATCTACAACCCGATCTCCTCAACTCACCGCTCTACACCCTTGGTCCGCCAGTAGCCCTTTCCTCGGGTAGCCTCTACCTGGTATACTCCCACGATCAGTACTCGTCCGAATTCATCGGTGGTACCCACGGATGGGAGCCCTCTGTCAGGACAACTAAACCCGAGAAGTTCCTACATCAGATCCAACGAAGGGGAGAACGATCCCATGTTCGCAAAGCGAACCCAATGGAAAACAACTACTCTTGATACTCACTTATCGAGATATCAAAACACAGGCATAACAACAATCAACACACTCATATTAACCTTAAAGTAGTCATAGTCCCTATACGGGAGTAACTACACAAGTTAGAGGGTCGTAACATCGCCGATCCACCCCACGCTCACCCTTTAAGGGGGTGTCATGGGCCTTTTCAGACTAGACTGCTCTACACCCTTTGTCCACCCAGTAGCCTCTCCCACACTCCGTAGCCTCTACCTGGTATACTCCCACGATCAGTACTCTTCCGAATGCATCGGTGGTACCTACGGACGGGAGCCCTCTGTCAGGTACAGCCAACGCCGGGGAGTTCATACATCGGATCCAACTAAAAGGACAAGACAGCCTACTCGCACGTATACGATCCTCTTGGAGCCGTCAACAACGATTTGTAACACTACTAATGTCATGAATTCTCATGAATTCCTCCAGGGCGCAAAACTAAGATGCGGGGAAACATATATTATAGCAACAAGGTTATAATATTCTCTAAGGCATGCTTATAACGAAATATTCACATTTGATTTAAATAAATTAAACTAAATGGGAAACATGCATAGATAGGGTCTTTCCAATCAAGGGACATGGTGTCTAGGCATGTATGGGCCTCTATACATGATATATGGGTGCATATCCCTAGCATACAAGGTCTAACGTGGCATGGTTACATCATATTAATCATTCATTGCATAGTTTTTCATACTATAGCTAGGGGGCCCCATCGATGCGCGACGCGTGTCTACGCCGGTCGATTGCATCCCTAGAGAGGGGGGGGCGAATGGAATCGAACCACTCACCTTACAACCCGGGACCTCGCGCATCCCATCCGACGAGATCTGCAAGGTAGGGGCATCCAACTTGGTGAGTAACAACACAATTTACACATAGAAATCATTAGAAATACCAAATACTTAGACAAGCATGCATACGGACTCGCACGCCTGCGAGCACTCACGTACGCACGCGAGTCCGAGTGCCCCGACACCTACCCGAAACCTCGAGCAGCCACACGCATGGCCCCCCGCACGCGCACACATGAATGCGCACGCACGCACGCGGCCCAGCACCCTCGGCGCACTGCCGCACGCCTGCCCACGCGCCCAGACGCGCTGCCGCGCGCGCCCGCGTGCACTGCACGTCCAGCCCGCGTGCCCTCGCAGAACCCCCGCGCACGCCCCAGCACACGCACGCACGCGCACGCACGCGCGCACGCGCACTGGTCCCCATCCCCGCGCCCAGGCGCATGCCCCGGCACACTGCTCTCGCGCCAGCAGCCGGGCGCACCCGCGCGCTCGTGCGCACGGTGTTATATATGTGTCACTTTTAGCCTGCTGGTAACCGTTAGAGCGTTCTGGCAGTTTTTCAGTTTTTACCGATTTTTGATCGGAACCGCTTATTTTTGGACTGTTAGCTATCGTCCTGAGCTAGAGGACTCCGATTGGAAATCTAACTGCATATTTGGTGTCCTGGTGCCATTTTAGGCCTCTCACAAAAATTTCATCGAATTCCGGCATCGTTTCCAAAAATTTCGCAGTTCCGGGGCGTATCCGGGTATTTTAAGTCGCTCACTATATAAGTGGGATCTAAAATTTACGAGTTACTATTCATCATCTTCCCGACCTGCCCTCTCTCTCTCCTCTCCTCCGTTTTTCTTCCGTTTGAGCCCCCTACACCCCTCAAAACCAAAAACCTAAAGCACGGGAAGTGTAGATCGGGTCCCGATCTACGCTCCGGTGTCTTCAAATCCGAATTCCGACGATCCTAGCCTCCCCGACCTCCTCTCTCTCTCCTCTGTTTCGAGCCAAATCGAGGGCCGTGATAGATCGGGGCTTGAGAAGGCTTTTGGGAAGGGTTTCGGCGCGTGGAGATCCACCGGACGCCTCTTCCTCCCCTCGGTAAGCCTCCTTTCCCTCTTTTTTCTTGTCTAGATGATTGCTAGGGGGGGGTTTTGTGGTTGGGAGGTGGTCGGTGGCAGTGGGGGTCGTCGGAGGGTGGTCGAAGGTGGTTGGTGGTGCTCGGGCTGGTGGGAGACGTCCTCGGGCGCAGGCAGCAGCGGCAGCGACCCAGGCGGGGCGCAGGCCGGGCGCGCGCGGGCACGCGCGCGTGCATGCGCGGGCGTGCGTGCGCGCGGCGTGCGCGCGAGTGCGCGCGGGTCTGGTGCGGGGAGCTGCTCGGGCGGCTGTGCGCAGAGCTGGCCGTGCTGTGCTGGTCGTGCGGGCTGGTGCTGGGCGAGCTGGGCGGCTGGTGCTGGGCGGGCTGGTGCGGTGGAGCAGGTCGCGCGGGTGCGAGGTGGTGGCTGAGGCAGCGGAGGGCGTGCGCGAGGTGGTGGCCGAGGTGCTAGGCGTGCGCGAGGCGGTGGCCGAGGTGCTAGGCGTGCGCGGGGTGGTGGCAGAGGTGCTAGGCAGTGCGCGCGGGTGTGCAGAGTGCGCGCGGAGGGCGCGACGAGGCGGCCGTGGTGCGCGCGAGGCGCGGCGGAGCGGCGGAGGTGCGCGCGGGGTGCGCGCGGGGCGAGGAGGCGTGCGCGAGGCGGGCGCGGGGCGCGGCAAGGCAGGGATGGTGTGCGCGGGGGCGAGGCGCCGCGCGCGGGGGCGTGCGGGGTGCTCGCGGGCCAGCGCACGGCGTGCGGGGCGCGTGCGGGCTGCCGCGGCTGGGCTCGGTGGACGCGCGGAGCCCCGGGCGGTGCGCGGAGTGCGCGGGCGGCCGTGCGGGTGGTGGCCGGCCGTGTGGGTGGTTGTCGGAGTGCTCGGGCTAGCGTGCGTGCGGGTCGTATGCACGTTTGCCCGAGTGTTGGGAGTTTAATTATGGGTTTATGTATTTTGTAGTATTTATGGATTTTAACTCACCATATTGATTGTCTGTCTTGCAGATCTAGACGAACGGTCGCGCGACGACCCCGACTCTGGTGAGTGGGACAATCCAACCCAGTAGAGAGGTGTTATACGCACTTGGGCGTATACCGACCTCTCCTGGGGCGTCATGGATTATATTAACCTGTAATAATATGTATTGCATGTGAGCATGATGAAAAATGTAGAATGCATGCTACCCTAGGCTTTTATGTTAGGGACTTGCACCCATAGGATAGGTGTAGAGCCATGCAGCATGTCTTCTGGTTCTCATGCTAGGAAACCCCGGCCTATGCACGCGTCCTACTAGTTTGGTTTATTAAATTAAATGCTGGTATCTGTTAGATCGCATGCCTTAGGATAATATTATAGGGAGGAGCCTTGCGAGGTCAACGCTGAGACCCGTGTTAGGGTACTCCGTGTTCCTTGTTTGGTTGTCGGGATGTCCTGTATCGGGACCTCGGGCTGCCCTCCCAAGGTTCTAGTCCCAATAATATTATATGTAATGATTGTATGATTGGTATAATTATTAGCATAGTTGGTGGATATTATAGGGGAGGGGCCTTGCAAGGACAGCGGTGAGACCCGGGTTAGGGTACTCCGTGTTCCTTGTTTGGTTGTCGGGGTATCCTATAACGGGAACTCACGCCGCCCTTCCGAGTTTCTTTCCCCCAATGATATTCCAGCCTTGCTGATTTTTGTACATGTTCCCGCGTCTTGATGATGCACCTGGTTGAATTCAGAGGAATTCATGACATTTGAGTTGTAATGATATGTAGTCGGCGGATCCGAGTGGATCATATGCGTATGGATAGGCTGTTCTGTTCCCTGCGTTGGATCCGGTAGAGGCTACCCCCAGCGTTAGAAAGGTCGTCCTTCGGAGGACCCACCTCAGTAGGCACCTCCTGATTTGGTTTCGGACTGTGCTGAAGTTGTGGGTGGAAACCAAGCGGCCTATGGAGTGGAGGGAGAGACTATCGGTGGACCAAGGGTGACCAACAGCCTAGTCAGTCCCAAAATCCTATGTCACCCGTGGTAGGGTGAGGGTGAGGGTGTAGTGGGTTGGCGATGAGCGACCTACTGGATTTGTGAATAGATGATTATCAGCCCCAATAGCCTATGTCACCCATTGATGGGTGAGGGTGAGGGTGTGGTGGTTCGGCGAAGTACGAACCACTGGATTATGTTGTTATGTATTGATGGCTGGATAAAAAAATGGAATATTGGTAAATATTGTCTGTGATGCGTGGGTTGTGCTGTTCACTGAGCGTGTGGCTCACCCCTCGCACATGTTTTTCCCCAGTGGTCACTGAGCCTGAGCTAAAGCCGGAGCAGCAGTTGGAGCTTTCCGAGGGATTCCTTCAGTAGCGGAGCAGCGCCACGTTCCGCGAGTGCCAGAGGTTATCAGCATCCCTTCTTGACTGTATGTATTTGATTTCCGTGCTTGGCACGTGTTTGTATATGTTCAGTTGTATTTGTGTATATTGGCTCTCACAGGACAGATGATTGAGTATCGAGTCTGTAGAATGTTTATTCACAGATTCAGTCTTTTGCTTCCGCATTTGGTGTATATATCATGTCAGCCCCTTTTGTTGCATGTGTGTCATTCTAGTTGTCTGTGTATGATATATATTATTGACCTCCTGTGTAGGCTTCTGATATGATACATACACTTGTCGCGTCCTTGGGTTGGCCGCCCTGGGGCGTGACACACGGGCCCGTGCGCGCCAGCGCCTGCGCGCGCACGCGCGCAGACAGCCCCCAACGCGCGCCCACTCAACCCTAACCCCATTTTTGACCCTTCCCAACCCCTCACACACACCCTAACACATCTACCCAACATGCATGACCTTCCCAACCAACCCTAAGCCATAAAAACCAAGAAAAGAAGGGGAAAGGCTCACCTTGGGAGGGGAAAAGAAAGGGGGAGGTTCGAGGGACCTCAACGCACCCGCGACCACCTCAACCGCCACCACCACCACCACCACCTTCAGCCTCGCCTCAGCCTCCTTCATGGCTGCAAACAGGGGGGGGGGAAGTGTCACGCCCCACACGTCCCCGAGACGTGGCAAAATAGAATATAATATCAGCTATCAATACCTGAGGTCAATAAAGACACCAACAACAATACACAAGGTGGAAAAGCAAGATAATGATAACTGACTGAAAAGCGGAAGCACAATATATAACATTGTCTGTAAATAAAAAAACATTATTACAGACCTGAATACACAATCAATGTCCTGTGAAAGCCAAGTCTAGACCAAAGAAAATACAACCTGTGCCGCATGCACGATTTTCAAAGCATAAAATGACTCTAGGAATGCTGACAGCCTCGCACTCACCACCCGCCGGCAGAATGCTCCACGCCCATAAGACCACGCCACAGGAAAGCTCTAGCTCCACGCCCAACACTGCCCCTGAATAGAAACAGTATGCGAGGGGTGAGCTACAAGCTCAGTAATTGGCTGGAAGCCAATCACCAATCTACAGTTCAATACATAATCGATTTCCTTTCAAGGAAAACATGGGTAGAAACCCATGGATAACTGGGTCACACAGCGGCGCGACCAACCTCACCCCACCCTCACTCTCGGAGGGAGTCTTTCTGGACTTATGGGGAGAGACCATACCGTCGGTCAAAGAGACCCGGATTTACTGGTCTAGAGACCATACCGTCGGTCGAAGAGACCCGGATTTACTGGTCTACTCAACACTACTGGATCATCTACATCTAGACAATCACTCAACGATGTCCTTCAACATCAATCACGAGACCAGACCCAACAACTATGGGAACGGTCGAACAACGAATGGGTCATGAGGCGACGTGTCTTCGCCTCATCCACACGCTCACTCTTGAAAGGAGACATCTTGGGACTTTGGGAAGAGACTTAGACTGCTCTACACCCCTGGTCCACCGGTAGCCTCTCCCACCCTCGTGGCCTCCGCCTAGTCCTCTGACAGGTATAGCCAACGCCGGGGAGTTCCTACATCGGATCCAGCGAAGGGGAGAACGTTTCCACGCTCGTAACATCATTCGTTAACCCTCTCCCGAGTAGTATCTACAACCCGATCTCCTCAACTCACCGCTCTACACCCTTGGTCCGCCAGTAGCCCTTTCCCACCCTCGTGGCCTCCACCTAGTCCACTCCCACCATCCGTACTATCCGACACATTGGAGGTACCTACGAACGGGAGCTCTCTGTCAGGTACAGCCAACGCCGGGGAGTTCCTACATCGGATCCAACGAAGGGAAGAACGATTCCACACCCCTGGTCCACCGGTAGCCTCTCCCACCCTCGTGGCCTCCGCCTAGTCCTCTGACAGGTATAGCCAACGCCGGGGAGTTCCTACATCGGATCCAACGAAGGGGGGGGGGGGACGATTCCACGCTCGCGATATCATTCGTTAGCCCTCTTCCGAGTAGCCTCTACCTGGTATACTCCCATGATCAGTACTCCTCCGACTGCATCGATGGTACCTACGGATGGGAGCCCTCTGTCAGGACAGCTACAACCCGGCCTCTTCAACTCGGACAACCTTGGGAGTGAACATTCCATGTTCGCAAAGCAAACCCCATGGAAACAACTACCACTCTGGAGGAGAAGAATATGCGAGGGGTGTGCCACACACTCAGTGAATGGCACAAACTATGCAACGCAACACACTCATATTAACCTTAAAGTAGTCATAGTCCCTAAACGGGAGTAACTACACAAGTTAGAGGGTCGTAACATCGCCAATCCACCCCACGCTCACCCTTTAGGGGTGTCATGGGTCTTTTCAGACTAGGCCGCTCTCCACCCCTGGTCCACCCGGTAGCCTCTCCCACACTCCGTAGCCTCAAACCTGGTATACTCCCACGATCAGCACTGTCCGAAACACATCAGGAGGTGCCTACAGATGGGAGCCCTCTGTCAGGTCGAACAACTTTCCAACGTAGGGGGAGTCCCTACATCGGATCCAACCAAAAGGAGAAGACAGCCTACTCACGCGCGTACGATCTTGTTGGATCCGTCGACAACGATTTCTAACACTACTAATGTCATGAATTCTCAAGAATTCCTCCAGGGCGCATAACTAAGATGCGGGGAAACCTATATTATAACCACAAGGTTATAATATTCTCTAAGGCATGCTTACAACAATATAATCACATAATCCCATCTTGATTTAAATAAATTAAACTAAATGGGAACATGCATAGGTCGAGGCTTTCCTAGCATGAAACATGGTGTCAGGATGCATTTCCCTAGCATACAAGGTCTAATGGCATGGTTATATCTTAGCATTCGATATAAGGGTGCATATCCCTAGCATACGAGTCTAGGGTGGCATGCATATTATTTACATATTATAGCTAGGGGGGGGGGCATCGATGCGCGACGCGCGTCCATGCGGGTCGAGCGCATCCCTAGAGAGGGGGGGGGGGATTGGAATCGAACCACTCACCTTACAACCCGAGACCTCGCGCATCCCATCCGACGAGATCTGCAAGGTAGGGGCATCCAACTTGTGAGAAATAACACAATTTACACATAGACAACATTAGAAATACCCAATACTCGGACAAGCATGCATACGGGCTCGCACGCATGCGAGCACGCACGTACGCACGCGAGTCCGAGTGCCCCGACACCTACCCGAACACTTGCGCAGCCACACGCATGGCCCCCCGCACGCGCACGCACGAATGCGGATGCATGCACACACCCCAGCACCATCGGCGCACTGCCGCGCGCCTGCCCGCGCGCCCAGACGCGCTGCCGCACGCGCGCGCCCGCTCGCGCGTGCCAGCGCGCACCGCGCGTCCAGCCCAGCGCGTACCCACGCGCACCGCACGTCCAGCCCAGCGCGTACCCGCGCGCACTGCGCCCCCCACGCACACCCCAGCACGCGCACGCGCGCGCACTGGTCCCCAGCCCCGCCCCCAGGTGCATGCCCAGGCGCACTGCTCCGCGGGCGCACGCCCGCGCGCACCCGCGCGCACTCGCGCGCACTCCCGCGCGCACTCCTGCGCGCACCCACGCTACCACTCCGGGCGCACCTGCGCACTCGCACGTATGCGCCCGCGCCTGACTGGGCCTGCTTGCGCGCGCCTGCGCGCGCACACGCGCAGACAACCCGAAACGCGCGCCCAGCCAACCCTAACCCTATTTTAACCCTTCCCAACCCCTCACACACACCCTAACCCATCTACCTAGCATGCATGACCCTTCCAACCAACCCTAAGCCCTAAAAATCAAGAAAAGGAGGGGAAAGGCTCACCTTTGGAGCGGAAATGAAAGGGGGAGGCTCGGGGGCCCTCAACGCACCCGCGACCACCTCAACCCCCACCACCACTACCCCCACCTCCTCAGCCTCTCCTCAGCCTCCTCTGTGGCTGAAAAATAGGGGGGGAAGGATCATGAGGGGGAGCTTGAGAGGAGAGAAGACAAGCAACAACAACCACACAAAGACTCACCTTCACTTCCTCCTCCACCTTCTCTTTGAGGACATTAAACAAACACTTGGTGGGGGCTGGTTTGAAAGAGAGAAGGAGAACCAGAAGTAGGCGTGGAAGTGAGAGGGAGAGAGAGGGAGAGAGATGGAGAGAAGATATTTGTTGCACATAAATATCTAAAGAGGATGGAAATGACTAAGTCGTCCTTTGACTAGAAATTCTGCGCATGCTTCACTGGAACAGTCATAACTTCCTCAATACAGCTCCGAATTGCAAAATTGCAAGTCCGTTGGAAAGTCAAGAACATTATCTACAACTTTCATGTTTATGTCAAGATCAAATAATCTCTCCAGCTATTCCTAAATTAGAGCGAAACATGGAGCAGGGCTGCTGCTAGAATTTCCCTCCCCGAGGTATACTTGAAACAATACCCATAACTTTTACTACAAGAATCCAGTTGATCTAATTCCACTTCTGTACGAAAGCTAACTCAAAACTGGACATCTCATAGTAAACTCATATTTAAACCTCTTCATCTTAGATTTTAACAAAATCAAATCCAAATACCAAATCAGGAATACATAACTTCTAGGAAAAAATTTTGTACCCAAATTTTCAAACAGGGCGCTCCAAATGACACAGGCACAACAGGAAGGATCATGAAAAGGGACTTGAGAGAGGAGGATCAACAACACAACACACCCACACGAACCTTCTCTTTTTCCTTCACCTTCTCCTTCTCTTTGGGGAATAAACAGAAACACTTGGGGGGCTTGAGAGAGAGGAAGAGAGAGCTTGAATGTTGACGTGGGGAATGGGAGGGGAAGAGAGAGAGAGAGAGAGAGAGAAGATATTTGTTGCACACAAATATCTAAAAGAGGGGTGGAAATGACTAAGTCGTCCCTTGACTAGAAATTCTGCGCATGCTTCACTGGAACAGCCATAACTTCCTCAATATAGCTCCGAATTGCACAATTCCAAGTTCGTTGGAAAGCCAAGAAGATTATCTACAACTTTCATGTTTATGCCAAGATCAAATAATCTCTCCAGCTATTCCGAAATTAGAGCTAAACATAGAACAGGGCTGCTGCCAGAATTTCCCTCCCCGGGGTATACTTGGAAAAATACCCATAACTTTTACTACAAGAATCCAGTTGACCTAATTCCACTTCTGTACGAAAGCTAACTCAAAACTGGACATCTCATAATAAAATCATATTTGAACCTCTTCATCTTGGATTTTAACAAAATCAAATCCAAATACCAAATTGGAAATACATAACTTCGAGGAAAAAAATTATGTAGCCAAATTTTCAATCAGAGCGCTCCAAATGACACAGGCACAACAGATCCCTTGCTCCACGAACGACAAATCCAGCTCGAGAATGAGACAATCGAACTGAATGACTGAGCAGGATCTTGGACATAACGCCTTGGCCATGAGACAAGGACGACGTCGTGGGCATGAGCCAGCTGTGGGGGAAAGGCTACATGATAAGCCACCTCCCCAATGAACTCAATGACGAGAAATGGTCCCATTAAAAAGCAAACTCAGTAGCCCCGAACGTCGAAATAGAGGGTGCCCTTAAATTGGGACACCTTCACGAAAACATGGTCGCCAAACCCAAAGGTAAGCCTCCTGGCGACGATGACCTGCGTAGCCCTTCTGTCGGTTCTGGGAGGTGCGGATGCGCACACGAACCAACCTGGCCACCGCAAGGTCAAACAACTAACTAATGGCCCCTCTAACTGGCGCTCCTCAACCATCCCAACACAAGGGAGGTATAAAACTGCGCCTGTAGAGTGCCTTTCACAGATCCATCTGGATGCTCGAATGGCAGTCGTCTTGCAGGCATACCCCAACAAATGGGTGGTGCCTCACCCAACTACCCTCATCATCGAGCACGCAGGCACTTAGCATGTCCTCCAAGGTCTGAATCGTCCTCTTTGTCTGGCTGTCCATCGGCGATGAAACGCTATACTTAAATGGAGGCTCGCACCAAAGCCTGCCAAGGCTGTGCCACAACCTCAAAGTAACCCTCGCGTCTCAACCGAAAATAGCGCCGATTGGAGTGCCATGAAGACGAACAATCACGAAGGTGAAAACCCACGTCAAGGCGTCCAGAGACTCAATCAGTCGGATTAGGGAGGGAAGCGCGGACTTAGTCAGTCAGTCAATGATCACCTAGATGGCGTCGTGACCCGAACGTGACATTAGCGAGTCCGCAACAATCCCTGATAACCCACTCCCACGTCCACCGAGGAATCTCGATGGACTGACGCTTTCCACTCAGTGATGATTCTCGAACTTTGCCTTAGGGCATGCTAACCTGGGGAAACAAGGTCACCCATATCACCTTTTCATCGCACTACTAGCAATCTCAGTGCAGACTACCCCAAGGTAGTCCACTGAACCCAATAAACTTTTGAGATCCACGAAGGCATCCGGCGCATTCGTCAACCAAGACGGCAGTACTTAGAACTCGTAGTGCCTAAACGGTCACGAAAGGCCATCTACGGGATGTCCAACTCTCGGATCTCTAACTTGTGGTACCCTTGTACGAAGATCGATCTAACAGCAGACACTCACTCCAAGAGCTGGTCAAATAGATCATCGATTCGCGGCAAAGGTAATTGATCTTCAACCGCCACGGGGGATCAAAACATCACCACGAACAATTAAGTCTAGATTCTGCTCCTCGAGTATGGCTGGCGCTCATGATAACACTTACACGCTTTGTCACACCCCATGCGTCCTCGAGACGTGGCAAAATAAAATGTAATATCAGTTATCAATACCTGAGGTCAATAAGGACACCAACAACAATACACAAGGTGACAAAGTAAGATAAAGATAACTGACTGAAAAGAGGAAGCATAATATATAACAATGTCTGTAAATCAAAAACATTATTACAGACCCGAATACACAATCAATGTCCTGTGGAAGCCAAGTCTAGACCAAAGAAAATACAACCTGTGCCACATGCACGATTTACAAAGCATAAATGACTCTGGGAATGCTGACAGCCTCGCACTTGCCACCCGCCGACAGAACGCTCCACGCCCATCAGACCACGCCACAGGAAGCTGCAGCTCCACGCCTAACACTGCCCCTGAAAAGAAACAGTATGCGAGGGGTGAGCTACAAGCTCAGTGAGTGGCTGGAAACCAATCACCATTCTATAGATCAACACATAATAAGTTCCCTTTTTCCAAGGAAAAACATGGGTAGAAACCCGAGGATAACTGGGTCACGCGGCGGCGCGACCAACCTCACCCCCACCCTCACTCCCGGAGGGAGTCTTTTGGGACTTATGGGGAGGAGACCATACCGTCAGTCGAAGAGACCCGGATTTACTGGTTGAGGGACCATGCCGTCGGTCGAAGAGACCCGGATTTATTGGTCCAGGGACCATGCCGTCGGTCGAAGAGACCCGGATTTATTGGTCCAGGGACCATGCCGTCGGTCGAAGAGACCTGGATTTACTGGTCCACTCAACACTACTGGATCATCTACATCTAGATAATCGCCCATCGATGTCCTTCAACATCCATCACGAGACCGGACCCAACATCTATGGGAACGGTCGAACAATGAATGGGTCACGAGGTGACGCGTCTTCGCCTCATCCACACCCTCACTCCTGAAAGGAGGAAACTTGGGACTTTGGGAGAGACTTAGACTGCTCTACACCCCTGGTCCACCGGTAGCCTCTCCCCGCTCCTTAGGTTACCTGGTATACTCCCACGATCAGCACAGTCCGAAACACATCAGGAGGTACCTACTGATGGGAGCCCTCTGTCAGGATAGCCTGTCTAACGCCGGGGATGTCACTACTCGGATCCAACGAAGGGGAGAATGATTCCACGCTCGCGACATCATTCAATAGCCCTCTCCGGGGTAGTATCTACAACCCGATCTCCTCAACTCACCGCTCTTACCCTTGGTCCACCGGTAGCCTCTCCCACCCTCGTGGCCAGCCAATGCCGGGGAGTCCCTACATCGGATCCAAACGAAGGGGAGAACGATCCCATGTTCGCAAAGCGAAACCCAATGGAAAACAACCACTCTCGATACTCGCTCATCGAGATATCACACACATGCATAACAGCAACCAACACCCTCATATTAACCTTAAAGTAGTCATAGTCCCTAAACGGGAGTAACTACACAAGCTAGTGGGTCGTAACATCGCCGACCCACCCCACCCTCACCCTCACCCTCGAAGGGGTGACATGGTCTTTTGGGACTGACTAGGCTGTTAATCACCCTTGGTCCACCGGTAGCCTCTCCCCGCTCCGTAGCTTACCTGGTATACTCCCATGATTCAGCACAGTCCGAAACACATCAGGAGGTGCCTACTGATGGGAGCCCTTTGTCAGGATAGCCTGTCTAACGCCGGGGATGTACTACACGGATCCAACGAAGGGAAGGGAACAGCCTACCCACACGCATGCGATCCTCTTGGATCCGTCGACAACGCTTCCAAACATTTCTAATGACATGAATTCTCAAGAATTCCTCCAGGGCGCATAACCAAGATGCGGGGAGACATATATTATAACAACAAGGTTATAATATTCTCGAAGGCATGCTTGCAACTATATGCTCACATAATCCCCTAAGATGCGGGGAGACATATACCATAACCACAAGGTTACAATATTCTCTAAGGCATGCTCACATTCTGATTTAATTAGATTAAACTAGATGGGAACATGCATAGCTCGAGGCTTGGTGTCTAAGCATGCATAGGCTGCTATTCATGTTATAAGGGTGCATATCCCTTGCTTACAATGTCTAAGGTGGCATGGATACATCATATTGATCATGCATAGATCAAGGCTTGAAGTACAGGACATGGTGTCCAGGCATGTACGGGCCTCTATACACGATACATGGATGTATATCCCTAGCATGCAAATATCTACGTATTATTTAGGGGGCCCCGCGCGCACCCCCTCTCGCGCCAACACCCGAGCGCACTCCCGCGCACACCCGTTCACCCGCGCGCACGCGCCCGCGCGCGTCTGCGTGCCCGACTGCGCTTGCTAGCACCCGCCTGCGCGCGCGCCTGCTCGCGCACGCGCGCAGACTGCGCCCAGCGCGCGCCCAGCCCGTCCTATTCTCATTTTAACCCTTCCCAACCCCTCACACACACCCTAACACCTCTACCTAGCATGCATGACCTCCCCAACATCCCCCAAACCATAAAAATCAAGAAAAAGGAGAGGAAAGGCTCACCTTTGGAGGGGAATGAAAGGGGGAGGCTCAGAGGCCCTCGACGCACGCGCGACCACCTCAACCGCCACCACCACTACCACCACCTCCTCAGCCTCTCCTCAGCCTCCTCTTCAGCTGAAAATCAGGGGGGGAAGATCCATGCAAGGGAGCTTGAGAGAGGGGAGAACAAACACAACAACACAAAACCTACACCAAGATTCACTTGCACCTCCTCCTCCACCATCTCTTCTCTTTGAGGACTTTAATCAAACACATGGGGGGGCTTTGCAAGAGAGAAAGAGAGACAAGAAATGCAGTCGACGTGGGGGTGAGAGGGGAAGAGAGAGAGAGGAGATATTTATCACAAATATCTAAGGGGGAATGACTAAGTCGCCCTTTGACTAGAAATTCTGCGCAAGCTTCACTGGAACAGCCATAACTTCCTCGATACAGCTCCGAATTGCACAATTCCAAAACCGTTGGAAAGCTAAGAAGATTATCTACAACTTTCATGTTTATTTGCATGCCCGAAATTAGAGCTAAACATAGAACAGGGCTGCTGCCAAAATTTCCATCCCCGGGTTATACTTGGAAAAATACCCATAACTTTTACTACAAGAATCCAGTTGATCTAATTCCACTTCTGTACGAAAGCTAACTCAAAACTGGACATCTCATAGTAAACTCATATTTAAACCTCTTCATCTTGGATTTTAACAAAATCAAATCCAAATACCAAAATCAGGAATACATAACTTATAGCAAAAAATTTATGTACCCAAATTTTCAAACAGAGCGCTCCAAATGACACAGGCACAACACGCTTGGTAAGCCGCTCAACAGCACTTAATCCACAAGACACGCAATAAGGGTTGTCGAACCTCGCCAATTCCTATGCGACGTCATCTATCTCATAGGGCGGTTGAGTCCCATTACGAACGCTAGCATCGCGTCTCCTTATTTAAGACCCATGTGGGGCAAAACTCGACAGTATCCACAACTGTGCTTCACATGCTGCCAGAAGTAGGTCGCTCAACTATAACCATTGGAACTCCAGCATCCTACACTCCATGGGCAGATTCATCACAAGGAGTTCACGCTCTCGACATCATTCAGTTGCACTCTCCCGATGTGGCCTCTACCTGGTAGCCTCCCAAGCCCACTATCTCTGCCATATGGGTGCACCAACAAGCATAGCATCTGGGAGCACCTCACAGGGCTCTGGCCTCAACCGGGCAGCTACAACGCACAATGATATATCGAAGCGACTCCAGATGCCACTATGGAACCCAGTCCACAAGCAATCGCCCACTGAGCTGCAATAGGATGCACCCAATCCCGATCGTACGCATCACCACTCGCTACAACACCTTCCAAGTGAGAGGGAAAAATCCACCATCAATTTGATGCTTCTAAGGTATTCCTTGACTAGGAAAAGAAACCTTGGGAGGGCACCATGAAGTCCCGATATAGGATATCCCGACAACCAAACAAGGAACACGGAGTACCCTAGCCCGGGTCTCAACGCTGACCCTGCAAGGCCCCTTATCCTGAGTAGGAAGACTAGAAGAAGGCATCGCCCCTTAATGAGCAATACTCCATATCCTCAACACTTGAAACTAGCGCCGCACGTGAACTCCATGGTTACCAGCGATACCGATACATGGGAAAGAGCTCCTTTATTGAGACGCAATTCATACCTCAGAAATTGCAACCAATTCATCACTAACACACTACTAGGGTGGAATCTCCTACCCAAACCTTAATCCCGCACAAGAGATCTAACAACTGACCCTAACCAGTCGACCCAGTCGACAACTTAAGGGTGGGTCCAGGGGGTCACGTCCACGTCAACGGATGCGAGTGTTATATATGTGTCACTTTTAGCCTTCTGGTCACCATTGGAGCATTCTGGTAGTTTTTCAACTTTTTCTTTTTTCGATCGGAACCGCTAAAATTTTGGACTTTTGGCTATCATCATGAGCTTGAGAACTCCGATTGAAAATCTAACTGCACATTATGTGTCCTGGTGCCATTTCGAGCCACTCACGAAAATTTCATCGAATTTCAGTAACGTTCAGAATTTCGCAGTTCCGAATCGTATCCGGGTTTTGACCAAGCGAGAAGTCATTGGGAGACTTGACCAAGTCAAAGATGACTTTGACCAAGTCAAGTTTGACCCTTGACTTGGTCAATTGGTTTTGTTTGTTAGTGTGGTTGGGTTGACTAGGGTCAAAGTTCACCTAAACCTAACTAAACCTAATTAATTCTAAGTGTAAGTGAGTGTGTGTGTGTGGGGTGTGTGTGTGGGGACTTAATGTCCACGCCCACCTATAGTCCCTCCTATTCATCTTCTTCACTCTCTCAAGCTCTCACAAACCTCTCATCCCCTCTCTTTAAATCCCCTTTTTGATCTAGTAGAAGTGGTTGAAAAGAAAAGCCATTGAAGGAGAAAAGGAAGGTGAGGACCCGATCTATCTTCCTATGGTCTCGGTTTTGATTTCCCCTTTGTGTGACCTCCTCTCTTGGCTCCTTTTCTCCTCTATTTTCAGCCATTCTTGGGTTGAGAAGAGATCTTGGTAGGGGTGGCCTTGGTGGCGGCGTTTTGGTGCGTGAAGGGCACCCGAGTTCTTCCCCTTCCCTTCCTCTCTTTGGGTGAGCTTTCCTCCTCCCTTTCCCTTGTTTAGATGCATGTTAGGGTGTGCATATGGTGTATGCATGGTATGCATGTGTATGGGGGTGTGGGAGGGTTGAGGAAGGGTGTAGGTTTGGCTCGGGCGCGCGTGCGGACTCATCCTCGCGCGTGCGCGCGAGTCTGCACGAGCAAGCAGTGCAGGCGCGTGCAGTCGAACGCGCTGGGGGCGTGCGCGCGTACGCGCGGACGTGCGGGCGTGCGCGTGGGCGTGCGCGCGGAGTGCTGCGTCGGGGCGCAGCGCGCGGGGTGCGCGCGGGGCGCAGTGCGCGGGGTGCTGCGCAGGGGCGCAGTACGTGCGGGTAGACGCAGGGTTGGACGCGCGGTGCGCGCGGGCGAGTGCGAGCGTGCGCGCGCGCGCGGTAGCGTGTCTGGGCGTGCGGGCAGGGGCGCGGCAGCGCTCCTGGGCGCGCGGGCTGGGGCGCGACAGTGCGCCCGGGGCGCGGGCGTGCATGCGTGCGTGCGCACTCATGCGTGCACGTGTGGGTGGCCGTGCGCATGGCTGCTGTGGGTGCGTGAGGATGTCGGGGCACTCGGACTCGCGTGCGTGCGGGTCGTATGCATGCTTGTCCGAGTGTAGGGTATTTCTAGCTTATTTCTTATGTATTTGTGTAGATTACTCACCATTTTGATTTCCCATGTCTTGCAGATCTTGACAGGCGGTCACGCGACGACCCGGGTATTGGTGAGTGGGACAATCCAACCCAGTAGGGAGACGTTCGATGCACGTAGGCGTGCATTGCCCTCCCCTGGGGCACCATAATTGCGTATTAATTTGTAATAAGTGTAAATTGTGCTATGCATGATCATTATGTTGCATCCATGCCACCTTAGGCTTTGTATGCTAGAAATATGCACCAATATGTTGTGGATAGAGGCCTATACATCCTGACACCATGTTTTCATGCTAGGAGAGCCTCGACCTACGCATGTTTCCAATTTAGTTTATTTTATTTAAATCAAATGCGAGCTTATGGTTATTAGCATGCCTTAGCGGATATTATAACATCGTTGTTATAATATGTGTCTCCCCACATCTTAGTTATGCGCCCTGGAGGAATTCTGAAAAATTCATGACATTAGTAGAGCTGCAATCGGTGTCGGCGGATCCAAGAGGATCGTATCCGTGTGGGTAGGCTATTTCTCTTCCCTTCGTTGGATCCGTGTAGGGACTCCTCAGCGTTAGACAGGCTGTCCTGACAGAGGGCTCCCATCTGTAGGTACCTCCGATGCGTCAGATTGTGCTGATCGTGGGAGTAGACCAGGCGAGGTACGGAGTGGGGGAGAGGCTATCGGTGGACCAAGGGTGATTAACAGCCTAGTCAGTGCCAAAAGACCATGTCACCAGTTTGAGGGTGAGGGTGAGGGTGTGGGGGGTCGGCGATGTAGCGACCCCACTAGATTGTGTAGTTACTGCCACTTAGAGGCTATAAATTATTTGAGGATGATATGAATTGTGATGCATGGGTTGTGCTATTCACTGAGCGTGTGGCTCACCCCTCGCATTATATCTGAGTCGGATCTGAAGGAGGAGCTCCCCGAGGCACATCAGCAGTAGCGGAGCAGCGTCACATTCTGCGTGTGAGAGGCCATCAGCATCCCCCTTTGATTGTATGTATTGTATTCCGTGCTTGGGCACATGTTTGTATTCCATTTGGATGTCGTTGTATATATTGGCTCTCACAGGACAGTTGATTATGTATCGAGTCTGTAATATGTCTTTGAATTACAGATTCAGTCTTTTAGCTTCCACTATTTGTGTATATATTATGTCAGCCTCATTGTTGTCTGTGTTGTCATTTTTGATGTTGTTTAGAGTATGTTATTGACCTCCTGTATAGACTGCTGATATCATACATACCATTGCCGCGCCTCGGGGACGGCCGCCCTGGGGCGTGACAGAGGAGGCATGTCAGCAACCTAAGACAACTTCTAAAACAAGAGTACTAGGATGACAATCCTACGACTCATCATCTATACGACTAGACTTAGGCTCTGACAGGACCAGGCTCTAATACCATCTTTATTGTCACACCCCAGGCGTCCCCGAGACGTGGCAAAATAAAATATAATATCAGCTATCAATACCTGAGGTCAATAAAGACACCAACAACAATACACAAGGCGGCAAAGCAAGATAATGATAACTGACTGAAAAGAGGAAGCATAATATATAAACAATGTCTGTAAATCAAAAACATTATTACAGACCCGAATACACAATCACTGTCCTGTTAGAGCCAAGTCTAGACCAAGGAAAATACAACATGTGCCACATGCATGATTTACAAACATAAAATGACTCTAGGAATGCTGACAGCCTCGCACTCGCCACCCGCCGGCAGAACGCTCCACGCCCATAAGACCACGCCACAGGAAAGCTCCAGCTCCATGCCCAACACTGCCCCTGAAAAGAAACAGTAAGCGAGAGGTGAGCTACAAGCTCAGTGAGTGGCTAGAAACCAATCACCATACTACAATTCAATACATAATCAATTTCCTTCCAAGGAAAACATGGGTGGAAACCCATGGATAACTGGGTCACGCGGCGGCGCGACCAACCTCACCCCCACCCTCACTCCCGGAGGGAGTCTTTTGGGACTTTTGGGGAGAGACCATACCGTCGGTCGAAGAGACCCGGATTTACTGGTCTAGAGACCATACCATCGATCGAAGAGACCCGGATTTACTGGTCTACTCCACACTACTGGATCATCTACATCTAGATAATCTCTCAAACGATGCCTTTAAACATTGATACAAGACCGGACCCAACAACTATGGGAACGGTCGAACAACGAATGGGTCACGCGGCGATGTGTCTTCACCTCATCCTTACCCTCACTCCAGGAGGGAGACTATTGGGACTTTTGGAAGAGGCTTAGACTGCTCTACACCCTTGGTCCACCGGTAGCCTCTCCCGCGTAGCCTCTACCTGGTATACTCCCACGATCAGTACACTTTCGAACGCGTCGGTGGTACCTACGGATGAGAGCCCTCTGTCAGGACAGCTGTAATCGCCGGGAAGTCCCTACTCGAATCCAACGAAGGGGAGAACCATTCCCACGCCTGCAGCATCATTCGTTAACCCTCTCCCCGGTAGTATCTACAACCCGGTCTCCTCAACTCATCGCTCTACACCCTTGGTCCGCCAGTAGCCCTTTCCTCGGGTAGCCTGTACCTGGTATACTCCCACGATCAGTACTCGTCCGAATGCATCGGTGGTACCTACAGATGGGAGCCCTCTGTCAGGACAACTAAACCCGAGAAGTTCCTACATCGGATCCAACGAAGGGGAGAACGATCCCATGTTCGCAAAGCAAACCCAATGAAAAACAACTACTCTCGATACTCACTTATTGAGATAACAAAACACAGGCATAACAACAATCAACACACTCATATTAACCTTAAAGTAGTCATAGTCCCTATACAGGAGTAACTACACAAGTTAGTGGGTCATATCATCGCCGATCCACCCCACGCTCACCCTTTAAGGGGTGTCACGTGCCATTTCAGACTAGACCGCTCTCCACCCCTGGTCCACCCGGTAGCCTCTCCCACACTCCATAACCTCTACCTGGTATACTCCCACTATCAGTACTCTTCCGAATGCATCGGTAGTACCTACGGACGGGAGCCCTCTGTCAGGTCAGCTTTCCAACGCCGGGGAGTCCCTACATCGGATCCAACCAAAAGGAGAAGACAGCCTACTCGCACGTATACTATCCTCTTGGATCTGTCGACAACGATTTGTAACACTACTAATGTCATGAATTCTCAAGAATTCCTCCAGGGCGCATAACTAAGATGCGGGGAGACATATATTATAACAACAAGGTTATAATATTCTCTAAGGCATGCTTATAACAATATGATCACATTTGATTTAAATAAATTAAACTAAATGGGAAACATGCATAGATAGGGGCTTTCCTATCAAGGGACATGGTGTCTAGGCATGTATGGGCCTCTATACATGATATATGAGTGCATATCCCTAGCATACAAGGTCTAATGTTGCATGGTTATATCATATTAATCATGCATTGCATAGTTTTTCATACTATAGCTGTTATATATGTGTCACTTTTAGCCTTCTGGTCACCATTGGAGCATTCTGGCAGTTTTTCAACTTTTTCTTTTTTCGATCGGAACCGCTAAAATTTCAGACTTCTTGCTATCATCCTGAGCCTGAGGACTCCGATTGAAAATCTAACTGAACATTACGTGTCCTGGTGCCATTTCAAGCCACTCACGAAAATTTCATTGAATTCCGGTAACGTTCAGAATTTCACAGTTCTGAATCGTATCCGGGTTTTGACCAAGCGAAAAGTCATTGGGAGACTTGACCAAGTCAAAGAGGACTTTGACCAAGTCAAGTTTGACCCTTGACTTGGTCAATTGGTTTTGTTTGTTTGTGTGGATGGGTTGACCTAAGGTCAAAGTTCCCAAAAGACCAAAAACCCTAAGTGGCTAAGTGTGTGAGTGTGTGTGTGTGTGTGGGAGCTTCACTTAGGCGTGCAGCCCCTTCATGTTCATCTTCTTCTTCTCTCTTTCACTCACACAAACCCTCACATCCCTTCTCTTTAATTCCTCTTTTTGATCTAGTAAGAGTGGAAGAAAAGAAAAGCCCTAGAAGGAGAAAAGATAGGTAAGGGTTGGATCTACCTTCCTATGGTTTTTATTTTGCATTCCCCTTTGTTTGCCTCCCTCTCAAGGCTCCCCTTCTCCCCTGATTTCAGCCTTTGCTAGGGCTGAGAAGAGTCTTGGTGGTGGAGGTCTTGGTGGTGGCGATTCGGTGCGCGAAGGGCACCCGAGTTCCTCCGTTGGTTCTTCCTCCTTTGGGTAAGCTTTCCTCCTCCCCTAGCTAGGATTAGATGCTTGTTAGGGTGTGAAATGGTGTATGCATGGTATGCATGTGTGTTAGGGGTGTGGGAGGGTTGAGGAAGGGAGTAGGAAGGGCTCGGGCGCGCGTGCGGGGTCATCCGCGCGCGTGCGCGCGAGTCTGGGCGCGCAGGCAGGGCTGGCGCGCGCAGTCGGGCGCGATAGGGGCCTGCGCGCGATGTGCTGAGTGGGGGGCGCAGTGCATGCGGGTGTGCGCGCGAGGTGCTGCGCTAGGGCGCAGTGCGCGCGGGTGCACTTGGGGCTGGACGCGCGGGCAGGAGCACGGCAGCGCGTCTGGGCGCGCGGGCTGGGGCGCGGCAGTGCGCCCGGGGCGCAGGGGCGCGTGCGTGCGTGCGCCTTCGGGCGTGCGCGTGCGGGTGGCCGTGCGTATGGCTGCCTGTGGGTTCGGAAGAGTGTCGGGGCACTCGGACTCGCGTGCGTGCGCGCGTGCTCGCGTGTGTGCGGGCCCGTATGCATGCTTGTCCGAGTGTTGGGTATTTAGAGTGTATTTCTTATGTAATGGTGTATTTTGCTCACCGTGTTGAATGCCCTGTCTTGCAGATATTGACGGGCGGTCACGCGACGACCCGGGTTTTGGTGAGTGGGACAATCCAACTCAGTAGGGAGGCGTTCGATGCACGTAGGCGTGCATTGCCCTCCCCTGGGGCACCATAATTGCGTATTAAGTTGTAATAAATGTAACTGTGCTATGCATGATCATTATGTTGTATCCATGCCGCCTTAGACTTTGTATGCTAGGGATATGCACCCTTATATTATGTATAGAGGCCTACGCATCCTGATACCATGTTTTCATGCTAGGAAAGCCTCGACCTACGCATGTTTCCCATTTAGTTTAATTTATTTAAATCAATGCGAGCATATGGTTATTAGCATGCCTTAGAGAATATTATAACCTTGTGGTTATAATATATGGTTCCCCGCATCTTAGTTATGCGCCGTGGAGGAATTCTTATGAATTCATGACATTAGAATGTTAGGAAGCGATGTCGACGGATCCAAGAGGATCATATCCGTGTGGGTAGGCTGTTTCTCTTCCCTTCGTTGGATCCGTGGAGGGACTCCCCAGCGTTAGACAGGCTCTCCTGACAGAGGGCTCCCATCTGTAGGTACCTCCGATGCGTCGGACTGTGCTGATCGTGGGAGTAGACCAGGCGAGCTACGGAGTGGAGGAGAGGCTATCGGTGGACCAAGGGTGATTAACAGCCTAGTCAATCCCAAAAGACCCATGTCACCCCTTGAGGGTGAGGGTGAGGGTGTGGTGGGTTGGCGATGAAACGACCCATTAGAATGTTGTTGCTGCTCCCGTGTTAAGGACTATGAATTGTATAAGGTTGATATGAATTGTGATGCATGGGTTGTGCTATTCACTGAGCGTGTGGCTCACCCCTCGCATATATTTTTCTCCAGTGATATCTGAGTCGGATCTGAAGGAGGAGCTCCCTGAGGCACATCAGCAGTAGTGGAGCAGCGTCACGTTCTACGAGTGAGAGGTCATCAGCATCCCCTTTTGATTGTATGTATTGTATCCTGTGCTTGGGCACACGTTTGTATTATATTTGGATGTCGTTGTATATATATTGGCTCTCACAGGACAGTTGATTATGTATCGGGTCTGTAATATGTCTTTTGAATTACAGACTCAGTCGTTTGAGCTTCCGCTATTTGTATGTATATTATGTCAGCCACCTTATTGTCTGTGTTGTCATTTTGATGTTGTTAGAGTATGTTATTGATCTCCTGTATAGACTGCTGATATTATATACCATTGCCGCGTCTCAGGGACGGCCACCTTGGGGCGTGACTTGTTGTGTCTGTGTCATTTGGAGCGCTCTGTTTGAAGATTTGGGTACATAATTTTTTTTTTCTCTAAGTTATGTATTCCTGATTTGGTATTTGGATTTGATTTTGTTAAAATCCAAGATGAAGAGGTTTAATTGTGATTTTATTATGAGATGTCCAGTTTTGAGTTAGCTTTCGTACAGAAGTGGAATTAGACCAACTGGATTCTTGTAGTAAAAGTTATGGGTATTTTTCCAAGTATACCCCGGGGATGGAAATTCTGGCAGCAGCCCTGTTCCATGTTTAGCTCTAATTTCGGATTAGCTGGAGAGATTATCTGATCTTGCCATGAACATGAAAGTTGTAGATAATCTTCTTAGCTTTCCATCGGTCTTGGAATCAAGCAATTCGGAGCTGTATCGAGGAAGTTATGGCTGTTCCAGTGAAGCTTGCGCAGAATTTCTAGTCGAAGGGCGACTTAGTAATTCCCCCTTAAGATATTTTGATAAATATCTCTCTCTCTCTCTCTCCCCTCCCAAATCTTCCGACCAGCACTTTTTGCTCTCTTTCTCACTTGCAAACACACCCCCCATGTGTTTGATGGAATGCCCCCAATGAGAAGGATGAGGTGGTGGAGGAGGTGGTGGTAAATCTTGTGTTCTTGTGTTGATGTTCGGTGTTCCCCTCTCTCTCAAGCTCTCTCTTTGCATGGATCTCCCCCCCCCCTGATTTTCGGCTGAAGAGGAGGCTGAGGAGGCCGAAGAGGTGGTGGTGGTGGTGGTGGTGGCGGTTGGGTGCGTCGAGGGCCCCCGAACCTCCCCCTTTTGTTCCCCCTCCAAAGTGAGCTCCTCCCCTTCTTTTCTTGGTTTTTTGGCTTAAAGGGGGTTGTGGGAAAGTCATGCTTGCTAGGTAGTTGGGTTTGGGTGTATGTGAGGAGTTGGGATGGGTGAAAAAGGGGTTAGAATGGCTTGGGCGCGCGCTGGGCGCGGTCTGCGCGCTTGCGCGCGCAGGTGCGCGCGCAAGCGGGCGCTGGCAGGGGCGCAGTCGCGCGGGTGCGAGGGTGCGTGCGGGTGCAGGCGCGAGCGGGGGTGCGAATGGGCGTGCGCGCGAGCGTGTGCGCGCGCGGGCTGGGCGCCTGGGTGCGGGGCAGGGTGCCCTGGCATGCGCTTGGGCGCGGAGCTGGGGACCAGTGTGCGCGCGCGTGCGCGTGCGTGCATGCGCGTGCGCGGGGTGCTGCGCGTGGGGCGCGGGCTGGACGCGCGGTGCGCGCGGGCGCGCGCGAACGTGCGCGTGCGTGCGGCTGCGCGTCTGGGCGGGCGGGGAGGCGCGCGGTAGTGCGCCGATGGTGCCGGGGTGCGTGCGTGCGTGCCTGCGCATTCGTGCGTGCGCGTGCGGGTGGCCGTGCGTATGGCTGCCCGGGGGTTCAAGAGTGTGTCGGGGTGCTCGGACTCGCGTACGTACGGGCCGTATGTACGTTTGTCCGAGTGTGGGGTATTTTAGAGTATTTTTGTGTGTATTTGTGTGTTTTACTCACCGTGTTAAATACCTGTCTTGCAGATCTTGACGGACGGTCACGCGACGACCCGGGTATTGGTGAGTGGGACAATCCAACCCAGTAGGGAGGCGTGATATGCACTTGGGCGTATACCGTCCTCCCCTGGGGCACCATAGTTTTATATTGACTTGTAAATATGTGCAAGCATGATTAATATGTATTATGCATGCCACCCTAGACCTTGTATGTTAGGGACTTGCACCCTCAGGATATGTGTAAGAGCTATGCATCCTGACACCTTGTTATCATGCTAGGAAAGCCTCGACCTATGCATGCATCCTATTAGTTTGATTTATTAAATTAAATGTGAACTTATGATATTTTTAGCATGCCTTAGGGAATATTAAGGGCCTTGCGAGGTCAACATTGAGACCCGGGCTAGGGTACTCCGTGTTCCTTGTTTGGTTGTCGGGATGTCCTATATCGGGACCTCATGGTGCCCTCCCAAGGTTTCTTTTCCCGATAATATTAATATATGTTCCCCGCATCTTGGTTATGCGCCCTGGAGGAATTCTGAAGAATTCATGACATTAGAGTTGTTGAGATGTGTTGTCGGCGGATCCGAGTGGATCATATGCGTATGGATAGGCTGTTCTGTTCCCTTCGTTGGATCCGTGTAGAGACTGCCCCAGCGTTGGAAAGGCCGTCCCGTGAGAGGGCTCCCATCAGTAGGCACCTCCTGATTTGGGACGGACTGTGCTGAATGTGGGAGTGGCCAAGTGGCCTACGGAGTGGAGGAGAGACTATCGGTGGACCAAGGGTGACCAACAGCCTAGTCAGTCCCAATATCTTATGTCACCTATTGAGGGGTGAGGGTGAGGGTGTGGTGGGTCGGCGATGTAGCGACCCACTGGATTTGTGTAGTGATGATTATCAGTCCCAATATCCTATGTCACCTATTGAGGGGTGAGGGTGAGGGTGTGGTGGGTCGGCGATGTAGCGACCCACTGGATTTGTGTATTGATGATTATCAGTCCCAATATCCTATGTCACCTATTGAGGGTGAGGGTGAGGGTGTGGTGGGTCGGCGATGTAGCGACCCACTGGTTTGTAAGTCCCAATATCCTATGTCACCTATTGAGGGGTGAGGGTGTGGTGGGTCGGCGATGTAGCGACCCACTGGTTTGTGTAGTTGTGGACCAAGGATGATTAACAGCTTAGTAAGTCCCAATATCCTATGTCACCTATTGAGGGGTGAGGGTGAGGGTGTGGTGGGTCGGCGATGTAGCGACCCACTGGATTTGTGCAGTTCCTGCCACTTTGAGGCGTGAATAATAAAATTGTGGTTAATATAAATTGTGATGCATGGGTTGTGCTATTCACTGAGCGTGTGGCTCACCCCTCGCATATATTATTCTCCAGTGTTGTCTGAGTCGGATCTGAAGGAGGAGCTCCCCGAGGGACTTCATCAGTAGCGGAGTAGCGCCACGTCCCGTGAGTATCAGAGGCTATCAGCATCCCTTTTTATTGTATGTATTATATTCCGTGCTTGGGCACGCGGTTGTATTATATTTGGATGTCGTTGTATATATATTGGCTCTCACAGGACAGTTGATTATGTATCGAGTCTGTAATATGTTTTTGAATTACAGACTCAGTCTTTTAGCTTCCGCTATTTGTGTATATATCCTGTCAGCTTCATTGTTGTCTGTGTTCATATTGATGTTGTTTAGGGTATGTTATTGACCTCCTGTTTAGACTGCTGATATCATATATACACTTGCCGCGTCCCGGGGACGCCCGGGGCGTGACAAAAGTTGGTATCAGAGCCTGGTCCTGTCAGAGCC
Source organism: Acorus gramineus (assembly GCA_030737835.1). Classification (NCBI taxonomy): domain Eukaryota; kingdom Viridiplantae; phylum Streptophyta; class Magnoliopsida; order Acorales; family Acoraceae; genus Acorus; species Acorus gramineus. Next base: position 1,200,806 of record JAUJYN010000026.1, on the reverse strand, counting down.
AATGGTCTTCTTTTCGTAGAGATGAGTCCTAGGATTTCTATATGAGTATTCTGATCCTAGTGTCTGGTTTTCTTGGGTTGCTGATATGCCTCCTCGCAGAGGACGGCGCGGACATGGTCCCTCTCGACCTTTGGAGGTTTCTGGACCTACCAGAGGCGAGGATGCTACTGGAGAGTCCACGGCTGTGAGGCCAGGATCGGCGCAGGAGCCTCCTGCATGGAAACGTGCGTTCGCTCGGATAACAGATTTGGTGGAGACTCAGGCGAGGGCACTGGAGGCCCAGGCTAGAGTGTTGGCAGAGCAGGCACGGGAGATTCAGGAGCTGAGGGCGGCCCGCGAGGCAGTTCCACAGGTCCCCTTAATGGCAGATCCGCCTGTGGTACCAGACGTACCCCCAGTCCCCGTGGTGATTCCAGCGGAGAGAGCTCAGGATCCCCTGGTGTGGGAGGTGGAGCTAGAGGCTACCCGGGAGAGGGTTATTGAATGATGTCGCGAGCGTGGAATCGTTCTCCCCTTCGTCAGATCCGTGTAGTACAGCCCCGGCGTTAGACAGGCTATCCTGTACCAGGTAAGCTACGGAGCGGGGAGAGGCTACCGGTGGACCAGGGGTGTAGAGCAGTCTAAGTCTCTCCCAAAGTCCCAAGTTTCCTCCTTTCGGGAGTGAGGGTGTGGATGAGGCGAAGACGCGACGTCTCGTGACCCAATTGTTGTTCGACCGTTCCCAAAGATGTTGGGTCCGGTCTTGTGATGGATGTTGAAGGATATCGATGGGTGATTATCTAGATGTAGATGATCCAGTGGGGTTAGTAGTGTTCTTTAAGGGTGATGTCTTCTTCTAGTGTTCCTTTTCTGGTTTAAGGGGCCGTGTGAGGTCAGCGTTGAGACCCGGGCTAGGGTACTCCGTGTTCCTTGTTTGGTTGTCGGGGTATCCTATATCGGGACCTCATGGTGCTCTCCCGAGGTTTCTTTTCCCAGTCAAGGAATACCTTAGAAGCATCAAATTGATGGTGGATTAAGTGCGAGTTTTGGTTGGAGAGTATGGCCTTTCTGGGCCACGTGATTTTCTGGCGAGGGCATATCTGTGGACCCGGATAAGACGCTCGCCGTGTCAAATTGGCGTCGACCGTCGAACCCCCACAGAGATTCGGAGCTTCCTGGGCTTGGCGGGTTATTGCGGGAGGTTTGTCGAGGGTTTCTCGAAGATGGCTGTACCTCCTAACCGCCTCGCTCGGAAGGATGTCCGGTTCGAATGGTCCCCGTCTTGCGAGGAGAGCTTCCTGGAGTTTAAGCGAAGGCTCACCTCAGCGCCAGTTCTTACCTTCCGTCTGGGAGGGGTGGGTTCGCAGTTTGCTCCGATGCATCACGGTTGGGTGTGGTGATGCGTACGATCGGGATTGGGTGCGTCCTATTGCAGCTCAGTGGGCGATCGCTAGTGGACAGGGTTCCATAGGCATCTGGAGTCGCTTCGATAAATCATTGTGTGTTGTAGCTGCCCGGTTGAGGCCAGAGCCCTGTGAGGTGCTCCCAGATCCTATGCTTGTGGTGCGCCCATATGGCAGAGATAGCGGGCTTGGGAGGCTACCAGGTAGAGGCCACACCGGGAGAGTGCTGCTAAATGATGACGAGAGCGTGGACTCCCCGTGATGAATCTGCCCATGGAGTGCAGGATGCCGGAGTTCCAATGGTTGTGATGAGTGGCCTATCTCTGGCGGCATGTAAGCACAGTTGTGGATACAGTCACGTTTGCCCCACATTGGTCGCGAATAAAGAGACGCGATGCTATCATTCGTTGTTATATTTGTGTCACTTTTAACCTGCTGGTAACCGTTGGAGCGTTCTGGCAGTTTTTCAATTTTTTCGATTTTCGATCGGAACCGCTAATTTTTGGACTGTTAGCTATCGTCCTGAGTTAGAGGACTCTGATTTGAAATCTAACTGCATATTTGGTGTCCTGGTGCCATTTTAGGCCTCTCACGAAAATTTCATCGAATTTCGGCAACGTTTCTGAAATTTCACAGTTCCGGGGCGTATCTGGGTTTTTAAGTCGCTCACTATATATATGTGGGATCTAAATTTCGAAATCACTATTCATCATCCCTACCAACCTTTCCCTCTCTCCTCTCTCTCATTTTTCTCCCTTTTGAAGGCCTTAGACCCCTCAAAACCAAAAACCCAAAACCTAAGAAGTGTAGATCGGGTCCCGATCTACACCCCGGTGCCTTCAAATCCCGATTCCGGCGATCCTAGCCTCCCCGTCCTCCCTCCTTTCTCCTCTGTTTTGGGCCGTTTCGAGGGCCGAGATAGATCGGGGCGTAGGAGGGCCTTTGAGAAAGGTTTTGGTGCGCGGAGAGCACCCGGTCACCTCTTCCTCCCCCTTGGTAAGCTTTCTTTCCCTCTTTTTCATGCTTAGATGCTTAATAGGAGGGGGTATTTGTGTTTGGGAGGTGGTCGGCGGCTGTGGGAGGTCGTCGGAGGTGGTTGGGGGCGGTCGGAGGCCGTCGGAGGCCATTGGGTGGTGGAGGAGGTACTCGGGCAGTGGGGGTCTGTTCCGGGCAGCAGGCAGCAGCGGCAGCAGCTCAGGCAGCGCGCAGGCTGGGCGCGCGCGGACGTGCGCGTGTGCGTGCGCGCGGGCGGTCGTGCTGGGTGTGCTTGGTACTGTGCGAGTGCGTGCTGGTCGTGCTGGGTGTGCTCGGTGCTGTGCGCTTGGTGCTGGTCGAGCAGCTGTGCGCGAGGAGCTGGTGGCGAGCTGTGCGTGCAGGGGCTGGTCGAGCGGCTGGTGTGGGGAGGGATGCGAGCGGCGATGCGCGCAGAGTGCGTGCTGGGCGCGCTGGACGGGTTGGCGATGCTGGGCGTGCGGGTGCTGGGGGCGCGCCGAGGTAGTGGTTGTGCGCGCGGGGCGCGGCGAGGCGGCTGTGGTGCGCGCGGGGCGCGGTCAGGTGGCGGAGGTGCGCGCGGGGTGAGGCGCTACGCCCGGGGGCGTGCGGGGTGCTCGCGGGCCGGCGCGAGGCGTTCGGGGCGCGCGCGGGCTGCTGCGGCTGGGCGCAGTGGACGCGCGGTGGCCCGGGTGGTGCGGCGGCGTGTTCAGGCGGCGGGCAGGGGGCCCGGCGGGGCGCGGGGTGCGTTGGCTGAGGCGCGGCGGTGCACCCGGGCGGTCGGGTGACCGTGCGGGTGGTTGCCGGCCATGCGGGTGGTTGCCGGGGTGCTCAGGCTAGCGTGCGTGCGGGTCGTATGCACGTTTGCCCGAGTGTTGGTTGTTTGTTTGTGGGTTTTGTGAATTTTGATGTCTTTGGTAGTAGTTGTGGATTTTAACTCACCATATAAATGTCTGTCTTGCAGATCCTGACGGGCGGTCGCGCGACGACCCGAACTTCGGTGAGTGGGACAATCCAACCCAGTAGAGAGGGGTCATACGCATTTGGGCGTATACCGACCTCTCCTGGGCACCATGGATGTATATTAACCAGCAGTAATATGTAATCCATGCTTGCATGATTTAAATGTAGAATACATTCTACCCTAGTCTTTATATGTTAGGGACTTGCACCCATAGGATAGGTGTAAGAGCCATGCACCATGCCCCCTGTTTTCATGTTAGGAAACCTCGGCCTATGCATGCGTCCTACTAGTTTACTTATTAAATTAAATGCTGGTGTATGTTAATTCGCATGCCTTAGATAATATTATAGGGAGGAGCCTTGCGAGGTCAACATTGAGACCCGTGTTAGGGTACTCCGTGTTCCTTGTTTGGTTGTCGGGATGTTCTGTATCGGGACCTCATGCTGCCCTCCCAAGGTTTCTAGTCCCATTAATATTATAAGTAATGTTATATAATTGGTATGATTATTAGCATATTTAGTGAATATTATAGGGGAGGGGCCTTGCGAGGACAGCGGTGAGACCCGGGTTAGGGTACTTCGTGTTCCTTGTTTGGTTGTCGGGGTATCCTATATCGGGAACTCACGCCGCCCTCCCGAGTTCTTTCCCCCAATGATATTACAACCTTGCTTTTATTATACATGTTTCCCCGCATCTTGGTTATGCGCCCTGGAGGAACTCTGAAGAGTTCATGACATTTGAGTTGTAGAGATGTGTTGTCGGCGGATCCGAGTGGATCATATGCGTATGGATAGGCTGTTCTGTTTCCCTTCGTTGGATCCGTGTAGAGACTGCCCTAGCGTGATAAGGTCGTCCCTTTCGAGGGCTCCCATCAGTAGGCGCCTCCCGATATTTGTGACGGACTGTGCTGAAGTTATGGGTGAAGGCCAGCGGCCTACGGAGTGGAGGAGAGACTATCGGTGGACCAAGGGTGACCAACAGCCTAGTCAGTCCCAAAATCCTATGTCACCCGTGGTAGGGTGAGGGTGAGGGTGTAGTGGGTTGGCGATGAGCAACCCGCTGGATTTGTGATTGGATGATTATCAGTCCCAATAGCCTATGTCACCCATTGATGGGTGAGGGTGAGGGTGTGGTGGTTCGGCGATGTACGAACCACTGGATTATGTTGTTATGCCACTTAGAGGTTGGATAAATAATTGCATTGTGGTCAATATTGTCTGTGATGCATGGGTTGTGCTGTTCACTGAGCGTGTGGCTCACCCCTCGCATATGTTTTCCCCAGTTGCCACTGAGCCTGAGCTGGAGCCGGAGCAGCAGTTGGAGCTTTCCGAGGGATTCCTTCAGTAGCGGAGCAGCGCCACGTTCCGCGAGTACCAGAGGTTATCAACATCCCTTCTTGACTGTATGTATTTTATTTTCGTGCTTGGCACGCGTCTGTGTATATTCAGTCGTATTGGTGTATATTGGCTCTCACAGGACAGATGATTGAGTATCGAGTCTGTAGTATGTTTATTTACAGATTCAGTCTTTTGCTTCCGCATTTGGTGTATATATCATGTCAGCCTCTTTGTTGTCTGTGTGCCATTCTGGTTGTTTGTGTATGATATATTATTGACCTCCTGTGTAGATTCTGATATTTTATATACACTTGCCGCGTCCCGGGGACGGCCGCCCTGGGGCGTGACATTCGTGATGGGACTCAACCGCCATATCGGATAGATGACGTCGCATAGGCATTGTCGAGGTTCGACGACCCTCCCCTTATTGCGTGTCTTGTGGATTAAGTGCGGTTGAGCGGCTTACCTAGTGTGTAAGTGTTATCATGAGCACCAGCCATGCTCGAGGAGCAGAATCCGAACTTAATTGTTCGTGGTGTTGTTTTGATCTCCCCGTGGAGGTAGAAGATCAATTACCTTTGCTGCGAATCGATGATCTATTTGACCAACTCAGAGAGCGAGTGTCTGTTGTTAGATCGATCTTCGCACAAGTTAGAGATCCGAGAGTTGGACATCCCGTAGATGGCCTTTTGTGACCGTTCAGGCACTACGAGTTTTAAGTACTGCCGTCGGGGTTGACGAATGCGCCGGATGCCTTCGTGGATCTCAAAAGTTTTATTGGGCTTCCGTGGACTAGTTTGAGATAGTCTTTCTTGAGTTTGCTGTGGTGTGATGATAAGGTGATGTGGGTGACCTTGTTTCCCCAGGTTGGCATGCCCTCAGGCAAAGTTCGAGAATCATCATCGCGTGGAAAGCGTCAGTCCATCGAGATTCCTCAGTGGACGTGGGAGTGGGTTATCAGGGATTGTTGCAGACTCGTTAATGTCACGTTCGGGTCACGACGCCGTCTAGGTGATCATTGACCGACTGACTAAGTCCGTGTTTCCCTCCCTATCAGACTGATTGAGTCTCTGGACGCCTTGACGTGGGTTTTCACCTTCGCGATTGTTCGTCTTCATGGCACTCCAGTCGGCGCTATTTTCGGTTGAGACGCGAGGGTTACTTTGAGGTTGTGGCGCAGCCTTTGGCGTGAGCCTCCATTTAAGTATAGCGTTTCATCGCCGATAGACAGCCAGTCAATGAGGACGATTCGGACCTTGGAGGACATGCTATGTGCCTGCGTGCTCGATGATGAGGGTAGTTGGGTGAGGCACTACCCATTTGTTGGGGTATGCCTGCAAGCGACTGCCATTCGAGCACCCAGATGGATCTGTGAGGGCACTCTACAGGTGCAGTTTTATACCTCCCTTGTGTTGGGATGGTTGTGGAGCGCCAGTTGGAGGGGCCATAAGTTAGTTGTTTGACCTTGCGGTGGCCCGGTTGGTTCGTGTGTACATCTGCACCTCCCAGAACTGACAGAAGGCTACGCAGGTCATCGTCGCCAGGGGCTTCCCTTTTGGGTTTGGCGATGGCATTTTTCAGGAAGGTGTCCTGGTTTAGGGGCACCCTCTGTTTCGGCGTTCGGGGCAAGCTGAGTTTGCTCTTTAATGGGACCATTTCTCGTCATTGAGTGGATTGGGGAGGTGGCTTATCATGTAGCCTTTCCCCCACAGCTGGTTCATGCCCACGACGTCGTCCTTGTCCCATGGCCGAGGCGTTATGTCCACGATCCTGCTCAGTCTTTCTGTTCGACCGCCTCATCCTCGAGGTGGATTTGTCGTTCGTGGAGCAGTGGATCGAGGTCAGGGACAAGCATGAGAAGAGGCTCCACGCTAAGACTGTTCCTTTGATTGCAGTGGGTTGGTAGCGCCAGTCCGGTGCGAAGACCACTTGGGAGCAAAGGTCTAAGCTTGATACTTTCGGTCTTCCCTTTTGGGTTTCCTTAAATTTCGAGGACTAAATTTCCTAAGGGGGGGAGAATGTTGTGTCTGTGTCATTTGGAGCGCTCTGTTTGAAGATTTGGGTACATAATTTTTTTTTCTCTAAGTTATGTATTCCTGATTTGGTATTTGGATTTGATTTTGTTAAAATCCAAGATGAAGAGGTTTAATTGTGATTTTATTATGAGATGTCCAGTTTTGAGTTAGCTTTCGCGCAGAAGTGGAATTAGATCAACTGGATTCTTGTAGTAAAAGTTATAGGTATTTTTCCAAGTATACCCCGGGGATGGAAATTCTGGCAGCAGCCCTGTTCCATGTTTATCTATAATTTCGGATTATCTGGAGAGATTATCTGATCTTGCCATGAACATGAAAGTTGTAGATAATCTTCTTAGCTTTCCATCGGTCTTGGAATCAAGCAATTCGGAGCTGTATCGGGGAAGTTATGGCTGTTCCAGTGAAGCTTGCGCAGAATTTCTAGTCGAAGGGCGACTTAGTAATCCCCCCTTAAGATATTTTGATAAATCTCTCTCTCTCTCTCTCTCTCCCCTCCCAAATCTTCCGACCAGCACTTTTTGCTCTCTTTGGGGTGGAATGCCCCAATGAGAAGGATGAGGTGGTGGAGGAGGTGGTGGTAAATCTTGTGTTCTTGTGTTGATGTTGGGTGTTCCCCTCTCTCTCAAGCTCTCTCTTTGCATGGATCTCCCCCCCCCCTGATTTTTGGCTGAGAGGAGGCTGAGGAGGCCGAGGTGGTGGTGGTGGTGGTTGAGGTGGTCGCGGGTGCGTCGAGGGCCCCCGAACCTCCCCCTTTTGTTTCCCCTCCAAGGTGAGCTCCTCCCCTTCTTTTCTTGGTTTTCTTGGCTTAAGGGGTTGTGGGAAGGTCATGCTTGCTAGGTAGTTGGGTTTGGGTGTGTGTGAGGGGTTGGGATGGGTGAAAAAGAGGTTAGAATGGGCTGGGCGCGCGCTGGGCGCGGTCTGCGCTCGCACGCGCGGAGGCGGGCGCAAGCGGGAGCAGTCGGGCGCGGGTGCATGCGCGCGGGTGCGCGGGTGTGCGCGGGTGCAGGCGTGAGCGGGGGTGCGCGCGGGTGCGCGCGGCGTGCGCGTGAGCATGCGCGCGCGCGGGCAGAGCGCCTGGTCATGCGCCTGGGCACTGCGCCTGGGTGCTGGGCAGGGCGCCTGGGCATGCGCCTGGGCGCGGGGCAGGGGACCAGTGCGCGTGCGTGCGTGCGCGTTCTAGGGCGTGCACAGGGTGCTGCGCGAGGGGTGCAGGCTGGACGCGCGGTGTGCGAGGGCGCGCGCGAACGTGCGCGTGCGTGCGGCTGCGCGTCTGGGCGAGCGGGCAGGCGCGCGGCAGTGCGCCGATGGTGCCGGGGTGCGTGCGTGCGTGCGCATTCGTGCGTGCGCGTGTGGGTGGCCGTGCGTATGGCTGCCCGGGGGTTCAAGAGTGTGTCGGGTTGCTCGGACTCGCGTACGTACGGGCCATATGTACGTTTGTCCGAGTGTTGGGTATTTTAGTGTATTTCTTTGTATATATTTGTGTGTTTTACTCACCGTGTTAAATACCTGTCTTGCAGATCTTGACGGACGGTCACGCGACGACCCGGGTATTGGTGAGTGGGACAATCCAACCCAGTAGGGAGGCGTGATATGCACTTGGGCATATACCGTCCTCCCCTGGGGCACCATAGTTTTATATTGACTTGTAAATATGTGCAAGCATGATTAATACGTAGTATGCATGCCACCCTAGACCTTGTATGTTAGGGACTTGCACCCTTAGGATATGTGTAAGAGCTATGCATCCTGACACCATGTTTCATGCTAGGAAAGCCTCGACCTATGCATGCGTCCTATTAGTTTAATTTATTAAATTAAATGCAACTTATGATATTTTTAGCATGCCTTAGGGAATATTAAGGGGCCTTGCGAGGTCAACATTGAGACCCGGGCTAGGGTACTTCGTGTTCCTTGTTTGGTTGTCGGGATGTCCTATATCGGGACCTCATGGTGCCCTCCCAAGGTTTCTTTTCCTGATAATATTAATATATGTTCCCCGCATCTTGGTTATGCGCCCTGGAGGAATTCTGAAGAATTCATGACATTAGAGTTGTTGAGATGTGTTGTCGGCGGATCCGAGTGGATCATATGCGTATGGATAGGTTGTTCTGTTCCCTTCGTTGGATCCGTGTAGAGACTGCCCCAGCGTTGGAAAGGCCGTCCCGTGAGAGGGCTCCCATCAGTAGGCACCTCCTGATTGGGGACAGACTGTGCTGAATGTGGGAGTGGCCAAGTGGCCTACGGAGTGGAGGAGAGACTATCGATGGACCAAGGGTGACCAACAGCCTAGTCAGTCCCAATATCCTATGTCACCTATTGAGGGGTGAGGGTGAGGGTGTGGTGGGTCGGCGATGTAGCGACCCACTGGATTTGTGTAGTGATGATTATCAGCCTAATCAGTCCCAATATCCTATGTCACCTATTGAGGGCTGAGGGTGGGGGTGTGGTGGGTCGGCGGTGTAGCGACCCACTGGATTTGTGTAGTGATGATTATCAGCCTAATCAGTCCCAATATCCTATGTCACCTATTGAGGGGTGAGGGTGAGGGTGTGGTGGGTCGGCGATGTAGCGACCCACTGGTTTGTAAGTCCCAATATCCTATGTCACCTATTGAGGGGTGAGGGTGTGGTGGGTCGGCGATGTAGCGACCCACTGGTTTGTGTAGTTGTGGACCAAGGATGATTAACAGCTTAGTAAGTCCCAATATCCTATGTCACCTATTGAGGGGTGAGGGTGAGGGGTGTAGTGGGTTGGCGATGTAGCGACCCACTGGATTTGTGCAGTTCCTGCCACTTTGAGGTGTGAATAATAAAATTGTGGTTAATATAAATTGTGATGCATGGGTTGTGCTATTCACTGAGCGTGTGGCTCACCCCTCGCATATATTATTCTCTAGTGTTGTTTGAGTCGGATCTGAAGGAGGAGCTCCCCGAGGGACTTCATCAGTAGCGGAGTAGCGCCACGTCCCGCGAGTATCAGAGGCTATCAGCATCCCTTTTTGATTGTATGTATTATATTCCGTGCTTGGGCACGCGGTTGTATTATATTTGGATGTCGTTGTATATATATTGGCTCTCACAGGACAGTTGATTATGTATCGAGTCTGTAATATGTTTTTGAATTACAGACTCAGTCTTTTAGCTTCCGCTATTTGTGTATATATCCTGTCAGCTTCATTGTTGTCTGTGTTGTCATATTGATGTTGATTAGGGTATATTATTGACCTCTTGTTTAGACTGCTGATATCATATATACACTTGCTGCGTCTCGGGGACGCCCGGGCGTGACAGTGACAATAGCTAGGGGGCCCCATCGATGCGCGACGCGCGTCTATGCGGGTCAAGCGCATCCCTAGAGAGGGGGGGGGGATTGGAATCGAACCACTCACCTTACGACCCAGGACCTCGCGCATCCCATCCGACGAGATCTGCAAGGTAGGGGCATCCAATTTGGTGAGTAACAACACAATTTACACATAGAAATCATTAGAAATACCAAATACTCGGACAATCATGCATACGGACTCGCACGCATGCGAGCACGCACGTACGCACGCGAGTCCGAGTGCCCCGACACCTACCCGAACCCTCGGGCAGCCACACGCATGGCCCCCCGCACACGCACGCACGCGCCCCAGCACCATCGGCGCACTGCCGCGCGCCTGCCCGCGCGCCCAGACGCGCTGCGGGCGCGAGCGCCCGCGCACACAGCGCGTCCAGCCCAGCGCGTACCCGCGTGCACTGCGCCCCCGCGCAGCACCCTGCGAGCACGCCCCAGCACGCGCACGCACGCGCGCGCGCGTACTGGTCCCCTGCCCCGCGCCCAGGCGCACTGCACCGCGCGCGCCAACACCCGCGCGTCCACTCCGCGCGCACCTGCGCACTTGCGCGCACGCGCCCGCGCCCGTCTGCGCCCTGCTGCGCGCGCGCCTGCGCGCGCACGCGCGCAGACAACCCCAAACGTGCGCCCAGCCAACCCTTACCCCTTTTTAACCCTCCCCAACCCCTCACACACACTCTAACCCCTATGCATAGCATGCATGACTTCCCCAACCATCCCAACAGCCCTTACAAATCAAAAAGAAGGGGAAGAGGACTTACCAAAAGAGGGAAACGGAAAGGGGGAGGTGCGGGGCTCTCGACGCGCCCACGGCCACCTCAACCACCACCACCACCTCTTCAGCCTCTCCTCAGCCTCCTCCTTGGCTGAAAATCAGGGGGGAAGGATCATGAGGGGGAGCTTGAGAGAAGAGAAGATCAACAACAACAATACATGAACAAACCCTCACCAACACTTCCTCTTCCACCCTCTCCTTCTCTTTGAGGAATTTTCACAAACACCTTGGGGGGGGGGTTTGAAAGAGAGAAGGAGAACCAAGAAGTTGACGTGGGGATTGGGAGGGGATGAGAGAGAGAGAGAGATGGAAGATATTTGTTGCACACAAATATCTAAAAGGGATGGAAATGACCAAATCATCCTTTGACTTGAAATTCTGTACATGCTTCACTGGAACAGCCATAACTTCCTCAATATAGCTCCGAATTGCACAATTCCAAGTCCGTTGGAAAGCTAAGAAGATTATCTACAACTTTCATGTTCATGCCAAGATCAAATAATCTCTCTAGCTATTCCGAAATTAGAGCTAAACATAGAGCAGGGCTGCTGCCAGAATTTCCATCCCCGGGGTATACTTGGAAAAATACCCATAACTTTTACTACAAGAATCCAGTTGATCTAACTCAAAACTGGACATCTCATAATAAAATCATATTTAAACCTCTTCATCTTGGATTTTAACAAAATCAAATCCAAATGCCAAATTGGAAATACATAACTTCGAGGAAAAAAAATTATGTAGCCAAATTTTCAATCAGAGTGCTCCAAATGACACAGGCACAACACCCACGACAACATCTACCACCACCACCACTACCACCACCTCATCAGCCACTCCACCAGCCTTACTTGGCTGAAAACAGGGGGGGGGGGGAAGGCATGAGAATGAGTTAATGAGAAGAGAAACAACAACAACTACAACACCCAAAGCTTACACACACATACCTTACTCTTTTCCTTTTAATGTTTCTTCTTCTCCTTCTTGTTCTTCTTTTATTTTACCCAAAAAAACAAAGAAAATCAGGGAGTGAAGGAGAGAGTGAGAGGGAGAGGGAAATGAAGGGGACGCCCACCTCAAGCACACTCACACACACACACACTCACACACTTAGCATTTGTTTGAGAAAAAGGGGGTGGGTGGGGATTGACTTTGAGTCAACCCAACCAAACTAGAAAACAAAACCCATTGACCTAGTCAATGGTCTTCATTGACTTGGTCTAAGTCAACTTGACTTGGTCAAAGTCACCCTTTGACACTTCAAAATCGGTCAAAACCCGGATACGATTCAGAACTGCAAAAGTTTCTAAAACGTAACCAGAACTCAATGAAATTTTTGTGGGCAATACCAAATGGTACCAGGACCCATAATATACAGTCAGATTTTCAATCAGAGTACTCTAACTCCCGTAGGTGGCTAAAAGCCAAAATTTTAGCGGCTCCGATCGAAAAATTAAAAAGGCCCTGAATGACCCAGAAGTGACCAAGGCTTAACCGAAATGGCTCCAAATGACACAGGCATAACATTCTTCCCCCCTTAGAAAATTTAGTCCTCGAAATTTAAGGAAACCCAAAGGGAAGACCACATATAACAAGTATCTCGCATAGACCTTTTGCTCCCAAGTGGTCCATGCACCAGTCTGGCGCTACCGACACACTCTAATCAAAAGAACGGTCTTAGCGTGGAGCCTCTTCTCATGTTGGTCCTTGACCTCGATCCACTGCTCCACGAACGACAAATCCAGCTCGAGGATGAGACGGTCGAACGGAGTGACATGAGCAAGATCTTGGACATAACGCCTCGGCCATGAGACAAGGACGACGTCGTGGGCATGAGCCAGCTGTGAGGGAAAGGCTACATGACAAGCCACCTCCCCAATCCACTCAATAACGAGAAACAGTCCCATTAAAGAGCCAACTCAGCTTGCCCCGAACGTCGAAACATAGGATGCCCTTAAACTGGGACACCTTCACGAAAACATGGTCGCCAAACCCAAAGGTAAGCATCCTGGCGACGATGACCTGCGTAGCCCTTTTGTCGGTTCTGGGAGGTGCGGATGCACACATGAACCAACCTGGCCACTGCAAGGTCAAATAAATAATTTGTGGCCCCTCCAACTAGCGCTCCTCAACCGTCCCAACACAAGGGAGGTATAAAACTGCGCCTGTAGAGTGCCTTTCACAGTACCATCAGGATGCTCGAATGGCAGTCGTCTTGCAGGCATACCCCAACAAATGGGTGATGCCTCACCCAACTGCCCTCATCATCGAGCACGCAGGCACTTAGCATGTCCTCCAAGGTCTGAATCGTCCTCTTTGTCTGGCTGTCCATCGGCAATGAAACGCTATACTTAAATGGAGGCTCGCGCCAAAGCCTGCCAAGGCTGCGCCACAACCTCAAAGTAACCCTCACGTCTCAACCGAAAATAGCGCCGACTGGAGTGCCATGAAGACGAACAATCGCGAAGGTGAAAACCCACGTCAAGGCGTCCAAAGACTCAATCAGTCGGATTAGGGAGGAAAGCGCGGACTTAGTCAGTCGGTCATTGATCACCTAGACGGCGTCGTGACCCGAACGTGACATTAGCGAGTCCGCAACAATCCCCGATAACCCACTCCCACGTCCACTGAGGAATCTCCATGGACTGACGCTTTCCAACGCGATGATGATGATTCTCGAACTTTGCCTGAGGGCATGCCAACCTGGGGAAACAAGGTCACCCACATCACCTTTTCATCACACTACAGCAATCTCAATGAAGACTACCCCAAAGTAGTCCACGGAGGACCAATAAAACTTTTGAGATCCATGAAGGCATCCGGCGCATTCGTCAACCCCGACGGCAGTACTTAGAACTCATAGTGCCCGAAACGGTCATGAAAGGCCATCTACAGGATGTCCAACTCCGGGATCTCCAACTTGTGGTACCCTTGTGCGAAGATCGATCTAAGAGAAGACACTGACTCCCAGAGCTTGGTCAAATAGATCATCGATTCGCAGCAAGGATAATTGATCTTCAACCCTCACGGGAAGATCAAAACAACACCTCGAACAATTAAGTCCAGATTCTGCTCCTCGAGCATGGCTGGCGCTCATGATGACACTTACACGCTTGGTAAGCCGCTCAACCGCGCTTAATCCACAAGACACGCAATAAGGGGTCGTCGAACCTCGACAATGCCTATGCGACGTCACCTATCTGATAGGGCGGTTGAGTCCCATCACGAATGCTAGCATCGCGTCTCCTCGTTTACGACCCTGTGGGGGCAAAACACGACAATATCACGAACTGTGCTTCACATGCCGCCACCGACAGGTTGTCCTACTACAACCATTGGAACTCTAGCATCATGCACTCAATGGGCAGATTCATCACAGGGAGTCCACGCTCTCGACATCATCCAGTAGCACTCTCCCGGTGTGGCCTCTACCTGGTAGCCTCCCAAGCCCACTATCTCTGCCATATGGGCACACCAACAAGCATAGTATCTGGGAGCACCTCACAGGGCTCTGGCCTCAACCAGGCAGCTACAACGCACAATGATATATTGAAGCGACTCCAGATGCCACTATGGAACCCTGTCCACAAGCGATCGCCCACCAAGCTACAATAGGACGCACCCAATCCCGAGCGCATGCATCACCACTCGCTACAGCACCTTCCAAGTGAGAGGAAAAATCAATCATCAATTAGATGCTTCAAAGGTATTCCTTGACTGGGAAAAGAACCTTGGGAGGGCATCATGAGGTCCCGATATAGGATATCCCGACAACCAAACAAGGAACACGGAATACCCTAGCCCGGGTCTCAACGATGACCCCGCAAGGCCCCTTAATCCTGAGTAGGAAGGTTGGAAGAAGACATCACCCCTTAATGAGCAATACACCACATCCTCAAAACTTGAAACTGGCGCTGCACGCGAACTCCATGGTTACCAGCAATACCGATGCACGGGAAAGAAGCTCCATTATCAAGACGCAATCCATACCTTAGAAATTGCAACCAATTCATCACTATCATACTACTGGCTGGAATTTCCTACCCAAGCCTTAATCCACAACAACGGATCCAACAACTGACCCTAATCAGTCGACCCAGTCGACAACTTAAGGGTGGGTCTAGGGGGGTCACGTCCACGTCAACGGATGCGAGGAGGCATGTCAGCAACCTAAGATAACTTCTAAAACAAGAGTACTCGGATGACAATCCTACGACTCATCATCTATACGACTAGACTTAGGCTCTGACAGGACCAGGCTCTGATACCAACTTTTGTCACGCCCCAGGGCGGCCATCCCAGAGACGTGGCAATAATGAAGTATTAGCTATCAATACCTAAGGTCAACAAAGACTCCAACAACAACACAAAAGATATGGCAAAGCAAAGATAATGATAACTGACTGAAAAATGGAAGCATAAGATATCAACAATGTCTGTAAACAAAAAACATTATTACAGACTCGAATACACAATCACTGTCCTGTGAGAGCCAAGTCTAGTCCAAATAAAATACAACATGTGCCACATGCACGATTTACAATACATAAAATGACTCTAGGACTGCTGACAGCCTCGCACTCGCCACCCGTCGGAAGAACGCTCCACGCCCATAAGACCACGCCACAGGGAAGCTCCAGCTCCACGCCCAACCTGCACCTGAAAAGAAACAGTATGCGAGGGGTGAGCTACAAGCTCAGTGAGTGGCTGAAAACCAATCACCAATACAACAGTTCAATACTAAAACAATTTCCTTTCAAGGAAAAACATGGGTAGAAACCCAATGGATAACAAGGTCACGCGGCGGCACGACCAACCTCACCCTCACCCTCACTCCCGGAGGAAGACTCTTGGGACTTTTGGGGAGAGACCATACCGTTGGTCGAAGAGACACAGAATTACTGGTCCACACACAACACTACTGGATCACCAACCTCACCCTCACCCTCACTCCCGGAGGGAGACTCTTGGGACTCTTGGGGAGAGACCATACCGTTGGTCGAAGAGACCTAGAATTACTGGTCTACACAACACTACTGGATCATCTACATCGAGATAACTGCCCAACGATGTCTTTGAACATCGATACGCAACCGGACCCAACAACTATGGGAATGGACGAACAACGAATGGGTCACGCAGCGACGTGTCTTCACCTCATCCTCACCCTCACCCTTTAGAGGTGACATAGGACTTTTGGAGAGATTAGACTCCTCTACACCCTTGGTCCACCGGTAGCCCTTTCCCCAGGTAGTCTCTACCTGGTATACTCCCACGATCAGTACGCTTCCGAACGCATCGGTGGTACCTACGGATGGGAGCCCTCTGTCAAGATAACTTTTCCAACGCCGAAAAGTTTCTACATCAGATCCATCAAAGGGGAGAACGATTCCACGCTCGCAATATCATTCGTTAGCCCTCTCCTGGGTAGCCTCTACTTGGTATACCCCCATGATCAGTACATCTTGCCGCATGCATTGATAGTACCTACAGGTGGGGGCCCTCTGTTAGGACAGCTACAACCTGGGCCGCTTCAACACGGATGACATTGGGAGGAAACACTCCATGTTCGCAAAGCGAACCCAATGGAAAAATAACTACTCTCGATAATCACATATCGATGATATCGAATACTATTGTACTCCCACACGGTTGCGTCACTCGGACACAAGGGGGTTGCCTCTACTCTCACGCAGAAATAATCCCAAGGCACATAACCCAACAGGCGGTTCATATACACGCCTAGCACGGGTAGGCCTAGCTTAATGCCACAACTACCGGCTTAACAAAATCGATAAGATAATGAATTCTCCTGAATTCCAAACGAGTGCATCGCTCGGATGCACGGGGGCGATTACATCGCTAGCGCTCTAACTAATAAGGTACAACCCGACAACGGGTCATACCCACGCCTATTTCAGATAGGCCTAATCAGTTTTAACATGCGCATATATATATCCAGGAGAATTATATCTAGTAATGTACATGAACTACATCCATGATAACCTATCAAATAATTATAGGGATACTCCCTAACATGGATTTACATCATAATAAATCATACAACATGCATACATGGCCTAACTTAAGCATGCGTTGGATATCGCCAACTTAAAAGGGAAGGGTCAAGCGCGATCTCGCGCACTAACAGGTGAATGCTAATATTCCAAACGAACCCGAGTCGAGTAGGAAATCGCCTCTACTTACTCAGTTTGTGCAGAGGGAGAGGGCGAGAGAGATCATCATCTCATGTGTTATGCCTGTGTCATTTGGAGCCATTTTGGTTAAGCCTTGGTCGCATCTGGGTCATTCAGGGCCTTTTTCTTTTTCGATCGGAGTCGCTAAAATTTTGGCTTTTAGCCACCTGCGGAAGTTAGAGTACTCTGATTGGAAATCTAACTGCATATTATGGGTCCTGGTACTATTTCGTACTACCCATCAAAATTTCATCGAATTCCGGTAATGTTTTAAAAAATATGCAGTTCCGAACTGTATCCAGGTTTTGAGAGTTCCTGGTTGGTCGAATAGTGTGAGATATTTTGGGGATGTGGTGACCCTTGGTAACCTTACCCCCACCTTGCTTGGGGATGAAAAAACCATTGGTTATTTGATATGTGAGTGGGTGAGTCTAACCCTAACCTCACCCCCCCTTAAGGTCACCCCTAGGCACTATTTAGGCATGAAAATGACTTTTTTGCCCTCTCTCTCTCTCCCCCTCTCTCCCATTTCGTGGAACACCTTCTCTCCCTCTCTTGGTCTCTTTTTTTCTCCTCTTTGTGTGTGAAGAAGGAGGAGGAAGAAGCAATTGAAGGAAAAGATGAAGAAGAAGCACAAGAAAGAGTGAGAAAGGGTGAGTATGTGTTGTTGTTGTTTCTCTTCTCTCTATCCCCTTCTCATGCCCCTTTGCACCCCTGTTTTCTGCCATGAAGGGCTTGAGGAGATGCTGATGAGGTGGTGGTAGTGGTGGTGGTGGTTGAGGTGGTCGTGGGTGTGTCAAGAACCCGCATCTCCCCATTTCCCTCCCCCTGTTTTGGTAAGGCAGCACTCTGTATTTTAAAGATCTCAGTGCATCTAGTATTTAGAGACACATTTTTAGGATTATGTCTTCATATGATATGATCATCTATGTGTCTAGTTGTTATATATGAAATTTGGGCTCATTATGATATCTGTGGTGTAAGTTAGAACCTGTTTTGCATGGCCTGTCCAGATTCGGGTAGGAATTGACCTGCTTCAGGAAATAATTTATTTCGGGCTTGTAGAGGCAAAATTAGGTTTTAATATCTTCATGGATTATGATCCCAGCATATCAGAGAATGTGCATGTTTTATTTCATAATTTTTGGAAGTGTATTGGGTGCTGTGGAGATCAATTAGTAGGGCTGGTTGCAGCAGGTTTGGCAGTTTTGTTTGGTTGAGTGTCAAGGAGTTGTTTGCATGTGTCTTGTGTGATAATATGGAAGTATCAGGGGTTAGGGTCTTCATGAAGTAGGCTTATATGTGTGATAGGAGGTTCCATAATTTAATTATGGATCATTGGTTGTGTTTTGCAGATCTCGTAGACCGGACGTGCGGCAATCCGGGTATCGGTGAGTGGTTTGATCCAACCCTTCGGGCAGCGTTGGATGCACGTAGTCATGCGTTGCGCATCCGTTGGGCACCCTGACTATACTACTTAATTAGATAAGTAGTATGGTCATGTCTAACTCATAATATGTTAGATATCTTGCATGCTAGGCTTATATTGCATGTATTGTATCCATGTATGAATGACTGTATCGCATGCGCCCCTCTAGTATGGGCATGTATTCTGTAATGTGTATAGATGTATAGAATATGGCATGCCTTAGGTAGTATTGTAATACTACTCCCACCATATTAATTGAAATATCCAGCATGATTAAGTCTGGGTTAATAACGGGCACCTGCCTAATATTCCCTTGCGATAAGACTCGAGGGCGTGGTGTAGTTGTTGCGCCCATGCTAATGGGGCAAGGCAATGACCAACTTCATGAGATGATGATCTCTCTCGCCCTCTCCCTCTGCACGAACTGAGTAAGTAGATGCGATTTCCTACTCGACTCAGGTTCGTTTGGAATATTGGCATGCACCTGTTAAGTGCGTGAGATTTGTACTTGACCCTTACCTTTTAAGTTGGTGATATCCAACGCATGCTTAAGTTAGGCCTTGTGTGCTTATGTGATTAATGGCCATGTATGCATGTTGTATGATTTATTATGATGTAAATCCATGTTAGGGAGTATCCCTATAATTATTTGATAGGTTATCGTGCATGTAGTTCATGTACATAACTAAGATATAATTCTCCTGGATATATATGCGCATGTTAAAACTGATTAGGCCTATCTGAAATAGGCGTGGGTATGACCCGTTGTCGGGTTGTACCTTATTAGTTAGAGCGCTAGCGATGTAATTGCCCCCGTGCATCCGAGGGATGCACACGTTTGGAATTCAGGAGAATTCATTATCTTATCAGTTTTGTTAAGCCGGTAGTTGTGGCATTAAGCTAGCCCAATAAACTTTTGAGATCCACGAAGGCATCCGGCGCATTCGTCAACCCCGACAGCAGTACTTAAAACTCGTAGTGCCTGAACGGTCACGAAAGGCCATCTACGGGATGTCTAACTCCCGGATCTCCGACTTGTGATACCCTTGTGCAAAAATTGATCTAACAGAAAACACTCGCTCCCAGAGCTGGTCAAATAGATCATCAATTCACAGCAAGGGTAATTGATCTTCTACCTCCACGGGGAGATCAAAACAACACCATGAACAATTAAGTCCAGATTCTACTCCTCGAGCATGGCTGGTGCTCATGATGACACTTACACGCTTGGTAAGCCGCTCAACCGCACTTAATCCACAAGACACGCAATAAGGGGTCGTCGAACCTTGACAATGCCTATGCGACGTCATCTATCTGATAGGGCGGTTGAGTCCCATCACGAACGTTAGCATCGCGTCTCCTCCTTTGCGACCAATGTGGGGTAAAACGCGACAGTATCCACAACTGTGCTTCACATGCCACCAGAGATAGGTCGCTCAACTATAACCATTGGAACTCCAACATCCTGCACTCCATGGGCAGATTCATCACAGGGAGTCCACGCTCTCAACATCATCTAGTAGCACTCTCCCGGTGTGGCCTCCACCTGGTAGCCTCCCAGGCCCGCTATCTCTGCCATATGGGCGCACCAACAAGCATAGCATCTGGGAGCACCTCACAGGGCTCTGGCCTCATCCGGGCAGCTACAACATACAATGATATATCGAAGCTACTCCAAATGCCACTATGGAACCCAGTCCACGAGCAATCGCCCACCAAGCTGCAATAGGATGTAGCCAATCCCGATCGTACGCATCACCACTCGCTGCAGCACCTTCCAAGTGAGAGGAAAAATCCATCATCAATTTGATGCTTCAAAGGTATTCTTTGACTGGGAAAAGAACCTTGGCAGGGCACTATGAGGGCCCGATATAGGATATCCCGACAACCAAACAAGGAACACGGAGTACCCTAGCCTGGGTCTCAACGATGACCCCGCAAGGCCCCTTAATCCTGAGTAGGAAGGCTGGAAGAAGACATCATCCCTTAATGAGCAATACGCCACATCCTCAACACTTGAAACTGGCGCCGCACGTGAACTCCATGGTTACCAGCAATACCGATGCACGGGAAAGAGCTCCATTATCGAGACGCAATCCATACCTTAGAAATTACGACCAATTCATCACTATCATACTACTGGGCTGGAATCTCTTACCCAAGCCTTAATCCCGCAATAAGGGATCCAACAACTGACCCTGTTCAGTCGACCCAGTTGACAACTTAAGGGTGGGTCCAAGGGGTCACGTCCACGTCAACGGATGCGAGGAGGCATGTCAGCAACCTAAGATAACTTCTAAAACAAGAGTACTCAGATGACAATCCTACGACTCATCATCTATACGACTAGACTTAGTCTCTAACATAACCAGGCTCTGATACCAATTTTTGTCACGCCCCAGGGCGGCCGTCCCCGAGACGTGGCAATAATAAAATATAAGCTATCAATACCTGAGGTCAATAAAGACTCCAACAACAACACACAAGGTGGCAAAGCAAGGATAATGATAACTGACTGAAAAGCGGAAGCATAATATATAAACAATGTCTGTAAACCAAAAATATTATACAGACTCGAATACACAATCACTGTCCTGTGAGAGCCAAGTCTAGACCAATGAAAATACAACCTGTGCCACATGCACGATTTACAATACATACAATGACTCTAGGACTGCTGACAGCCTCGCACTCGCCACCCGCCGGAAGAATGCTCCACGCCCATAAGACCACGCCACAAGAAAGCTCCAGCTCCACGCCCAACACTGCCCCTGAAAAGAAACAGTATGCGAGGGGTGAGCTACAAGCTCAATGAGTGGCTGGAAATCAATCACCATACAACAGTTCAATACATAAACAATTTCCTTTCAAGGTAAACATGGGTGGAAACCCATGGATAACAGGGTCACGCGGCGGCGCGACCACCCTCACCCTCACCCTCCTGAATTCCAAACGAGTGCATCGCTCGGATGCACGGGGCGATTACATCGCTAGCGTTTTAACTAATAAGGTACAACCCGACAGCGGGTCATACCCACGCCTATCCCAGATAGGCCTGATTAGTTTTAACATGCGCATATATTTTATAGGAGAATTTAATCTTAGCTATGTGCATGAACCATATGCACAATCATCTAATAATTATAGGGACACTCCCTAACATGGATTACATCATAATAATTCATACAACATGCATACATGGTCATTAATCACATAAACATACAAAATATACTCTAACATCCGTTGGATATTGCCAACTTAAAAGAAAGGGGCAAGCGCGATCTCACGCACTAACAGGTGCATGCCAATATTCCAAACGAACCTGAGTCGAGTAGGAAATCGCATCTACTTACTCAGTTCGTTCAGAGGGAGAGGGCGGGGGAGATCATCATCTCATGAAGCTGGTCATAGCTTTGCCCCATTAGCATGGGCGCAACAACTACACCACGCCCTCGAGTCTTATCGCAAGGGAATATTAGGTGGTTGCCCGTTATTAACCCAGACTTATTCATGTTCGATATTCCAATTAATATGGTGGGAGTAGTATTACAATACTACCTAAGGCATGCCATATTCTATACATCATACACGTTTACAAAATACATGCCCATACTAGAGGGGCGCATGCAACACAATCATTCATACATGGATACAATACATGTATATAAGCCTAGCATGCAAGATATCTACATATTATAGCTTAAGCATGGCCATACTACTTATCTAGACAAGTAGTATAGCTAGGGGGGCCCATCGATGCGCGACGCGCGTCTACGCGCATCGAGCGCATCCCGAGAGGGGGGGGGGGATTGGATCGAACCACTCACCGATACCCGGATCGCCGCGCGTCCGGTCTACGAGATTTGCAAAACACAACCAATGATCCATAATTAAATTATGGAACCTCCTATCACACATATAAGCTTACTTCATGAAAACCCTAACCCCTGATACTTCCATATTATCACCCAAGACACATGCAACCAACTCCTTGACACTCAACCAAGCAAAACTGCTAAACCTGCTGCAACCAGCCCTACTAATTGGTCTTCACAGCACCCAATACATTTCCAAAAATTATGAAATAAATCATGCACATTCTATGATATGCTGGGATCATAATCCATGCAGACATTAGAACCTAATTTTGCCTCTACAAGCCCGAAACAAATCATTTCCCGAAGCTGGTCAATTCCTACTCGAATCTGGACAGGTCATGCAAAACTGGTTCTAACTTACACCACAGATATCATAATGACCCCAAATTTCATATATAACATCTAGACACATAGCTGATCAAATCATAAGAAGACATAATCCTAACAATATGCCTCTAAATACTAGATTCACTGATATCTTTAAAAGACAGTGTGCTGCCTTACCAAAACAGGGGAAGGGAAATGGGGAGATGCGGGGTTCTCGACACACCCACGACCACCTCTACCACCACCACCACTACCACCACCTCATCAGCCACTCCACCAGCCTTCCTTGGCTGAAAACAGGGGGGGGGGGGAAGGCATGAGAAGGAGCTAATGAGAAGAGAAACAACAACAACAACTACAACACCCAAAGCTTGCACACACATACCTTTCTCTTTTCCTTTTAATGTTTCTTCTTCTCCTTCATGTTCTTCTTTTATTTAACCCAAGAAAACAAAGAAAACCAGGGAGTGAAGGAGAGAGTGAGAGGGAGAGGGAAATGAAGTGGACGCCCACCTCAAGCACACTCACACACACACACTCACACACTTGGCATTTATTTGAGAAAAATGGAGTGGGTGGGGATTGACTTTGAGTCAACCCAACCAAACTAGAAAACAAAACCCATTGACCTAGTCAATGGTCTTCTTTGACTTGGTCCAAGTCCACTTGACTTGGTCAAAGTCACCCTTTGACACTTCAAAATCGATCAAAACCCGGATACGATTCGGAACTGCAAAATTTTCTAAAACGTAACTAGAACTCGATGAAATTTCTGTGGGCAATACCAAATGGTACCAGGACCCATAATATGCAGCCAGATTTTCAATCAGAGTACTCTAACTCCCGCAGGTGGCTAAAAGCCAAAATTTTAGCGGCTCCGATCGAAAAATTAAAAAGGCCCTGAATGACCCAGAAGTGACCAAGGCTTAACCGAAATGGCTCCAAATGACACAGGCATAACACATAATCGAGCGATTCCCCCAACAGCACCCACATGCATGCCCTCTACAACATCCTAGTAAGCATAAAAGAGGGGGAAGAAGATTACCAAGAGAGGGGGAGGAGAAGGGAAGGTGTTGGGGCTCACAATGACACCACACACACACCACCACCACTTCACCACCATCACCACCATCTCCTTTGCTTCTCTTCTTCATGGCTGAATTAAAATGGGTGGGGAAAATAGGGGATCTGTAACGTCTCTGTATTTTTAGCCTTATATATTTATTTTAAATATATAATGGAAATTTTAATTGAAATTTAATTATTTCATTTTTTTTATTTGGCGGTAGGCCCAAATGGGTCTAATTTGATTTATAATTTTGATAATTATAAATTGATGTTGAAATATTTATTTTATATTTTTTTGGAGATCTTTATAGTCTCAAGATATTTTGGTTGAAATTTGGTGAGATTCGGAGTTAGGGAAATTAGGTTTTTAGGATTTTGTGTTAAGTTATTGGGCCCAGGGATCTAGTTGCGAATCCAGAATATCTTTTAATAGGCTTCAGGGATCCGTTTGTAAATCGGATAGGGATCTGTCTGTAAATCGGATAAGGACCTAGTTGTAAACCCGTAATACTTGAGGGGTCGTTTTGTAATTTGGTAAAAACCCTTTTATATATAACACATTTTGGGTTAGGGTTTGCATCAGAATTCTCATGGGACAAGAAAGGTGGTGATGACCTAACTCTACCCGTCGAGCACTACAAGGTGATAAATCTTTCTCTATTGATTTTTATTGTTTAGTGTTTCAATTTAGTTTGGTTAGGAGATGATTGTGTCAATCTATTATTTGGGAAAGAATGTTGATGGATTAGGGTTAGGGTTTGATTGATTTTAAATAGATGATGTTTTTATTAGATTTCAATGGATCTTGAAGGATTTCTTAAGATCAAACTAGATTTATTGGTTTTGGGATTTAAGGGTTATTTTCGGGTGGATTGAATACCTGATCATTAAATCGTGTTTTTGACTATGATAGAGTCGTTTCTGGGAAAATTGTATTTCACAAACAGAAATAGGTTTCGAAAAGATCTTTCCAACGAATCTTGAATCGTCTGATTTGGAGTTACGGGTAGAAAGTTATGATTTTTCAAAGATTTCTGTGCAGTTTCTTATAATTCAAATATTTAGCTTCATGATCAAGTTTGATGAATTTTAGAGATTAAAGGGATCCCAAATGGATGTTTAATGAGTATAATTTGATTTGTGGGTTTTGATGATTTTATTGATCTTGGTGACTCAATTTGGATCTTAAATCAATTAATTTGGTTTAGTGGGATCAATGAATATTAATTGATATTTTGTTATTTGGATGTAAATTGATTGGATTGAGTTATTTGAATCATTGGAGTTGTAGTGAGCATCATCGGATTTGTCTAAATATTTTATTCGAGGATTGATCGATTATGTGGGCCTTATGAAATAAATGGATATTGATTATCGGATCATTGTGAGATATGAACATTTTAATATTTATTTGGAGTTGGGATTTTTGTTAGGCCTTTAAGGTGAGTTGCGGATTGTAGGTCTATTTGGTACGGGCTCTTGGGATTATTGGGCTGAGTGTTGTTGTAAGTTGTTTGTCAGTTGTTTGTCATGATTGAATGATTTTCTTATTTATTGATTGCATAATTGTTATGCTAGGTTATCCACGTGCGAGGATGTAGCGTTCATGCACGTGCATCGGTTTGTATTGCGTGGACTGGAGGTGAGTGGACTTGAGTTTCATATGTAGTTTCAAAAGAATATATTATGTATTCATGCTAGGACCATCTATTTTGTGGAATATAACTGCTAGTTTCGAAATAAAAATATGAGCATGCTTTTTATTGAGATATTTATCATGAATTGATTGGTGTGTTGAGATTTTTGCATGCTCTATTCTTTTGTGATTTTTTTAAAGATATGATAGGTTATCAATGCATCCATTCCGTCTAGGTGGCTCAGTCTTGGTGGCCAACGTCTAGGTGGGCGTACGTCTACGTGGCCAGGTCCGAGAACGTAGGACCCAAGTCTTTGTGGCTATGTCTACGTGGCCATGCCTGTGAAAGGCCCCGCGAGCTAGGTGCTGCGAAGACGGACATGCGTGTTCGTGGTGTTGCATGCATCATGTTGGATAGGATTTGTGTGCGTGTGTATATATATTATTGCATGTCTTGGTGGCCTTGTTGTATATTTATTTTCTTGATATATTACATGTCTGTGTAGACATATTACGATATTGATATTTTGAATATAAATGTACTAACGGGATGATGATGGTCCATTCACTGAGCGTGTTGTAGCTCACCCCTCTCTTCCCAACCTTTCAGATTAGCTGTTGGTGGTTGTCGATCTCGTTAAGGCGTTGGAGGTTGAAGCTCGTATTTTATTTCCGGAGCACTAGACTTGTGTAAAAGGTGTTGGTCATTTCTTTGGCATGTAGAGGACCCATATGTATGATAGTGTGGACATATAAATTTAGTTGTTCCTGATGTATATTGAATTTGTGTTGGATTTTAGCATTGACAATATATGTATAATTATGGGATGTATTCGTATGTTCTCTTGATGAAAAAATATATATATATATAGAACTCTGAGATTCGAGGAATTTAGTTAACGCACCCGGATTTCACGCTTCAAAACGGGGCCGTGGATCCGGGGGGGCGTTACAGGATCCATGAGGGGGAGCTAGAGGAGGAAGGGAAAGAGGGGCAACAACACAAGCATACACACAAACTCACCTAGACTTACACTTGCACTTCCTCTTCTTCTATTCCTTCATCCACTCCTTCTTCTCCATCAAACACACACAAAAAGGGATGGAAAAAGTGCTGGTCGGATGGGTTTTGGGAGGGGGGGGGGGGGGGGGGGGGAGAGAGAGACATTCTCACTTGGGGGCTTTAAATAGTCAAAAGTGGGGTTCAAAAGACCAAATCGTCCCTTACCATAAATTCTGCACAGGCTTCACTAAAATAGCCATAACTTTCACAATATAGTTCCGAATTTCACAATTCGAAATCCTTTGAAAATCCAAGAAGATTATCTACAACTTTTATGTTTATGATCAGATCAAATAAACCCTCCAGGTATTCAAAAATGGGAGCTAAACATCCAATAGGGCTGCTGCCAGGATTTTCTCATCCCCGGGGTATAATTGAAAAAATATCCATAACTTTTGCTACATGAATACAGTTGATCTAATTCTACTTTTGTATGAAAGCTAACTCAAAACTAAACATCTCAGGATAAAATCATATTTAAACTATTCCATCTTGGGCATTAAGAAAATTAAATCCGAATACCAATCCGAATTGCATAACTTCTAAAAAGACGTTAGAATGTGACAAAAATTTACAAGTAGGCCAATGCCAGTACCAGGAGAACAATTATGCAGTCAGATTTTTAATCAGAGCATCCCAACTCCCGCGGGTAGCTAAAAGCCAAAATTTTAACAACTCCGATGAAAAAATAAGGCTCCAAATAACACAGGCATAACACGTATTTTGGTCCAAAATATGGCGTTGGAAAAATATTTTCAAGATCTATAAATCAATGTTTCATGAATATTTTGCAATTCTACCTTATTTGGGGTAAAAAATTCATCCGAATATTCTGTAGAAAATTAATGACGGGAATGAAAAATTTTACCTGCTAAACTTGTCAAATATTCATATGAGAAAGATTGATGGCTAATCTTGACCATCCAATTCATTGCAAATCAATGGTCGAGATTCAAGGCTGAAGGCTATAAAAGGAACACATATGAATCCAAGAAGAGGGCATCAAACAAGGAGGCAAAGGGATAACCAAAGGAGAAAGATTCAAGAGTTTTCTTTTTGTTTTTCTTTTCAATTGTTTTGTATATATTTAGATCTGAATTTTAATATTACTTTAGTATTTTTATTTTCAAGAATTTTTCAATAATATGATGTCTTTTATTTATTTTATTTTTTTTAGTTTGATCATGTTTTCTAGTAGCTAAATCTTAAACTAGCGTTGAAGATGAAACCATGCTATGCTAGTTTAGGATTTTATATTTAGATCTAAATTCTCCATATTGTTTGCTTCATTGAGTATCAATCTCTCCTTCAATTCTCTTTTGAAACTGTTTATGTGAATTTTTTATTACCTTCTTAAAAAATCTCTTATATTTGATTTGATAAAATA
Source organism: Acorus gramineus (assembly GCA_030737835.1). NCBI lineage: Eukaryota > Viridiplantae > Streptophyta > Magnoliopsida > Acorales > Acoraceae > Acorus > Acorus gramineus. Next base: position 1,172,995 of record JAUJYN010000026.1, on the reverse strand, counting down.
TGCTTTGATTGAGTTCTCTGATATTTTATGCTCTTCTTAACAAGTTGAACATTGAGTTGGTAGATTTTATAAAGGGAAGGGAGATAGATCATTATATTGGGTTTTCATAAATCAAGGTTTTTAATCATAGAATCATCTTCAAGGATCTCTTGTTTAGGGTTTGATAGGGTATGCTTGATTAACTATTTTGATATCTTATTCTCTTCCTAATGTGTGAATATTGAGATGATTGTTTTGATTTTAAAACTGATTTTATGAAATAATTAAACTGATTTTATGAAATAATTAAACTGATTTTAAATATTTATTTTCCGATTGGTATTTGATTAACGTCAATATTTATTGAGTTATATGATGGAGTTTTGTATTTGAATATAAACCGTAAATTGGTATTGCATGGTGGATTCTAAAACCCTAGTTATCTTTTTATATTAATATTCGCTTTTAAAAAAATAAAAATAAAAATAAACCTTCATCAATCTTCCTTTCTAGTTCGATTAGTTAAATCAATTAATAATTTAATTTGAACAATTCTCTGTGGGATTGACCCATATTTGCTAGATCTATACTTCTGTAACGATCCGTGCACTTGCGGTAATTAATAATAACTTAAAAAATTCAATCAGGCACCCACAATCTGCCAGAGCAGTTGGTAGAATCCAATTCTGAAACTGTTCAGGCTCGGGGCTTTGTCCCCCTCAGAACTCAGGATTACTAGTAGGACTTCCTCTTTGGAGAATGGCAAGCCTAGCTTTGGACGGGCGCTAGTTTGGATTTGCTTTAGGAAAGCATCTTCCCATAACGGTTTCCACCCCGTCCATTTAGAGAATGCCTTTTTGAAGTGCTCTACAACCTTTCCTTGTAAGACCTCTGGATCCTCAATTCGAACTCTGTCGAAATCCATCCCCTGAATGTGGTTCAACATATTTCCAGTGGAGGCTGAGTTGTGGAAGAACTTGGTATTGTTATCACCTAGTTTAAGCCAAAGATCTTTAGACCGCTGCTACAACTCGCTCTCCTCCATCTGAACCATCATTACAAGTCGTTCTTTTGCCTCCTGTCTTTCTTGCCATGCCCCTGAAGGAAGGGGGTTGATCTCCTCCTTGAGGTTCCACCGATCGATCTGTTGTGCCTGTGTCATTTGGAGCGCTCTGTTTGAAAATTTGGGTACATAATTTTTTCCTAGAAGTTATGTATTTTCAATTTGGTATTTGGATTTGATTTTGTTAAAATCCAAGATGAAGAGGTTTAAATGTGATTTTATTATGAGATGTCCAGTTTTGAGTTAGCTTTCGCACAGAAGTGGAATTAGGTCAACTGGATTCTTGTAGTAAAAGTTATGAGTATTTTTCCAAGTATACCCCGGGGATGGAAATTCTGGCAGCAGCCCTGTTCTATGTTTAGCTCTAATTTCGGATTAGCTAGAAGGATTATTTGATCTTGGCATAAACATGAAAGTTGTAGATAATCCTCCTGGATTTCCAATGGAATTGGAATTGTGCAATTCAGAGGTATATCGAGGAAGTTATGGCTGTTCCAGTGAAGCTTGCGCAGAATTTCTAGTCAAAGGGCGTCTAGGTCTTTTCCCTCCTTAGATATTTGTGATAAATATCTTCTCCCTCTCTCTCTTCCTCTCACTTCCACGCCAATTATTCAAGCCCTCCCTTTCTCTCATCCAAGCCCCCTGGGTGTTTGATTAAAGGTCTCAAAGAGATAGTGAAGGAGAAGGTGAAGAAGTTTTGGCTAGGTTTTGTGTGGTGTTGTTGATCCTCCCCTCTCAAGCTCTCATATCTTGTTCTCCCCCCCCCCTGATTTTCAGCTGAAGAGGAGGCTGTGGAGAGGCTGAGGAGGTGGTGGTAGTGGTGGTGGCGGTTGAAGTGGTCGCGGGTGCGTCGAGGGCCCCCGAACCTCCCCCTTTCGTTCCCCCTTCAAGGTGAGCTCCTCCCAGTCTTTTCTTGGTTTTCATGGCTTAAGGGGATGTTAGGGAGGTCATGCATGCTAGGTAGATGGGTTAGGGTGTGTGTGAGGGGTTGGGAAGGGTTAAAATGAGGTTGGGATGGGCTGGGCGCGCGCTGGGCGCAGTCTGCGCGCGCAGGCGGGCGCAGTCGGGCGCGCAGACGCGCGCGGGTGCGCGCAGGCACTGGCGCGAGCAGGGGTGCGCGCGGGAGTACACGCGAGTGCGCGCGGGCGTGAGCGCGAGCGTGCGCGAGCTCGGAGCAGGCGCCTGGGCATGCGCCTGGGCGAGGGGCTGGGGACCAGTGCGCGCGCGTAGGCTCCACGCTAAGACCGTTCCTTTGATTATAGTGTGTTGGTAGCGCCAGTCCGGTGCGAAGACCACTTGGGAGCAAAAGGTCTATGCATGATACTTTCGGTCTTCCCTTTGGGTTTCCTTAAATTTCGAGGACTAAATTTCCTAAGGGGGAAAGAATGTTGTGCCTGTGTCATTTGGAGCGCTCTGTTTGAAAATTTTGGGTACATAATTTTTTTCCTAAGTTATATATTTTCAATTTGGTATTTGGATTTGATTTTGTTAAAATCCAAGATGAAGAGGTTTAAATGTGATTTTATTATGAGATGTCCAGTTTTGAGTTAGCTTTCGTACAGAAATGGAATTAGGTCAACTGGATTCTTGTAGTAAAAGTTATGGGTATTTTTCCAAGTATACCCCGGGGATGGAAATTCTGGCAGCAGCCCTGTTCTATGTTTAGCTCTAATTTCGGAATAGCTAGAAGGATTATTTGATCTTGGCATGAACATGAAAGTTGTAGATAATCCTCTTGGCTTTCCAACGGAATTGGAATTGTGCAATTCGGAGCTATATCGAGGAAGTTATGGCTGTTCCAGTGAAGCTTGCGCAGAATTTCTAGTCAAAGGGCGTCTAGGTCTTTTCCCTCCTTAGATATTTGTGATAAATATCTTCTCTCTCTCTCTCTCCCTCTCACTTCCACGCCTATTATTCATGCCCTCCCTTTCTCTCATCCAAGCCCCCTGGGTGTTTGATTAAAGGTCTCAAAGAGAAGTGAAGGAGAAGGTGAAGAAGCTTTGGCTAGGTTTTGTTTGGTGTTGTTGATCCTCCACTCTCATGCTCTCATATCTTGTTCTCCCCTCCCCTGATTTTCAGCTGAAGAGGAGGCTGAGGAGAGGCTGAGGAGGTGGTGGTAGTGGTGGTGGCGGTTGAGGTGGTCGCGGGTGCGTCGAGGGCCCCCGAACCTCCCCCTTTCGTTCCCCCTCCAAGGTGAGCTCCTCCCCTTCTTTTCTTGGTTTTCATGGCTTAAGGGGATGTTAGGGAGGTCATGCATGCTAGGTAGATGGGTTAGGGTGTGTGTGAGGGGTTGGGAAGGGTTAAAATGAGGTTGGGATGGGCTGGGCGCGCGCTGGGCGCAGTCTGCGCGCGTGCGCGCGCAGGCGGGCGCTGGCAGGCGCAGTCGGGCGCGCAGACGCGCGCGAGTGCGCGGGTGCGCGCGGAGTGGTTGCGCGGGTGCACACAGGCGCTGGCGCGATCGGGGGTGCGCGCGGGCGTGCGCACGAGCGTGCGCGCGCGCGGACCAGGCGCCTGGGCATGCGCCTGGGCGCTGGGCTGGGGACCAATGCGCGCGCGTGCGTGAGTGCGCGTGCTGGGGCGTGCGTGGGGTGCTGCGCGATGGGTGCGGGCTGGACGCGTGGTGCGCGCGGGCGCGCGCGAGGGTGCGCGTGGGCGCGGCAGCGCGTCTTGGCGCGCGGGCAGGCGCGCGGTAGTGCACCGATGGTGCTGGGGTGCGTGCGTGCATGCGCATTCGTGCGTGCGCGTGCGGGGGGCCATGCGTGTGGCTGCCCGAGGGTTCAGGTAGGTGTCGGGGCACTCAGACTCGCGTGCGTACGTGCGTGCTCGCATGCGTGCGAGCCCGTATGCATGCTTGTCCGAGTATGGGGTATTTTTAATGTTTTCTATGTGTAAATTGTGTTGTTTCTCACCAGTTGGATGCCCCTACCTTGCAGATCTCGTCGGATGGGATGCGCGAGGTCCCGGGTCGTAAGGTGAGTGGTTCGGTTCCAATCTCCCCCCCCCCCTCTCTAGGGATGCGCTCGACCCGCATAGACGCGCGTCGCGCATCGATGGGGCCCCCTAGCTAAAATATGTAGATATTTTGCATGCTAGGGATATACATCCATGTATCGTGTATAGAAGCCCGTACATGCCTGGACACCATGTCCTGTACTTAAAAGCCTTGATCTATGCATGATTAATATGATGTATCCATGCCACCTTAGACTTTGTATGCTAGGGATATGCACCCTTATATCATGTATAGCGGCCTATGCATGTTTAGTCACCATGTTTCATGCTAGGAAAGCCCTGAACCTATGCATGTTCCCATTTAGTTTAATTTATTTAAATCAAGATGGGATTATGTGAGCATATTGTTGTAAGCATGCCTTAGAGAATATTATAACCTTGTTGTTATAATATATGTCTCCCCGCATCTTGGTTATGTGCCCTGGAGGAATTCTTGAGAATTCACGTCATTAGAAATGTTAGAAAGCGTTGTTGACGGATCCAAGAGGATCGCATGCGTGTGGGTAGGCTGTTCTCTTCCCTTCGTTGGATCCGTGTAGTACAGCCCCGGCGTTAGACAGGCTGTCCTGACAGAGGGCTCCCATCTGTAGGTACCTCCGATGTGTTCGGACAGTGCTGATCGTGGGAGTATACCAGGTAAGCTACGGAGCAGGGAGAGGCTACCGGTGGACCAAGGGTGAATAACAGTCTAGTCAGTCCCAAAAGGCCCATGTCACCCCTTTGAGGGTGAGGGTGAGGGTGTGGTGGGTCGGCGATGTAACGACCCACTAGCTTGTGTGGTCGCTCCCGTGTTAGGGGCTATACATTATATAAGGTTGATATGAATTGTGATGCATAGTTGGTGCCATTCACTGAGTGTGTGGCCCAACCCCCCTCGCATATTCTTCTCCTCCATAGTGGTAGTTGTTTCCATGGGGTTCGCCTTGCGAACATGGAATGTTCACTCCCAGGGTTGTCGAGTTGAAGAGGCCGGGTTGTAGCTATCCTGACAGAGGGCTCCCATCCGTAGGTACCACCGATGCAGTCGGAGGGGTACTGATCGTGGGAGTATACCAGGTAGAGGCTACCCGGAAGAGGGCTAACGAATGATATCGCGAGCGTGGAATCGTTCTCCCCTTCGTTGGATCCGTGTAGTACAGCCCCGGCGTTAGACAGGCTGTCCTGACAGAGGGCTCCCATCTGTAGGTACCTCCGATGTGTTCGGACAGTGCTGATCGTGGGAGTATACCAGGTAAGCTACGGAGCGGGGAGAGGCTACCGGTGGACCAGGGGTGTAGAGCAGTCTAAGTCTCTTCCCAAAGTCCCAAGATGTCTCCTTTCAGGAGTGAGGGTGTGGATGAGGCGAAGACGCGTCGCCTCGTGACCCATTCGTTGTTTGACCGTTCCCATAGATGTTGGGTCCGGTCTCGTGATGGATGTTGAAGGACATCGATGGATGATTATCTAGATGTAGATGATCCAGTAGTGTTGAGTAGACCAGTAAATCCGGGTCTCTTCGACCGACGGTATGGTCCCTAGACCAGTAAATCCAGGTCTCTTCGATCGACGGTATGGTCTCTCCCCATAAGTCCCAAAAGACTCCCTCCGGGAGTGAGGGTGGGGGTGAGGTTGGTCGCGCCGCCGTGTGACCCTGTTATCCATTGGGTTTCTACCCATGTTTTTCCTTGAAAAAGGGAATTGATTATGTATTGAACTGTAGTATGGTGATTGGTTTCCAGCCACTCACTGAGCTTATAGCTCACCCCTCGCATACTGTTTCTTTTCAGGGGCAGTGTTGGGCGTGGAGCTGGAGCTTTCTTGTGGCGTTGTCTTATGGGCGTGGTGCGTTCTGCCGGCGGGTGGTGAGTGTGTGGCTGTCAGCATTCCTAGAGTCATTTTATGCTTTGTATTTTCTTTGGTCTAGACTTGGCTTTCACAGGACATTGATTGTGTATTCGGGTCTGTAATAATGTTTTTGGTTTACAGACATTGTTTATATATTATGCTTCCGCTTTTCAGTCAGTTATCATTATCTTACTTTGCCGCCTTGTGTATTGTTGTTGGAGTCTTTATTGACCTCAGGTATTGATAGCTGATATGATATTTTATTATTTTGCCACGTCTCGGGGACGCCTGGGGCGTGACACGATCACCCGTAGGCAGGCTTCTTTAGTTGCCCACTTGGCCTCCCACGCCTCTCTGCCCCATTGTCTGAGTCTTTTCTTAGGACTGTGTAACTTGTAGGCTAGCTTAAGAGAATCTCGGAGCGCCCCCCTCCCCCCCTCCAGCCCATGACTCACGCACCACCTCTTTTAGCCTTGGCCACTTTGCCCACCAAGATTCAAATTTGAATTGTTTCTTCTTCCTGAACTCTCCCTTTCGCAACAACGGTGCATGGTTTGAAACTGAGTGAGACAAACTCATCACCTCCAAACCTGGAAAAATAGCATCCCATTGCGTGCATACAAAGATAATGTCCATTCGGGCAAGGGAAGGTGACTCCCGCATATTACTCCATGTGAAGGTCGTGTTTGGAATTGGGAGGTCGAGAAGGTCCTCTGAGTCCATCCACTCATTGAAACTCTACATGGCCGTAGAGAGTGCCCCATCTCTATTTTGTTCATCTGTCGACCTGGTGATATTAAAGTCACCTGCCGCACACCACGGAGCAGCCCAACGTCCACGGATTGCAGACAATTCTTCCCACATTGCCAACCTCTCTGAATCCTTGTCTGGTCCGTAGACCCCGAAAAAGACCACTGTCCACACATTTCCTTTGGACAGAGTTCCACACCAAAATTATACCACGAGCATTACCATCCGCCCCTTGACAGATCATCTCATTTAATGTCCCCCCCAGCAAAAGCTCTGAGGATTTTTCTCTCGACCAATTGGATCTGGGTCTCCTAAATACAACAGATCTGGACCCCCTGCTTCAACACGAGCTCCTTCACCACTGCTTGCTTCCCCAGGTCCTTTAGCCCCCCGGTGTTCCAAGAGAGGATGTTCAACATGGACCACTACTGGGCCTTGCGGCCATATCCGCAACGGACGATGGCACCTCCTGTGCCTATACCCTACTACTGTATTTGTGTTTTGCTTGATTTCTCTCTAGCCCTAGAACGCTTCCCATAGGAATTTGTTGAACCTTCTTCTGTCCTCCTCAGTGGGGATATGTATGCTCACTGAGACAGCATAGGGATTACGCTCTTCTATTGACCCAATCAACCTTCAGGGATGCAGCGAGATCTGCAGGCTCCAATGACGTGGTTGATTTGTGAAGAATACCAAGATAATGCGCTTCAATGAGTCTAGCTGTTGATTCCTAAGAATAGAAGAAACGATGGAAATCTATGTATTTGATAATCCTCCTAAGATAACAAAATACAGCAGAGAAAATAACATTATATTAACCAAATATGAATTAATTATGTGATTACAAGCATATTTATAGAGCAAAGAATCCTTAACAAACTAGGATCTCAAAAAATCTCTCTAAATCCCTCAAATCATAAATAAATCCTCATTAAATCCTAACTAATATTCCAATTTGAATTCAAATTCAAAATTTAAATTCAAATTTAAATATAAATCCAAAAACAAGGAAAGAAATCCTAACAAACTCAAAAACTGCCAAAAATAGTAAAAATAACTTTCAACCGTCAATTTGACCCCCAAGACAATCTTAGATCTTTCTGAAATTTGGCATAATAGCATAGCACTACTCCTGTATGGCTCGTCGATACGAACGTGTGGACATATTATAATGGCGAGTATGATCTACGGTTTGAAAGTTATGAGCATTTGAAATCACGGTACTCCCAAACAATTAAAACGTCTTCTTTTTTTTTTGGTCTATTTAATCTCATCCGTCCATATACTTTGTGCTATGATATCTGCATCACCCATACAATGTGATTGTGACCATGCTAAAGCGTCACCACATCCGGGGGAGCCCGGATCCGATCTTGGAGATGAGGGAGTCGAGGCTATAGGGCCCACTAACACCATCGGGGGGTAGAGGTCCCACGTGGCTTCGACATGTCTATGATTTGTGCCTCCAAACTCCCTGCAGAAAGGAGGGTAGAGAGGAAGGATGGATGATTCCCATTGCAGAAGGGTTCAAAACAACCCTCTGATTGAGCACCGAACATAAAATATCCTCATTCGGGACATGGTCTGGTTCCACCAAGTGCAAGACCAGTCGGGCCCTGTTGAACCTGTTCCAAAAAGAGATTCGCCCAACAACCCCACGGGTAGACGGACTGGGGGCCCATAGATGGGTTCGACAATCCCACCATGGTCCATGGGGGATGTGGGCTCAGAGTTTGAACCCTCCACATTTGGAGATGTCCTCCTTGTTTCACGTCAAAAGCGGAACATATCTGAACATGCAATTTGCCTCATCCACTGAACCAAGAAATTCTGGCGCTTGTACGGGTACGCGGGGAGCTCCTTGATCTAACCCCTTTTGACTAGAACCCCCTCCCGAGGGCAAAATCCCTCACTCAACTGAGATCGTTGCATGTTCCTTTTGCTTCAGCCCGGACACCTTTGCCATTTGAGCAGTCACCTCATGGTGTTGTCCCCTTGACCAACCCTGACCCGTCACTTCTCGAGTGACTTGCTCTTTCCACCGAGTCGCTTGCACACGTGGTGACGCGGACTCAAACATCTGCCTGCGACTCGTGAAAGAGCGAAACATACGCCTTCCCTCTCCACTCCCAAAACGAGGACGGAATGTTGAATGTCTCCCTTCCAATCATCATATGGAGCATTCCAGCCATCTACTCCTCCATCTCTTCAACCACCAACTCCTTAAGAATTTCCCTTCCTTGTCAATGTCTGCCACTATTATATCCAACAAACGACCAAACCGTTTTGTTAGTTCAGTGAAACAACCCGCCTCCATCTAGTGGAGTGGAAGTCTAGTGAATCGAACATATCATCGCCTCAAAGGAACCTGAGCCATCCCGAGAGTAGGCATCCAGGCTGATAGCCCAAAGGAACCACCCCCTCCGAACATGGAGCCCGCCTCAAGCATATCCTCCCGAATATGTGGTGAAGGCACTATGATGATAAAAGTATCCTCCCCCACCTAGCGGACCAGGGAACAAACCCTCGCCCCCCACAAGCGCCAAAACGTCATCCTTCACCACCTTCGAGCATGGCCTATGTCCACATGCCTTAGCAACTATACATCCCTTGAGATAGTTCACAGCAGCACCAACAAAGTGTGAAATAAGGAGCCTTATGTGAGATATGGGTTGTAGTGGAGGTGGAGGAGCCTGTCCCATGGGGCCATCAGTCGAGGGCCCAGATGACCACGTTTGCAGGCAGTTACTAGATGCCCCACTCCCTTGCAACGCTAGCAAACCACCAAATCAGGGCATTCTTTACTCCAGTGCCCTAATCTCAAGCACCAGAAACACCTTCCTCACTGTGCAGGGGGACTGCTGTTTGCTTGGGCTTAGCCGAGCAATCATCCTTCGATGCTTGTTACGCACATTCTGCCACTCCTCAACAACCACCTCTTTCCTCTTCCCTGGCACAACTTGTCTCACGGAAGGGTTTCCACCGCTGCCTGCAGAGTCTGACCTCCCTTGATTGTCATCCTCCTTCACCTCGCTCGTACGCCGCCCTTCCACCCCGCTCCAAATTTATTGTCATCTTAAATGCTCCATACCTTGAGTAATAACTCTATCTCACTATTTTTTACTTAAATGTCTAGAAATTTACATATACTTCCTTAAATGTTGCACATACTTGTGGCCACAACTCTAGCTGAACTATGGTCGTTTAGAAGCCTAACAAATGACCCTATATATTTGCAATCCTTTACACTTTTTTAAAATGATTGTCCAGGTCCTTTCATTCAAATATGATTTGTATGTGCATATTAGGTAACAATGTATAAAAATGGATATCAATATACAAGATCTAGTAGCGTAAATAGATGCATAACAAAATACAAAAATGACATAATAATTTACAAGGGATGGATAATAATACACAAGTTAACAACATACATATAATACATAACAATATAGGAAAGAGTATTTCAGACATCTACATAACGTGCAGATATGAAAGTTAAAAACATACAGATAAGCAACGAAAAGGAGATAGAATGACCTAGAAAAATACAATTATTTGTTAAAAAAAAATTAAAGACATCCACATCCCTGCAAACATGGATAATCCCATATTTAACTAGTCAAAGTTGGGTAGATGTACAACTTCCCAAAAACTCACAACAATCAAATTATCATCTTTACGTTAAATTTCCATTCAAATTTGATAAAATAATATGAGCATATTCCATCACCACTTAATTACATAGACATTACAGTCCATTTAAACAATAATAATTATTGATATGGATTTTGACTAGGGGACGTCAATCCGGGTTCTTTCAAACTTGGTTCCAGTTTGTACACGATGTACCGAATCATTGTCTGAAGGATCATCCTAGCTTGCTTGACTGTTCACTAGGACGTAGTTGTGATCGCCAGTTGCTTTTCCTTAAAAGCAAGAATAAAGGATGTTCTTCTGTTCCTTGTCTATACCAAAAAATTGTGGATTCTCTTTACGTTGGCATAGCCGGCCACGCAACGCGATGAAGTTTAGGTATCTCGCACAAAATGATTAAGATCCGGTTTGAATAATAGTGTATTAAGTTATTCTAAAATAAAAGGAAATAAAATATGAATTTTGAACACGCACCGCGTTGGTTGGTTTGGGGAGAGGGACTAGCAATGATTTTACTAACCCCTCTCCCAAAAGATTTATCCCTTAAAAATACAATGAAAAATGAGTTGGAGTCGATAGACTAAACAAAATAATGTAAATGAGTTTTAACTAATAAATGAAAATAACAAAAACAACAAAATAGAAGACCCTGTTTTGTGTTGGTGTAAAAGCTTGTGTATCAACTTCTCTTCTTCCACTCTCTGTTATCTCTCACTCTCTCTCTCTCTCTCTCTTTCTTTACTCTCTGTGTAATAGCCGACCAACAAAAAAAAAAAAACTCCCCGAAAACAGCCAGGTCCCCCCCCCTTTTTCTCTCTCCCAACGTCCCTTTTTATATCCCCTTCAAAACCACCAATGCCCACTGTTTAAACCACCTCACCTCTCCCTCACACTCTTCCTTCCCCAACAAAAAAATAGCTGGAATGAATGACCAGCCCCCTCACATCTACGGTCGCTTCTCCTTTCAATGGTCTTGCATCTCTTTTTTAAGGGCCTTTTGGATTGGAAAATGATACACTCCGACTAGTTCACAGTCTGGAACTCACTCCCCACATCAGATCCTACATGGAAAGCTGAGATGACTTAGATTTGGTGGTTTTTTAAATTAGGCGGGCTCGATGTGTTTCAAATTTTGAACTTCAAAATTTGACGATATCACCACATTAAATGGTCCTCTGACACTGCATTAAATGGTCGAACTGACGTTTCTGACAACATCACATGACCCATCTGTCACGCCCCTGGGCGGCCGTCTCCGAGACGCGGCAATGGTATATATGATATCAGCTGTCTATATAGAGATCAATAAAATACTCTATACAACATCGAAAATGACAACACAGACAGAAAAGTGGCTGACATGATATATACAAATAGCGGAAGCTAAAAGACTGAGTCTGTAATTCAAAAGGCATATTACAGACTCGATACATAATCAACTGTCCTGTGAGAGCCAATATATATACAACGACATCTAAATATAACACAAACATGTGCCCAAGCACAGAATACAATACATACAATCAAAAGGGGATGCTGATGGTCTCTCACTCGCAGAACGTGACGCTGCTCCGCTACTGCTGATGTGCCTCGGGGAGCTCCTCCTCCAGATCTGACTCAGATAGCACTGGAGAAAATATATGCGAGGGGTGAGCCACACGCTCAGTGAATAGCACAACCCATGCATCACAATTCATATTAACCTCAATTAATTATAGCCCTTAACACGGGAGCAACTACACATTCTAGTGGGTCGTCTCATCGCCAACCCACTTTCCCTCCCCTCACCCTCACCCTTTCCGAGGGGTGACATGGGTCTCTTGGGGCATACTAGACCGCTCTCCACCCCTGGTCCACCCGGTAGCCCTTTCCCACCCTCGTAGCCTCGACCTAGTCCACTCCAACTACCAGTACTGTCCGAACACATCGGAGGTACCAGACGGAAGCCCTCTGTCAGGTCAGCCATCGTCGGGGAGTACCTACATCGGATCCAACTAATAAGGAGAAGACAGCCTACTCACATGTTATATTTGTGTCACTTTTAACCTGCTGGTAACCGTTGGAGCGTCCTGGCAGTTTTTAAAATTTTTAGGGTTTTCGATCGGAACCGCTTATTTTTGGACTGTTAGCTATCGTCTGAGCTAGAGGACTCCGATTGGAAATCTGACTGCATATTTGGTGTCCTGGTGCCATTTTAGACCTCTCACGAAAATTTCATCGAATTCCGGCATCGTTTGCAAAAATTTCGCAGTTCCAGGGCGTATCCGGGTTTTTAAGTCGTGCTCTACTTAAAAGGAATCAAAAATATCTAAACACTATTCATTGTCTTCCTCGTCGAGATCTCTCTCTCTCCCCTCTCCGTTTTTCTTCCTTTCAAGCCCCCTAGACCCCTCGAAATCGAAAACCCAAAGCACGGGAAGTGTAGATCGGGTCCCGATCTACACCCCGGTGCCTTCAAAACCCGATTCTGACGATCCTAGCCTCCCCGACCTCCCCTCTCTCTCCTCTGTTTCGAGCCAAATCGAGGGCCGTGATAGATCGGGGCGTGAGAAGGCCTTTGGGAAAGGTTTCGGCGCGCGGAGAGCACCCGGTCACCCCTTCCTCCCCCTCGGTAAGCTTCTTTCCTTTTTTTTTTCTTGCTTAGATGATTGCTAGGGGGGGGGGGTTTGTGTTTGGGGGTGGTCAGCGGCAGTGGGGGTCGTCGGAGGGTGGTTGGAGGTGGTCGGAGGTGGTCGGAGGTCGTGGGAGGGGCGGTGGTGGCGCTCGAGCAGTGGCTGGGCAGTCCCGGGCAGCAGGCAGCGGCGGCAGCGGCCCAGGCAGCGCGCGGGCTGGGCGCGTGCGGGCGCGCGTGCGCGCGCGGGCGTGCGTGCGCGCGGCGTGCGCGCGGGCGTGCGCGGGTCTGGCGCGAGGTGCTGGTCGTGCTGGGCGCGCGGGACGTGCTGGCAGTGCTGGCAGCGAGCGCAGGGGGCCGGCTGGGCGTGCGCGCGTGCGTGCGCGCGCGGGCGTGCGCCCGGAGGTGCGTGCGAGGTGTGCGCGAGGCGCAGCGGGGCAGGCGAGGCGCGTGCGAGGTGCGCGCGAGGTGCGGCAAGGTGGCGGAGGTGCGCGCGAGGTGCGCGCGAGGTGCGCGCGAGGTGCGGCAAGGTGGCGGAGGTGCGTGCGAGGTGCGCGCGAGGTGCGGCGAGGTGGCGGAGGTGCGCGCAGGGTGCGCGCGAGGCGAGGCGAGGCGCTGCGCGCGGGGGCGCGCAGGGTGCTCGCGGGCGGCGCGAGGCGCGCGGGGTGCGCGGGCGGAGGCTCGGCGGTGCACCCGGGCGGTCGGGTGGCCGTGCGGGTGGTTGCCGGCCGCGCGGGTAGTTACCGGAGTGCTCGGGCTAACGTGCGTGCGGGTCGCGTGCACGTTTGCCCGAGTGTTAGGTGGTTGTTGTGGGCTTTGGGGTATTTAATTGAGTATTTAATAATATTTGTGGATTAATACTTACCAAATAATGTCTGTCTTGCAGATCTAGACGGACGGTCGCGCGACGACCCAGATACTGTGAGTGGGACAATCCAATCCAGTAGAGAGGTGTTATACGCACTTGGGCGTATACCGACCTCTCCTGGGGCACCGTGGATTATATTAACCTATAATAATATGTATTGCATGTGAGCATGATGAAAATGTAGAATGCATGCTACCCTAGGCTTTTATGTTAGGGACTTGCACCCATAGGATATGTGTATGAGCCATGCAGCATGTCCCCTGGTTTTCATGCTAGGAAACCCCGGCCTATGCATGCGTCCTACTAGTTTAATTATTAAATTAAATGCTGGTATCTGTTAGATCGCATGCCTTAGGATAATATTATAGGGAGGAGCCTTGCGAGGTCAACGCTGAGACCCGTGTTAGGGTACTCCGTGTTCCTTGTTTGGTTGTCGGGATGTCCTGTATCGGGACCTCGGGCTGCCCTCCCAAGGTTCTAGTCCCAATAATATTATATGTAATGATTGTATGATGGGTATAATTATTAGTATAGTTGGTAGATATTATAGGGGAGGGGCCTTGCAAGGACAGCGGTGAGACCCGGGTTAGGGTACTCCGTGTTCCTTGTTTGGTTGTCGGGGTATCCTGTAACGGGAACTCACGCCGCCCTTCCGAGTTTCTTTCCCCCAATGATATTCCAGCCTTACTGATTTTTGTACATGTTCCCGCATCTTGATGATGCACCTGGTTGAATTCAGAGGAATTCATGACATTTGAGTTGTAATGATATGTAGTTGGCGGATCCGAGTGGATCATATGCGTATGGATAGGCTGTTCTGTTCCCTGCGTTGGATTCGGTAGAGGCTACCCCCAGCGTTAGACAGGGCCTTCCTGACAGAGGGCTCCCATTAGTAGGCACCTCCTGATTTGGTTTCGGACTGTGCTGAATGTGGGAGTAGACCAGGCGGCCTACGGAGTGGAGGGAGAGACTATCGGTGGACCAAGGGTGACCAACAGCCTAGTCAGTCCCAAAATCCTATGTCACCCGTTGAGGGTGAGGGTGAGGGTGTAGTGGGTTGGCGATGAGCGACCTACTGGATTTGTGAATAGATGATTATCAGTCCCAAAATCCTATGTCACCCATGGATGGGTGAGGGTGAGGGTGTGGTGGTTCGGCGAAGTACGAACCACTGGTTTGTGTTGTTATGTATTGATGGCTGGATAAAATAATGGAATATTGGTAAATATTGTCTGTGATGCATGGGTTGTGCTGTTCACTGAGCGTGCGGCTCACCCCTCGCATATGTTTTTCCCCAGTTGCCACTGAGCCTGAGCTGGAGCCGGAGCAGCAGTTGGAGCTTTCCGAGGGATTTCTTCAGTAGCGGAGCAGCGCTACGTCCGCGAGTACCAGAGGCTATCAGCATCCCTTTCCTTGGCTGTATGTATTTTATTTCCGTGCTTGGCACGTGTTGGTATATGTTCAGTTGTATATTGTGTATATTGGCTCTCACAGGACGTATGATTGTGTATCGAGTCTGTAGAATGTTTATTCACAGATTCAGTCTTTTGCTTCCGCATTTGGTGTATATATCATGTCAGTCCCTTTTGTTGCATGTGTGTCATTCTAGTTGTCTGTGTATGATATATATTATTGACCTCCTGTGTAGGCTTCTGATATGATACATACACTTGCCGCGTCCCTGGGTTGGCCGCCCTGGGGCGTGACACACACGGATACGATCCTCATGGATCCGTCGACACCGATGGTAACGCTAAATAATGTCATGAATTCACAAGAATTCCTCCAGGGCGCATAACTAAGATGCGGGGAGACATATATTATAACAACAAGGTTATAATATTCTCTAAGGCATGCTCACATTTGATTTAATTAAATTAAACTAGGTGGGAACATGCGTAGTTCGGGGCAAGGTGTCTAGACATGCATAGGCCTCTAACATGATGTAAGGGTGCATATCCCTAGCATACAAATCTAAGGTGGCATGGATACATCATAATAATCAATATAAGGGTGCATATCCCTAGCATGCAGGTCTAAGGTGGCATGGATACAACATAATATTCATGCAAAGCATAGTTTACATTTAATACTAGCTAATATGCAACTATGGTGCCCCAGGGGAGGGCAATGCACGCCTACGTGCATCGAACGCCTCCCTACTGGGTTGGATTGTCCCACTCACCAACACCCGGGTCGTCGCGTGACCGCCCGTCAAGATCTGCAAGACATGGGTAATCAAAATGGTGAGTAATTACACAAATACATAAGAAATACGCTAGAAATACCCAACACTCGGACAAGCATGCATACGGGCCCGCACGCACGCGAGTCTGAGTGCCCCGACCCCCTTCCACACCCACGGGCAGCCATGCGCACGGCCACCCGCACGCGTACACACCGGTGTGCACGTACGCACGCACCCCCGTGCCCCGGGTGCATTGCCGCGCCCCAGCCCGCGCGCCCAGACGCGCTGCTGCGCCTCTGCCCGCGTGCCCAGACACGCTGTCGCGCGCGCGCGCACGCTAGTGCGCGCCCGCGCGTCCAGCCCTGCGCCTACCCGCACGTACTGCGCCCTTGCGCAGCACCCCGCGCACTGTGTCCCTGTGCAGCACACCACGCGCACGCCCGTGCGCCCGCGCGTACGCACGCACGCGCGCAGATGACCCCGCACGCGCGCCCGAGCCCTTCCCACCACCTCCCTCAGCCCTCCCACACCCCTAACACACATGCATACCATGCACACCCAAAAACACACCCTAATCATGCATCTACACAGGAAAAAGGGAGGAGAAGGACTCACCCAAGGGAGGAAAGGAAAGGGAGGGAATTCGGGTGCTCTTTGCGCACCGAATCGCCACCACCAAGACCACCACCAAGATCTCCCTCAGCCCTAGAAAAGGCTGAAAATCAGAGGAGAAAGGGGTCCATGAGAGGAGGTCAACAAGGGGGAAAATCAAATCCAAGACCATGGAAAGGTAGATCAAGACCTCACCTTCCTTTTCTTCTTCTAGGGCTCTTCTTTTCAACCACTTCTACTATATCAAAAAGGGAGATTCAAGAGAGGGAATGAGAGATTTGTGTGTGTGAGTGTGTGAGAGAGAAGAAGAAGAACTATTGGTGGGCGTGGACATCACTTAGGCTCACACACACACACTTAGTCACTCACACACTCACACTTAGGGTTTTTTGTCATTTGGTGAGCTTTGACCTTTGGTCAACTCATCCACACAAACAAACAAAAACTTTTGACCAAGTCAAGGGTCAAACTTGACTTGGTCAAAGTCATCTTTGACTTGGTCAAGTCTCCCAATGACTTTTCGCTTGGTCAAAACCCGGATATGATTCGGAACTGCTAAATTCTGAAACGTTACCGAAATTCGATGAAATTTTCATGAGTGGCTTGAAATGGCACCAGGACACATAATGTGCAGTTAGATTTTCAATCGGAGTTCTCAAGCTCATGATGATAGCCAAAAGTCCAAAATTTTAGCTGTTCCGATCGAAAAAAGAAAAAGTTGAAAAACTGCCAGAATGCTCCAATGGTGACCAGAAGGCTAAAAGTGACACATATATAACACCATCGACCATTCTCGAAGGACATGCAGTTCAAATGTGGGCATTATATGCGCCTTTGTAAGCAGCATGTACTTTTCTAGTTGGGTGTGTACCATGTTCCATCAATTTTTCTGTATACACTTATTCGTTTCGAGTTCCAATGCAACTTTTCTCTCTCCCCATTCGTTTTCCACAAAACACACTCACTCTCTCTCTTTCTTCAACTAAAAATACTTTGTCTTCCACAAAACGAAAACACACTCTCTCTCTAACCTGCCCTCTCCGCTTCACTGGTGAATATCTCTTCCCTTCACTTCCCTCACCGTATCACCATCTCTTATCTACATCATCACTCTCACTGTTGTGCATGTGTCATTTGGAGCACTCTGTTTGAAAATTTGGGTACATAATTTTTTTTCCTAGAAGTTATGTATTCCTGATTTGGTATTTGGATTTGATTTTGTTAAAATCCAAGATGAAGAGGTTTAAATATGATTTTATTATGAGATGTCTAGTACAGAAGTGGAATTAGATCAACTGGATTCTTGTAGTAAAAGTTATGGGTATTTTTCCAAGTATACCCCGGGGAGGGAAATTCTGGCAGCAGCCCTGTTCTATGTTTAGCTCTAATTTCGGAATAGCTGGAGAGATTTTTGATCTTGGCATAAACATGAAAGTTATAGATAATCCTCTTGGCTTTCCAACGGACTTGGAATTGTACAATTCGGAGCTATATTGAGGAAGTTATGGCTGTTCCAGTGAAGCATGCGCAGAATTTCTGGTCAAAGGGCGACTTAGTCATTTCATTCCCTCTTTAGATATTTGTGTGATAAATATCTTCTCTCTCTCTCTCTCTCTCTCTCCCTCTCACTTCCACGCCTAGCTCATTTTAGCTCTCTCTCTTCCTCCCTCACAAGCCCCCATGGTGTTTGTTTAAATGTCCCAAAGAGAAGAGAAGGAAAAGGTGCATGTGCAAGTGAATCTTTGTGTAAGTATTGTTGTTGTTGCTTGTCTTCTCTCCTCTCAAGCTGTGACGATTGCATATTTTGAATTTAAATTTTATTTATTTATTTAAAAAAATATATATATTCATTGCATACATAATTGCATTTCAATCAAATTTCAATGTTTAATTATTTTTTTAATGTATAAGATATTAGATTAGAATATGTGGGTGTGTGTAAATGAAATAGGGGTGTTGGGTTCAGCCCATGATGGGCCTTATGAGGGAAACCAAAGAGGGCCCATATGCATGGGAAATCATGCACGTGAGCAGTGCATACAATTTCCTTATATGGCATATCTTCTCCTCTATATAGTAACCCTTAATGAAAAAAAAAAAAAAAATTAGGGTGAGCCGTGTATTCTATTAGGCGCAGAGGAGAGAGAGAGAGAGAGAGAGAGAGAGAGAGAGGTACTCTTCTTACCTTTTGATTTTCTTCTAAATCATTGTTATTTTTTTAGTGATATTGGATTTATGTTTGGGTTATTAAGTTTTTATTCATTTATTTATTTATTTATTTTAAAGATAAAATTAGGGTTTTTATTTATTTTAAGAATTTAATATATTTTTATGTTATGGGATTTTTAGTTTTGATCAAGTTAGAGTTTTGATATATATGTGTTGTTAGATTCTTATGATTTTATAAAAATAAAAACAAGGGTTTTGATTTTTATTTATTATTATTAGATGTATGTTGGATATTTGGATTTTTTTTTAGTCTTCATAAACTTAGGGTTTTGATTTATTATTTATTTTAAAGATTAGATCTGTGTTTAGATTTCTAAAATATGAGTTTTTAATCATACGAGGGTTATGATTTATACAAATACATGATAAGTTTTATATATTTTCAACTTTTATCAATTAATAATTATGTTTATATAAAAAAAAAATGTATGTTTTCATAGTATTTTATGAATTTTTGTTATTTTATTATTATTTTGAATTTCTGGATTTTTTTTTCTATTGTTTTCTGTTTTGTCTTTTCTAGTTTTTGTCTTTTCTGGTTTCGTCTTTTAGTGCCTGGTTATATGGTAAATAGGTTTTTGATCATCTTTTTAGGTTGTGTGTTGTATATGTGAGTATGGGTCTATATTGTTGAGTAAAAATTTATACCCATTAATTATGGATAGATATTTAGGTCTTGGACGTAGGCTTAAATAATAGATTTTAATTAATCATTTATATGGTTCATCTAGGTTCTAATTGCGAGCTTCGTTCTCCGGACCTAGGATCCATTCAAGGTGAGTGGGCTTACCGACCTATTCATATGGGTTCTTACCCTAGAACCATGTATTCTTTATTCTCAAATGTCGATTTAGATTAATTTTTTCTAGCGATATTATAAGTTATTCATGCATTTATATTATGATAATTATGCATGATTTTATTGTTGTACATATTGTAAAAATTGCATCATTTATTAAATAAAGTTGCATGATTTAATTCCTTCATCGTGTCATTTAAATAGCATGAATTATGCTATTCATGTTTCAAAATTTTTTATAATACAATTTCTGATGCTTATGTTTTTGAAATAATATTTGGATTAAATATTATCATTTTTGAGATTTTTGAAAAAATTTAGAACTAGTGGAGGCAACCTAGTCCTAAAAGATTTTATTAAGATGCACATCATAGCATATTTCAAGAACAAATCCCCCCGTTGTATTTCGCCTTTGGGGAGGAAGGTCTAGGACTCGAAGAGTCCTAAGATCGGTGAGGGGTGTGGTAAAGCATTCCTTGCAACGGCAGATTTCTTCGTTTAGAGTTTGCAGCAACCGGGGCATCCTGTGCTGGTGTTCTCGTAGTGATGGCAGCGGCGACCCATCAGCGTCTTCTAGATCTGACGTCTCCTCGAGGGAGCTTTTTGAGCGATTTAGTCGCTTGGGGTTTGGCACACCTGTTTTGGGGGAACGGTTCTTCTGATTGAGAACCCTACCCGGTCACACCATTTAAACTATATGATTTCTATAACGTGGGCCAAGGATTGGGCCACGTGATTGCATTAAAATACTTTTATGTTCATGATCATGATTTTAAATTGATTTATCAAAGGAAATTCTTGTTTTTTTTCACATAACTTTATTTTTTTTTATATATAATTGTCATATGAGATAATATGTCTGTGAGTCTATTCACTGAGTTAATCGCTCACCCTATTCCAAATGGCTGGTTGTTTTATAACCAGGTAGTTCATCTTCTGAGGATCAAGACAAAGCTTGAACTTTTCATACACTTCAGGGATCTCGAGGTAGCAGTGTTGGAAAATAAATAATAGTCGTAGCCGACTATTTGGTTTTATTTTAGTTAGATGGCTCCCATAGGGGTGGTTTAGTATGTCTTTTCATTTTAGTATTTTGTTTCCGTCAAACTCTGATATTTTGTATGACCATGAGTGGTTTGGAAATTTGGGATATTGTTTTAATGTTTTATCATTTCCAGTTTTATTATATTAGTATGTTAAAGAAAAAAAAAAGGTGCACATTTTGGTTTTGTGTTTTATATAGGTGTGGTAGCGACCCGTTTACCGTCCGATTAGCGGTTAGGTAAAAATTGGGGCGTTACACAAGCTCCCCCTCATGATCCTTCCCCCCTGATTTTCAGCCAAAGAGGAGGCTGAGGAGAGGCTGAGGAGGTGCTGGTAGTGGTGGTGGCGGTTGAGGTGGTCGCGGGTGCGTCGAGGGCCCCCGAGCCTCCCCCTTTAATTTCCCCTCCAAAGGTGAGCCTTTCCCCTCCTTTTTCTTGATTTTTATGGCTTAGGGTTCGTTGGGAGGGTCATGCATGTTGGGTAGATATGTTAGGGAGTGTGTGAGGGATTGGGAACGGTTAAAATGAGGTTGGCACGGGCTAGGCGCGCGCTGGGCGCAGTCTGCGCGCGTACGCGCGCAGGCAAGCGCGCAGGCGGGAGCTGGCAGGCGCAGTCGGGCGCGCAGACGCGCTCGGGTGCGTGCGCGCGTGTCACGCCCCAGGGCGGCCGTCCCCGTGACGCGGCAAGTGTATATATAATATCAGAATCTACACAGGAGGTCAATAATATACCATAAACAAGCAACTAGAATGACACACAGACAACAAAGAGGCTGACATGATATATACACCAAATGCGGAAGCGAAAGACTGAATCTGTAAATAAAACATACTACAGACTCGATACACAATCATCAGTCCTGTGAGAGCCAATATATACAAAGACATCCAAATAAAATACAACCGCGTGCCCAAGCACGGAAATATAATGCATACAATAAAAAAGGGGTGCTGATAGCCTCTGGTACTCGCGGGACGTAGCGCTACTCCGCTAGTGATGAAATCCCTCGAGGAGCTCCTCCTTCAAGTCCGGCTCAGATAAAACTGGAGAATAATAATTATGCGAGGGGTGAGCCACACGCTCAGTGAACAGCACAACCCATGCATCACAGCTATATTAACCACAATTAATCAACAACCAGCCTCAAAGTGGCATAACAACATAAAACCAGGGGTTCGTACATCGCCGAACCACCACACCCTCACCTTGACCCCTCAATAGGTGATATAGGATATTGGGACTTACTAATCTAATAATCATCCTTAGACCACAATTCCACAAACCAGCGGGTCACCTCATTGCTGACCCACCACACCCTCACCCTCTATGGGTGACATAGGATATTGGGACTGACTAGGTTGTTGGTCACCCTTGGTCCACCGATAGTCTCTCCTCCACTCCGTAGGCCGCTTGGCCTTCACCCACAACTTCAGCACAGTCCGTCACAAATATCGGGAGGCGCCTATTGATGGGAGCCCTCGGAAGGGACGGCCTTTCCAACGCTGGGGCAGTCTCTACACGGATCCAACGAAGGGAACAGAACAGCCTATCCATCGCATATGATCCACTCGGATCCGCTGAATTCCTTAACTAAAGAAAAGAAACCTTGGGAGGGCACCTTGAGGTCCCGATATAGAATACCCCGACAACCAAACAAGGAACACAGAGTACCCTAGCCCAGGTCTCAACGCTGACTTCGCAAGGCCCTTTAATCCAGAGAAGGGAGACTCTACGGATGTCATGAATTCTTCAGAATTCCTCCAGGGCGCATAACCAGGATGCGGGGAAACAGATCATATAATAACAAGGGTGGAATATTATTTGGGAAAAGAACCTTGGGAGGGCAGCGTGAGGTCCCGATATAGGATACCCCGACAACCAAACAAGGAACACGGAGTACCCTAGCCCGGGTCTCACCGCTGTCCTCGCGAGGCCCCTCCCCTATAATATTCACTAAGACAGGCTAATAATCACATGCTCGCATTTTATTTAAATAAATTAAACTAAATAGGAACATGCATCGGTCGGGGCTTTCCTAGCATGGAAACATGATAACAGGGTGCATGGTTCTTATACGGGTCCTAAGGGTATAAGTCCCTAGCATACAAATCTAGGGTGGCATGCATACTACAGATTATCATGCTTACATAGTTTTCATATTAAACAGGTTAATATTTACTATGGTGCCCTAGGGGAGGACGGTACACGCCCAAGTGCATGTAACGCCTCCCTACTGGGTTGGATCGTCCCACTCACCAATATCCGGGTCGTCGCGCGACCGTCCGTCCAGATCTGCAAGACAGGCAATAAATTGGTGAGCAAAATACATAAATACACCAAATACACCTAAAATACCTAACACTCGGACAAACGTACATACGGCCCGTACGCACGCGTATCCGAGCATCCCGACTCACTCCCGAGCCCCCTCCCGGGCAGCCGCACGCACGGCCACCCGCCTCGGGCGCACAGCCGAGCCCCGGCCCGCGCGCCCGGACAGCCTGCCGAGCCTCTGCCTGCAAGCCCGGACACGCCGCACGCCCGCGCTGGCCCGCGCACACACCGCATGCCCCGCGCGCCCAGCGCCTCGCCCCGCGCGCACCTCTGCTGCCCTTGCCACTCTCCGCGCGCACCCCGCGCGCACCACTGCTCACCTCACCGTGCGCACGCCTGCGCCTCTGCCTAGCGCCCCGCGCGCTTGCTCCTGCACGGTGCTCAGCGCCCAGCGCCCCAGCGCCCAGCACCCTCGCACAGCACACCCACGCCCAGCACCCAACACAGCCAGCACGCCCACGCCCAGCGCCAGCACGCCCAGCACGCCCAGCGCCCAACACCCGGGACCCTCACCCAGCGTCCACGCGCACGCTCGGCAACACGCGCCCAGCGCTCCTGCCAGCCTCCGCGCCGCTTGCCCGCTCTGCCTGCCTGCGCGCATCGCCGAGTGGCCCGAGCACCGCTCGCCTGCCCGCCTGAGCACTGCCCGCCTGCTGCCCGAGCACGGCCTGCCAGCTGCCTGCCTACCCAGTGAGCCCAGCAAGCCCCCTGCACCACCCGAGCGCACGCCCACGCGCACGCGCACGCGCTCGCGCGCCCGGCCACCTGATGCGCCTGCTGCCAACCTACCCAGGACAGCCAACCTCCCTGCCCGGGACTGCCTAACACCCTGCCCGACCACCCAAACTCCTCTCACCGGCCACCAACAGCCACCCACAGCCGCCGACCACCACCCAACCTCAAATCCACCCTCCTAACAAGCATCTAAGCAAGAAAGGAAAGGAAAAAGGGCTTACCAAGGGAAAGAAGGGAAGTTCGGTTGCTCTCCGCGCACCGAAACACTCCCCCAAAGGCCTCCAACGTCGGGATCTCCCTTGGCCCTCGAAATGGCCCAAATCAGGGGAGAAAAGAGGGGGGATGAAGGGGCCAAACTTCTCGGAATTCGAATCCGAGAACACCGGGGCGTAGATCGGGACCGGATCTAACCTTTCTATGTTATGGGTTTTAAGTTCTAAGCCCTCTAGGTGGCTCAAAACTTAGAAAAAGAGAGAGGGGGAGAGAGAAATCTCAAAGAGGAAGATGATGAATAGTGAAGAGCAACTTTTCATCTCATTTAAATAAGTCAAACCCCATTTAGATTAGGGTAAACAAGATTAATTAGGGCTTAAGCTAGGTTTAGGTTAACTTAGGTGAGGTTTGACCCTAGTCAACCCAACCACACTAAAAGCCAAAACCATTTGACCAAGTCAAGGTCCTCATTGACCAAGTCAAAGTCTCCCAATGACTTCTCGCTCGGTCAAAACCCGGATACGCCGCGAAACTGCAAAATTCAGAACGTTACCGGAATTCGACGAAATTTTTGTGAGAGGCCTAAAATGGCACCAGGACACATAATATGCAGTTATATTTTCAATCGGAGCCCTCAATCTCAGGGCGATAGCTAACAGCCCAAAATTTTAGCAGTTCCGATCGAAAATCGAAAAAAATAAAAAACTGCCAGAACGCTCCAACGGTTACCAGCAGGTTAAATGCGTGCGCGCGCATGCGTGCGCATGCGCAGGGTGCTGCGCGAGGGTGCATGGGCTGGATGCGCAGTGCGTCTGGGCACGCGGCAGTGCGCCGAGGATGCTGGGGTGCGTGCGTGGTTGCATTCGTGCGTGCGCGTGCGGGGGGCCATGCGTGTGGCTGCCCGAGGGTTCGGGTAGGTGTCGGGGCACTCGGACTCGCGTGCGTACGTGCGTGCTCGCATGCGTGCGAGCCCGTATGCATGCTTGTCCGAGTATTGGGTATTTCTAAAGATTTCTATGTGTAAATTGTGTTGTTACTCACCAAGTCGGATGCCCCTACCTTGCAGATCTCGTCGGATGGGATGCGCGAGGTCCCGGGTTGTAAGGTGAGTGGTTTGATTCCAATCCCCCCCCCTCTCTAGGGATGCGCTCGACCCGCATAGACGCGCGTCGCGCATCGATGGGGTATCTTAGCTATACTACTTGTGTAAACAAGTAGTATAGCCATGCTTAACTAAAATATGTAGATACCATGTATGCATGATAAATATGATATATCCATGCCACCTTAGACTTTGTATGCTAGGGATATACACCCTTATATCATGTAAAGAGGCCATACATGTCTGGACACCATGTCCTTTTGATTGGAAAGCCCCGACCTACGCATGTTTCCCATTTAGTTTAATTTATTTAAATCCAGATGGGTTTACGTGATAATATTGTTATAAGCATGCCTTAGAGAATATTATAACCTTGTTATAATATATGTTTCCCCGCATCTTAGTTATGCGCCCTGGAGGAATTCTTGAGAATTCATGACATTAGTAGTGTTAGAAATCGTTGTCGACGGATCCAACAGGATCGTACGCGCGTGAGTAGGCTGTCTTCTCCCTTTGGTTGGATGCGATGTAGCAACTCCCCGGCGTTGCTGTACCTGACAGAGGGCTTCCGTCCGGTACCTCCGATGTGTTCGGACAGTACTGGTAGTTGGAGTGGACTAGGTGGAGGCCACGAGGGTGGGAAAGGGCTACCGGGTGGACCAGGTGTGGAGAGCGGTCTAGTTTGTCCCAAAGGACCCATGACACCCCTAAAGGGTGAGCGTGGGGTGGGTCGGCGATGTTACGACCCACTAGCTTGTGTAGTTACTCCCGTTTAAGGACTATGATTACTTTAAGGTTTATATGAGTGTGTTGGTTGTTGTTATGCATGTGTGTGATATCTCGATAAGGGAGTATCGAGAGTAGTTGTTTTCCTTTGGGTTTCGCTTTGCGAACATGGGATCGTTCTCCCCTTCGTTGGATCTGATGTAGGAACTCCCCGGCGTTGGCTGTACCTGACAGAGGGCTCCGTCCGTAGGTACCTCCGATGTGTCGGACAGTTGGATGGTGGGAGTGGACTAGGTGGAGGCCACGAGGGTGGGAAAGGGCCACTGGCGGACCAAGGGTGTAGAGCGGTGAGTTGAGGAGATCGGGTTGTAGATACTACCCGGGAGAGGATTAACGAATGATGTTACGGGTGTGGAACCGTTCTCCCCTTCGTTGGATCCGATGTAGGAACTCCCCGGCGTTGGCTATACCTGTCAGAGGACTAGGCGGAGGCCACGAGGGTGGGAGAGGCTACCGGGGGACCAGGGGTGTAGAGCAGTCTAAGTTTCTTCCCAAAGTCCCAAGATGTCTCCTTTCAGTAGTGAGGGTGTGGATGAGGCGAACACACGTCGCCTCGTGACCCATTCGTTTTTCGACCGTTCGCATAGTTGTTGGGTCCGGTCTCGTGATCGATGTTGAAGGATATCAGTGGGCGATTATCTAGATGTAGATGACCCAGTAGTGTTGAGTAGACCAGTAAATCCGGGTCTCTTCGACCGAAGGTATGGTCTCTAGACATGTAAATCCGGGTCTCTTCGACCGACGGTATGGTATCTCCCCATAAGTCCCAAAAGACTCCCTCCGGGAGTGAGGGTGGGGGTGAACTTGGTCGCGCCGCCGCGTGACCAAGTTATCCATGGGTTTCCACCCATGTTTTCCTTGAAAGGAAATTGATTATGTATTGAACTGTAGAATGGTGATTGGTTTCCAGCCACTCACTGAGCTTGTAGCTCACCCCTCGCATACTGTTTCTTTTCAGGGGCAGTGTTGGGCGTGGAGCTGGAGCTTCCTGTGGCGTGGTCTTATGGGCGTGGAGCGTTCTGCCGGCGGGTGGCGTGTGCGAGGCTGTCACATTCCTAGAGTCATTCTATGCTTTGTAAATCGTGCATGTGGCACAGGTTGTATTTTCTCTCGTCTAGACTTGGCTTACATTGATTGTGTATTCGGGTCTGTAATAATGTTTTTGATTTACAGACATTGTTATATATTATGCTTCCGCTTTTCAGTCAGTTATCATTATCTTGCTTTGCCGCCTTGTGTATTGTTGTTGGTGTCCTTATTGACCTCAGGTATTGATAGCTGATATTTATTATTGCCACGTCTCGGGACGGCCGCCCTGGGGCGTGACAAAAGTTGGTATCAGAGCCTGGTCCTGTCAGAGCCTAAGTCTAGTCGTATAGATGATGAGTCGTAGGATTGTCTTCTGAGTCCTCTTGTGTTAGAAGTTATCTTAGGTTGCTGACATGCCTCCTCGCATCCGTTGACGTGGACGTGACCCCCTGGACCCACCCTTAAGTTGTCGACTGGGTCGACTGGTTAGGTCAGTTGTTGGATTTCTTGTGCGGGATTAAGGTTTGGGTAGGAGATTTATGCCCAGTAGTGTGATAGTGATGAATTGGTTGCAATTTCTAAGGTATGGATTGCGTCTCGATAATGGAGCTCTTTCCCGTGTATCGGTATCGCTGGTAACCATGGAGTTCGCGTGCGGCACTAGTGTAAAGTGTTGAGGGTGGGAGTATTGCTCATTAAGGGATGATGTCTTCTTCTAGCCTTCCTACTTAGGATTAAGGGGCCTTGCAGGGTCAGCGTTGAGACCCGGGCTAGGGTACTCCGTGTTCCTTGTTTGGTTGTCAGGATATCCTATATCGGGACCTCATGGTGCCCTCCCAAGGTTTCTTTTCCCAGTCAAGGAATACCTTAGAAGCATCAAATTGATGGTGGATTTTTCCCTCTCACTGGAAGGTGCTGTAGCGAGTGGTGATGCGTACGATCGGGATTGGGTGCGTCCTATTGCAGCTTAGTGGGCGATCGCTAGTGGACAGGGTTCCATAGTGGCATCTAGAGTCGCTTCGATATATCATTGTGCGTTGTAGCTGCCCGGTTGAGGCCAGAGCCCTGTGGGGTGCTCCCAGATACTATGCTTGTGGTGCGCCCATATGGCAGAGATAGTAGGCTTGGGAGGCTACCAGGTAGGGCCACACCGGGAGAGTGCTGCTAAATGATGTCGAGAGCGTGGACTCCCCGTGATGAATCTGCCCATGGAGTGCAGGATGCTGGAGTTCCAATGGTTGTAGATGAGCGACCTATCTCTGGCAGCATGTGAAGCACAGTTGTGGATACTGTCGCGTTTTGCCCCACATTGGTCGCGAATAAGGAGACGCGATGCTAGCGTTCGTGATGGGACTCAACCGCCTTATCAGATAGATGACGTCGCATAGGCATTGTCGAGGTTCGACGACCCCCCTTATTGCGTGTCTTGTGGATTAAGTGCGGTTGAGCGACTTACCAAGCGTGTAAGTGTCATCATGAGCGCCAGACATGCTCGAGGAGCAGAATCTGGACTTAATTGTTTGTGGTGTTGTTTTGATCTCCCCGTGGAGGTTGAAGATCAATTACCTTTGCCGCGAATCGATGATCTATTTGACCAGCTCTGGGAGCGAGTGTCTGCTGTTAGATCGATCTTCGCACAAGGGTACCACAAGTTAGAGATCCGAGAGTTGGACATCCCGTAGATGGCCTTTCGTGACCGTTCAGGCACTACGAGTTTTAAGTACTGCCGTCGGGGTTGACGAATGCGCTGGATGCCTTCGTGGATCTCAAAAGTTTTATTGGGCCTCCATGGACTACTTTGAGGTAGTCTTCATTGAGATTGATGTGGTGTGATGAAAAAGGTGATATGGGTGACCTTGTTTCCCCAGGTTGGCATGCCCTCAGGCAAAGTTCAAGAATCATCATTGAGTGGAAAGCGTCAGTCCATCGAGATTCCTCAGTGGACGTGGGAGTGGGTTATCAGGATTGTTGCGGACTCGCTAATGTCACGTTCGGGTCACGACGCCGTCTAGGTGATCATTGACCGACTGACTAAGTCCGCGCTTCCCTCCCTAATCCAACTGATTGAGTCTCGGACGCCTTGACGTGGGTTTTCACCTTCGCGATTGTTCATCTTCAGGGCACTCCAGTCAGCGCTATTTTCGGTTGAGACGCGAGGGTTACTTGAGGTTGTGGCGCAGCCTTTGGCGCGAGCCTCCATTTAAGTATAGCGTTTCATCGCTGATGGACGGCCAGACAAAGAGGACGATTCATACCTTGGAGGACATGCTAAATGCCTGCGTGCTCGATGATGAGGGCAGTTGGGTGAGGCACCACCCATTTGTTGGGGTATGCCTGCAAGACGACTGCCATTCGAGCACCCAGATGGATTTGTGAAAGGCACTCTACAGGCGCAGTTTTATACCTCCCTTGTGTTGGGACGGTTGAGGAGCGCCAGTTGGAGGGGCCATAAGTTAGTTGTTTGACCTTGCGGTGGCCGGGTTGGTTCGTGTGTACATCTGCACCTCCCAGAACCGACAGAAGGGCTACCCAGGTCATTGTTGCCAGGGGCTTACCTTTGGGTTTGGCGACCATATTTTCAAGAAGGTGTCCTGGTTAAAGGGCACCCTCTGTTTCGACGTTCGGGGCAAGCTGAGTTTGCTCTTTAATGGGACCATTTCTCGTCATTGAGTGGATTGGGGAGGTGGCTTATCATGTAGCCTTTCCCCCACAGCTGGCTCATGCCCACGACGTCGTCCTTGTCTCATGACCGGGGCGTTATGTCCACGATCCTGCTCAGTCATTCCGTTCAACCGTCTCATTCTCGAGCTGGATTTGTCGTTTGTGGAGCAGTGGATCGAGGTCAGAGACCAGCATGAGAAGAGGCTCCACGCTAAGACCGTTCCTTTGATTATAGTGTGTTGGTAGCGCCAGTCCGGTGCGAAGACCACTTGGGAGCAAAAGGTCTATGCATGATACTTTCGGTCTTCCCTTTGGGTTTCCTTAAATTTCGAGGACTAAATTTCCTAAGGGGGGAAGAATGTTGTGCCTGTGTCATTTGGAGCACTCTGTTTGAAAATTTGGGTACATAATTTTTTTCCTAGAAGTTATGTATTCCTGATTTGGTATTTGGATTTGATTTTGTTAAAATCCAAGATGAAGAGGTTTAAATATGATTTTATTATGAGATGTCCAGTTTTGAGTTAGCTTTCGTACAGAAGTGGAATTAGATCAACTGGATTCTTGTAGTAAAAGTTATGGGTATTTTTCCAAGTATACCCCGGGGAGGGAAATTCTGGCAGCAGCCCTGCTCTATGTTTAGCTCTAATTTCGGAATAGCTGGAGAGATTATTTGATCTTGGCATAAACATGAAAGTTGTAGATAATCTTCTTGGCTTTCCAACGGACTTGAATTGTGCAATTCGGAGCTATATTGAGGAAGTTATGGCTGTTCCAGTGAAGCATGCGCAGAATTTCTGGTCAAAGGGCGACTTAGTCATTTCATTCCCTCTTTAGATATTTGTGTGATAAATATCTTCTCTCTCTCTCTCTCTCTCTCTCTCCCTCTCACTTCCACGCCTATTTTTCAAGCCCTCTCTCTTCCTCCCTCACAAGCCCCCATGGTGTTTGTTTAAATGTCCCAAAGAGAAGAGAAGGAAAAGGTGCATGTGCAAGTGAATCTTTGTGTAAGTATTGTTGTTGTTGCTTGTCTTCTCTCCTCTCAAGCTCCCCCTCATGATCCTTCCCCCCTGATTTTCAGCCAAGGAGGAGGCTGAGGAGAGGCTGAGGAGGTGGTGGTAGTGGTGGTGGCGGTTGAGGTGGTCGCGGGTGCGTCGAGGGCCCCCGAGCCTCCCCCTTTCATTTCCCCTCCAAAGGTGAGCCTTTCCCCTCCTTTTCTTGATTTTTATGGCTTAGGGTTGGTTGGGAGGGTCATGCATGTTGGGTAGATGTGTTAGGGTGTGTGTGAGGGGTTGGGAAGGGTTAAAATGAGGTTGGGATGGGCTGGGCGCAGTTTGAGCGCGTGCGCGCGCAGGCGCAGTCGGGTGCACAGACGCGCGCCGGTGTGTGAGCGCGAGTGCGTGGGTGCGCGCAGAGTGGGCGCGCGGGAGTGCGCGAGTGTGCGCGCGCGCGGAGCAGTGCGCCTGGGCATGCGCTTGGGCGCGAGGCTGGGGACCAGTGAGGGCGCGCGCGTGCGTGCGCGTGCTGGGGCGTGCGCGGGGTGCTGCGAGAGGGCGCGTGGGCTGGATGCGCAGTGCGCGCGGGCGCACTCTCGTCCGGGCGCGCGGGCAGGCACGCGGTAGTGCGCTGAGGGTGCTGGGGTGCGTGCGTGCGTGCGCATTCGTGCGTGCGTGCGCATTCGTGCGTGCGCGTGCGGGGGGCCATGCGTGTGGCTGCCCGAGGGTTCGGGTAGGTGTCGGGGCACTCGGACTCGCGTGCGTACGTGCGTGCTCGCATGCGTGCGAGTCCATATGCATGCTTGTCCGAGTATTGGGTATTTCTAATGATTTCTCTGTGTCAATTGTGTTGTTACTCACCAAGTTGGATTCCCCTACCTTGCAGATCTCGTCGGATGGGATGCGCGAGGTCCCGGGCCGTATGGTGAGTGGTTTGATTCCAATCCCCCCCCCCCCCTCTCTAGGGATGCGCTCGACCAGCATAGACGCGCGTCGCGCATCGATGGGGTATCTTAGCTATACTACTTGTGTAAACAAGTAGTATAGCCATGCTTAAACTAATATGTAGCTATGTATGCATGATTAATATGATATATCCATAACACCTTAGACTTTGTATGCTAGGGATATGCACCCTTATATCATGTATAGCGGCCATACATGTCTGGACACCATATCCTTTTGATTGGAAAGCCCCGACCTATGCATGTTCCCATTTAGTTTAATTTATTTAAATCCAGATGGGTTTACGTGATAATATTGTTATAAGCATGCCTTAGAGAATATTATAACCTTGTTGTTATAATATATGTTTCCCCGCATCTTAGTTATGCGTCCTGGAGGAATTCTTGAGAATTCATGACATTAGTAGTGTTAGAAATCGTTGTCGACAGATCCAACAGGATCGTACGCGCGTGAGTAGGCTGTCTTCTCCCTTTTGGTTGAATCCGATGTAGGAACTCCCCGGCGTTGGCTGACTTGACAGAGGGCTTCCGTCCGGTACCTCCGATGTGTTCGGACAGTACTGGTAGTTGGAGTGGACTAGGTCGAGGCTACGAGGGTGGGAAAGGGCTACCGGGTGGACCAGGGGTGGAGAGCGGTCTAGTCTGTCCCAAAAGACCCATGACACCCCTAAAGGGTGAGCGTGGGGTGGGTCGACGATGTTACGACCCTCTAGCTTGTGTAGTTACTTCCGTTTAGGGACTATGAGTACTTTAAGGTTAATATGAGTGTGTTGGTTGTTGTTATGCATGTCTGTGATATCTCGATAAGCGAGTATCGAGAGTGGTTGTTTTCCTTTGGGTTTCTCTTTGCGAACATGGGATCGTTCTCCCCTTCGTTGGATCCGATGTAGGAACTCCCTGGCGTTGGCTATACCTGACAGAGGGCTCCCGTCCGTAGGTACCTCCGATGTGTCGGACAGTACGGATGGTGGTAGTGGACTAGGTGGAGGCCACGAGGGTGGGAAAGGGCTACTGGCGGACCAAGAATGTAGAGCGATGAGTTGAGGAGATCGGGTTGTAGATACTACCCGGGAGAGGGTTAACGAATGATGTTACGGGCGTGGGAACCGTTCTCCCCTTCGTTGGATCCAATGTAGGAACTCCCCGGCGTTGGCTATACCTGTCAGAGGACTAGGCGGAGGCCACGAGGGTGGGAGAGGCTACCGGGTGGACCAGGGGTGTAGAGCAGTCTAAGTCTCTTCCCAAAGTCCCAAGATGTCTCCTTTAAGGAGTGAGGGTGTGGATGAGGCGAAGACACGTCGCCTCGTGACCCATTCGTTGTTCGACCGTTCCCATAGTTGTTGGGTTCGGTCTCGTGATCGATGTTGAAGGACATCGTTGGGCGATTGTCTAGATGTAGATGATCCAGTAGTGTTGAGTAGACCAGTAAATCCGGGTCTCTTCGACCGACGGTATGGTCTTTAAACCAGTAAATCCGGGTCTCTTTGACCGACGGTATGGTCTCTCCCCATAAGTCCCAAAAGACTCCTTCCGGGGGTGAGGGTGGGGGTGAGGTTGGTCGCGCCACCGCGTGACCCAGTTATCCATGGGTTTCCACCCATGTTTTCCTTGAAAGGAAATTGATTATGTATTGAACTGTAGAATGGTGATTGGTTTCCAGCCACTCACTGAGCTTGTAGCTCACCCCTCGCATACTGTTTCTTTTCAGGGGCAGTGTTGGGCATGGAGCTAGAGCTTCCTGTGGCGTGGTCTTATGGGCGTGGAGCGTTCTGCCGGCGGGTGGCGTGTGCGAGGCTGTCAGCATTCCTAGAGTCATTCTATGCTTTGTAAATTGTGCATGTGGCGCAGGTTGTATTTTTCTCTAGTCTAGACTTGGCTTTCACAGGACATTGAATGTGTATTCGGGTCTGTAATAATGTTTTTGATTTACAGACATTGTTATATATTATGTTTCCGCTTTTCAGTCAGTTATCATTATCTTGCTTTGCCGCCTTGTGTATTGTTGTTGGTGTCTTTATTGACTTCAGGTATTGATAGCTGATATTTATTATTGCCATGTCTCGGGGACGGCCGCCCTGGGGCGTGACACTCACCGTCGACTTTCACCTTTTTTGCAGCTCTCTAGAGGAGATTGGATAATGAAGGAGATTGGATATCTGCACCACCACACACTCTCTTCCCTGTTTTAATTTTTTTTAGCATATGGTCTAATCAATCAAATATTTCAATCTAATTTCAATGCTTTTAATCTTAAATAAAATATTTTCCTGTTTCAAAACGTGAAACCAGAAATCAAAGACCTCCTCAAAGGGTTTTTCGTTCCTTAGAAACCCTAATCCACTTGCCTTTTTCAACTTTCATCTTTCACCGATTCGGCCATCATGGTAACTGGAAGTATTGTCAAGAATATACCTTGACCGTTCAGACACTATTGATGTGTTTTTTTATAATTTAATAGCATGAGTTTTTGTTGTTATAGGTGTTTCTAAAGTAGGTGATGTCTTCTGTGAAGCCGATGATTAGAAGGTGTACAGTCACATGAATAGTTGATTTTATGAAGGATACGAAGCTCAATGAGATGCATCTGCATATCTAGAGTAGAGCATCAATTCTACTCTATTTAGGGGTTTCCTCAACATTCCTTCGTTCACGATGGAGAAGTGCTTGTTGGAGACTTCTTTATCTTGCTAGAACCCCGTGCGGGAGAAATTCATCATCAAGGGAAGGGAACTTTAGTTCACCCCGTCGGATGTTGCGGTCATTCTTTGTCTTTCGGCACACGAGACACCTTTGGTTGACGAAAGCAAATCTCCTTCATCAGCTTTCGATCATGAATACTTCTCAAACTTTTCAAATGTATATGTTTCTAATATGAACATATTAGTTTAGTGATCATGAAATTGCTATTGAGGTATATGTGTTCTATGAATGGGTATATGTCTGTTTGACGACGTACATACATATATTTGATTTGATTGGATGATGTAATAAAATTAATTCATTCCTAAAAGTCGGTGCACTACCAAAACCAATGTCTGGCATTGGGGAGATCGGAGGACCACAACAAGAAGCAGGCTCAACATCATCAACTAAAAAATGGTTCCTCCTGTACGACTCCCATTGCAAGAAGGAGCATAGTGCTGTCAAGTTATTGCAGAAGACGGTGCTAGAGGAAGCTGCAAGGTGGCCCCTCATTCTTGATGTCCTTGCTTCGCAGCAGTCCGGTGGGGAAGACTGTACTGTCCTCGTCTGCCATTGGATTGTTTGAAGGATGCTTGATATTCATTTTTATTTTAACACCAAGGATGACTTTGCTTATATGCGTGCTATGATTACCGTTAGATTTATGGATGATGAATTTTGTAAAATTTAAACAAATAAATGATATTGTTTTGATTGATGTATATTTTGTCATATTTTGACTGTCATATAAATTGGTATTGTTTGGCTAAGAACTTTGGTTATGATTTTTTGTTGTTGTGGTGTGATTATTTTATTGTAAAATATGCCTTCTTTGATTGACACAAAATTTTTGTGTATTGAGTTTGGTGATTGTGTTATATGCTTTGGAGAGTGAAGTATATGCTTTATTACCTTACGTATGTGCCAGGTAGCTACGTTGATATGGATTAGATAAGCAACGCGATCAAGGAATGTGAACGCTATGCTGGAAACAAAAAGTTAACTTCTTATAAATAACAAAATTATTCAAAACTACATTTGCAAATGTCACTATATGTCAAATTCCTCGTCTAGCTGGTGTGGTTGTGATCCCATCGAAAAACTGTATTGTGAACTTTGTAATTTTGATCTCATATACATTATTAAACTCCATGCCAATAGGTTAATGCCATGTCAGCATCCCAATACATGCTAACCAAGTCATCATCGGAAGTGATTTTCTTCGACAAACTATTTGTGATTTTCCTGCGATATTTAAGTAAATATATAGGTAATAAAGATATGTATATACACATTTTGAAACGAAAAAGAAAAAGTTGTCCATGGTGGTGAGCATGGTTGAATATGTCATCATTTATCGTCAGCAAGAACGCTAACCCGCAAAAGAACCACAAACACTAATCACAATCACAGGTAACAATTTTTAACTTCACTTGTCAAAAGAAATAGCAGCACATCTACAAAAGACGCATCATATGTCACGCCCCAGGGCGGCCGTCCCCGAGACGTGGCAATAATAAATATCAGCTATCAATACCTGAGGTCAATAAGGACACCAACAACAATACACAAGGCGACAAAGCAAGATAATGATAACTGACTGAAAAGCTGAAGCTCAATATATAACAATGTTTGTAAATCAAAAAAACATTATTACAGACCCTAATACACAATCAATGTCCTGTGAAAGCCAAGTCTAGACCAAAGATAATACAACCTGTGCCACATGCACGATTTACAAAGCATAAAATGACTCTAGGAATGCTGACAGCCTCGCACACGCCACCCGCCGGCAGAACGCTCCACGCCCATAAGACCACGCCACAGGAAGCTCCAGCTCCACGCCCAACACTGCCCCCTGAAAAGAAACAGTATGCGAGGGGTGAGCTACAAGCTCAGTGAGTGGCTGGAAACCAATCACCATTCTACAGTTCAATACATAATCAATTTCCTTTCAAGAAAAACATGGGTGGAAACCCATGGATAGCTGGGTCACGCGGCGGCGCGACCAACCTCACCCCCACCCTCACTCCCGGAGGGAGTCTTTTGGGACTTATGGGGAGAGACCATACCGTCGGTCGAAGAGACCCGGATTATTGGCCTAGAGACCATACCTTCGGTCGAAGAGACCCGGATTTACTGGTCTACTCAACACTACTGGATCATCTACATCTAGATAATCGCCCAACGATGTCCTTCAACATCGATCACGAGACCGGACCCAACAACTATGGGAACGGTCGAACAACGAATGGGTCACAAGGCGACGTGTCTTCGCCTCATCCACACCCTCACTCCTGAAAGGAGACATCTTGGGACTTTGGGAAGAGACTTAGACTGCTCTACACCCCTGGTCCACCGGTAGCCTCTCCCACCCTCGTGGCCTCCGCCTAGTCCTCTGACAGGTATAGCCAACGCCGGGGAGTTCCTACATCAGATCCAACGAAGGGGAGAACGATTCCACGCTCGCGATATCATTCGTTAGCCCTCTTCCGGGTAGCCTCTACCTGGTATACTCCCATGATCAGTACTCCTCCGACTGCATCGGTGGTACCTACGGATGGGAGCCCTCTGTCAGGACAGCTACAACCCGGCCTCTTCAACTCGGACAACCCTGGGAGTGAACATTCCATGTTCGCAAAGCGAACCCCATGGAAACAACTACCACTTTGGAGGAGAAGAATATGCGAGGGGTGTGCCACACACTCAGTGAATGGCACAAACTATGCAACGCAATATTTATTAACCTTAAAATAATTACAGTCACTAAACGGGAGTAACTGTACAAGCTAGTGGGTCGTAACATTGCCAACCCACCCCACCCTCACCCTCACCCTTTAGGGGGTGACATGGGCCTTTTGGGACTGACTAGACTGCTATTCACCCTTGGTCCACCGGTAGCCTCTCCCCGCTCCGTAGCTTACCTGGTATACTCCCACGATCAGCACAGTCCGATGCATCGGAGGTACCTACAGATGGGAGCCCTCTGTCAGGACAGCCTGTCTAACGCCGGGGATGTCACTACACGGATCCAACGAAGGGAAGAGAACAGCCTACCCACACGCATGCGATCCTCTTGGATCCGTCGACAACGCTTCCTAACATTTCTAATGTCATGAATTCTCAAGAATTCCTCTAGGGCGCATAACTAAGATGCAGGGAACCATATATTTTAATCTTAAGGTTATAATATTCTCTAAGGCATGCTTACAACAGTATAATCACATAATCCCATCTTGATTTAAATAAATTAAATTAAATGGGAACATGCATAGGTCAAGGCTTTCCTAGCATGAAACATGGTGTCAGGATGCATTTCCCTAGCATACAATGTCACGCCCCAGGGCGGCCGTCCCCGGGTCGCGGCAAGTGTATACATGATATCAGCAGCCAATACAGGGAATCAATAAAATACTCTAAACAACAACTGAAATGACAACAACTCAGATGAAAGCAAGGCTGACATAATATATACACAGATAGCGGAAGCTAAAAGACTGAGTCTGTAATCCAAAACATACTACAGACTCGATACACAATCATCTGTCCTGTGAGGGCCAATATACACAATATACAACTGAATATATAGAAACGCGTGCTCAAGCACGGAAATAAAATACATACGGCCTCTAACACTCGCGGGACGTAGCGCTGCTCCGCTACTGAAGGAATCCCTCTGAAGGCTCCTGCTGCTGATCCGGCTTAGTGGCAACAGGAGAAAACATATGCGAGGGGTGAGCCACACGCTCAGTGAACAGCACAACCCATGCATCACAGCTATATTAACCACAATTAATTAACAACCAGCCTCAAAGTGGCATAACAACATAAATCCAGTGGTTCGTACACCGCCGAACCACCACACCCTCACCCTCACCTCTCAATAGGTGACATAGGATATTGGGACTTACTAATCTAATAATCATCCTTAGACCATAATTCCACAAACCAGTGGGTCACCTCATTGCTGACCCACCACACCCTCACCCTCACCCCTCTATGGGTGACATAGGATATTGGGACTGACTAGGCTGTTGGTCACCCTTGGTCCACCGATAGTCTCTCCTCCACTCCGTAGGCCGCTTGGCCTTCACCCACACTTCAGCACAGTCCCTCACAAATATCGGGAGGCGCCTACTGATGGGAGCCCTCGGAAGGGAAGGCCTTTCTAACGCTGGGGCAGTCTCTACACGGATCCAACAATGGGAAACAGAACAGCCTAACCATACCCATATGATCCACTCGGATCCGCCGACCACACATCTTTACAACTCTAATGCCTTGAATTCTTCAGAATTCTAACAGGGCGCATAACCAGGATGCAGGAAACATGCATTATAAAATAAAGAGGTTGGAATATTAACGGGGAAAGAATCCTTGGGAGGGCAGCGTGAGGTCTCGATATAGGACATCCCGACAACCAAACAAGGAACACGGAGTACCCTAGCCCGGGTCTCACCGCTGTCCTCGCGAGGCCCCTCCCCTATAATATTCACTAAGACAGGTTAATAATCACATGCTCACATTTTATTTAAATAAATTAAACTAAATGGGAACATGCATCGGTCGGGGCTTTCCTAGCATGGAAACATGATAACAGGGTGCATGGTTCTTATACGGGTCCTAAGGGTATAAGTTCCTAGCATACAAATCTAGGATGGCATGCATACTACATATTATCATGCTTACATAGTTTTCATATTAAACAGGTTAATATTTACTATGGTGCCCCAGGGGAGGACGGTACACGCCCAAGTGCATGTAACGCCTCCCTACTGGGTTGGATCGTCCCACTCACCGGTGTCTGGGTCGTCGCGCAACCCTACGTCAAGATCTGCAAGACAGGTATTTAATACGGTGAGTATAATACACAAATACAACAAAATACACTAAAATACACAACACTCGGACAAACGTACATACGGCCCGTACGCACGCGTGTCCGAGCATCCCGACTCACTCCCGAACCCCCCGGGCAGCCACACGCACGGCCACCCGCCCCGGGCGCACAGCCGAGCCCCGGCCCGCGCGCCAAGGCGCCCTGCCGAACCCAGCCTGCACGCCCGGACACGCCGCTGAGCTTCCCGGGTGCACCGCGCGCTCACTGCGCCCCAGCTCAGCAGCCCGCGCGCACACCGCAGGCCCTGCGCCCA
Source organism: Acorus gramineus (assembly GCA_030737835.1). Classification (NCBI taxonomy): domain Eukaryota; kingdom Viridiplantae; phylum Streptophyta; class Magnoliopsida; order Acorales; family Acoraceae; genus Acorus; species Acorus gramineus. The sequence continues at coordinate 1,133,707 of JAUJYN010000026.1, read as the reverse complement.
GCTCCTTGCTCCGCACGCACCCCGCGCGCACCACCGCTCGCCTAACCGCACCCTCGCCTCGCTCCGCGCGCACCATCCGCTCGCCCAGCACTCCCTCGACTCACCGCGCGCGAACAGCGCGCCTGCGCCTCTGCGCAGCGCTCTGCGCGCACGCCCCCGCACGGCGCCCTCCTCGCAGCGCCCCATCCCCCACAACCAGCGCCCAGCATCTGCGACCAAGCGCCCAGCGCCCAGCACCCGGGACCCTCACCCAGCGCCCACGCGCACGCTCGGCAACGCGCGCCCAGCGCGCCTGCCAGCCTGCCCGCGCTGCTTGCCCGCGCTGCCTGCCTGCGCGCATCGCCGAGTGGCCTGAGCACCGCTCGCCTGCTGCCCGAGCACTGCCCGCCTTCCTGCCTCCTACATGCCAGCGCTGCCAGCCTACCCAGCGCGCCCAACACGCCCCCTGCACCACCCGAGCGCACGCCCGCGCGCACGCGCTCGCGCGCCTGGCCACCTGATGCACTGCCTGCTGCGCCCGCTGCCATCCTACCTGGGACAGCCAACCACCCTGTCCGAGCAGCCCAACCTCCTCCCTCCGGCCACCAATGGCCTCCAACCGCCTCCCAACCACCACCTACAGCCACCCACAGCCGCCGACCACCACCCAACCTCAAAACCACCCTCCTAACAAGCATCTAAGCCAAAAAAGAAGGAAAAAGAGCTTACCAAGGGAAGGAAGGGAAGTTCGGTTGCTCTCCGCGCACCGAAACACCTCCCCAAAGACCTCCACCGCCGAGCTCTTCCCTAGCCCTCAAAATGGCTCAAATCAGGGGAGAAAAGAGAGGGGGAGAAGGGGCTAAACACGCCGGAATTCGAATCCGAAAACAGGGTGGTGAGGATCTAGGATTTCATGTCGGTGAGCATCGAAATGGACGGCGGTGGGAACGGTAGGGTTGAGCTTCTTGTGGTATCTCTCTATCACCCTCTTCAGTGCCCTTTTTTTTTTATTTTCCTATGCCAAATCCTCTCTTCTTGTTATATATGTGTCACTTTTAACCTGCTGGTAACCGTTGGAGCGTTCTGGTGGTTTTTCGTTTTTTTTCGGTTTTCGATCGGAACCGCTAATTTTTGGACTGTTAGCTATCGTCATGAGTTAGAGGACTCCGATTGAAAATCTAACTGCATATTAGGTGTCCTGGTGCCATTTTAAGCCTCTCACAAAAATTTTATCGAATTCCGGTAACGTTCCCGAAATTTCGCAGTTCCGGGGCGTATCTGGATTTTTAAGTCGCACACTATAAAAGGTGGGATCTAATTTCGAAATCACTATTCATCGTCCCTACCAATTTCATTTTCTCTCTCCCCTCTCTCTTTTTCTCCCTTTTGAGCCCCCTAGAGCCCTCAAAGCTTAAAACCCAAAGCATAGGAAGTGTAGATCGGGTCCCGATCTACACTCCGGTGCTTTCAAATCCGAATTCCGGCGAGTTTTGCCCCTCCGTCCGCCCTCTCTTCTCCTCTGTTTTGGCCCATTTCAGAGGTGGGAGTAGATCCGGGCGTTGGAAGCCCTTTGGGAGAGGTTTCGGTGCGCGGAGAGCAACCGGACTTCCCTTCCTCCCCTTGGTAAGCCTCTTTTCCCCTCTTTTCTTGTGTAGATGTATGTTAGGAGGGTGGATTTGAGGTTGGGAGGCGGTGGGTGGCCGTCGGAGGGCTGTGGGGGGTGGTCGGAGGCCTTGGGGTGGCCGGTGGGTGGTGGTTGAGGTGCTCAGGCAGGGTGGCTGGTGGCAGCAGCACAGGCAGCAACACAAGCGCAGCACAGGCAGTAGGCGCAGCAGCTGGCAGGGGCGCATGCGCGCGCGGGCGCGCGGGCGTGCGCGCGGGTGGAGCTGGGCGCTGGCAGGCGCAGTCGGGAGCGCAGTCGCGCGCGGGAGCGTGCGCGCGGGTGCGCGGGTTCGCGCGGAGCGGGCGCGCCGGTGCGCGCGGGTGCTGGCGCGAGCGGGGGTGTGCGCGGGAGTGCGCGCGGGTGCGCGCGGGCGTGCGCGCGCGCGGGCTGGGCACCTGGGCACTGTGCCTGGGTGCTGGGCAGGGCGCCTGGGCATGCGCCTGGGCGCGGTGCTGGGGACCAGTGCGCGCGCGTGCTGGGGCGTGCGTGCAGTGCGCGCGGGGGCGCGCTAGGCGGGACGCGCGGTGCGCGCGGGCGCGCGCGAGCGTGCGCGTGCGTGCGGCAGTGCGTCGGGGCGCGCGGGCTGAGGCGCGGCGGCGCATCCGAGGGCGGGTGGCCGTGCAGGTGGTAGCCGGAGTGCTCGGGCTAGCGTGCGTGCGGGTCGTATGCACGTTTGCCCGAGTGTTAGGTGTTTAGTTGTGGGTTTTGTATGTTTGGGTATTTTGGAGTGTTTATGTATTGTTCTCACCATATTGAATGTCTGTCTTGCAGATCTAGACGGACGGTCGCGCGACGACCCAGATACCGGTGAGTGGGACAATCCAACCCAGTAGAGAGGCGTCATACGCATTTGGGCGTATACCGACCTCTCCAGGGGCACCATGGATGAATATTAACCAACAGTAATATGTAATCCATGCTTGCATGATTTAAATGTAGAATGCATGCTACCCTAGTCTTTGTATGTTAGGGACTTGCACCCATAGGATAGGTGTAAGAGCCATGCACCATGCCCCTGTTTTCATGTTAGGAAACCTCGGCCTATGCATGCGTCCTACTAGTTTATTTATTAAATTAAATGCTAGTGTATGTTAAATCGCATGCCTTATGTTATATATGTGTCACTTTTTGGCCTATTGGCATCCATTGGAGCATTTTTAGCAGTTTTAAAATTTTTGTTTTTTTCGATCGGAACCGCATAATTTTGGACTGTTAGCTATCGTCCGAGTTAGAGGACTCCGATTGAAAATCTAACTGCATATTATGTGTCCTGGTGCCGTTTTAAGCCACTCATGAAAATTTCATCGAATTCCGGCATCGTTTCCAAAAATTTTGCAATTCCGGGGCGTATCCGAGTTTTTAAGTCGCACACTATTTAAATGGAATAAAAAATATCTCAACACACTATTCATTATCCCTACCAAGTCTCCCCTCTCTCCTCTCTCTTTTTCTCCCATTTGAGGCCCTTAAAGCCATCAAAACCAAAAACCCAAAGCACGAGAAGTGTAGATCGGGTCCCGATCTACACACCGGTGCTCTCAAATCCGATTTCCGACGTATTTTGCCCTTCCTTCCGCCCTCTCTTCTCCTCAGCCCGGTCCCATTTCGGAGGTGGAAAGAGGTCTAGTTGGTGGAGACCTTTGGGGAGGAGCTTCGGTGCGAAAGGAGCTTCCGGATCCCTTCTCTTCCTCTCCTTGCCTTGGGTAAGCTTCCTTTCCTTGCTTCTCTTGTTTAGATGCTTGTTAGGGGAAGTTTTGGGTGTGAGGAGGGCGGCTGGGGGCTGTCGGAGGTGGTTGGGGGTGGTCGGAGGCCAAGGGTGGCCGGGGGTTGGTGGTGGTGGTGCTCGGGCAAGGTGGGGGTCTGTTCCGGGCAGGATGGCAGTAGGCAGCAGTCGAAGGCAGCAGCAGCAGCAGTTCAGCGACGCAGCAAGCTGGTCGTGTGCGGGTGTGCGCGCGTGCGTGCGCGGGCGTGCGTGCGCGCGGCGTGCGCGCGGGTGTGCGCGGGTCTGGTGCGAGGAGCTGGTCGTGCTGGGTGTGCTGGAGGGGCTGGCAGTGCTGGCGTGTGGGCTGGTGGCCTCGGGCAGCTCAAGCGCAGGGGCTGGCAGGGTGCGCGCGTGCGTGCGCGCGAGCGGGCGCGCGGGCGTGCACTCGGGGAGAGCTGGAGGCCAGCTAGGGAGCTGTGCGCGAGGAGCTGATGGCGAGCTGCGCGGGAGGTGCTGGTCGCGCTGGTCTGGGCGCGAGGTGCTGGTTGCGCTGGTCTGGGCGCTGGTCTGGGCGCGAGGTGCTGGTCGCGCTGGTCTGGGCGCGAGGAGCTGGTCGCGCGGGTGCTAGACGTGCGGGCAGTGGTGGTGCGTGCGCAAGGTGCTGGCGGGCAGTGGTGGTGCGTGCGCGAGGTGCTGGTCGCGCTGGTCTGGGCGCGAGGAGCTGGTCGCGCGGGTGCTAGACGTGCGGGCAGTGGTGGTGCGTGCGCAAGGTGCTGGCGGGCAGTGGTGGTGCGTGCGCGAGGTGCTGGCCGGGGCAGGGGTGGTGCATGCGTGAGGTGGTGGCCGAGGGCAGTGCGCGCGGGAGGGCGTGCAGGGTGCGCGGGTGCTAGGTGCGGCGAGGCAGTGTGGTGCGCATGGGGCGCGGTGAGGCGGCCGTGATGTGCGCGAGGCGCGGCGAGGCGGCGGTGGTGCGCGCGAGGCGCGGCGAGGCGGTAGAGGTGCGCGCGAGGCGCGGCGAGGTGGCGGAGGTGCGCGCGGGGTGCGTGCGGGGCGAGGCACCGCGCGCGGGGGCGTGCGGGGTGCTCGCGGGCCGGCGCAAGGCGTGCGGGGTGCGTGGGCTGAGGCGCGGCGGTGCACCCGGGCGGTCGGGTGGCCGTGCGGGTGGTTGCCGGCCGTGCGGGTGGTTGCCGGGGGTCTTGGGTGTTTGCTTTGGGGTTTTGGGGTATTTATTTGTGTATTTATTGATATTTGTGGATTTATACTTACCAAGTAATACCCTGTCTTGCAGATCTCGACGGACGGTCGCGCGTCGACCCGAGTTCCGGTGAGTGGGACAACCCAACCCAGTTTGGGAGGCGTTACATGCTTTGGGCGTGTACCGTCCTCCCCTGGGGCACATAGTGATTATTAACTGTTATTTTGAATCCATGTAAGCATGTTGTGTGTGTAGAATGCATGCCACCCTAGACTTGTATGTTAGGGACTTGCACCCTTAGGATGTTGTGCATGAGCCGTGCATCATGTCACCCCGTTATCATGCTAGGAAAGCCCTGACCTGAGCATGCGTCCTATTAGTTTGATTTATTTATTTAAATGCAAACTGCGATATATATATTAGCATGCCTTGGGAATATAGGGGGCCTTGCGAGGTTAACATTGAGACCCGGGTTAGGGTACTCCGTGTTCCTTGTTTGGTTGTCGGATGTCCTACGTCGGGACCTCAGGTTACCCTCCCAAGGTCTCTTTTCCCCTTTATGCATTATTTATATTCCCCGCATCCTGGTTATGCGCGCTGGTGGAATTCAGAGGAATTCAAGACATTAGAGTTGTAGAGAGGTGCTGTCAGCGGATCCGAGTGGATCATATGCGATGGATAGGCTGTTCTGTTCCCTCCGTTGGATCTGTGTAGAGACTACCCCGGCGTTAGAAAGGTTGTCCCGTGCAGGGGCTTCCATCAGTAGGCGCCTCCTGATTTGGTGAAGGACTGCGCCGAACGTGGAAGTGGCCAAACGACCTACGGAGTGAGGAGAGACTATCGGTGGACCGAGGGTGACCAACAGCCTAGTCAGTCCCAAGAGCCTAGGTCACCTGTTGAGAGGTGAGGGTGAGGGTATGGTGGGCCGGCGATGCGACGACCCACAGGATTATGTATGGATGATTATCCAGCCCAATAAGTCCCAACATCCTAGGTCACCTATTGAGGGTGAGGGTGAGGGTAAAGGGTATGGCGGTTCGGCGATGTGACGAACCCCCGGATTGGAGTTGGTTTATACTGTTTTGCGGATTGTGGATTGATTTAAATGTGGTTAATATGAACTGTATGCATGGGTTGTGCTATTCACTGAGCGTGTGGCTCACCCCTCGCATATTATCTTTTTCAGTGATCTCTGAGGGAGGAGCTTCCCGAGCGACTACACCAGTAGAGGAGTAGCGCCGCGTCCCACGAGTTTTGAGGCCATCAGCACCCTTCTTTCTATTGTATGTATATATCTCTGTGCTTAGGCACCTAGTGGATGTTGTATGGATTTTATTTGTGTATATATATGGACATGTTGGCTCTCACAGGACGTATGATTATGTATCGAGTCTGTAGTATGTTTTGACTACAGACTCAGTCTTTTAGCTTCCGCATTTGGTGTATATATTATGTCAGCCCTGCTTTTATCTGTGATGTCATTTTTGGTTGTTGTTTGTGGTATATTATTGAACTCTTGTTACTGATATCATATATACACTTGCCGCGTCCCAGGGACGGCCGCCCTGGGGCGTGACACCTTAGATAATATTATAGGGAGGAGCCTTGCGAGGTCAACATTGAGACCCGTGTTAGGGTACTCCGTGTTCCTTGTTTGGTTGTCGGGATGTCCTGTATCGGGACCTCATGCTGCCCTCCCAAGGTTTCTAGTCCCAATAATATTATAAGTAATGTTGTATGATTGGTATGATTATTAGCATGTTAGTGAATATTATAGGGGAGGGGCCTTGCGAGGACAGCGGTGAGACCCGGGTTAGGGTACTCCGTGTTCCTTGTTTGGTTGTCGGGGTATCCTATATCGGGAACTCACGCCGCCCTCCCGAGTTCTTTCCCCCAATGATATTACAACCTTGCTTTTATTGTACATGTTCCCCGCATCGTAGTTATGCGCCCTGGAGGAACTCTGAAGAGTTCATGACATTTGAGTTGTAGAGATGTGTAGTCGGCGGATCCGAGTGGATCATATGCGTATGGATAGGCTGTTCTGTTCTCTTCGTTGGATCCGGTAGAGACTACCCCAGCGTTAGAAAGGCCGTCCTTCGGAGGACCCACATCAGTAGGCGCCTCCCGATATTTGTGACGGACTGTGCTGAAGTTGTGGGTGGAGACCAAGCGGCCTACGGAGTGGAGGAGAGACTACCGGTGGACCAAGGGTGACCAACAGCCTAGTCAGTCCCAAAATCCTATGTCACCCGTGGTAGGGTGAGGGTGAGGGTGTAGTGGGTTGGCGATGAGCGACCTACTGGATTTGTGAATGGATGATTATCAGTCCCAATAGCCTATGTCACCCATTGATGGGTGAGGGTGAGGGTGTGGTGGTTCGGCGAGGTACGAACCACTGGATTATGTTGTTATGTCTTAGAGGCTGGATAAATAATGGAAATATTGGTAAATATTGTCTGTGATGCATGGGTTGTGCTGTTCACTGAGTGTGTGGCTCACCCCTCGCATATGTTTTTCCCCAGTGGTCAATGAGCCTGAGCTAGAGCCGGAGCAGCAGTTGGAGCTTTCCGAGGGATTCCTTCAGTAGCGGAGCAGCGCCACGTTCCGCGAGTGCCAGAGGTTATCAGCATCCCTTCTTGACTGTATGTATTTGATTTCCGTGCTTGGCACATGTTTGTATATGTTCAGTTGTGTTTGTGTATATTGGCTCTCACAGGACATATGATTGAGTATCGAGTCTGTAGAATGTTTATTTACAGATTCAGTCTTTTGCTTCCGCATTTGGTGTATATATCATGTCAACCCCTTTGTTGCATGTGTGTCATTCTAGTTGTTGTGTATGATATATTATTGACCTCCTGTGTAGATTCTGATATTATATATACACTTGCCGCGTCCCGGGGACGGCCGCCCTGGGGCGTGACACTTCTGTCTCCCTGACTGCGGCGGTGGAAGGTGGAGGTGGTTATCGTCTTCGTGGAGCTGCTTTGTGGTGGTTGTCGCCGAGGAGAGAGAGAGAGAAAGAGAAACAGTAAATGAAAAGTAGAAAAAAGAGGGAAGAGAAAAATATATATGGACTTGTTGATGTGGGGTCTTAGATTTAGACTGGATTTGTAACTGAGTGTAGCATTACTCTTTTGGATTACATTACATGTCCCCCGGCCCATTTTGACTTAAGACCCTGTCACTTCACCCCTTTTTGTTCCTTGTATACACACCCTTTTGAAGACGCCAAAACAGAGGCCCCTGTACCCTATATTAAATCCATTTCTTTTTATAACTACCATAGTACTATGTGATATGAGGTGTAGAGTGTGTATGGAAGTAGTGATGCACGCATTGGAGGTGATACGCTGAGAAGTGGAGTGCATGAGAGGTGATGGGACATGAATGGTGGATGTGTGGGGTAGAGTGAATAAGAGGGATGATTCACATAAATGCATGCATGATATATTTGAAAGCATGGATGTAGTATTTAATTGTCCTGGAAAAAAAAGAAAAAAATATTGATTTGAGATAAGTATTGAACTAATTTAGATATAGTTAGGAATAATTAAATTGAATCCTAAATCGGTCAAAATGGGGTATCTATAATAATGATAAATTAGTCCCTGCAAAAAACCAAAACACCCCTCTAAGACTTTTCAATTTCTTTATTCCCGTAGAGATGGTTTGGAGGGATAATAAAATTGAGGACAATTTAGTCATTTCATGTGATGGTTTAGTTTAACTGGCCTATACTAGTCTTACCCTTGCATGTAATTAAAAAAATATTTTGAAAAAATTGTCCTAAATCAACCTCCTCAATTATTTTTCCATACAATTTACATGCCATATTAAATATCACGTTATATATACATAAATAATGTAATTAATTTTTTAATAATTATTAAATAAATTATTTCTAAATTATGAAATCACAAAAAAAAAATATTACAAATGAAATGAATTTTTTTTTTTTTTGCATATATACCCATCAACAAACATATATTATTAAAATCCCTCTCGTTTGAAACTCTAAAACCATTGATTTCTCGAGTAAGTGAAATTTATACCCTTTTGATGGGTATTGATGTAAATAAAAATTCATTAGGGTTATTTTATCAAAATGTGATTTTTTAAAAATTATTAGTGTGATGAAGAAAGAAAGTTGAAAGACTATGGTTAGATTTGCGGAATTCAAAATGATAGATTTGATGAATATCTCAGGTTATCCTTTAAAATATTGAAATATACAATTTTTTCATTTTTACTCTTAATATAAAATTATAGGGAAAAATCCATATAACCCCCTGTAATCTGGCCTAAATCCATATAACCCCCTGCAATCTTGATAAATCCATATAACCCCCTGTAATCACCCCACTATATCCATAAAACCCCCTCCGTCTGCCTTCCGTCCGTCTGTTTAACGGGGCAGGGGGTTATATGCATTTATGGCAGATTACAGGGGGTTATATGGATTTTTCTCATTTTTTTTAATTTTCTTTATATGTGGTTTAAAAATTGGGCTGTTTAACATTTACTTTTGAATTTTTTTCAAGATACCATGCACTTTTAATTTTAATAAAAGAAAAAGGATTATTCAGATCATAAACACATACAAGATCACCCACCAAAGAGATAGAAATAAAAGAGATATATACTTTTTCTTTTGGTATTTCAAAAAAGAACCCAAAACTACTCCTCCACGTATAGTTTATCCCCAACAAAATTCACTCATGACACCAACACAAGAGGTGCCCCAAGATTTAATAAAAAACATAATTCACATTTTTGAAAATTTGTTGGTTGATGTTACACACTTTTTGTTACAAAATTCATTTTCTTTTACTTCTATCTCTTTGGTGGGTGATCTTGTATGTGTTTATAATATGAATAACCCTTTTTATTTTATTAAAATTAAAGGTGCGTGGTATCTTGAAAAAAAATTCAAAACTAAATGTTAAACAGTCCAATTTTTAAACCACACGTAAAGAAAATAAAAAAAAATGAGAAAAATCCATATAACCCCCTGTAATCTGCCATAAATCCATATAACCCCCTGCCCCGTTAAACAGATGGACGGAAAGTAGACGGAGGGGGTTTTATGGATATAGAGGGGTGATTACAGGGGGTTATATGGATTTATGAAGATTGCAGGGGGTTATATGGATTTAGGCCAGATTACAGGGGGTTATATGGATTTTTCCCAAAATTATAAATATCACAAATAACTAAGGGTAAAATTGGAATATAAAATATAAACATGTTACACACAAAGGAAAGGACTTGAAAACTTAAACACTTCTGATTAGTACGATATTAATCTTCCCACACGCATAATGTGTGTGAAAATAAAAAAAAAATTGAAAAAAATACAAACAAACACCCTCAATTATTTTGACTCACTTGTATGCGATATCATGTTATATATACGTAAATAATATAATGAAAATTTGAATAACTATTATGAAGTTATAAATAAAATGGTGTTACACCTGAGAATGAGTTTCCCTCAACCAACCCTATATTACCAAAATCCCCCATTTAAAATTCTAAAACTATCAATATCCCTTGAATGTGTAAAAAAAGGTGTTCTTGCACAATGTAAACCTTTTTGAGGGGTATTATTGAAAATTACATATCATCATAGATATATTACCAAAATATTATTTTTATGGGTATATATGCAAAACAAAAAAAATATATTGAGATTTGGTGGATTTAGATATGATATTATCTAATTTATATATACACACATATATAAATAGATTTTTTTGTTTCATCTTTATTCCCATATAAATCAATAAAATAAAATAATAAAAAGTGATGATGTGGCAAGATCAATATCATTCATTTTTTTTAAGGGTAAAACCGAAAATGAAATTGTTATAAAGAAACAAAGTTGAAAGTTGGAAACACTAGGGGTGCAATTCGGTTGCCTTGATTCAATTTTTGGCAACCCAAATTGAACCAAACTATATTTATATGTAAACCGAAAATCGAACCGAGCCGAAACCTAACCGAAAACCCATAACCGAACCAATTTTTGTTTGGTTAAACTGAACTAAAATGAACCGAACTGTTAAAAATTGATGGGTTGGTTAAAGTTTGTTGGGGGTTAGGTTTACAACTTTAAGTAATATATCAAAATGCTAAGATTTATGGTATAAATTAGAATATTCATTATTTTATAAATATTAACAGTATAATAATAATATAGTTTTAATATAAAAAAAATGTTTTAAATGAATATTGATTATGAAGAGTGCGTCTATCCCCACCAAGTCTTTTCCTTACCCCACCAATAAAAAAAAAGGTGTTTTTTCTATTCCCACCGATCCGGCCAGGTCGACCAAACTTGGTCGTCATTTTAAGTTTTCGGCGATCGAACTTGGTTGTCATTTCATATTTTGGGTGACCTAACTTGATTGCCATTCCAGGTTTTGGGCGACCGAACTTGGTCGAACAGAATTTGTAATAAAGTTTTTAATTTTTTTTTCTTGAAAACTTAATCCCATGACGTGTATCCTCCTTGGATCTTTCATGCCACTCCAAGTCTGAGTTGTAATGTAGGGAGAATCAATTATTATTCTTAAATGTAGAACATAAGAACAATTTTTTTACATAAGTGACGGACAAATTTTTAAAAGCTAAATATAAAATGTGTTTGGATCAACTGGTAGTTTTTTTTTTAAAAAAAAACAAAGAATCCGCTTAACTACGAATTTAAACGAAGCTTAAAATGATATATATTTGTCTAATAAGATATTTTTTTTATAAAATTTTGAATTAATTGAAAGTATACGTACTTACATTTTTTTCAATCTCTTAGCTGTTATTTGGATAAAGAATAAATGTAGAATATCATGAATAAACCCAAAAATTTATTTGTTTACAAAGAACATGTAAATATAATTATGACTCTGTTCGACTAATTTCGGTCGCCCAAAACCTAAAATAGCAACCAATTTCGGTCGCCCAAAACCTGAAATGACAACTAAGTTCGGTCATCCAAAACCTGAAATAGAGACCAAGTTCGGTCGACCTGGATTGGTGGGAACAGCCAAATACCGTTTTTTTTTATTGGTGGGGTAAGAAAAAGACTTGGTGGGAATAGCCACACCCGATTATGAATAATCATATGTTTAAATTTAATCGGTTCGGTTTGGTAAATTCAGTTTTTTTTAAAAGTAAAACCAAACCCAAACCAATTTAGATCAGTTAATTAATTTTTCAATCTATACCCAAACAAAACCATAAAAAAAAAAGTTGTACTGGATCAGTTCGGATTCAGTTTAACCGACCAAATTTGCACTTCTAGGAAACACTTCCGGTTAGTATATATATAGAATAAATTGAGTTTAGGTTAACCTATGCTGACAAGAGGGATGTATATGAGTTTTATGAGTTTTCAATGACATGTATGTCTGCCCGTACTTTAACAATGACTTATATGGGATTATCCATGTTTATGAGGATATAGATACTGTGGACTTAAAAATCTGCGCTGTGACACGTGTCACGTCAAGGCGGATATGGGCTATCACACTTGGGGCCCACAAAACCAGATCTGAATCCTAAAGGTTATGATGACATTCCAGGATGCGCTAGCAATATTAGATCAAGGGTCTAGTCAGACACCTCGTGAAAGAATGTCACCTCGAGTAATTAAGGCACGATCAAATTAGAGGTTTGGTCGGATGACCTTACTGCTCGCGAACAAGCAGGGAAGACACGACCAGACAAGAGGTCTGGTAGGGCGATCTTTCACCTCGCGGACATACTCAAAGACGTAACTGACGAATGGGCAGGCCCAAGAGCCACGGGTAGATTAAGGAAACGGTCAAAGGGCCATAAAACCTGTAACTACCAAACGGACAGTAATGGCCCACTAATTGCACGACGTGCCTCATTAACACGTTGACGGTTTCCACCAAAATCGCCCACTAAAAGTGTTTAATGGGGGGACAGTTATAACAGCCATGGAGTAGTGGAAGCGGCAATCGAGTGGAGGAACTACGTGTGACTTGATCCCCAAGGGGTACGTAGGCAGCCTATAAAGAGGTCGCGAGATAGCACGGGGCCAGTAAAAAAAAAGAGACAAGTACAGTACCATCCAAGCTACCAAATTAATTTTCTTTTCCACAAAAAGTCCAATCCGAGTTGTAATCCCACTTCTACAAATTTAACTGTAGGGGAAATTATCCTCTTTAGTTTGGCGCTGTCTATGGGACTTTCGAAACAAAAAGTCAGTGTACACAATGTTCTATCCAAGTGACACTCATTCAGGGAGGCAGCGAGATCATGTCGACCGTCCACCAAATGCTGTTACCGGCTATTCACCTGGGACCTTGGCCAGCTAGGCCCAGGACCTCCGGCGGATGGTGGAGCCCACACAAGAGACTCTCTTCACCCGCTTCCAAGGATCCATGTAGCAAATGATTGAAGCATCGATGCAACAGTTCTATGCCAATCAGCATCCGCAACCACCCGTTCAGCAGGGCATCCTGTCGCCTCCAGTGCAACCTAATCCGCCAACCAACAATGTGCACGATTCGGAAGGAAGTACTTCTTTCTCGAATCGTAGGCAACGAAGCTGTCGACATTCACGCTCCCCTCGAGTTAGCCGACGGAACCATGGGGTGTCATGCCCCAGGCGTCCCCGAGACGTGGCAATAATAAAATATCAGCTATCAATACCTGAGGTCAATAAAGACTCCAACAACAATACACAAGGCGGCAAAGCAAGATAATGATAACTGACTGAAAAGCAGAAGCATAATATATAAACAATGTCTGTAAATCAAAAACATTATTACATACTCGAATACACAATCACTGTCCTGTGAGAGCCAAGTCTACACCAAAGAAAATACAACCTGTGCCACATGCACGATTTACAAAGCATAAATTGACTCTAGGAATGCTGACAGCCTCGCACTCGCCACCCGCTGGAAGAACGCTCCACGCCCATAAAACCACGCCACAGGAAAGCTCCACCTCCATGCCCAACACTGCCCCTGAAAAGAAACAGCATGCGAGGGGTGAGCTACAAGCTCAGTGACTGGCTGGAAACCAATTACCATACTACAGTTCAATACATAGTCAATTTCCTTTCAAGGAAAACATGGGTGGAAACCCATGGATAACTGGATCACGCGGCGGCGCGACCAACCTCACCCCCACCCCCACTCCCGGAGGGAGTCTCTTGGGACTTTTGGGGAGAGACCATACCGTCGGTCGAAGAGACTCGGATTTATTGGTCTACACAACACTACTGGATCATCTACGATCATGTCTACGCGCGTCGAGCGCATCCCTAGAGAGGGGGGGGGGATTGGAATCGAACCACTCACCTTACAACCCGGGACCTCGCGCATCCAATTTTGTGAGTAACAACACAATTTACACAGAGAAATCATTAGAAAAACCAAATACTCGGACAAGCATGCATACGGACTCGCATGCATACGAGCACGCACGTACGCACGCGAGTCCGAGTGCCCCGACGCCTACCCGAACCCTCGGGCAGCCACACGTATGGCCCCCCGCACGCGCACGCACGCGCCCCAGCACCCTCGGCTCACTGTCGCGTGCCTGCCCGCGCGCCCAGACCCGCTGCCGCTCGCGCGCGCCCGCGCGCACTGCACATCAAGCCCGCGCCCTCGTGCAGCACCCCGTGCATGCCCCAGCACGCGCACTCCCGCGCGCGCGCGCACTGGCCCCCATCCCCGCGCCCGGGCGCACTGCCCCGCGCGCGCGCCCGCTCGCACGCACCCCCGCTCGCGCCGACACCCGCGCCAACTCCGCGCGCACCCGCGCGCTCGCTCGCACGCGCCCACGCGCGTCTGCACGCCCGCCTGCGCCTGCCACCGCCCTCCTGCGCGCGCACACGCGCAGACAACCCCCTGCGCGCGCCCAGCCTACCTTTACCCCTTTTTAACCCTCCCCAACCCCTAACACACACTCTAACCCCTATGCATAGCATGCATGAACACCCTAACCATCCCAACAACCGTAAAAATCAAAAAGAAGGGGAAAAGGACTTACCAAAAGAGGGAAATGAAAAGGGGGAGATGCGGGGCTCTCGACGCGCCCACGGCCACCTCAACAACCACCACTACCACCACCACCTCTTCAGCCTCCTCAGCCCTCCTATGGCTGCAAATCAGGGGGGGGGGGAGATCATGCAAGGGAACTTGAGAGAGTGGAGATCAACAACAACAACAAAACCTACACAAGCTCCTCTTGCACTTGCATCATCTCCTTCTCCATCTCATTGAGGAGTTTAAACAAACACTTGGGGGGCTTGAGAGAGAGGAAGAGAGGGCTTGAATCCCACGTTGGGAATGGGAGGGAGAGAGAGAGAGAGATATTTGTTTGGGGCAAATAAATATCTAAAGAGGTGTGGCGAGCCTGAGATCATGGAGTGGTGGAGCATGCGTTACAGGGGTATGCCTCCCCATTTTTCACAGCCATCCTCAGAGAAGGACTTCTACAGAAGTTTGTTCAGCCGAAATTCAAGCTGTACAATGGCACGATGGATCCTTATGACCATATTTTGGCATTCTGTCACTCCATGGCATTGTACGAGCTTTACAATGGGCTAATGTGCCATCTCTTTCCGTCCAGCCTAGAAGGGGCTGCACTCACCTAGTTCCATCTTCTTCCACCTACGACGATCCGAACTTTCAAAGAGCTTGGCATGATGTTCACCGAGCACTTAATTTGCAACAAGAGAAGGAAGAAAGACCTTGGAGATCTCATGAAGATCCAAATGCAACAGGGAGAATAAATTCGACAATATGTCAATCATTTTCGTATCCTAAAGTTCGAAGTAGAAGGTTGCAACGAGGATGCTACAGTCATGGCTTTTCGCAACGGGTTTCCAGCCAGGAACGGCTTGAAGGAATCGCTCATCAAGCGCACTCCTTTCGATTTGCATGATCTGATGGGGTGTAATGAAAAGTACGCAAAGGTGGAGGAGGAATCTAAGCTCCTTTAAGCAAGTGGTGACTGCATTCCGATCCTCGCTAACGGCCACCACTCCTACACCAGCAACAAAATGCTCGTCGAAATCTCGTCAGAAGGACCGACGGGGCAAGAAAGACAAGAAGTAGGGCGCCTCAATGGATGAGGTGCGGGAGGAATAGGGGGCATTCTTTAAGATCCCGCCATCCCAAATTCTACCCAGGATTCAAGGGCAGCAACGGTTCAGGTGACCTGAACTAATGAAGAGTGGCGAGTCAAAGCAGGACCAGTCTCTCTGCTGTGACTATCATGAAAGCGTGGGACACACCACTGATTGGTGCCGCATTCTCTAAGCATTCCTGGAAGAACAGGTCCGTAAGGGGTGCCTGAAGGAATATGTGCCCTCCGACAAGAATCAAGTCACAAGAGAAGCAGCATGTTACAAACGTTGACCCCAATACTTCAGCCGGGGTCATCTATGTCATCTTTGTAGGCAAGCCACACTTCGCCAAGCCAAAGAGTGTCCGACGAGATTTGAAGAAGATGCAAATCTCCTTTGAAATGATGCAAATTGACCAGTAGCCGAAGCTGGTCACAAAGAAAGCAAAGAGTGATGATGAAAGCGTCATCACCTTCTTTGACGCCAACTTGGAAGGAGTCCAGGCCCCACATCTTGATGCGCTGGTAATTACTCTACGCATCTCTAACTTTGACATTAAGAGGATCCTCATTGACACAAGAAGTTCGGCCAACATCCTTTTCATGCAACCCTTCCTTCGGATGGGTTTGAAAGCGGCTGACCTTGTCCCGACTAAGGACCCTCTGGTCGCCTTCAATGGTGCAGGAGTCATCCCAACTTGACGGATCATGTTGCTGGTCCGAGCGGGGAACCAGATGTCCATGAAGGAGTTTACCATCATGGACCTCCCGTCCCTATACAACGCAATCATTGGGCGCACGTGGTTGACGGCGATGAAGGCGATCCTGTCCACTTATCATCAGCATCTTCGTTTCCCCACATCTGAGGGGATAATGGAGATTCGAGGGGATCAGGTGGCCGCTAGACGTTGTTATATGGCTGCACTGGCAGGGAAATCAACCTTGCCCGAGGAATTCCCCGACGAGGGAGAAATCCATCCAAAGAGGTAGCAATTACTTCAAGATTGAGTAAAGGCGGACGTCCCCATAGACCCTATTGCCTCGAGAAATTCTTTCGCGTCGGGAGTTTACTATCAGCAGAAGAAAGAAGGGCGAGCTCGACCTCCTTGTCAGAAACAAGGATGTTTTCACCTGGAGACCTCGCGACATGCTGGGGATCGACCCTGAAATCATGAATCATCGGTTATTCATCTCGCCCGCTATTCGTCCAGTCCGATAGAAGCAGTAGTGAATGGCTTCAGCACATGCAGAAGCAGTACATAACGAGGTGAGTAGACTCTTGATCGCAGGTTTCATCCGCGAGGTACGACATCCTGACTAGCTGGCCAATACCGTGGTGGTTCTGAAGAACAACAAGAAGTGGCGGGTGTGCGTAGACTTCACCGACTTGAAAAGCGCGTGCCCGAAGGACAGCTTCACACTTCCAAAGATTGATCAACTGGTGGACTCGTCATCGGGTAATGAACTAATGAGTTTTATGGATGCTTATTAAGGCTACCACCAAATCCCGATGTACAAGGCCGACCAAGAGGAAACCGCATTCATAACCCCTACCAACATTTATTGCTACAAAGTAATGCCAAATGCTGGGGCTACCTATCAAAGGTTGGTCACAAAGATCTTCCAGCACCAAATTGGTAGGACCATAGAGGTCTATATTGATGACATGATGGTAAAAAGCAAGCGCAGAAATGACCATATGTCCCACTTGGAAGAGGTCTTCGTTGTGTTACGCAAATACCGCCTCAAGCTTAATGCAATGAAGTGCTCCTTCGAAGTCACCTCGGGCAAGTTTTTGGGGTACTTGACGGCTCAGCGAGGAATCGAAGTCAACCCTGATCAGATCAAGGAAATCATGCAGTTGGAGCCACCGTAGAAAAGGAAATAGGTGCATAGGCTTACTGGGAGCCTGGCCACACTCAACCGATTCATCTTCAGAGCCACTGATTGATGCCAGCCATTCTTCCTAGTGCTGCTAAAGGCTCAAAGGTTCAAATGGACGCTTCAGTGTTAGAAGGCATTTGAGGAAATAAAAAAATACCTCAGCACGCCACCCCTTCTGGTAAGCCCTTCTCCCTAAGATATCTCACTCCTTTACGTCGCAACATCCGAGCACGCAGTCAGTTCTGCGCTGCTGAAGAACGTTGACAGGGGGAAACAAGCAATCTCCTATGCCAGCAAGGCAT
The DNA here is from genome assembly GCA_030737835.1 of Acorus gramineus. Classification (NCBI taxonomy): domain Eukaryota; kingdom Viridiplantae; phylum Streptophyta; class Magnoliopsida; order Acorales; family Acoraceae; genus Acorus; species Acorus gramineus. Next base: position 1,115,864 of record JAUJYN010000026.1, on the reverse strand, counting down.
TGAATGGGGCAGAAAATAGGTACTCCTGAATCAAGAAACTTGCGTTTGCCTTACTCATTTCTGCCCAAAAATTACGCCATTATTTTCAAGCCCATTCGATCCATGTCATCACCGACTCGCCTCTCAAGGCCGTACTACGAAAGACAGATGTTGTGGGGCGATTGCTGAAGTGGGCAATGGAGTTATCTACTTTTGATATCCACTACCAGCCCAAGAATTCGATCAAAGGGCAGGTGGTTGCAGACATCATCATTCACCTCACACCTACCGAGCAACAGGTCTGCACCATCTCTGACTTTAGGCCAATTTCTTGGATACTCCACGTTGATGGTGTAGATACCCAAATTTTGACAGTCCACAAAGATGAAAATAATTCAAGTAACATTTAAAAATGACCACATTTGGACATCTAATAGAAAACTTCCTTAGAAACCCAAAACCAGAAAACCTAGTCAAACACTTAGAGAAATCTGAGACCAAGACAGGGGCGGCTACTTGAGAGTAGCCGCCCCATATTGGGTGGCTAGTTTCAACTAGCCGCCCCCTAACCGACCCCAAACCGCTTCCCTTGGATGGGACATAAAGCAGCATTTAATGCTGATGATTGTGGCGGTTTGTTCCCTTTAGCCGCCCCCATCTTGGCCGGTTCAACCCTAGTAGCCAACTCAACCCACCGCTTGCCAGAGATGGGACATTTGGCAGGCCATCATTGAGGCGGCAACTTGAGAGTAGCCGCCCCTCACTGGGCGGCTAGTTTCAACTAGCCACCCCTCTCTTGGACACTGTCAGAGAACAAATATCTAATGGGAGGTCAAATCAAGCACATTATTACCAATTTTTGATATATTGCTCAATGGACATTCCCCTGCCTCTCTTTTACTATAATTAGAAGGGGTTCAAACTTTTTTTCTATCAATCAAGCACCACCAATCCCCAATTGAAATCAACACATACATTTCCTTCCCAAGCCACACCCACAAGCCCATACCCTCTCCCCCACTTGGAACCCTAGAGAGAAAGAGAGAGAGAGAAACCCAATTCCTACACCAAATCCCCTATCCCAAAACCCTCTCCAAAACCTTGGTTAAACCTAGCCTAACCTCTCCCAAACCCTAACCCATTTCCTACCCAGGCTCTACCCAAATAGAGCCAGACACCAGACGGCTACTCCTAACTAGCCGCCCCCCCATAGACAGCTAAATACAACTAGCCAACCCACCCTGTCTTCCAAACCTCCTTTTGTCAAGTTTTCGAAGTGGAAGAGGATCCCTGTTTTCACCTCTGTGTACGACATACCCGTATCTCAAAGCGGAGACCCCACAAACTCCCCCACGAAGGCGATCAAATCCACCTCAACTTTTCCTGCTTTTTGAAAAATCACAACCATCCCTGAATCCTCCTGAGGAGCTGTCGGACGCCTCAGCAAGGAACCAAAACCCCTCCCTCCTTCCGAGAGACGATCCGACCGAACCTGCCAAGGCACACGCCCGATCCGAATCCCCAAAGAACCCCCACACACGCAGCAACCAGAACCAACATCTCTCTGTTTTTTTTCGAGGGCCGGAACCTCTTGAAAAACGATACCGACAAGCCTGGCAATAACAGTGGGACTTCCCACGTGAAAAACAACAAAAGGTAATCCTATTATGCTTCCTTCCATAACTTGACTAGAATGCCATCACCCCTTTAGGAAAGCTAGAATTTCCCACCTCTCAAGTAAGACCCTCCTCTACTTTGCATTACAACATCCTTTACTTCTTAAACTGCACACAGCTGCGCCCTTTACTACTTTGATCGCATCTTTTCATTGCTTTAAGCCGCACACAGCTGAACACCCTTTACTGCTTTAAGCAGCACATAGGTGCACACCCCTTTGCTGCTTTATTTACCGCTTTACACTTGCATTCATCCACACTATGGACACCCACCTCCATGTGGGAACATTAGAGGAGAAAGCTGACCAAGGAGACCAGACCGCCCAATTCCTTAGCCACCTAGAGGAAAAGATGGCCACCTTAGGATACCAATCGGTAGAGGAGATGTTCAATGACCTCGCTGACTATAGCCAAGCCAAGACCTTGAAACAGAAAACCCCCGTCAAAACCCCCAAGGCTTGCCCCACTCCCAAAACCCCACCAACACCCAGCTTCTCGGTTAATCCGAGTCCCTTTTCATTCGCCCCACCTTCCCCCGTGAATCCAATGTTTCCAGCAGCTTCTACCCCCGGCCCTTACCAGGTCATGTCCAACCTAGGACCACTAAACTACCCACCCAAGGCAGAAACGCTGGACGAAACCATCCGGATGATCCTCTTCGAGACTAGTCCTTCTACTCCCAAGCACACGTCTCTACACAACCTGAGACAAATTCCGTCAGTCAGCCTACCGGAGGGATTTAAAATCATAAAATTTCATTGGTATAACGGTCGTGGAGACCGAGACATTCATTTAACTGCTTTTTATCTAGATGCCCGACCTTTTCTAGATAATCAACCCCTGTTAGTATTTCTCTTCCAGAAATCATTGGAAGGAGAAGCACTACAATGGTTCTCCACACACTTTGTAGACCATTTGTCCAACGTCTTGGCTGTAAGCGAGAAGTTTTTAGGCCGTCACGGTTACCCTCTATCTCAGACCTAACCATAGAAAGGATGAGGTCTAGGGAGGAATTTGAACAGTACGTGCCTAGGTGGCGCACCCAAGTCCATAGAACTGGCCTACAACTAACGGAATGTCACGAAATTGACGCGATGTTATAGAGCCTGAGTCCAAAGCTTCATACGAGTCTTTCGTACAGAGACTGCACCATGTACCAGCTTGTAATTGACCACCACAATAGGATTTCCCGTTGTGCAGCCCCAGCAGTCCAAACCCAGTCCCCACCTATGAGCCACAAGGTTGGACAACTACCGTGAAAGGCGCAAACCCCCACGGTAGAGGGGATCACACCGCAAGTCTTGGCACTCTACCCAAACGGAGCGCGAGTCCCTGATCAAGGACTAGCTCTGAGACATTATACACCCAATCCATCCGGATATGCACTGCCTCGGCAAGCTACTTATCCAAACACCTTTTTTCCTCAAGTAGTACCCGCGTCCGTGCTGTACGACAAAGCTCGTTAACCCAGAATCCCATAGTCCAAAACCTTGTAAACCAGATCCCAGTACATGTAGATCATGTAACAAATATTGAAAAACAAAAGCTAGAACCTACTATACAAGCCCTGATGGAAAACCCAGAAAACCTAAACTTCGAAAGCACCTACGCAATAGAAGCCACGAATCGTGAAGAATTACCAAGAATTATTCCAGGTGGTTTAATCCTTCCAGCACCTTCCTCAATGCACCCAAACCCTATCACGCCCCTCACCCCATACATAGGACAAGTACCCAAGCCCATCCCAATTCATCCCATAAAGGGAGGTCCCATCCGACCATTGGACCATTTCTCCCAGGCACAACCTAGTCAGACCAATGACATTAGGGCCAGAGTTCTTCCTACCTATCCCTCTGCTCCACCGAGGACGCAAGCCTTTGTTCCCCAACAAGTACCACAAAGAAAATACACCGCTATTTTGCCCCCATCGACTAATGAGTCTCCAGCTCCTGAAATTATTGAATCTACATAATGTCCAACGTAGGACTCTGACGATGGTGAAGAATTTATGGATGGAGAACTATCGAAACTCTTTGACCCTACTCCAGTACAACCTGAATCCATCATCCAAGCCTTACAACCAATTGAATCTAAATACCCATTATCTCTACCTGCTCAAGATCAAATCATATCGATGCCCGTCAAACCTGCCTTGGTGGCCTTAGATCTTGACTCATCAGATTCTGAGATGGATCAAGATCTGGTTCAACCAATTGTGCATATGCTCAAATCAGAACCACTTATATTTAAAAATGCACAATTTGAATGAGCAGTTTGATAGTTAAAAGAAAAGAAATTTACTTCAAGTAACATTTTTAAATAACCACATTTGGACCATATAGAAAACTACCCAAAGTTGAATAGATATGGAAATAGAAGAAAAAGACAAAACTTTCAGAAGGTGGCTACTTGAAACTAGCCACCCCTCCTCAGACGGCTACTTTGAAGTAGCCGTCGGACGCATAGAGAAGGTGGCTACTTGAAACTAGCCACCCCTCCTCAGAAGGCTACTTTTAAGTAGCCGTCAGACACCTTCTCCCAAATCCATAGAGAAACCTTCAAAAATTAGAAGGCTACTTGAAACCAGCTGCCTCCTTAAAAACGGCTAGTTACAACATGTCGCCCCCCAACTGCTTCCCAGAGATGGGACATAAAGTAGCATTTAATGTTGATTGGCAGGTCATCATGGGGGCGGCATCTTGAAAGTAGCCGCCCCTCACTGGGCGGTTAGTTACAAGTAGCCACCCCATGTCTGAACAAATTTTCACAACCAATATTTGAATTTCATAGCGATGAAGTTTGCTTAAACCACTCTATTACCCAATCCATTCTATTGTGCATGGAATAATCCAATATTTATTTTTACCTATAAAAGGGGGGGATTTTCATTTCAAAGGTGGACAAATTAATTTCTAAGTGTGTTAGAGAGAAAAAGAGAGAGAGAGATAGAGAGAGGGAGAGAGCCTTAGTTGAGAGAGAAGGAAAGCCATTTCCCCACCAAATTCCACTCTTTAAACCCCCCCCCCCCTTAAACCTCTCTTAGCCCTAGCCAAACAAATCTAAATTCCTACCTAGGTGCTGCCCAAATCTAGAAGAAGAAACCACCAACACAACTTTCAATCCTCACTACCACCACCCTAGCCAAAGCCAAAACACTTCCCTACCTAGGTTCTGCCCAAATCCAGAAAACCAAGAACCAGGTACCAGGCGGCTAGTCCAAACCAGCCGTCGGACCCAGACGGCTAGGTTCAAGTAACCGAAAGTTAACTGTTATTTCTATATAAGTATAATTATTTGCTTTATTTATCCGCTTTATTCATATATCTGCATTTCGGCCAATACTCGACGTTTCAACTAGAGGCGACTAACACCCCCTGGTTGAATTCTGTATGGTGGTCACTTTCTTCTTTTTATAACCTTTATTTACTTCCGCTATATATCTTCTTTTTGACCAATACTCGACGTTTCAACTAGAGGCGGCTAACACCCCCTGGTTGAATTCTATATGGTGATCACGTTTACATTCCCTCCCATGTGTCAGCAGCCCCTTTTTCAAGTTCTTATCTAGTAGAAAAGTGTCACGCCCCAGGCGTCCCCGAGACGTGGCAATAATAAATAATATCAGCTATCAATACATGAGGTCAATAAAGACACCAACAACAATACACAAGGCGGCAAAGCAAGATAATGATAACTGACTGAAAAGCGGAAGCATAATATATAAATAATGTCTGTAAATCAAAAACATTATTACAGACCCGAATACACAATCACTGTCCTGTGAGAGCCAAGTCTAGACCAAAGAAAATACAACCTGTGCCACATGCACGATTTACAAAGCATAAAATGACTCTAGGAATGCTGACAGCCTCGCACTCGCCACCCGCCGGAAGAACGCTCCACGCCCATAAGACCACGCCACAGGAAAGCTCCAGCTCCACGCCCAACACTGCCCCTGAAAAGAAACAGTATGCGAGGGGTGAGCTACAAGCTCAGTGAGTGGCTGGAAACCAATCACCATACTACAGTTCAATACATAATCAATTTCCTTTCAAGGAAAACATGGGTGGAAACCCATGGATAATTGGGTCACGCGGCGGCGCGACCAACCTCACCCCCACCCTCACTCCCGGAGGGAGTCTTTTGGGACTTTTGGGGAGAGACCATACCGTCGGTCAAAGAGACCCGAATTTACTGGTCTACACAACACTACTGGATCATCTACATCTAGATAATTGCTCAAACGATGCCTTTAAACATCGATACAAGACCGAACCCAACAACTATGGGAACGGTCGAACAACGAATGGGTCACGCGGCGATATTCTTCACCTCATCCTTACCCTCACTCCTGGAAGAGATTTAGACTGCTCTACACCTTTGGTCCACCCGGTAGCCTCTGCCACACTCCGTAGCCTCTACCTAGTATACTCCCACGATCAGCACTGTCCGACACATCGGAGGTACCTACAGATGGGAGCCCTCTGTCAGGACAGCTTTCCAACGCCGGGGAGTCCCTACTCGGATCCAACGAAGGGGAGAACGATTCCCACGCCCGTAACATCATTCGTTAACCCTCTCCCAGGTAGTATCTACAACCCGATCTCCTCAACTCACTGCTCTACACCCGTGGTCCACCCGGTAGCCCTTTCCCTGGGTAGCCTCTACCTGGTATAGTCCCACGATCAGTACTCTTCCGAATGCATCGGTGGTACCTACGGATGGGAGCCCTCTGTCAAGACAGCTAAACCCGAGAAGTTCCTACATCAGATCCAACAAAGGGGAGAACGATCCCATGTTCACAAAGCGAACCCAATGGAAAACAACTACTCTCGATACTCACTTATCGAGATATCAAAACACAGGCATAACAACAATCTATGCAACACACTCATATTAACCTCAAAATAATTAAAGTCCCTAAACGAGAGTAACTACACAAGTTAGTGGGTCGTAACATCGCTGACCCACCCCACCCTCACCCTTACCCTTTAAGGGGGTGACATGGGCCTTTTCAGACTAGACTGCTCTCCTCCCTTGGTCCACCCGGTAGCCTCTCCCACACTCTGTAGCCTCTACCTGGTATACTCCCACGATCAGCACTGTCTGACGCATCGGAGGTACCTACAGATGGGAGCCCTCTGTTAGGTCAGCTTTCCAACGCCAGGGAGTCCCTACTCGGATCCAACCAAAGGGAGAAGACAGCCTGCTCACACGGATACGATCCTCTTGGATCCGTCGACAACGATTTGTAACACTACTAATGTCACGAATTCTCAAGAATTCCTCCAGGGCGCATAACTAAGATGCGGGGAAACATATATTATAACAACAAGGTTATAATATTCTCTAATGCATGCTTATAACAATATGCTCTCATTTTGATTTAATTAAATTAAACTAGATGGGAACATACATAGTTCGGGGCTTTCCAATCAAGGGACATGGTGTCTAGGCATGCATAGGCCTCTATACATGATATATGGGTGCATATCCCTAGCATACAAGGTCTAATGTGGCATGGTTACATCATATTAATCGTGCATTAACATGGTATCTACATATTATAGCTAGGGGGGCCCCATCGATGCGCGACGCGCGTCTACGCGGGTCGAGCGCATTCCTAGAGAGGGGGTGGGATTGGAATCGAATTACTCACCATATGACCCGGGACCTCGCGCATCCCATCCGACGAGATCTGCAAGGTAGGGGCATCCAATTTGGTGAGTAACAACACAATTTACACATAGAAATTTACTAGAAATACCAAATACTCGGACAAGCATGCATACGGACTCGCACGCATGCGAGCACGCACGTACGCACGCGAGTCCGAGTGCCCCGACACCTACCCGAACCCCCGGGCAGCCACACGCATGGCCCCCCGCACGCGCACGCACGTATACGCATGCACGCACGCACCCCAGTACCCTCGGCGCAATGCCGCGCGCCTGCCCGCACGCCCAGACGCGCTGCCGCGCACGCGCGCACGCCCGAGCACAATGCACGTCCAGCCCTCGCGCCCGTGCAGAACCCCCGTGCACGCCCCAGCACGCGCACGCACGCACTGGTCCCCAGCCCCGCACCCAGGCGCATGCCTAGGCGCACTGCCCCGCGCACTCGCGCGCAGTGCCTGCGCGCGTCTGCGCGCCCGCCTGCGCCCTGCTGCACGCGCGCAGACAACTCCCAATGCGCGCCTAGCCAACCCTAACCCCATTTTAACCCTTCCCAACCCCTCACACACACCCTAACACATCTACCCAACATGCATGACCCTCCCAACCAACCCTAAGCCATAAAAATCAAGAAAAGAAGGGGAAAGGCTCACCTTTGGAGGGGAAATGAAAGGGGGAGGCTCGGGGGCCCTCGATGCACCCGCAACCACCTCAACCGCCACCACCACTACCACCACCTCCTCAGCCTCTCCTCAGCCTCCTTCTTGGCTGCAAATCAGGGGGGAAGGATCATGAAAAGGGAGCTTGAGAGAAGAGAAGATCAACAACAACAACACATGAACAACCCTCACCAACACTTCCTCCTCCACCCTCTCCTTCTCTTTGGGGAATTAAAACAAACACCTAGGGGGGCTTGAGAGAGAGGAAGAGAGGGCAAGATGACTTAGACGTGGGAGTGAGAGGGAGAGAGAGAGAGAGAAGATATTTGTTGCACACATAAATATCTAAAGAGGGATGGAAATGACCATTTCATCCCTGACTTAGAAATTCTGCGCATGCTTCACTAGAACAGCCATAACTTCCTCGATATAGCTCCGAATTGCACAATTCCAAGTCCGTTGGAAAGCCAAGAAGATTATCTACAACTTTCATGTTTATGCCAAGATCAAATAATCTCTCCAGCTATTCCGAAATTAGAGCTAAACATAGAGCAGGGCTGCTGCCAGAATTTCCCTCCCCGGGGTATACTTGGTAAAATACCCATAACTTTTACTACATGAATCCAGTTGACCTAATTCCACTTTTGTACGAAAGCTAACTCAAAACTGGACATCTCATAATAAAATCATATTTAAACCTCTTCATCTTGGATTTTAACAAAATCAAATCCAAATACCAAATTGGAAATACATAACTTCGAGGAAAAAAATTATGTAGCCAAATTTTCAATCAGAGTGCTCCAAATGACACAGGCACAACATTCTTCCCCCCTTAGGAAATTTAGTCCTCGAAATTTAAGGAAACCCAAAGGGAAGACCGAATACAGCAAGTATCACGCATAGACCTTTTGCTCCCAAGCGGTCTTTGCACCGGACTGGCGCTACCAACACACTATAATCAAAGGAACGGTCTTAGCGTGGAGCCTCTTCTCATGCTGGTCTCTGACCTCGATCCACTGCTCCATGAACGACAAATCCAGCTCGAGAATGAGACAGTCGAACTGAATGACTGAGCAGGATCGTGGACATAACGCCTCGGTCATGAGACAAGGACGACGTCGTGGGCATGAGCCAGCTGTGGGGAAAGGCTACATGATAAGCCACCTCCCCCAATCCACTCAATGACGAGAAATGGTCCCATTAAAGAGCAAACTCAGCTTGCCCCGAACGTTGAAACAGAGGGTGCCCTTAAACCAGGACACCTTCTTGAAACACATGATCACCAAACCCGAAGGTAAGCTCCTGGCGACGATGACCTGCGTAGCCCTTCTGTCGGTTCTGGGAGGTGCAGATGTACACACGAACCAACCTGGCCACCGCAAGGTCAAACAACTAACTTATGGCCCCTCCAACTGGCGCTCCTCAACCGTCCCAACACAAGGGAGGTATAAAACTGCGCCTGTAGAGTGCCTTTCACAGATCCATCTGGTGCTCGAATGGCAGTCGTCTTGCAGGCATACCCCAACAAATGGGTGGTGCCTCACCCAACTGCCCTCATCATCGAGCACGCAGGCACTTAGCATGTCCTCCAAGGTCTGAATCGTCCTCTTTGTCTGGCTGTCCATCGGCGATGAAACGCTATACTTAAATGGAGGCTCGCGCCAAAGGCTGCGCCACAACCTCAAAGTAACCCTCGCGTCTCAACCGAAAATAGCGCCGACTGGAGTGCCATGAAGACGAACAATCGCGAAGGTGAAAACCCACGTCAAGGCGTCCAGAGACTCAATCAGTCGGGTTAGGGAGGGAAGCGCGGACTTAGTCAGTCGGTCAATGATCACCTAGACGGCGTCGTGACCCGAACGTGACATTAACGAGTCTGCAACAATCCCTGATAACCCACTCCCACGTCCACTGAGGAATCTCGATGGACTGACGCTTTCCACTCAATGATGATTCTCGAACTTTGCCTGAGGGCATGCCAACCTGGGGAAACAAGGTCACCCATATCACCTTTTCATCGCACTACTAGCAATCTCTATGAAGACTACCTCAAAGTAGTCCACGGAGGCCCAATAAAACTTTTGAGATCCACGAAGGCATCCGGCGCATTCGTCAACCCCGACGGCAGTACTTAAAACTCGTAGTGCCTGAACGGTCACGAAAGGCCATCTACGGGATGTCCAACTCTCGGATCTCTAACTTGTGGTACCCTTGTGCGAAGATCGATCTAACAGCAGACACTCGCTCCCAGAGCTGGTCAAATAGATCATCGATTCGCGGCAAAGGTAATTGATCTTCAACCTCCACGAGAGATCAAAACAACACCTCGAACAATTAAGTCCAGATTCTGCTCCTCGAGCATGGCTGGCGCTCATGATGACACTTACACGCTTGGTAAGCCGCTCAACCGCACTTAATCCACAAGACACGCAATAAGGGGTCGTCGGACCTCGACAATGCCTATGCGACGTCATCTATCTGATAGGGCGGTTGAGTCCCATCACGAACGCTAGCATCGCGTCTCCTTATTTGCGACCAATGTGGGGCAAAACGCGACAGTATCCAAAACTGTGCTTCACGTGCCGCCAGAGAGGTCGCTCTATAACCATTGGAACTCCAGCATCCTGCACTCCATGGGCAGATTCATCACAGGGAGTCCACGCTCTCGACATCATTTAGTAGCACTCTCCCGGTGTGGCCTCTACCTGGTAGCCTCCCAAGCCGGCTATCTCTGCCATATGGGCGCACCAACAAGCATAGCATCTGGGAGCACCTCACAGGGCTCTGGCCTCAACCGGGCAGCTACAACGCACAATGATATATCGAAGCGACTCCAGATGCCACTATGGAACCCAGTCCACAAGCAATCGCCCACCAAGCTGCAATAGGATGCACCCAATCCCGATCGTACGCATCACCACTCGCTACAGCACCTTCCAAGTGAGAGGAAAAATCCATCATCAATTTGATGCTTCAAAGGTATTCCTTGACTGGGAAAAGAACCTTGGAGGGCACCATGAGGTCCCGATATAGGATATCCCGACAACCAAACAAGGAACACGGAGTACCCTAGCCCGGGTCTCAACGCTGACCCTGCAAGGCCCCTTATCCTGAGTAGGAAGACTAGAAGAAGACATCACCCTTAATGAGCAATACGTCACATCCTCAACACTTGAAACTGGCGCCGCACGCGAACTCCATGGTACCAGCGATACCGATGCACGGGAAAGAAGCTCCATTATCGAGACGCAATCCATACCTTAGAAATTGTAACCAATTCATCACTATCACACTACTGGGCTGGAATCTCCTACCCAAACCTTAATCCCACAACAAGGGATCCAACAACTGACCCTAACCAGTCGACCCAGTCGACAACTTAAGGGTGGGTCCAGGGGGTCACGTCCACGTCAACGGATGCGAGGAGGCATGTCAGCAACCTAAGATAACTTCTAAAACAAGAGTACTCGGATGACAATCCTATGACTCATCATCTATACGACTAGACTTAGGCTCTGACAGGACCAGGCTCTGATACCAACTTTTTGTCACGCCCCAGGCGTCCCCGAGACGTGGCAAATAATAAAATATCAGCTATCAATACCTGAGGTCAATAAAGACTCCAACAACAATACACAAGGCGGCAAAGCAAGATAATGATAACTGACTGAAAAGCAGAAGCATAATATATAAACAATGTCTGTAAATCAAAAATATTATTACAGACTCGAATACACAATCACTGTCCTGTGAGAGCCAAGTCTAGACCAAAGAAAATACAACCTGTGCCACATGCACGATTTACAAAGCATAAAATGACTCTAGGAATGCTGACAGCCTCGCACTCGCCACCCGCCGGAAGAACGCTCCACGCCCATAAGACCACGCCACAGGAAAGCTCCAGCTCCACGCCCAACACTGCCCCTGAAAAGAAACAGTATGCGAGGGGTGAGCTACAAGCTCAGTGAGTGGCTGGAAACCAATCACCATACTACAGTTCAATACATAATCAATTTCCTTTCAAGGAAAACATGGGTGGAAACCCATGGATAACTGGGTCACGCGGCGGCGCGACCAACCTCACCCCCACCCTCACTCCCGGAGGGAGTCTTTTGGGACTTTTGGGGGAGACCATACCGTCGGTCGAAGAGACCCGGATTTACTGGTCTACACAACACTACTGGATCATCTACATCTAGATAATTGCTCAAACGATGCCTTTAAACATCGATACAGGACCGGACCCAACAACTATGGGAACGGTCGAACAACGAATGGGTCACGCGGCGATATTCTTCACCTCATCCTTACCCTCACTCCTGGAGGGAGACTCTTGGGACTTTTGGAAGAGATTTAGACTGCTCTACACCCTTGGTCCACCCGGTAGCCTCTCCCACACTCCGTAGCCTCTACCTGGTATACTCCCACGATCAGCACTGTCCGACGCATCGGAGGTACCTACAGATGGGAGCCCTCTGTCAGGTCAGCTTTCCAACGCCGGGGAGTCCCTACTCACATCCAACGAAGGAATGATTCCCACGCCCGTAACATCATTCGTTAACCCTCTCCCGGGTAGTATCTACAACCCGATCTCCTCAACTCACCGCTCTACACCCTTGGTCCACCCGTAGCCCTTTTCCCGGGTAGCCTCTACCTGGTATACTCCCACGATCAGTACTCTTCCGAATGCATCAGTGGTACCTACGGATGGGAGCCCTCTGTCAGGACAACTAAACCCGAGAAGTTCCTACATCAGATCCAACGAAGGGGAGAACGATCCCATGTTCGCAAAGCGAACCCAATGGAAAACAACTACTCACAATACTCACTTATCGAGATATCAAAACATAGGCATAACAACAATCTATGCAACACACTCATATTAACCTCAAAATAATTAAAGTCCCTAAACGGGAGTAACTACACAAGTTAGTGGGTCGTAACATTGTCGACCCACCCCACCCTCACCCTTACCCTTTAAGGGGTTGACATGTGCCTTTTCAGACTAGACTGCTCTCCTCCCTTGGTCCACCCGGTAGCCTCTCCCACACTCCGTAGCCTCTACCTGGTATACTCCCACGATCAGCACTGTCCGACGCATTAGAGGTACCTACAGATGAGAGCTCTCTATCAGGTCAGCTTTCCAACGCCGGGGAGTCCCTACTCGGATCCAACCAAAGGGAGAAGACAGCCTGCTCACACGGATACGATCCTCTTGGATCCGTCGACAACGATTTGTAACACTACTAATGTCACGAATTCTCAAGAATTCCTCCAGGGCGCATAACTAAGATGCGGGGAAACATATATTATAACAACAAGGTTATAATATTCTCTAATGCATGCTTATAACAATATAATCTCATTTTGATTTAATTAAATTAACTAAATGGGAAGCATGCATAGATCGGGGCTTTCCAATCATGGAACATGGTGGCTAGGCATGTATGGGCCTCTATACATGATATATGGGTGCATATCCCTAGCATACAAGGTCTAATGTGGCATGGTTACATCATATTAATCGTGCATTAACATGGTATCTACATATTATAGCTAGGGGGGCCCATCGATGCGACGCGCGTCTACGCGGGTCGAGCGCATCCCTAGAGAGGGGGGGGGGATTGGAATCGAACCACTCACCATATGACCCGGGACCTCGCGCATCCCATCCGACGAGATCTGCAAGGTAGGGGCATCCAATTTGGTGAGTAACAACACAATTTACACATAGAAATTTACTAGAAATACCAAATACTCGGACAAGCATGCATACGGACTCGCACGCATGCGAGCACGCACGTACGCACGCGAGTCCGAGTGCCCCGACACCTACCCGAACCCTCGGGCAGCCACACGCATGGCCCCCCGCACGCGCACGCACGCATACGCACGCACACACGCACCCCAGCACCATCGGCGCACTGCCGCGCTCCTGCCCGCGCGCCCAGACGCGCTGCCGCGCCCGCGCGCACTGCACGTCCAGCCCGCGCGCCTGTGGAGAACCCCCGCGCACGCCCCAGCACGCGCACGCACGCGCGCGCACGCATCGGTCCCCAGCCCCGCGCCCAGGCGCATGCCCAGGCCCACTGCCCCGCGCACTCGCGCACAGCGCCTGCGCGCGTCTGAGCGCCCGCTTGTGCCCTGCTGCGCACGCCTGCGCGCACCCCTGCGCGCGCACGCGCGCAGACAACTCCCAATGCGCGCCCAGCCAACCCTAACCCCATTTTAACCCTTCCCAACCCCTCACACACACCCTAACACATCTACCCAACATGCATGACCCTCCCAACCAACCCTAAGCCATAAAAATCAAGAAAAGAAGGGGAAAGGCTCACCTTTGGAGGGGAAATGAAAGGGGGAGGCTCGGGGGCCCTCGATGCACCCGCGACCACCTCAACCGCCACCACCACTACCACCACCTCCTCAGCCTCTCCTCAGCCTCCTTCTTGGCTGAAAATCAGGGGGGAAGGATCATGAGAGGGAGCTTGAGAGAAGAGAAGATCAACAACAACAATACATGCACAAACCCTCACCAACACTTCCTCCTCCACCCTCTCCTTCTCTTTGGGGAATTAAAACAAACACATAGGGGGGGGCTTGAGAGAGAGGAAGAGAGGGCAAGATGAGTTAGACGTGGGGAAATGGGAGGGACAGAGAGAGAAGAAGATATTTTGTTGCACACATAAATATCTAAAGAGGGATGGAAATGACCAAATCATCATTTGACTTGAAATTCGGTACAAGCTTCACTGGAACAGCCATAACTTCTTCAATATAGCTCCGAATTGCACAATTCCAAGTCCGTTGGAAAGCTAAGAAGATTATCTACAACTTTTATGTTCATGCCAAGATCAAATAATCTCTCCACCTATTCCGAAATTAGAGATAAACATAGAGCAGGGCTGCTGCCAGAATTTCCCACCCCGGGTTATACTTGGTAAAATACCCATAATTTTTACTACATGAATCCAGTTGACCTAATTCCACTTTTGTACGAAAGCTAACTCAAAACTGGACATCTCATAATAAAATCATATTTAAACCTCTTCATCTTGGATTTTTACAAAATCAAATCCAAATACCAAATTGGAAATACATAACTTCGAGGAAAAAAATTATGTAGCCAATTTTCTCAATCAAAGCGCTCCAAATGACACAGGCACAACAAAAAGGATTCCCCATTTTCACCTCTGTGTGTGGCAGGCTCGTAGCTCAGAGAGGAGAACCCACACAATTTCCCCGCGAAGCAATCAACAGCAACACCCAACTTTTCTTGCTTTTTGAGAAAGCAGGTGGTGATCACAAACAAACCCCGTCTTTTCTGAGTAGCAGTCGGGCGTCTCAGAAAAGACTCTACGGGCGGTGATTTGATCAGTCGCGAGACGGACCAGGACCAAGTTTGTCACGCCCCAGGGCGGCCGTCCCCGGGACGCGGCAATGGTATATATGATATCAGCAGTCTAAACAGGAGGGCAATAATATACTCGAAACAATATCAACAATGACAACACAGACAACAAAGAGGCTGACATGATATATACACAAATAGCGGAAGCTAAAAGACTGAATCTGTAATTCAAAGACATATTACAGACTCGATACATAATCAACTGTCCTGTGAGAGCCAATATATACGACATCCAAATATAATACAAACGCGTGCTCAAGTACGGAATACAATACATACAAGCAAAGGGGGATGCTGAATGGCCTCTCACACGAAGAACGTGACGCTGCTCCGCTACTGCTGACGTGCCTCGGGGAGCTCCTCCTGCTGATCCGACTCAGATATCACCAGAGAAAAATATATGCGAGGGGTGAGCCACACGCTCAGTGAATAGCACAACCCATGCATCACAATTCATATTAACCTTACACAATTCATAGCCTCTAAGTGGCAACAACTACACAAACCAGTGGGTCACTCATCGCCAACCCACTACACCCTCAACCTCACCCTCAAACTGGTGACATGGTCTTTTGGGACTGACTAGGCTGTTAATCACCCTTGGTCCACCGATAGCCTCTCCTCCACACCGTAGCTCGCCTAGTCTACTCCCACGATTCAGCACAGTCCGAAACCAAATCAGGAGGTGCCTACTGATGGGAGCCCTCTATCAGGACGGCCTGTCTAACGCTGAGAAGTCCCTACACGGATCCAATGAAGGGAAGAGAAACAGCCTACCCACACGGATACGATCCACTTGGATCCGCCGACACCGATCTCAACTCTACAAATGTCATGAATTCTTCAGAATTCCTCCAGGGCGCATAACTAAGATGCGGAGAAACATATATTATAACCCCAAGGTTATAATATTCTCTAAGGCATGCTAATAACTATATAATCACATAATCCCCTAAGATGCGGGGAGACATATATCATAACCACAAGGTTACAATATTCTCGAAGGCATGCTAATTACAAAACTCGCATTTGATTTAAATAAATTAAACTAAATGGGACGCATGTGTAGGTCGAGGCTTCCCTAGCATGAAAACATGGTATCAGGATGCTTGGGGCTTTACACATATCATAAGGGTGCATATCCCTAACATGCAAGGCCTATGGGTGGCATGGATACTACATAATAATCATGCCGACATAGTTTACAATTAATACTATCTAATATGCAATTATGG
Organism: Acorus gramineus; assembly: GCA_030737835.1. Lineage (NCBI taxonomy): Eukaryota > Viridiplantae > Streptophyta > Magnoliopsida > Acorales > Acoraceae > Acorus > Acorus gramineus. Next base: position 1,099,229 of record JAUJYN010000026.1, on the reverse strand, counting down.
TGCCCCAGGGGAGGGCAATGCACGCTTACGTGCATCGAACACCTCCCAACTGGGTTGGATTGTCCCACTCACCAATACTCGGGTCATCGCGTGATCGCCCATCGAGATCTGCAAGACATGGGAATTAAAATGGTGAGTAAAATACATAAATACACAATAAATACGCTAGAAATACCCAACACTCGGACAAACATGCATACGGGCCCGCACGCACGCAAGTCCGAGTGCCCCGACACAATCCCGCACCCCCGGGCAGCCATACGCACGGCCACCCGCACGCAAACGCACGGGTGCGCACGTACGCACGCACACCCACGCCCCGGGCGCACTGTCGCGCCCAAGCCCGCATGCCCAGACGCTCTGTCGAGCCCCTGCCCGCACGCCAAGACACGCCACGCGCTCGGGCGCACGCACGCGCGCGCCCGCGCGCACCGCGTGTCCAGCCCCGGGTGCACCCGCGCGCACTGTGCCCCAGCGCAGCACCTTGCGTGCACACCCGCACGCACTGCGCCCCAGCGCAGTACCCCCGCGCGCACTGCGCCCCCTGCGCAGCATCCGCATGCACGCTTGACTGCGCACCTGCCTTGCCTGCGCTTGCCTGCGCGCACAGGCCCGCGCGCACGCGCAGGGATGATCCCGCACGCGCACCCGAGCCACTCCACCACCCCCACAGCCCCCAACAGTCCCCCCTCCAACACCCCAACCACCATGCATGCCATGCATACCCAAAAACACATCCTAATCAAGCATCTAAACAAGGAAAGGAAGGAAAGAAAGCTCACCCAAGGAGAGGAAAGGAAGGGGAGGAGATCGGGTGCTCTTCGCGCACCGATTCGCCACCTCCAAGACCACCACCACCAAGCCTTGTTCTCAGCCAAAGAAGGGCTGAAAACAGGGGAGAAAAGGAGGTAAGAGAGGAGGAAAACCAAGGGGAAATGGAGATCCAAGACCATAGAAAGATAGATCGGGTCCTCACCTATCTTTTCTCCTTCTAGGGTTTCTTGATTCAACACCTCTAGCTAGATCAAATGGGGGTTTAAAGAGAGGGAGAGAGAGCTTGAGAGAGTTGGAGAAGAAAATGAATAGGGGGGGACACTATTCTTGGGCGTGGACTTAAAGGGGGCCACACACACACCTCACATACTCACCACTTACACTTAGGGAAAAAAATTTTAGGTTAAGCTAGGTTAGGTTAGGTTTAAGTGCACTTTGACCTTAGTCAACCCAATCACACTAAAAACCAAAACCAATTGACCAAGTCAAGGGTAAACTTTGACCAAGTCATATCTCCCGATGACTTTTCGCTTGGTCAAAACCCGGATACGATTCGGAACTGTGAAATTCTGAACGTTACCGGAATTCGATGAAATTTTCGTGAGTGGCTTGAAATGGCACCAGGACACATAATATGCAGTTAGATTTTCAATCGGAGTCCTCAAGCTCAGGATGATAGCTAAAAGTCTAAAATTTTAGCTGTTCCAATCGAAAAAAGAAAAAGTTGAAAAACTGCCAGAATGCTCCAATGGTGACCAGAAGGTAAAAAGTGACACATATATAACAAAGTTCGCAGACCTAAGTTTTACATACCAACAAATTGGCGATCACGGTGGGACTTCCTTCATGAAAAATGACAAATTTTAATCCTTTTCTGCATGCTAAAAAATTGATAAAACTGCTATTTCTGGGAAGTTCCAGTTTGGCCCAAGTGGCCCCTAGGTTTACTGCTTTGTCTGCTGCTTTACATTTGGTTGCGATAAGTTGCTTTAATTATCGTTTTATTTGCTTCTTTTGAGACACCCATCAAAATTACTGTCTGTCTCAAAATGGCTCAATTCAATAGCGATAATGCCTTCAATAGCAAAGCACAATAGTTAAACTATGAGAAGTAGATTCTAGGTCGATTAGAGGAATAGATGAACACATTAGGGTATCTTTCGGTGGAAGACATGCTAAATGCCTTGGCCAACCACCTCCAACAGACCAAGACATCTTCTTTAAACCCCTGTTACCGATCCAGTCACCCCACAAAATGCCCGACCAATTACTCCACCAAGGGCTTATCTAGGTGCTCCTATTACCCCTACTTATCCAATTGCTTATACCAATCCAAATACTCTTACTTATCCAGTCACCCATATAGCTCCAATAGCTCCCATAACCACATAGGATCCTTACCTAGTTATACCAAATCCAAGACCACTAATTTATTCACCCAAGGCCGAAAGTCTCAATGACACCATCCGGAGAATCCTCTCTGAGACAAACCCATCCACCCCCAAGCACACATCCTTACACCACCTACAACAAATCCCTTCCGTCAGTCTCCCAACAAATTTTAAAATTCCAAAAGATCACCGGTACAGTGGCCACGGAGACCCAAATGTCCACCTAACATCTTTTTATCTAGACTCCCATCCCTTCTTGGACAATGAACCTCTCCTTGTATACCTATTCCAAAAGTCCTTAGAAGGAGAGGCTATCCAATGGTTTTCCACATTGCCAGTAGACCATTTATCCAATTTTTCAGCCATAAGCGACAAATTCCTGAATCGCTAGGGTTACCAAAGAATCAAGATCCTGCCTATATAATTCAAACCTCACAGCTGAACGAATGGAGCATGGAAAGGACTTTGAATCCTATGTGTCTAGGTGGCACACCATTGTGCACCAAATGTTGTGCCTATGTCATTTTGGAGCGCTTTCTTTGAAAATTGGGGTACATAATTTTTTATTTCTAAGTTATATATTCCTGATTTGGTATTTGGATTTGATTTTGTTAAAATCCAAGATGATGAGGTTTAAATATGATTTTATTATGAGATGTCCAGTTTTGAGTTAGCTTTTGCACATAAGTAGAATTAGATCAACTGGATTCCTGTAGTAAAAGTTATGGGTATCTTTCCAAGTATACCCCGGGGATGGAAATTCTGGCAGCAGCCCTGCTCGATGTTTAGCTCTAATTTCGGAATAGCTGGAGGGATTATCTGATCTTGTCATGAACATGAAAGTTGTAGATAATATTCTTAGCTTTCCATCGGTCTTGGAATCAAGCAATTCGGAGCTGTATCGGGGAAGTTATGGCTGTTCCAGTGAAGCTTGCGCAGAATTTCTAGTCGAAGGGCGACTTAGTAATTCCCCCTTTAGATATTTTGATAAATATCTCTCTCTCTCTCTCCCCTCACAAATCCCACGACCAGCATCTGGTCTCTCCTTCTCTCTTTTCATTTGCCCCCCCATGTGTTTGGGTTTTTGCCTCAAAGAGAAGGATGGGGTGGTGGAGGAGGTGGTGGTAGATCTTTGTGTTCATGTGTTATTGTGTTTGTTCCCCTCTCTCTCAATCTCCCTTTGCATGTTCCCCCCCCCCCCTGTTTTGCTGCCATGGAGGGCTGAGGAGGCCGAGGAGAGGTGGTGGAGGTCCCGGTGGTGGCGTTTCGGTGCGCGAAGGGCCCCCAAACCTCCCCCTTTCGTTCCCCTTCCAAGGTGAGCTCCTCCCCTCCTTTCTTGGTTTTCTTGGCTTAAGGGGTTGGTTGGAAAGTCATGCATGCTAGGTAGATGGGTTGGGGTGTGTGTGAGGGGTTGGGAAGGGCTAAAAAGGGGTTGGGATGGCTTGGGTGCGAGCTGGGCGCGGTCTGCGCGCGTGCACGCACAGGCGCGCGCGCAGGCGGGCGCAGGCGGGCACTGGCGGGCGCAGTCGGGCACGCAGTCACGCGCGGGTGAGTGCACGCGGGTGCAGGCGCGAGCGGGGGTGCGAGCGGGAGTGCGCGCGGGTGCACGCGAGCGCGCGCGGGCGTGTGCGCGAGCGGGCTGGGCTGGACGGGCAGTGCGCGCACAAGCGTGGGCGTGCGTGCGGCAGTGCGTCTGGATGCGCAGGCAGGCGCGCGGCAGTGCGCCGATGGTGCCGGGGTGTGTGCGTGCTTGCGCATTCGTGCGTGCGCGTGCGGGGGGCCATGCGTGTGGCTGCCCGGGGGTTCAGGTAGGTGTCAGGGCACTCGGACTCGCGTGCGTACGCGCATGCTCGCATGCGTGCGAGCCTGTATGCATGCTTATCCGAGTTTTGGGTATTTCTAAGCATTTCTTTGTATAAATTGTGTTGTTTCTCACCAGTTGGATGCCCCTACCTTGCAGATCTCGTCGGATGGGATGCGCGAGGTCCCGGATCGTAAAGTTAGTTGTTTGATTCCAATCCCCCCCCCTCTCTAGGGATGCGCTTGACCCGCGTAGACGCGCGTCGCGCATCAATGGGCCCCCCTAACTAATATGTAGATATTTTGCATGCTAGGGATATGCACCCATACATCATGTATAGAGGCCTGTACATGCCTGGACACCATGTCCTGTACTTAAAAGCCTTGATCTATGTATGCATGATCATTATGTAGTATCCATGCCACCCTAGACCCTGTAAGTTAGGGATACTTGCCCCTTATGATATGTGTAAAGGCCAATGCATCCTGTCACTATGTTTTCATGCTAGGAAAGCCTCGACCTATGCATGTTCCCATTTAGTTTAATTTGTTTAAATCAAGATGGGATTGTGGGATTATATTGTTGTTAGCTGTGATTATATTGTTATTAGCATGCCTTAGTGAATATTATAACTTTGTGGTTATAATATATGCTTCCCCGCATCTTAGATATGCGCCCTGGAGGAATTCTGAAGAATTCATGTCATTTGTAGAGTTGAGATCGGTGTCAGCGGATCCAAGTGGATCGTATCCGTGTGGGTAGGCTATTTCTGTTCCCTTCGTTGGATCCGTATAGAGACTGCCCCAGCGTTAGACAGGCCTTCCTGACAGAGGGCTCTCATCAGTAGGCACCTCTTGATTTGGGTTCGGACTGTGCTGAATTGTGGGAGCGGACCAGGCGGCCTACGGAGTGGAGGAGGGACTACCGGTGGACCAAGGGTGATTAACAGCCTAGTTAGTCCCAAAAGCCCATGTTACCCTGTGAGGGTGAGGGTGAGGGTGTGGTGGGTCGGCGATGTAGCGACCCATTGGATTGTGTAGTTATTGCCACTTAGAGATTATAAATGATTTGAGGTTAATTTGATTTGTGATGCATAGTTGGTGCCATTCACTGAGTGTGTGGCCAAGTAGAGGCTACCCGGGAGAGGGTTAACGAATGATGTCGCGAGCGTGGAATCGCTCTCCCCTTCGTTGGATCCGTGTAGTGACATCCCCGACGTTAGAGGCCAGGGAGAGGCTACCGGTGGACCAGGGGTGTAGAGCAGTCTAAGTCTCTCCCAAAGTCCCAAGATGTCTCCTTTCAGGAGTGAGGGTGTGGATGAGGCGAAGACGCGTCCATCGTGACCCATTCGTCGTTCGACCGTTCCCATAGATGTTGGGTTAGGTCTTGTGATCGATGTTGAGGGACATCGATGGGCGATTGTCTAGATGTAGAGATCCAATAGTGTTGAGTAGACCAGTAAGTCCGGGTCTCTTCGACCGACGGCATGGTCTCTAGACCAGAAAATCTGGGTCTCTTCGACCGACGGTATGGTCTCTCCCCATAAGTCCCAAAAGACTCCCGCCGGGAGTGAGGGTGGGGGTGAGGTTGGTCGCGCCGCCGCGTGACCCAGTGATCCTTGGGTTTCTATCCATGTTTTTCCTTGAAGAAGGGAACTGATTTATGTATTGATCTGTAGATGGTGATTGGTTTTCAGCCACTCACTGAGCTTGTATCTCACCCCTCGCATACTGTTTCTTTTTAGGGGCAGTGTTGGGCGTGGACCTGGAGCATTCCTATGGTGTGGTCTTGTGGGTGTGGACCGTTCTTCCGGTGGGTGGCGAGTGCGAGGCTGTCAGCATTCCTAGAGTCATTTTATGCTTTGTAAATCGTGCATGTGGCACAGGTTGTATTTTCTTTGGTCTAGGCTTGGCTTCCACAGGACATTGATTGTGTATTCGGGTCTGTAATAATGTTTTTGATTTACAGACTTTGTTATATATTATGCTTCCGCTTTCCAGTCAGTTATCTTTATCTCGCTTTGTCGCCTTGTGTATTGTTGTTGGTGTCCTTATTGACCTCAGGTATTGATAACTGATATTATATTTATTATTGCCACGTCTCAGGGACGCCTGGGGCGTGACACCAAACTAGCCTACAATTAACAGAGTGTCAAGAAATTGACATGATGTTACTAAACCTGACCCCAGAACTTCGTACGAGCCTTTCGTACGGAGATTGCACCACCTATCAATTCCTAATAGATAGACACAACCAGATCCAACACTATACTGGACCCCCTCCCATTTACTCCCAACAACTAGACATGACCCTTTAGTAAAAACCTCATGATAACCCCCACGGTAGAGGGGATTACAAGACAAGTTTTGGCACTCTACCCAAATGGACCACGAGGCCAAGATCGAGAGCCAGCTCTGAGACCGTATACACCCGAACAATCCGGATATATACTGCCTCAGCAGGTGACCTGTCCTAACAATTTTTACTCTCGATCGGCACCCGTGTCCGTGCCGTCACAACCAAACCCTGCAGTCCAAAATCATGTAATCCAAAACACTACAACCCAAAACCCTATAAACCAAAATCAATTCTCCCAGGCACAACCCAATCAGGCTTACAGCAATTGTGCTAGAGTGTCTCCTGCCTATGTCTTTGCTCCACAAAGATCACAAATCTTTGTTCCCCGGCAACCATTCCAAAGGCAATACACTTCTGTTCCACCCCCATCAACCTATGAGTCTCTTGCACCTGAAATTATAGAATCTACAGAATGTCCCAAGCAGGACTCTGATGATGAAGAAGAGTTTTGGATAGAGAACTATTGGAACTCTTTTACCCTACTCCCACACAACCTGAATCCACCATCCAAACCCTACAACTGGTTGAGCTTGAATCCCCATTGTCTATACATGCTCAAGATCCAATTAAATCATGGCGTATTGAACCTATCTTAATCATCTCAGATGACTCACATTCTGACTCATTAGATTCTGAGAATGACATAGACCTAATACAACCAATAGTGCATGCCCCCAAATCAGAATCGCTCATATTTAAAAATGCACAATTTGAGAGTGCAGTCGAGCCATCCCAATTGCCAGATCCATTCGACTTGCCATCCCGTCTGGCTGAGGAGCTCCCTCTAGATTCCCCCGCCATATCCAAATCAATTATTTCTGATCTGATCCATATGCCCCTAATTGCACCAATTGAGGAGTCTTTACCCCCACCATCATTAGGGCCTCAGCATTATGTTGAACTGTGCTCCCTTGCACCTATTCAGTCAATAGTCACCTCTGTGACCTGCTTTTCCATATCAACATCTTTGTTGACTGACCCCTCTATGAGGGATCGTTCTCTTTCTGCTGAGAATCTATGGCAGATCAAACGCCACTCGCGCTTTCGACAGCATTCAAGCAGTGTTCCTCTAAAACTGCTTCAATTTGAGCCTCCATAGAGGACTCATCCTGCACCATCATTTTCTGGAGGCCTTCCTCCAGCACTGTACACTATTTTCCCTTAGAGCATGTTGTTTATTTAGTGCTTTCTTTATATTCAAAATCCAAAAAAAAAATCAAATATGTTAAAAGCTCAAAAAAAAAAAAAAAAAATTTTCACAAAGTTTGTTTATTTTAGCTATTATGCATACATTTAAAAGCTTTCAAAACAAACAAAAAAAAAGAGTCCCTTGCATAAATTCAGTTTATTTCAGTTTTACCTTTCATTTTCAAGTTTTAAAAATATATATACACAAAAAGAAAAAGGCAAGAAAAACAGAAGGAAATTGGGGAGATGGTGCTCAAAGAAATCATGCCATTAAGACAACCCCATCCAAGGGAAAATTGCAACCAACATGGGAAAGACCCTATGTGATCACTCATGCCTATTCTAGGAATATGCTACTGCTTGGTAAATGCCGAAGGGGGTGAGGTTTCAGGTCGGTGGAATGCACTTTACCAGAAGAAATTCTATGCATATTTGTTGGTATTTGAAAAGTTTTACTCTTCCTTACTGTGAATTTCAGCGTTTAGTGCTTAATGACAATATTATGAAAATCCTGAAGATAACCTACATTTTACTTAGACTCATACCCGCCAATCGTGCCACCTCCACTACACAAGTGATTTAAGGCTTGGTTCACTTGATAAAAGGAAAAATTGCCTGCCCCATAGACTGGGGCAATTGTTAATTTTTTTTATTATTATTATCTTTCCTTTATTTTTAACTCTTACTACGTGTCAACTGAGATTTACGAGAAATATACCCCGGAACTATCATACATCCAAAAACTGCTCTGGCACTATACAAACACTTCAAAAGAAAAAAAAGAAAAGAAAAGGGGAAGCAGAAAAGAACAGGGGTAAAAAAAACAGAAACGGCCCCCCTCAAAAGGCTCTGAGAGACCAAAATTTGGACACCCCAAAGTGGGCGACACTCTCTACTTTCATCCTAGAAGCCAAATTTTTTTTTAGTATATGCCCAATAGGCTATACTTTCCACTCAAAAGAAAAAAAGAAGTGATAAACAAAAAAAAAAACCAGAGGGACCTAGTGAAGTAAGATCTATGCTAGGACTGGCGGAATTTTGAAGTGATTCAAAGAAGAAATTACTCTCATCCCCATTCACCCACTCTTTTCTCACCATGATTAAATTAAACGAAGTTTGTTGCCTGGGCGAAATTTCAACAAAGGGTGAACCTTTCCTTACATTTACAAAATCAAACACTCTCACATGAGTCTATTTAAAGTCTTGCATATCTAAGGGATGCTTATTTGTTTGATTCTTGGCATATTCATGGAGTTTTCAGCATGTTTAGAGTAACATGATCAAATATTTGAAAACTACTCCACTTGGAAACTCACCCCTCAAGCTAAACCACTTCAAAATGCCCTGGGTTGGACATGGGTGATCACAAGGTGCTCTCCCTTAAATTAGAAGCATGCCTTGATTAGAATGCTTAAAATTGCCCCCCTCACATCAAAGCATGAATTTGGCCTCCATCTTCATACTTGACCATCAAAAATTGCCCCCATGCTCATTTATAAAATGCTCCTTTATGCTTCTCAAGAAAAACTGCTTCAGCCTCTGTTTTCTCGACATCACATAACATGTTCTGCCTTCATACATGTCACAACACGCATGTGCTAAACTCAAACTATGATGGAAATACATGTAAAGTTGTCTTTCTTTTAACTCACATGCTATGCTCCAAATAAATCACATAAAATGCATGCATTCCCACTGTGACAACACACATTCTTTCAAACTCATGCTAGTTCAAATCCCATCATGACAAAACACGCATGCAAAGAACAATCCTGTATAAATCCATGCTCACATCATTTTACACTCAGAAATATAAAACATGCTTGTTTAAATCCCACCATGATGCATATGCATGCAGGGCATCCCTTTTGAACAAAGTTCTGTTCTATCAGAAATACTTGCACTACCTGCCAGCATCCCAAATGAACTCAAATTCCAAAGTTTTCTAAAAACACAGCCATGTCTTGGTTAATTTCAAAATTCTACTTGATTAAAACACGACTCTCTTGAAGTTTTATCACATTGTCAATACCATTCAGTTCAAATATCCTCAGTACTAGTTCTTTTCCAGAATCTTTATCCTTTGGATGATCCAATTCACCAATCCAAATACATTTACTTGCTTTCTGTGGATTATATCCCCTTGATTTGTTGAGTTACCCAAGCATTGGTACGGTAGGCACAAGGAAGAAACTGACGCCGGGCTGCTCCGTGCACGATGGCTAAGAACCACATCCGAGGGTTGGATCACTCGCTACTTTACTTTTTCCGCCTTCCACCTGGATCATTCCTTTCGATTAAAATTCTAGTCAAGATCTAGCATCTGACGATCTAAATCAACTCCTTGAATGATATTATTCATGAGATCAAGACTTCGTGAAGGTCGGGCTGGTCAAAATAGGGGTCTCTTTCTCCTTATCATCGATCGAAGTCTTCTCGCTTTGCGCAAAGACTCCGTCCAATGAGGGGCAATTGTAGACACCCTAATTTTGACCGTGCAAAAAAAAGAAATTTACTTCAAGTAACATTTTTAAATAACCACATTGGATCATATAGAAAACTAGCTAAAGTTGAATAGACATGGAAATAAAGAAAAAGACAACTACCGGAAGGTGGCTACTTGAAACAAGCCGTCCCTCCTCAGACGGCTACATTGAAGTAGCCTTTGGACGTAGAGACAAGGTGGCTACTTGAAACTAGCCGCCCCTCCTCAGATGGCTACTTTTAAGTACCCGTCAAACACCTTTTCCCAAATCCATAGAGAAACCTGTAGAAATTAGAAGGCTACTTGAAACAAGCCGCCTCCCTATAGACGGCTAGTTACAACATGCCGCCCCTCAACCGCTTGTCAAAGATGGGACATAAAACAGCATTTAATGTTGATTGGCAGGTCAACATGGGGGCGGCATCTTGAAAGTAGCCACCCTGCACTGGACAAATTTTCACAACAAATATCTGAATCTTTTAGGGGTGAAGTTTGCTTAAACCACTCTATTACCCAATCCATTCTATTGTCCAGGGAATAATCCAATACTCCTTTTTACCTTTTTACCCGATAGTATACTTCAAATCAAATGTTTTACTTGGTCAAACAATAATGTCCATCAAACACTAAAAAACTTAATAATTGGACAAAATGATGACAGAGATGAAACACTACTTGAACTTATCGATACAGTCCAGGGATGGCCATGAGATCACCTCTGATAAATTTATGTCTAAAATCAACATGTGGCTGCAAAATACATATAAACTATTAATAAAAATAGAGATAACAACTTCAAGAATGAAGATTATGTAACTGAAATCGAGCTTCTCCATCAAAGACACAGTCAAGTTTGTAAATCTCGGAAAGGTTGGCACAAATGACTTTAAAGTGACACGTGGTGGGAGGAAAATTTGTAAATCCAATTTCTGAAAGATATACACTAGTTAGAAACATGCCAATTCAACCTAAGCTCCAAGGTCACATTTTTCTTTTCTTCAAATATGTACCTGAACAGTCAATCTTTGAAACAAAAGTTTCAACACTACAAAGATGTTGGAAGTGCCAGCCCATCTAACTGCTGGTTCAATAACTAATTCATTCTCTTGAGTTTCATAGACCTTGACACCTAGCAGCACATGGACATGCCACAAATCAGAATTCATCCATTAAAAAAAAAAGCAAATAATGCACATTCTACCTATATATCACATGGAAAAAATCTCAATCTACTGCTAACATTGAGAATTGGGGAAGATAGAGAAGTTTGATACTATCTAAATTCTTCAAAGGAGTCAGCATTTATAGAGAACAAAGCTAAGGCCACAAGAAAGGCAAATAAAGCCTTTGTATTAAAAAAAAAAAATTATAAATTTCAATCAATAGAGAAATCCCTCTTCCCCACTCGGTCTCCCTTTTGTGCAAGCACAGAACGGATGTTGATAACCTTCTTAGGGTGCGTTTGACAACTACTCAGAAATACTTATGGACGACTTCTCATTCGACAAAAGGAGAAGTGGTCGCGTTTGGGAACCCGGTAACTACCACTTCTCCTTATGTAGAAGGAGAAAAATTCCTCTTTCTAGAAGGAGAAAATAACTTCTTCGGTGGAATAAGTTTTTTCACTTCTGCAGAAGTTAAAAAAAAGTTATTGTTTTCACAAAAATGCCATTATAAAATTTTACAAATTCTCAAAACACCATTGGCTCATGTTTGTTTAGAATTAAGTTATAATGAGATTTATGTCTATTCTAGTATAAATAAGAATAAAATGATTTTTTTTTGTTTAGTTGGAATAACTTAGGCCCCGTTTGGTTCGTGTCATTCTGGGATGGAATTTGATTCCATGTGAGATTATCAGGAAAGTGTATAAAATCCAGTGTTTGGTTGGTGGTAATCTTGATGGTAATTGTGGGCCCCACTGGAATTAAAATCCATCCATGTGGGAAAATAGGGTGGAATCAGATTCCCACCCTTTGTGGTGGTAATCTCAAATTCCACCAGGAATCCTAAATTAGATTACTATTATACCATTTACAAATTAATGAAATTACTATGTATATCCATTCTAAAATAAATAGCATCCTTTTTTTTTCCACCACCCATATAATGGGTTTATATAGTCATTTTGATTTTTTAACTAAAAAATTCTGTTATAATTTTTATATGTGATGTGAAAAATCTAAACTGTGTATTAGATATTAATTTATATTTTTAAATTTAATTTTTATTTTTGTAGATGGGTTTAGATATTATTATAATTGGTGTAATATGTGATGTGTGATGTGGGTTTAGGCCTAAAGCAATACTTCTGAATCATAACTAATAAAATTGGTTATTTAGTTTATAGGGGAGTTCATAATATTCAACTGATTTAAAAAAATTACTATTTTTATATGTTTAATTATATAATCGGTTATTTTATTAATTTGCATTCATTAAATATTTATAAAAATATTTATAAAAAATTTATTTTTTATTATTATTGTGATATAGATAAAGAAATAAATTTTACTAGTATATATATGATAGTAATGGTATTTTAGTCATTTAAATCAAATTCCTTGTCATTTTTCATGTATGAACCAAACACTTGAAAATGATTCTTTGGAGAAATCCACTAGTGAATCAAACAGTCTGATGGAATCAGGATTCCTGGTAAAATAATTCCTAGTAAACTGATTCCTGATAAAGTAATTCCGCCTAAAAAAATGACACGAACCAAACGGGGATTAAATTCCAAGGATTGGCTAGAATCTATATATCACTTTATACCAGTTAATCTTAGCACACAGATTCTCATTTGTTCCAGTTTTCCAAACACCCATTTTGAAACTATTCCTATTTATTCTAACGCTATTTTCGAACTAAACATAGGCTTTAGTTATTATATAAAACAAATGTTCTCTCTTCTATCTCATTAAGTGATGTTGGGCAAATCTAGGTTGTGTTTTATGTTGAGATGGATAAGGTGTATGCTTACATAGGAGATAAAACCCTAAAATTTGAACCATTGGACATAAGCAAACCCTAAAATTCGAGATCAAACCCTTTATTTATCATGTAACTTAATGGGGTGGCCGGTGAGATGATCTTGATCGTGGCGTCCGACAAGGCCACCGTGAGGCGCTTGCCATAGTAGTCCATGGCAACGTCGTGGACGAGGTCTTGGTGTCCCGTCTCAATCTTTTGGGATGGCATATTTTTTTTAACCGATCTCGCGAAACCCTGAATTTTTCATATTGGAATTGTCAGATCCAGAGGGGTGGTTTTGGTGGGGGCTAGGGTTTTCCGGTGATCAAGTTTTAGATCTCGGCATCTCGCGATCTACACGACTGGAAGATCTAGATATCGAGAAGGTTGATCAAGAACAGAGTGAGAGAGAGAGAGAGACGAACCTGACGATTCAAGCAGAGGTTGTGATTTGAAACGCTTTTGTTTTTGAGAGAGATGAAATGATCAATTCGATGATCGATCAGAGATTTTACACAGCGAGTTGCGACAATGGTTCACCTGTGATCGATCAGAGAAGAAAATCCACAGAGAAGACGAGAGAGAGATTGGGGAGGTGTGTTTTTGGTTTTTTAAAGCGACCCTAACACATAAGTTTGTGTAATGTGTGGCCCTAGAATATGAGACATCAGATTTTAATCCAAGAGTTAAAATTTAATCATATTTTTTTGCTACGAAAATCAATTTCACAGTTAAAAGACAAATCTTTTGCTACGAAATTCATATCCAATGCCGAAAGCCATATCTATTGCTACAAAATTCAATTTCGCAGCAAAAAGTCATATCACTATTCCCTACGAAATAAAATTTCACAGGTAAAAGTTATCTTCAGCTACAAATTTTAATTTCGTAGAGAAAAGTTCGTAGCTAATAATCTAATTTATTGTAGTGTTAACCTCTTTCAATTGTGTATCCCAAACCCTAAGTGAGTATGCAATGTTGTCTAAACCTAAGTTATATATTAAATGGTTATGGAGGTTTGATTGGCAATGAAAAATGTGGGTTTTATGTTTACATTATTATTAGTACACTCTTATGCTTCCTATGCACACTGTTAAATCCTTCGTTTGATTATGTAGTATATTGATATCATTCTAGACTTTTCATTGTTCTGGAGGACTATTCACCACTAATTCCACATGAATACTTTGTTTGCATACTTCAAGGGATGCACCACTGAATTATTGAGAGACCTTGACATGGTTCTTATGCCTGTCCATTCAACTATCAAAGGGTGCCAACATTGGCATCTGCTGGTGGTCAATCTGAAAGACCATCAATTTATAGAGAGATCTTGACATGGTTCTTATGCATGTCCACTTAATATCAAAAGGTGCCGACATTGACATCTGTTAGTGGTCTATTCGAAAGGCCATTGATCCCTATAGTACAACTCTATGGAAAATATTTCTGGGTTTGCACGAATGACAAATTGATTGGTGTGAGTGTACATTGTTATATTGTCTTTATACACTATTAAAATAATTGTGTACACCATTATATTATCTCCGTACACTGTTAAATTATTCATGTATACATGATGGTGCATGCACTTTAGACCATGATGCTTATAATTTAGCACATAATCCTGAAAAACAAATAGTTTGGAAGAGGTTAGGGTTCATGCTGTATGTATTTCCACAATTTTCTATGTATATCATAACTCATCGAAGTCTTATGTCACTCATGATAATAACGTTTGCTCTTTGTTTTTTTAAATCTTATAACTATGTGCTTTAGTAGCTATGCAAATAAAAAACATATTCTTTGGGGATGCTTATGCGGATGCCCAAAAGTAATGTAATTTTCTTATAATAGTTGTCATCCATACATCTTTTGACTTGTATGTAGGAATTGGTTATATTATTTAAAATTAATAAATAATGAGTAGTTATATCTTACATGTTGCAATCGCATGTTTGGTGTAATGTTTCATTGTCATTGCACACTCTTTATGCATGTTTTTGTGTAATGAATATGTCCATGTGCATCAAGCTTAATTCTGGTGGCACTTTTAAGTTATAAAGATCACAAATGTTTGATGCTAAATATGTTATATACGTGTCACTTTTAGCCTTCTGGTCACCTATGTGACATTTCTGACAGTTTTTCAACTTTTTCTTTTTTCGATCGGAACCGCTAAAATTTTGGACTTTTAGCTATCATCCTGAGCTTGAGAACTCCGATTGAAAATCTAACTGCGCATTATGTGTCCTGGTGCCATTTCAAACCACTCACAAAAATTTCATCGAATTTCGGTAACGTTTCAGAATTTGGCAGTTCCGAATCGTATCCGGGTTTTGACCGAGCGGGAATGTCAAAGGGAGACTTGACCAAGTCAAAGATGACTTTGACCAAGTCAAGTTTGACCATTGACTTGGTCAAATCATTTTGTTTGTTTGTGTGGTTGGGTTGACCCAAGTCAAACACCAAAAGTGTGTGTGTGTGTGTGAGTGTGTGAGTGTGTGTGCCCTAAAGTGGGCGCCCACTTCTTCTTCTTCCCTTCCCTTCTCTTCCTCTCTCTCTCACACACAAAATCACTCACTCCCTCTTCTTTATTCCCCCATTAGAGCTAGTAGAAGAGGTTGAAATAGAAAGCCAATGAAGGGGAAAAGATAGGTAAGCTTCCGATCTATCTTTCCATGGGTTTTGTTTTGGATTTCCCCTTTCTCTACCTCTTCTCATGGCTTCCTTTTCCCCCCTGTTTTCATCCATTTTAGGGCTAAGAGGGGCTGAGGTGTTGGTGGTGGCGGTGGTGGCGATTTGGTGCGCGAAGGGCACCCGAGTTTCCTCCCTTGCTCTTCCTCTCTTTGGGTAAGTTTTCCTCCTCCCCTAGCTTGTTAAAATGTTTGTTTAGGGTGTGTGATTGGGTGTGCATGCTTGCATGGGTGTTAGGGGGGTGTGGGAGGGCTGAGGAGGGGGTGGAAGGGGCTCGGGCGCGCGTGCGGAGTCATCCGCGCGCGTGCGCGCGCAGTCGGGCGCTGGCGCGCGCAGACGGGCGCGCTGGCGGGTGCGCAGGCGTAAACTCAGTCGCGCGGGCGTGCGCGCAAGCGTGCGCACGGAGTGCTGTGCAGGGGTGCAGTACGCGTGGGTACGCGCAGGGTTGGACGCGCGGTGCAAGCGCGCGTGTGGCAGCTCATCTGGGCGCGCGGGAAGGGGCGCGGCAGTGCGCCAGGGGCGCTGTGGTGCGTGCGGGCGTGCGCATTCGTGCGTGCATGTGCGGGGGGCCATGCGTATGGCTGCCCGAGGGTTCGGGAGGGTGTCGGGGCACTCGGACTCGCGTGCGTGCGGGCCTGTATGCATGCTTGTCCGAGTGCTGGGTATTTCTAGTAAATTTATTATGTAATTGTGTAGTTTACTCACCATATTGAATGCCCTGTCTTGCAGATCTTGACGGACGGTCACGGGATGACCCGGGTTTCGGTGAGTGGGACAATCCAACCCAGTAGGGAGGCGTTCGATGCACGTAGGCGTGCATTGCCCTCCCCTGGGGCACCATAATTGTGTATTAACATTAATAAATGTAAAACTATGCATGCATGATTAATATGATGTATCCATGCCACCTTAGACTTGTATGCTAGGGAAATGCACCCTTATATCATGTATAGCGGCCTATGCATGTAGTCACCTTGTCCTTTAATTGGAAAGCCCCGAACTATGCATGTTCCCATCTAGTTTAATTTAATTAAATCTAATGTGAACATATAGTTACAAGCATGCCTTAGAGATATTATAACCTTGTTGTTATAATATATGTCTCCCCGCATCTTAGTTATGCGCCCTGGAGGAATTCTTGAGAATTCATGACATTATTAGCGTTACAAATCGGTGTCGACGGATCCAAGAGGATCGTATCCGTGTGAGTAGGCTGTCTTCTCCTTTTGGTTGGATCCGATGTAGGAACTCCCCGGCGTTGGCTGGCCTGACAGAGGGCTCCCGTCCGTAGGTACCTCCGATGTCGGACAGTACTGATAGTGGGAGTATACCAGGTGGAGGCTACGAGGGTGGGAGAGGCTACTGGGTGGACCAGGGGTGGAGAGCGGTCTAGTATGCCCCAAGAGGCCCATGTCACCCCCAGAAAGGGTGAGGGTGAGGGGGGAGGTGGGTTGGCGATGAAACGACCCATTAGAATGTGTGGTTGCTCCCGTGTTAGGGGCTATAAATTATATAAGGTTAATATGAATTGTGATGCATGGGTTGTGCTATTCACTGAGCGTGTGGCTCACCCCTCGCATATTTTTTCCCCAGTTATATCTGAGTCGGATCTGAAGGAGGAGCTCCCCGAGGCACATCAGCAGTAGCGGAGCAGCGTCACGTTCTGCGAGTGAGAGGCCATCAGGATCCCGTTTGGATTGTATGTATTGTATTCCGTGCTTGGGCACATACTTGTATTTGGATGTCATTGTATATATATTGGCTCTCACAGGACAGTTGATTATGTATCGGGTCTGTAATATGTCTTTGAATTACAGACTCAGTCGTTTGAGCTTCCGCTATTTGTATATATTATGTCAGCTACCTTATTGTCATTTTTGATGTTGTTTAGAGTATTTTATTAATCTCTTGTATAGACTGCTGATATTATATATACTTGCCACGTCTCGGGGACGGCCGCCCTGGGGCGTGACAAAAGTTGGTATCAGAGCCTGGTCCTGTCAGAGCCAATTGTTTTCTTAGAGATGAGTCCTAGGATTTCTATATGAGTATTCTGATCCTAGTGTCTGTTTTCTTAGGTTGCTGATATGCCTCCTCGCAGAGGAATGCGTGGACGTGGTCCCTCTCGGCCTTTGGAGGTTCCCGGACCTACCAGAGGCGAGGATGCTACTGGAGAGTCCTCGGCTATGGGGCCAGGACCGGCGCAGGAGCCTCCTGCATGGGAGCGTGCTTACGCTCGTATCGCAGATCTGGTGGAGACTCAGACTAGGGCACTGGAGGCCCAGACTAGGGCGTTAGCTGAGCAGGCACGAGAGATCCAGGAGCTGAGGGCGGCCCGCGAGGCAGTTCCAGAGGTCCCCTTAGTGGCAGATCCACCGGTGGTGCCCGACATACCCCCTGTTCCCGTGGTGATTCCAGTGGTGGGAGTTCAGGATCCCATGGAGAGGGAGGTGGAGCGAGAGGCTGCAGCACGGTGCATCAGAGCGGCCTCACTGCCTTTCTGAAGCTCCACCCTCCCGAGTTCCATGGCCAGACGGCGGACCCCCTTGCCCCTGAGCGTTGGTTGATGGAGGTAGACAAGATCTTCTCGACCATGCACTGCACCGACCGCCAGCGTGTCTCCCTGGCCACCTTCATGTTGAAGGGTAGCGCCGGTGACTGGTGGGCTACCCGATCGGTGGACATCCCCGAGGGAGTGGAGCAACTTCTATGGGCGGGGTTCCAGAGATACTTCGTGGAGGAGTACTTCCCGTTTTTGACACGCTGGATCGTGATGCGAGAGTTCGAGCAGCTGACGCAGGGCTCCATGTCAGTCGCTGACTACTCCACACGCTTCACGAGGCTTTCCAGGTTCGCCCCGCCTTGGTGATGGATGAGGAGACGCGGTGCCGTCGTTTTGAGATGGGTCTCATTAGCACCATCCGGGTGCATGTCACCTCTCAGGCATTCACGAGGTACTCGGACTTGGTGTCTCGGGCGAAGACAGTCGAGCGAGACCTTGGGGTCCCTTTGGGGGTTCCAACCCCTTCTGCAGACCAGAGACCCCCCAAAAGCCAGGACCAGGTACATCGCAAGAAGAAGCGGTCCTACTTTGATCAGTCAGCGGCCGCCGCTACTCTAGTCGATGTGGTGCCAGCGCGAGGTCCAGCACCCATTGCGGCAGTACCAGTCCAGGCCAGGCAACCGGAGAAGCGGCGTTGTTTCCATTGTCAGCGCGTCGGGCATATTTTATATAATTGCCCTGATGCTGGCTAACCCCGTGTGCTGCCCCCGCAGTAGCAGCTACAGCAGCAGCCATACCAGCAGCAGCCACGCCAGCAGCAGCAGTCACAGCGTCAGCAGCAGCAGCCACAGGGTGGCCGAGTTGACCAGAGGAGGCAGCCAGTGCAGCCTGCGAGGCGTGCCCCTGCTCCTCAGCCGCAGTTTGTTCAGGGCCGAGTTGCAGCGCTTTCAGCCGAGGAGGCGCAGGCTTCGGGTAGCGTGGTCCGAGGTATTGTTTTGATCTCCCAGCTCCCTGCATATGTGTTATTTGATTCCGGAGCCACGCACTCGTTCGTGTCTCCCATTTTTGCGAGACGGATGGGCGTGGCGTCCGCCCCTCTTGATGTTATGCTGGAGATATCATTGCCCGTCGGAGACCGTATTCTCCTCCGTTCTGTTTACCGAGGGTGTACCGTGGTGATTGCGGAGCATGAGTTTCCAGTGGAGTTGGTAGAGCTCGCCATGACGGACTTCGATGCCATCCTGGGAATGGATTGGCTCTCAGCTAGTCACGCCAGCATCGACTGTTTCGAAGTCGGTGTCTTTCCACCTTCCGGGTCGGAGGTCTTTCCAGTTCGTGGGCGATCGTGACATAGCCCCTTTGGGGTTCGTGTCATCTATCCAGGCGTGGAGACTCCTTCAGGGAGGATGTGAGGGCTTTCTGGCGTATATTGCTGAGGAGGACGCACCACTGCGGGCAGATATCAGTCAGACTCCGATCGTGGCGGAATATCCAGAGGTTTTCCCCGATGATCTTCCGGGATTACCGCCGGATCGCGCGATCGAGTTTGAGATTAATCTAATTCCGGGGACCGAGCCGATTTCGAGAGCTCCGTACCGGATGGCCCCAGCAGAGCTGAAGGTGCTCAAGGAGCAGTTGGAGGAGTTGCTCGAGAAGGGCTTCGCACGTCCGAGTGTTTCTCCGTGGGGAGCCCCTGTTTTGTTCGTGCGGAAGAAGGACGGTTCGCTGCGGCTTTGTATTGATTACAGGCAGCTGAACAAGCGGACCGTGAAGAACAAGTACCCCTTGCCACGGATTGACGATCTGTTTGACCAGCTCCAGGAGCGCGTGTCTTTTCTAAGATCGATCTCCGTTCGGGCTACTATCAGCTGAAGATCCGGGAGTCAGATATTCTGAAGACGGCCTTTCGTACCCGTTATGGGCACTACGAGTTTCGAGTACTGCCGTTTGGGTTGACGAATGCGCCGGCAGCCTTCATGGATCTGATGAACCGGGTGTTTCGGCCCTTCCTCGACTCCTTCGTAGTAGTCTTCATCGATGATATTCTGGTGTACTCGAGGAGTCTTGAGGAGCACGCTGACCATCTCCGCACTGTCTTGGAGACTTTGGCCCGACATCAGTTGTTCGCCAAGTTCAGTAAGTGCGAGTTTTGGTTGGAGCGTATGGCCTTTCTGGCCACGTGATTTCCGGCGAGGGCATATCTGTGGACCCGGACAAGACGCTCGCCGTGTCGAATTGGCGTCGACCGTCGAACCCCACAGAGATTCGGAGCTTCCTGGGTTTAGCGGGTTATTATCGGAGGTTTGTCGAGGGTTTCTCGAAGATAGCTGTTCCTCTGACCCGCCTCACTCGGAAGGATGTCCGGTTCGAGTGGTCCCCAGCTTGCGAGGAGAGCTTCCTGGAGTTGAAGCGAAGGCTCACCTCAGCGCCAGTTCTTACCATTCCGTCTGGGAGTGGTGGATTCGCAGTCTACTCCGATGCATCGCGGCTGGGTGTGGGTTGCGTCCTGATGCAGTACGGTAAGGTTGTGGCTTACGCGTCGCGTCAGTTGAAGCCCCATGAGCAGAATTACCCCACCCACGACTTAGAGTTAGCAGCGATCATCTTTGCGCTGAAGATGTGGAGGCACTACCTCTATGGCGAGGAGTTCGAGCTCTTCACTGATCACAAGAGCTTGACTTATTTGCAGTCCCAGCCGGAGCTCAACATGCGTCAGAGACGTTGGGTCGAGTTCCTGAAGGACTATGATTGTGACATCGCTTACCATCCGGGTAAGGCGAATGTCGTGGCCGATGCTCTCAGCAGGCAGCCCTTGGGCATGGCCGCCCACTTGGCTGTACGTCGTTGGAGGCTTCTGGAGGAGGCCGCTTGCTGGATCAGCGTTCGAGAGACACCTGCGGGTGGCTTTTTGGCCAGGCTAGTGGTGCAGCCCGTTCTTCTCGACGAGATCCGCACGGCTCAGGGGCAGGATCCTCACTTTCTAGTCCTCTCTGAAGGCGTCGCCCGGGGCGAGCGTCCGGACTACCAGATTCGCGAGGACGGGATCCTGCGGTTCAGAGGTCGAGTATGCATTCCTGACGACGCAGAGCTGAAGCAGAAGATCTTGGACGAGGCCCATCGTTCGAGGTACACAGTGCATCCTGGTGGCACGAAGATGTACAGGGGCCTTCGTCGTGGCTACTGGTGGCGCGGGATGAAGACGGATATTGGCCGTTTCGTTGCCCGTTGCTTGGTATGCCAGCAGGTGAAGTCGGAACATCAGCGTCCTGCGGGGAAGCTGCAGTCCATTGAGATTCCTCAGTGGAAGTGGGAGCAGATCACCATGGACTTCGTTTCGGGCTTGCCGAGGTCACGTTCGGGTCGCGATGCCATCTGGGTAATCGTCGACCGACTGACTAAGTCCGCTCATTTCCTCCCCATTCGACTCACCGATTCTCTGGACACCCTGGCGCAGTTGTTTGTCTCCGAGATTGTTCGTCTCCATGGCACTCCCGTCAGCATCATTTCTGATAGAGACGCGAGATTTACTTCGAGGTTCTGGCGTAGCCTTCAGCACGCCCTTGGTACGAACCTCCACT
The DNA here is from genome assembly GCA_030737835.1 of Acorus gramineus. Taxonomy (NCBI): domain Eukaryota; kingdom Viridiplantae; phylum Streptophyta; class Magnoliopsida; order Acorales; family Acoraceae; genus Acorus; species Acorus gramineus. The sequence continues at coordinate 1,077,481 of JAUJYN010000026.1, read as the reverse complement.
TCAGTACAACGTTTCATCCGCAGACGGACGGCCAGTCGGAGAGGACGATTCAGACCCTGGAGGACATGCTGCGAGCTTGCGTTCTCGACTTTGGGGGCAGTTGGGAGAGGCATCTTCCGTTGGTGGAGTTTGCCTACAACAACAGCTACCACTCGAGTATCCGGATGGCACCATACGAAGCGCTCTATGGCCGCAGCTGCAGGTCCCCCTTGTGTTGGGACGAGGTCGGAGAGCGCCAGTTGGAGGGACCAGAGATCATCCACCAGACCTCAGAGATGGTCAAGACGATTCGTGAGCGTATCCGAGTCGCTCAGAGCCGTCAGAAGAGCTACGCCGATCGTCGTCGCCGTGAGCTCGCCTTCGAGGTTGGTGACCATGTCTTCCTGAAGGTGTCCCCGATGAAGGGCATCTTCCGTTTCGGTGTGAAGGTGTCCGCGTTTCATTGGGCCGTTTCTCATCCTCGAGCGGGTTGGAGAGGTGGCCTATCGCATAGCCCTGCCCCCACAGTTGGCTCAGGCCCATGACGTCTTCCATGTCTCGCAGCTGAGGCGTTACGTCCACGATCCTGCTCACGTTATTCCGTTCGAGCCGCTCGTCTTCGAGCCGGACTTGTCATTCGTGGAGCAGCCGATCGAGATCCTGGACCGACGCGAGAAGAGGCTCCGCACCAAGACCGTCCAGCTGGTCAAGGTGCGATGGCAGCACCGTTCTGGTGCCGAGGCCACTTGGGAGCGGGACGCCATGCGTGGCGCATATCCGCATCTTTTCCCTTCCTAGATGTTTTTGTATTTATTTTGTGGACAAAATTTCCTAAGGGGGGAAGAATGTTATATATGTGTCACTTTTAGCCTTCTGGTCACCTTTGGACATTTCTGGCAGTTTTTCAACTTTTTCTTTTTTCGATCGGAACCGCTAAAATTTTAGACTTTTAGCTATCATCATGAGCTTGAGAACTCCGATTGAAAATCTAACTGCACATTATGTGTCCTGGTGCCATTTCAAACCACTCACAAAATTTCATCGAATTCCGGTAACGTTTCAGAATTTGGCACTTTCGAATCGTATCCGGGTTTTGACCGAGCGGGAATGTCAAAGGGAGACTTGACCAAGTCAAAGATGACTTTGACCAAGTCAAGTTTGACCATTGACTTGGTCAAATCATTTTGTTTGTTTGTGTGGTTGGGTTGACCTAAAGTCAAACACCAAAAGTGTGTGTGTGTGTGAGTGTGTGTGCCCTAAAGTGGGCGCCCACTTCTTCTTCTTCCCTTCCCTTCTCTTCCTCTCTCTCTCTCACACAAAATCACTCACTCCCTCTTCTTTATTCCTCCATTAGAGCTAGTAGGAGAAGAAAAACAAGAAAGCCATTGAAGGGAAAAAGAAAGGTAAGCTTGATCTATCTTTCCATGGGCTTTGTTTTGGATTTCCCCTTTCTCTACCTCCTCTCATGGCTTCCCTTTCTCCCCTGTTTTCAGCCATTTTAGGGCTGAGAGAGGCTGAGGTGGTGGTGGTCTCGGTGGTGGCGATTTGGTGCGCGAAGGGCACCCGAGTTCCCTCCCTTTCCTTTCCTCTCTTTGGGTAAGTTTCCTCCTCCCCTAGCTTGTTAATGTTTGATTTAGTGTGTGTGATTGGGTGTGCATGCTTGCATGGGTGTTAGGGGGGTGTGGGAGGGCTGAGGAGGGGGTGGAAGGGGCTCGGACGCGCGTGCAGAGTCATCCACGGGCGTGCACGCGCGTCTGCGCGCGCAGTCGGGCGCTGGCCCGCGCAGACGGGAGCACTGGCAGGTGCGCGCGCGCACGCGCAGTCGCGCGGGCGTGCACGCGGGTGTGCGTGCGGAGTGCTGCGCAGGGGCGCAGTACGCGCGGGTACGCAGAGGGCTGGACGCACGGTGCGCGCGAGCGCGCGCGAGCGTGCGCGCGGCAGCGCGTCTGGGCGTGCGGGCAGGGGCGCAGCAGTGCGCCAGGGGCGCAGTGGCGCGTGCGGGTGTGCGCATTCGTGCGTGCGTGTGCAGGGGGCCGTGCGTATGGCTGCCCGAGGGTTCGGGAGGGTGTCGGGGCACTCGGACTCGCCTGCGTACGCGCGTGCTCGCGTGCGTGCGGGCCCGTATGCATGCTTGTCCGAGTGTTGGGTATTTCTAGTAAATTTTCTTATGTAATTGTGTAGTTACTCACCATATTGAATGCCCTGTCTTGCAGATCTTGACGGACGCGACGACCCGGGTTTCGGTGAGTGGGGCAATCCAACCCAGTAGGGAGGCGTTCGATGCACGTAGGCGTGCATTGCCCTCCCCTGGGGCACCATAGTTATGTATTAAAAAGTAATAAATGTAAAGCTACGCATGCATGATTAATATGATATATCCATGCCACCTTAGACTTGTATGCTAGGGAAATGCACCCTTATATCATGTATAGCGGCCTATGCATGTTTAGTCACCTTGTCCTTTAATTGGAAAGCCCCGAACTATGCATGTTCCCATCTAGTTTAATTTAATTAAATCAAATGAGAGCATATAGTTACAAGCATGTCTTAGAGGATATTATAACCTTGTTGTTATAATATATGTCTCCCTGCATCTTAGTTATGTGCCCTGGGGAATTCTTGGGAATTCATGACATTATTAGCGTTACAAATCGATGTCGACGGATCCAAGAGGATCATATCCGCGAGAGTAGGCTGTCTTCTCCTTATTGGTTGGATCCGATGTAGGAACTCCCCGGCGTTGGCTGACCTGACAGAGGGCTCCCGTCCGTAGGTACCTCCGATGTGTCGGACAGTACTGACAGTGGGAGTGGACAAGGTGGAGGCTACGAGGGTGGGAGAGGCTACCGGGTGGACCAGGGGTGGAGAGCGGTCTAGTATGCCCCAAGAGGCCCATGTCACCCCCAGTAAAGGGTGAGGGTGAGGGGGGAGAGGTGGGTTGGCGATGAAACGACCCATTAGAAAGTGTAGTTGCTCCCGTGATTAGGGGCCATAAATTATATAAGTCTAATATGAATTGTGATGCATGGGTTGTGCTATTCACTATGCGTGTGGCTCAGCCCTCGCATATTTTTCCCCAGTTATATCTGAGTCGGATCTGAAGGAGGAGCTCCCCGAAGCACATCAGCAGTAGCGGTGCAGCGTCACGTTCTGCGAGTGAAAGGCCATCAGCATTCCTTTTTTATTGTATGTATTGTTATCCGTGCTTGAGCACATACTTGTATTTGGATGTCATTGTATATATATTGGCTCTCACATGACAGTTGATTATGTATCGGGTCTGTAATATGTCTTTGAATTACAGACTCTGTCGTTTGAGCTTTCGCTATTTGTATATATTATGTCAGCTACCTTACTGTCTGTGATGTCATTTTCGATGTTGTTTAGAGTATGTTATTGATCCCCTGTATAGACTGCTGATATTATATATACCTGCCATGTCTCGGGGACGGCCGCCCTGGGGCGTGACAAAATATGACTTTAAATAAGTTGCTATATATTTTGACAGATTCCAATTACTATGCCTCTATTTAAGCTGTACATTGTTATGCCCATTCTCTATATTGTTATATTTTCTCTATTATGTTCCTGTTATATTGATTGGTCAGTATCTTTTATCTATTATGCTCCTCTTTTACAAATTGGTTAGCATATTTTTTATTTAATATGCAATATCCAAATATGATATAGAAGCTAGCTTAACATTGATCTTAGTATCTAGGAGTCTAACTTACTAGTTTTGCTTGTACATTGTAGTTATATGGGTGTTCACATGACAAGCGAACTTCAAAATTCACTGTTATGCTTCTCTTGTATACTATTATATTTTCTTTATTATACTCCTCTTATGCTACAATTATACAGATTGGTTAATATATTTTATTATTAATATGCAAAATCCTATTATGATATAGAAACTTGGACTTTTAGAATTGTGTATAAACTTTTAGGCATTTAGGATGTGTGTGTGTATACATGTATATATATTTGCATTGTTTATTTTGACCTAGATGCTCAAAAAGTTACTTATGCTTCTAGGCAGAATTTCACAATTGGAGCAGTGATCTCCTAGACCGTGGGGCGTGCGCGGGGTGCTGCGCGAGGGGCGCGGGTTGGACGTGCAGTGCGAGCGGCAGCGCGTCTGGACGCGCGGGCAGGCGCGCGGCAGTGCGTCGATGGTGCGTGCGTGCGTGCGTGCATGCGCATTCGTGCGTGTGCGTGCGCATTTGTGCGTGCGCGTGCGGGGGGCCATGCGTGTGGCTGCCCAAGTGTTCGGGTAGGTGTCGGGGCACTCGGACTCGCGTGCGTACGTGCGTGCTCGCATGCGTGCGAGCCCGTATGCATGCTTGTCCGAGTATTGGGTATTTCTAATGATTTCTATGCATAATTGTGTTGTTTCTCACCAGTTGGATCCCCCTACTTTGCAGATCTCGTCAGAAGCGATGCGCGAGGTCCCGGGTCGTAAGGTAAGTGGTTCGATTCCAATCTCTCCCCCCCCCCCTCTCTAGGGATGCGCTTGACCCGCGTAGACGCGCGTCGCGCATCGATGGGGCCCCCTAACTAATATGTAGATATTTTGCATGCTAGGGATATACATCCATGTATCGTGTATAGAGGCCCGTACATGCCTGGACACCATGTCATGTACTTAAAAGCCTTGATCTATGCATGATTAATATGATGTATCCATGCCACCTTAGACTTTGTATGCTAGGGATATGCACCCTTATATCATGTATAGCGGCCTATGCATGTTTAGTCACCTTGTCCCTTGATTTGAAAGCCCCGACCTATGCATGTTCCCATTTAGTTTAATTTATTTAAATCAAGATGGGATTATGTGATTATATTGTTGTAAGCATGCCTTAGAGAATATTGTAACCTTGTGGTTATGATATATGTCTCCTCGCATCTTAGTTATGCGCCCTGGAGGAGTTCTTGAGAATTCATGACATTAGTAGTGTTAGAAATCGTTGTCGATGGATCCAATAGGATCGTACGCGCGTGAGTAGGCTGTCTTGTCCTTATTGGTTGGGATCCGAGGTAGGAACTCCCCGGCGTTAGCTGGCCTGATAGAGGGCTCCTATCTGTAGGTGCCTTCGATGCGTCGGACTGTGCTGATCGTGGGAGTATACCAGGTGGAGACTACGAGGGTGGGAGAGGCTACCCGGTGGGGCCAAGGGTGAATAGCAATCTAGTCAGTCCCAAAAGGCCCATGTCACCCCCTAAAGGGTGAGGGTGAGGGTGGGGTGGGTCGGCGATGTTACGACCCACTAGCTTGTGTAGTTACTCCCGTTTAGGGACTACGACTACTTTGAGGTTAATATGAGTGTGTTGGTTGTTGTTATGCATATGTGTGATATCTCGATGAGCGAGTATCGTGAGTGGTTGTTTTCCTTTGGGTTTTGCTTTGCGAACATGGGATCGTTCTCCCCTTCGTTGGATCCGATGTAGGAACTCCCCGGCGTTGGCTATACCTGTCAGAGGACTAGGCAAAGGCCACGAGGGTGGGAGAGGCTACCGGATGGACCAACGGTGTAGAGCGGTGAGTTGAGGAGATCGGGTTGTAGATACTACCCGGGAGAGGGTTAATGAATGATGTCACGAGCGTGGAAATCGTTCTCCCCTTCGTTGGATCCAATGTAGGAACTCCCCGGCGTTGGCTATACCTGTCAGAGGACTAGGCGGAGGCCACGAGGGTGGGAGAGGCTACCGGTGGACCAGGGGTGTAGAGCAGTCTAAGTCCCAAGAGGACTAGGCGGAGGCCACGAGGGCGGCCGTCCCCGGGACGCGGCAAGTGTATATATGATATCAGTGACAGGAAATCAATAATAAACCACAAACAATCACTAAAATGACACACAGATAAAAGCAGGGCTGACATAATATATACACCGAGTGCGGAAGCTAAAAGACTGAGTCTGTAGTCAAAAACATACTACAGACTCGATACATAATCATAAGTCCTGTGAGAGCCAACATGCCCATATATATACACAACAAAATCCAAATACAATCCAACTAAGTGCCCAAGCACAGAACATATACGTACAACAGAAAGAAGGGTGCTGATGGCCTCAAAACTCGTGGGACGCGGCGCTGCCCTCTGCCGGTGTAGTCGCTCGGGAAGCTCCTCCCTCAGAGATCACTGAAAAGGCAATATGCGAGGGGTGAGCTACACGCTCAGTGAATAGCACAACCCATGCATACAGTCATATTAACCACATTTAATCAATTCATAAGCCACAAGTGGCATAATATCACCATCCGGGGGTTCGTTCATCGCCGAACTCCATACCCTCGCCCTCACCCTCACCCTCAACAGGTGACCTAGGATGTTGGGACTTAGCGGGTTGATAATCATCCATTCATAATCCTGTGGGTCGTCACATCGCCGGCCCACCATACCCTCACCCTCACCTCTCAACAGGTGACCCAGGCTCTTGGGACTGACTAGGCTGTTGGTTACCCTTGGTCCACCGATAGTCTCTCCTCACTCCGCGGTTGTTTGGCCACTCCCATGTTCAGCGCAGTCCTTCCAAGTCAGGAGGCGCCTACTAGTGGGAGCCCCTGCACGGGACAACCTGTCTAACGCCGAGGTAGTCTCTACACGGATCCGACGAGGGGAACAGAACAGCTATCCATCGCATATGATCCAATCGGATCCGCTGACAGCACATCTCTACGACTCTAATGTCTCGAATTCCTCAGAATTCCACCAGCGCGCATAACCAGGATGCGGGGAACATGCATTTAGTAATCATAATACAAGGGAAAATAGAGATCTTGGGAGGGTAACCTGAGGTCCCGATGTAGGACATCCGACAACCAAACGAGGAACACGGAGTACCCTAACCCGGGTCTCAATGTTAACCTCGCAAGGCCCCCCTTATATTCCCTAAGCATGCTATCTATTATTACAGTTCGCATTTAATTAAATAAACCAAACTAATAGGACGCATGCACAGGTCGGGCTTTCCTAGCATGATAGCGAGGTGGCAGGATGCATGGCTCATGCACAATCCTAAGGGTGCAAGTCCCTATCACACAATCTAGGGTGGCATGCAATTCTACACACACATCATGCTTACATGGATTATAAAATAACAGTTAATACAAGCTATACGCCCCAGGGGAGAGCGGTACACGCCCAAAGCATGTAACGCCTCCCAAACTGGGTTGGGTTGTCCCACTCACCGGGAATCGGGTCGACGCGCGACCGTCCGTCGAGATCTGCAAGACAAGGTATTAACTGGTTAGAATAAATCCACAATTATCCCAAAAATACATAACACACACAAACAAACATCCAACACCCCCCCCCGGCAACCACCGCACGGCCAGCCACCACCCGCACGGCCACCCGACCGCCCGGACGCGCCGCCGCGCCTCAGCCCGCGCACTCCGCGCACCGCCCGGGGCCCCGCGCGTCCACCGAGCCCAGCCGCAGCAGCCCGCACGCGCCCCGCACGTCGTGCGCACGCTCCACGCCCCGCGCGCACCTCCGCCGTTCCGCCGCGCCCCGCGCACAGCCTCGCGCACGGCTCCACGCCCCGCGCCTCCTCCGCGCGCGCCCCAGCACCCGTGCGCTCCGCTCGGCACCTCGGCCAGCACCTCCGCCAGCACCTCGCGCGTCCAGCACGACCAGCCCCACGCACCAGACCCGCGCACACTCCGCGCACACGCCGCGCGCACGCACACCCGCGCACGCACGCGCGCATGCCCGCGCGCTGCCTGGCCGCTGCCGCTGCTCCCTGCTGCCCGGGACAATCCCCCAGCCTGCCGAGCGCCTCCAACCACCCCTCCCACTGCCCCGACCACTTCCAACCACCTCCGACCACCCTCCGACGACCCCCACCGCCACCAACCACCTCCCAACCACAAAACCCTCCCCTAGCAATCATCTAGACAAGAAAAGAGAGGGAAAAGAGGCTTACCGAGGGGAGGAGGAGGCGTCCGGTGGATCTCCACGCGCCGAAACCCTTCCCACTAGCCTTCTCACGCCCCGATCTATCACGGCCCTTGATTTGGCTCGAAACAGAGGAGAGAGAGGGGAGGTCGGGGAGGCTAGGATCGTCGGAATTCGAATTTGAAGACACCGGAGCGTAGATCGGGACCCGATCTACACTTCCCGTGCTTTAGGTTTTTGGTTTTGAGGGGTGTAAGGGGCTCGAACGGAAGAAAATCGGAGGAGAGGAGAGAGAGAGAGCAGGTCGGGAAGATGATGAATAGTGCCGAGATATTTTTGATTCCTTTTAAGTAGAGCGCGACTTAAAAACCCGGATACGCCCCGGAACTGCGAAATTTTTGCAAACGATGCCAGAATTCGATGAAATTTTCATGAGTGGCTTAAAATGGCACCATGACACATAATATGCAGTTAGATTTTCAATCGGAGTCCTCTAGCTCAGACGATAGCTAACAGTCTGAAATTACGCGGTTCCGATCGAAAAACCCTAAAAATTTTAAAACTGCTAAAAATGCTCCAAAGATTGCCAATAGGCCAAAAAGTGACACATATATAACACCCGATACGTGGAAAATATATATAATATCAGCAGTCCATACAGGAGATCAATAAAAGACTCTAAACAACATCAAAGATGATAACACAATCAATAATGTAGCTGACATAATATATATACATATAGCGGAAGCTTAAACGACTGAGTCTGTAATTCAAGGACATATTATAGACCATAATACATAATCAACTGTCCTGTGAGAGCCAATATAAACAAAGACATCCAAATACAAGTGTTGTGCCCAAGCACGAATAACAATACATACAAGCAAAAGAAGGGGATGCTGATGGCCTCTCACTCGCAGAACCCAAAACGTGAACGCTGCTTCGCTACTGATGTGATGCCTCGGGGAGCTCCTCCTTCAGATCCGACTCAGTAACAACTGGAGGAAAAGATATGCGAGGGGTGAGCCACACGCTCAGTGAATGGCACAATCTATGCAACACAACTCATATTAACCTTAAAATAATTAAAGTCCCTAAACGGGAGTAACTATACAAACTAGTGGGTCGTAGCATTGCCGACCCACCCCACCCTCACCCTTTAGAGGTGACATAGGCCTTTTGGGACAGATTAGACTGCTCCACACCCTTGGTCCACCGGTAGCCCTTTCCCCGGGTAGCCTCTACCTGGTATACTCCCATGGTCGGTACATTCCCGAATGCATCGGTAGTACCTACCGATGGGAGCCCTCTGTCAGGACAGCTTTTCCCAACCCGGTTAGTTCCTACTCGGATCCAACGAAGGGGAGAAAACAACCTACTCTCACGGATACGATCCTCTTGGATCCGTCGACAACGATTACTAACACTACTAGGGTAATGAATTCTCAAGGATTCCTCCAGGGCGCATAACTAAGATGCGGGGAAAACATACATTATAATAACAAGGTTATAATATTTTCTAAGGCATGCTTATACCAACATAATCTCATTTTGATTTAATTAAATTAAACTAAATGGGAAACATGCATAGATCAAGGCTTTTCAAGCATGGGACATGGTGTCTAGGCACGTATGGGCCTCTTATACATGATACATGGATGTATATCCCTAGCATACAATGTCTAACATGGCATGGTTACATCATAGCAAAACATGCATTAACATAGGTTTTCATTCACACAAGTTAATATGCAGTTATGGTGCCCCAGGGGAGGGCAATGCACGCCTACGTGCATCAAACGCCTCCCTACTGGGTTGGATTGACCCACTCACCGCAACCTGGGTCGTTGCGTGACCGTTCGCCAAGATCTGCAAGACAAGGGCATTCTATATGGTGAGTAAACTACACAAATATACATGAAATTTACTAGAAATGCCAAAAACTCGGACAAGCATGCATACGGGCTCGCACGCATGCGAGCACGCACGTACGCACGCGAGTCCGAGTGCCCCGACACCTACCCGAACCCTCGGGCAGCCACACGCATGGCCCCCCGCATGCGTACGCACGCATACGCACACACGCACGCGCCCCAGCACCCTTGGCGCACTGTCGCGCGCCCGCCCGGGCACCCAGACGCGCTGCCGCGCGCGCGAACAAGCTCGCGCGCGCCCGCGCGCACTGCCCTTCCTGCCCGCGTGCATTCGCACTCACTGCGCACCCGCGCAACACCTCACGCGCACGTTCACATGCCTGCGCGTACGTGTGCGCTCCCGCCAGCGCGCCCGACTGCGCGCGCTAGGGCCCCTCTGTGCGCGCAGACGCGCGCGCACGCGCGCGGATGGCCCCGCGCGCGCGCCCAACCTCCCCCCACCCCCTCCTCAGCCCTCCCACACCCCCTACCACATATGCATGACATGCTTGAACACTTAAAAGCCCTAACAATCATCTAAAACAAAGCTAAGGGAGGAGGAGAACTTACCAAAAAGGAGGGGAAAGAAAAGGGGGTACTCGGGTGCCCTTTGCGCACCAAACCACCTCTACCGCCACCACCAACACCACCACCTTCTCAGCCACTCCTCAAGCCTTTGATGGCTGAAATCAGGGGTGGGGAAGAGGCATGAGAGGGAGTTAGAGAGAAGGGAATCAAACACAACAACAACACTCAAAGCTTGCACACACACATACCTTCTCTTTTCCTTTTTAGGTCTTTCTTCTTCTCCTTCTTTTTCTACTTCTATTTGCACAAACTAAGAAGAGGGAGTGAAGGAGAGAGTGAGAGGGAGAGGGAGATGGAAGGGGACGCCCACAAATAGGTACACACACACACACACTCACATTTATTTGAGAAAAAGTGGGTTGGTGAGGCTTGACTTTGAGTCAACCCAACCAAACAAAAAAACAAAAACCCTTGACTAGTCAAAGGTCATCTTTGACTAGTCAAGGTCTTCGTTGACCCGGTCAAAGTCCCCCTTTGACAATCCAAAATCGGTCAAAACCCAGATACGATTCGGAACTGCCAAATTTTCTAAAACGTTACCGGAATTCGATGAAATTTTTATGAGTGGCTCAAAATGGCACCAGGACTCATAATATGCAGATAGATTTTCAATCGGAGTTCTTGAACTCATGCAGATAGCTAAAAGTCCAAAATTTTAGCGGTTCCGATCAAAAAATGAAAAAATTAGAAAATGGCCAGAAATGACCCAAAGGTGGCCAATAGGCTAAAAATTGACACATATATAACATTCTTCCCCCCTTAGGAAATTTTGTCCACAAAATTTAATACAAAAACATCTAGGAAGGGAAAAGATGTGGATATGCGCCACGCATGGCGTCCTCGCTCTCCCAAGTGGCCTCGGCACCAGAGCGGTGCTGCCATCGCACCTTAACCAACTGGACGGTCTTGGTGCGGAGCCTCTTCTTGCGTTGATCCAGGATCTCGATCTGCTGCTCCACGAATGACAAGTCCGGCTCGAAGACGAGCGGCTCGAACGGAATAACGTGAGCAGGATCATGGACGTAACGCCTCAGCTGCGAGACATGGAAGACGTCATGGGCTTGAGCCAACTGTGGGGGCAGGGCTATGCGATAGGCCACCTCTCCAATCTGCTCAAGGATGAGAAACGGCCCAATGTAATGCAGACTCAGCTTGCCCCGCACACCGAAACGAAAGATGCACTTCATCAGGGACACCTTCAGGAAACACATGGTCACCAACCTCGAAGGCGAGCTCACGGCGACGATGATCGGCGTAGCTCTTCTGACGGCTCTGAGCGACTCGGATACGCTCACGAATCGTCTTGGCCATCTCTGAGGTCTGGTGGATGATCTCTGGTCCCTCCAACTGGCGCTCTCCGACCTCGTCCCAACACAAGGGGGACCTGCAGCTGCGGCCATAGAGCGCTTCTTATGGTGCCATCCGAATACTCGAGTGGTAGCTGTTGTTGTAGGCGAACTCCACCAACGGGAGATGCCTCTCCCAACTGCCCCCAAAGTCGAGAACGCAAGCTCGCAGCATGTCCTCCAGGGTCTGTATCATCCTCTCCGACTGGCAGTCTGTCTGCGGATGAAACGCTGTACAGAAGTGGAGGTTCGTACCAAGGGCGTGCTGAAGGCTACGCTAGAACCTCGAAGTAAACCTCGCGTCTCTATCAGAAATGATGCTGACGGGAGTGCCATGGAGACGAACAATCTCGGAGACAAACAACTGTGCCAGGGTGTCCAGAGAATCGGTGAGTCGAATGGGGAGGAAATGAGCGGACTTAGTCAGTCGGTCGACGATTACCCAGATGGCATCGTGACCCGAACGTGACCTCGGCAAACCCGAAACAAAGTCCATGGTGATCTGCTCCCACTTCCATTGAGGAATCTCAATGGACTGCAGCTTCCCCGTAGGACGCTGATGTTCCGACTTCACCTGCTGGCATACCAAGCAATGGGCAACGAAACGGCCAATATCCGCCTTCATCCCGCGCCACCAGTAGCCACGACGAAGGCTCCTGTACATCTTCGTGCCACCAGGATGCACTGTGTACCTCGAACGATGGGCCTCGTCCAAGATCTTCTGCTTCAGCTCTGCGTCGTCAGGAATGCATACTCGACCTCTAAACCACAGGATTCCGTCCTCGCGAATCTAGTAGTCCGGACGCTCGCCCCGGGCGACGCCTTCAGAGAGGACTAGAAAGTGAGGATCCTGCCCCTGAGCCATGCGGATCTCATCGAGAAGAACGGGCTGCACCACTAGCCTGGCCAAAAAGCCACCCGCAGGTGTCTCTCGAACGCTGATCCAGCAAGCGGCCTCCTCCAGAAGCCTCCAACGATGTACAGCCAAGTGGGCAGCCATGCCCAAGGGCTGCCTGCTGAGAGCATCGGCCACGACATTCGCCTTACCCGGATGGTAAGCGATGTCACAGTCATAGTCCTTCAAGAACTCGACCCAACGTCGCTGACGCATGTTGAGCTCCGGCTGGGACTGCAAGTAAGTCAGGCTCTTGTGATCCGTGAAGAGCTCGAACTCCTCGCCATAGAGGTAGTGCCTCCACATCTTCAGCGCAAAGATGATCGCTGCTAACTCCAAATCGTGGGTGGGGTAATTCTGCTCATGGGGCTTCAACTGACGCGACGCGTAAGCCACAACCTTACCGTACTGCATCAGGACGCAACCCAAACCCAGCCGCGATGCATCGGAGTAGACTGCGAATCCACCACTCCCAGATGGAATGGTAAGAACTGGCGCTGAGGTGAGTCTTCGCTTCAACTCCAGGAAGCTCTCCTCGCAAGATGGGGACCACTCGAACCGGACATCCTTCCGAGTGAGGCGGGTCAGAGGAACAGCTATCTTCAAGAAACCCTCGACAAACCTCCGATAATAACCCGCCAAACCCAGGAAGCTCCGAATCTCGGTGGGGTTCGACGGTCGCCGCCAATTCGACACGGCGAGCGTCTTGTCCGGGTCCACAGATATACCCTCACCGGAAATCACGTGGCCTAGAAAGGCCATACGCTCCAACCAAAACTCGCACTTACTGAACTTGGCAAACAACTGATGTCGGGCCAAAGTCTCCAAGACAGTGCGGAGATGGTCAGCGTGCTCCTCAAAACTCCTCGAGTACACCAGGATGTCATCGATGAAGACTACCACGAAGGAGTCGAGGAAGGGCCGAAACACCCCGTTCATCAGATTCATGAAGGCCGCCGGCGCATTCGTCAACCCAAACGGCAGTACTCGGAACTCGTAGTGCCCATAACGGGTACGAAAGGCCGTCTTCAGAATATCCAACTCCCGGATCTTCAGCTGATAGTAGCCCGAACGGAGATCGATCTTTGAAAAGACACGCGCTCCCTGGAGCTGGTCAAACAGATCGTCAATCCGCGGTAAGGGGTACTTGTTCTTAATGGTCCGCTTGTTCAGCTACATGTAATCAATACAAAGACGCAGTGAACCGTCCTTCTGAACAAACAGAACAGGGCTCCCCACGGAGAGACACTTGGACTTGCAAACCCTTATCGAGCAACTCCTCTAGCTGCTCCTTGAGCACCTTCAGCTCTGCTGGGGCCATCCGGTACGGAGCTCTTGAAATTGGCTCAGTCCCCAGAATTAGATTAATCTCAAACTCGATCGCGTAATCCGGCGGTAATCCCGAAAGATCATCAGGAAAAACCTCTGGATATTCCACCACGACCGGAGTCTGACTGATATCTGCCCGCAGTGGTGCATCCTCCTCAGCAATGTATGCCAGAAAACCCTCACATCCTCCCTGAAGGAGTCTCCACGCCTGGATGGATGACACGAACCCCAAAGGGGCTATGTCCCGATCGCCCACGAACTGGAAAGATCTCCGACCAGGGATGTGGAAAGACACCGACTTCGCAAAACAGTCGATACTGGCGTGACTAGCTGAGAGCCAATCCATTCCCAGGATGGCATCGAAGTCCGTCATGGCGAGCTCTACCAACTCTAATGGAAACTCATGCTCCGCAATCACCACGGTACACCCCCGGTAAACAGAACGGAGGAGAATACGGTCTCCGACGGGCAATGATATCTCCAGCATAACATCAAGAGGGGCGGACACCACGCCCATCCATCTCGCGAAAGCGGGAGACACGAACGAGTGCGTGGCTCCGGAATCAAATAGCACATATGCAGGAAGCTGGGAGATCAGAACAATACCTCGGACCACGCTACCCGAAGCCTGCGCCTCCTCGGCTGTAAGTGCTGCAACACGACCCTGAACAAGCTGCGGCTGAGGAGCAGGGGCACGCCTCGCAGGCTGCACTGGCTGCCTCCTCTGGTCAACTCGGCCACCCTGTGGTTGCTGCTGCTGACGCTGTGGCTGCTGCTGCTACAGCTGCTGGCACGGCTGCTGCTGTAGCTGCTGCTGCTGCTGTCGAGGCACAAGGGGTCGGCCAGCATCAGGGCAATCATAGGAAATATGTCCGACCCGCTGGCAATGGTAACAGCGCCGCGTCTCTGGTCACCTAGCCTGGACTGGTACTGCAGCAATGGGTGCTGGACCATGCACTGGCACCACATCGACTGGAGTAGCGGCGGCCACTGACTGATCAAAGCGGGGCCGCTTGCTCTTGCGACGTCCCTGGTCCTGGCTCCTGGGGGGCCTCTAGTCTGCAGAAGGGGTTTGAACCCCCAAAGGGACCCCAAGGTCTCGCTCAACTGTCCTCGCACGAGACACCAAGTCTGAGTACCTCGTGAACGCCTGTGAGGTGACATGCACCCTGATGGTGCTAATGAGACCCATCTCGAAACGACGGCATTGCGTCTCCTCATCCATCACTAAGGCGGGGGCGAACCGAGAAAGCCTCATGAAACGTGTAGAGTAATCAGCGACTGACATGGAGCCCTGTGTCAGCTGCTCGAACTCTCGCATCACGATCTGGCGTGTCAAAAATGGGAAGTACTCCTCCATAAAGTAACTCCGGAATCCAGCCCATAGAAGTCGCCCCACACCCTCAGGGATGTCCACCGATCAGGTAGTCCACCAGTCGGCAGTGCTACCCTTCAACATGAAGGTGGCCAGTGAGACACGCTGGCGGTCGGTGCAGTGCATGGTCGAGAAGATATTGTCTACCTCCATCAACCAACGCTCGGGGGCAAGGGGCTCCGTTGATAGGCCATGGAACTTGGGAGGGTGAAGCTTCAGAAAGGCAGTGAGGCCACTCTGATGCACACGTGCCGCAGCCTCTAGCTCCACCTCCCTCTCCAGGGGATCCTGAATTCCCTCTACTGGAATCTCCGCTGGGACAGGGGGTACCTCAGGCACCACCAGTGGATCTGCCACCAAGGAGACCTGCGGAACTGCCTCGCGGGCCGCCCGCAGCCTCTAGCTCCACCTCCCTCTCCAGGGGATCCTGAATTCCCTCTACTGTAATCTCCGCTGGGACAGGGGGTACCTCGGGCACCACCGGTGGATCTGTCACCAAGGGGACCTGTGGATATGCCTCGCGGGCCGCCTGCAGCTCCTAGATCTCTTGCGCCTGATCAGCCAACGCCCTAGTCTGGGCCTCCAGTGCCCTAGTCTGAGTCTCCAATAGATTTGCGATACGAGCATAAGCACGCTCCCATGCAGAAGGCCTGGTCCTGGCCCATTAGCCGAGGACCCTCCAGTAAACTCCTCGCCTCTGGTAGGTTTGGAAACCTCCAAGGCCTGAGGCAGACCACGTCCACGCATCCCTCTGCGAGGAGGCATATCAGCAAGCTAAGGAACAGACACTAGGATCAGAATACTCATATAGAAATCCTAGGACTCATCTCTAAGAAAACAATTGGCTCTGACAGGACCAGGCTCTGATACCAACTTTTGTCACGCCCCAGGGCGGCCGTCCCCGATACGTGGCAAATATATATAATATCAGCAGTCCATACAGGAGATCAATAAAAGACTCTAAACAACATCAAAGATGATAACACAATCAATAATGTAGCTGACATAATATATATACATATAGCGGAAGCTTAAACGACTGAGTCTGTAATTCAAAGACATATTACAAACCAGAATACATAATCAACTGTCCTGTGAGAGCCAATATAAACAAAGACATCCATATACAAGTGTTGTGCCCAAGCACAGATAACAATACATACAAGCAAAAGAAGGGGATGCTGATGGCCTCTCACTCGCAGAACCCAAAACGTGAACGCTGCTCCGCTACTGATGTGATGCCTCGGGGAGCTCCTCCTTCAGATCCGACTCAGTAACAACTGGAGGAAAAGATATGCGAGGGGTGAGCCACACGCTCAGTGAATGGCACAATCTATGCAACACAACTCATATTAACCTTAAAATAATTAAAGTCCCTAAACGGGAGTAACTGTACAAGCTAGTGGGTCGTAGCATCGCCGACCCACCCCACCCTCACCCTTTTAGAGGTGACATAGGCCTTTTGGGACAGATTAGACTGCTCCACACCCTTGGTCCACCGGTAGCCCTTTCCCCGGGTAGCCTCTACCTGGTATACTCCCATGGTCGGTACGTTCCCGAATGCATCGGTAGTACCTACCGATGGGAGCCCTCTGTCAGGACAGCTTTTCCTAACCCGGTTAGTTCCTACTGGGATCCAACGAAGGGGAGAAAACAACCTACTCTCACGGATACGATCCTCTTGGATCCGTCGACAACGATTACTAACACTACTAGGGTAATGAATTCTCAAGAATTCCTCCAGGGCGCATAACTAAGATGCGGGGAAAACATACATTATAATAAAAAGGTTATAATATTTTCTAAGGCATGCTTATACCAACATAATCTCATTTTGATTTAATTAAATTAAACTAAATGGGAAACATGCATAGATCAAGGCTTTTCAAGCATGGGACATGGTGTCTAGGCATGTATGGGCCTCTATACATGATACATGGATGTATATCCCTAGCATACAATGTCTAACATGGCATGGTTACATCATAGCAAAACATGCATTAACATAGGTTTTCATTCACACAAGTTAATATGCAGTTATGGTGCCCCAGGGGAGGGCAATGCACGCCTACGTGCATCGAACGCCTCCCTACTGGGTTGGATTGACCCACTCACCGCAACCCGGGTCGTTGCGTGACCGTTCGCCAAGATCTGCAAGACAAGGGCATTCTATATGGTGAGTAAACTACACAAATATACATGAAATTTACTAGAAATGCCAAAAACTCGGACAAGCATGCATACGGGCTCGCACGCATGCGAGTATGCACGTACGCACGCGAGTCCGAGGGCCCCGACACCTACCCGAACCCTCGGACAGCCACACGCATGGCCCCCCGCACGCGTATGCACGCATGCACGCGCCCCAGCACCCCTGGCGCACTGCCGCGCGCCTGCCCGCGCTCCCAGATGCGGTGCCGTGCGCGCCCCTGTGCGCACTGCGCGTCCTGCCTGCGGGCACTAGCGCGCACTGCGCGCCCGCGCAGCACCCCACGCGCACGTTCACGCTTCTGCATGTACGCGCGCGCGCTAGCCAGCGCGCCCGACTGCGTGCGCCAGCGCCCCTCTGCGCCCGCAGACCGGCGCGCACGCGCGCGGATGGCCCCCCGCGCGCGCCTAACCTCCCCCCACCCCCTCCTCAGGCCTCTCACACCCCCTACCACATATGCATGACATGCTTGAACACTTAAAAGCCCTAACAATCATCTAAAACAAAGCTAAGGGAGGAGGAGAACTTACCAAAAAGGAGGGGAAAGAAAAGGGGGTACTCGGGTGCCCTTTTGCGCACCAAACCCCCTCTACCGCCACCACCAACACCACCACCTTTCTCAGCCACTCCACAAGCCTTTGATGGCTGAAATCAGGGGTGGGGAAGAGGCATGAGAGGGAGTAAGAGAGAAGGGAAATCAAACACAACAACAACACTCAAAGCTTGCACACACACATACCTTCTCTTTTCCTTTTTAGGTCTTTCTTCTTCTCCTTCTTTTTCTACTTCTATTAGCACAAACAAAGAAGAGGGAGTGAAGGAGTGAGTGAGAGGGAGAGGGAGATGGAAGGGGACGCCCACAAATAGGTACACACACACACACACTCACATTTATTTGAGAAAAAGTGGGTTGGTGAGGCTTGACTTTGAGTCAACCCAACCAAACAAAACAACAAAAACCCTTGACTAGTCAATGGTCATCTTTGACTAGTCAAGGTCTTCGTTGACCCGGTCAAAGTCCCCCTTTGACAATCCAAAATCGGTCAAAACCCGGATACGATTCGGAACTACCAAATTTTCTAAAACGTTATCGGAATTCGATGAAATTTTTATGAGTGGCTCGAAATGACACTAGGACTCATAATGCACAGATAGATTTTCAATCGGAGTTCTCGAACTCATGCAGATAGCTAAAATTCTAAAATTTTAGCGGTTCCGATCGAAAAACGAAAAATTGGAAAATGGCTAGAAATGACCCAAAGGTGGCCAATAGGCTAAAAAGTGACACATATATAACAAAGGCGACTCTAACCTCTTGAGACGATTTATAGGCTGCGAATCTGCCCCTTCATCTTTGCCGCGCCGTTCTCTGAAACGAAGCGACCAATTATGACGGGGCAATAACTGAGGGCCCTCGTAGACTGTCTGTCGCCCTTCTCAAAATGACGTCTTGTCGGTTTAGTCAACCTAACGTCTTAAGCCTCCACCCAGCGCTCCCCTCAAAGCATGATGGGCCGTCGAATCAAAGGGGATACGCACCCAACTTGAGACGAATCATTTTGATGGGACGCGAGTTTTATTCAACACATGGCACCCCAGGAATTGTTTTTCCCATTCGATAGGAGAAACTGCCAATCTAACAACAAAAAGGGTGCATATGTGGGCACCCAATTTTCTGGCTACCTTAAGCAAGCCAGATCGAAGATCCCATTGGACCCGGCCCAACAAGGCGACGACCCATCCGACCTGAACCCAAACAAACTCGGCCCAAAGGCCCATATCCGACCGACTACAATAGGCCAAGTCAGTGCTTATCCACTTACATGCTACCCTTATCTTTTTAAATATATTGCATTGATTACAATTTAAATATAATTCAATGTTGGTATATAGCGCTAAATCAAGCCATCATTGACTTTGTCTACAGAATCCCCATCAAATATGGATTTGCATTTTAACTCATAATTGACCAAATCTGATGATTTTATCTATCGTCTCCTCACTAATGACTGATGAATTCTCGTCTGTCAGATGGAGAAGGGTCAATCAGAAACCCTAATCACAATTACTCCTATATAAAGAGGGGGCAAGAACAAAAACAAGAGGTAGGCACAATTCTTTTGGCAAAACCTTCTTTTTGGCCACCTTTGCTGACTAGAGCGTCAGAGGGTCTTCTGCAGATCCCCCGCCTCCCTGTGTCTGCGGCGTTCAAAGAGTGCTCTCCGGTGGAAGATGACAGAATTAGGTGGAGGAGAATGGGAAAGGCCGAATCCATTCACCCGAACCTGGTAAGCAAAATTTCTACCCCTCCAAATATCATTGTCAAAGTTTATCCAAGAAATATGTCTATTCAGTTATTCTTCTTGAGAAGTGTGGTCAAATTTTCACTCGCACCTCGTGGAAGAGGAATTTACTGATAGGGTAATATTCTAACCAAATCAATATTACATTGACGTATTTTTATTTGTCTCATACCAAAAGTAAAAACATAAAACTTTTGAGACAACAAATGACTACAAAATATGACTAGTTCTATCAGCCACCTTACTGGTAGGACATCACACAATCAAAATAGACTACAGTTTTGGTTAGTTCGATTGACGCAGAGACTAAAATACCCTTGGGACTCTGAAATTTTGAATCTTGTTAGAGAAACAATGAGAGAGAGGTTAGATAAAGGAAAGGGTATTTTGATAATCTAACATATTTAGTTAGAGTTAACTACAGGTTTGGTTAGTTGGGATGACAGCATGGACTAAAACAATAAATCTTAATAAAACAGGAATTTACGATGATTTAAAAAATTTGTAAGAATTAAAACAGATCTAGCTAAGATCACAATGAGTTAAATCAATTCTTCCCTAAGCAAAAACTCCATTCCACTAATTTTCTTTTAAAATGTCTAAGAAATTACTCATGCCTCCTTAAATGCTGCACATACTTTTAGCCACAACTCTAGCTGAATTATGTCATTTAACCCAATAAATAGCCCTATACTAATCCTATACACCTTCTTAAAATTGATTGTCGAGGTGCTCTCATTTGATTATCATTCGTATGTGCAGATTATGTAACAACATACAAGATTGGATAATAATATACGAGATTTAGTAGCATAAATAGATGCATAACAATATACAAAAATGACATAATAATGTATAAGGGATGGATAATAGTGTACAAGTTAACAACATACAGATAATACATATAGTATACAAGATGTTGTGAATATGGTGGATAACCACCACTTCTCCAACCCATAACCTCCTCCACTCTTCAACTCCATAATCCTCTCACTCAACTCCATAACCCTCAATTTTAATCACCCCACTAACTACTCTCTCATCTCTTTTGACTTGTAACTCCCAACCTTTGGGATTCCTTTATGTACCCTATAAATAGAGGGGTTTATCATGTATTTCATAACCAACAAACCATGAATAAGATACCTCTCTCATGATTTCTCTTCTTTATATATACCTGTGTGCTTTGTTTATGTATACTTGTGTGTATGTATTTTGCTTAGTAATAGCACGTTATCAATACGAGAAGCACTTTTTCAAAGAGATCAAAGGTTTATTTTTTCATCTTAAATTCGAGGTCTATTTATTGACAAAGATCCATTCTAATGTTACAATAATGTCATGTGTCCCTATAGGACCATATAGAAATTGTGTTTCCATGGATCTGTGAAGGGCCATGCAGAAGTTATGGATAATGTGTCCTAGTAAGACCATGCAAATTTTATTTTATTGTTTTCCTGAGGACTATACAAAAAAACTATTACATGAATCCTTGGAGGAAAATATGATTAGAATATGTTCCTGAAGGACCATATAATTTTTATCCCTGAAGGACACATATATATATACACAAATCATGGTTGCTCGTGTCCTTGTAGGACCAAACAAAAGTTATATGATATTTTGTTTAGGTCATTGAAGGACCAATGCAAAAAAAAAAAAAAATCCATGTATCCCAGTAGGAACATGTAAATTATAATTAGTTTTCACCATCATAATGAAGCGGATTTAAATATTAATACATCATTGACAATGGTCCACCGGCCATTATGCCTCAAATATGCTCCAGTTGTAGCAATATTGAGAGCATCAATTTTATATATTTTTGTTGCCGAACAACGATTTGAATAAAAATCATGTAACCCAACGGTGTAGCATTAATGCCTAAAGCAAATGCATTTTATTTTATTTTCACCGTGGAAGTTGTGGTTAAGAATGATGAGATCATGATTTATATAGTTGAAAGAACAACAATCATAGAGTTTGTAAAATATCTTAAACCACTGGAAGTAGATTGCTATTGAACAAAAACATAATTAAAGGGAAAAAGGTTTACAAAACAAACCCCTAACACAAGAAAAATGATTGTTATTTATGTGGTGCTTAAAAATATGGTCACGTACCTGATGTGCATTAAGACTTTTGCCATTTATGTATTTTTATTTTTATTTGTTATCTGAAATGCACATTCTTTTTTTTTTTGAATTTAATATTACTTAATTCAAATGTTAGTACTATTTCTGGTACTATAAAATCGATTAAAGGCACTTGATGTTGTGCATGTGTCATTTGGAGCACTCGGATTCAAAATTTGGGTACATAATTTTTTTCCTAGAAGTTATGTATTCCTGATTTGGTATTTGGATTTGATTTTGTTAAATCCAAGATGAAGAGGTTTAAATATGATTTTATTATGAGATGTCCAGTTTTGAGTTAGCTTTCGCACAGAAGTGGAATTAGATCAACTGGATTCTTGTAGTAAAAGTTATGGGTATTTTTCCAAATATACCCCGGGGAGGGAAATTCTGGCAGCAGCCCTGTTCTATGTTTAGCTCTAATTTCGGAATAGCTGGAGAGATTATTTGATCTTGGCATGAACATGAAAGTTGTAGATAATCTTCTTGGCTTTCCAACGGAATTAAAATTGTGCAATTCGGAGCTATATCGAGGAAGTTATGGCTGTTCCAGTGAAGCATGCGCAGAATTTCTAGTCAAGGGCGACTAGGTCATTTCCCCCTCTTTAGATATTTGTGTTGCAACAAATATCTTCCTCTCTCTCTCTCTCTCTCTCTCTCTCTCTCTCTCTCTCACTTCCACGCCCACTTTTCTTGGTCTCTCTTTCTCTCCTTCAAAGCCCCACCAAGTGTTTGGTTTATTTACTCAAAGAGAAGAAGAGAAGGAGGAGGTGAAGGAAGAAGAGAAGGTTGGTTTATGTGTTGTTGTTGATCTCGTCTCTCTCAAGCTCCCTTTTCATGATCTTTCCCCCCCTGATTTGCAGCCATGAGAGGGCTGAGAGGAGGCTGAGGAGGCCGAGGTGGTGGTGGTTGAGGTGGTCGCGGGTGTCACGCCCCAGGGCGGCCGTCCCCGGGTCGCGGCAAGTGTATACATGATATCAGCAGTCTATACAGGGAATCAATAAAATACTCTAAACAACAACTGAAATGACAACAACTCAGATGAAAACAAGGCTGACATAATATATACACAGATAGCGGAAGCTAAAAGTGCTACTCCGCTCCTGGTGCAGTCGCTCGGGGAGCTCCTCCTTCAAGTCCGCCTCAGTAAAACACTGGAGAAAAATATTATGCGAGGGGTGAGCCACACGCTCAGTGAATAGCACACCCATGCATCACAATTATATTAACCACAATTTAATCAAATCAATAGCCTCAAAGTGGCAGGAACTACACAAATCCGGTGGATCGTTACATCGCCGAACCACCACACCCTCACCCTCACCCCTCAATAGGTGACATAGGATGTTGGGACTTAATAGGCAGATAATCATCCTTACACAAACCAGTGGGTCGCTACATCGCCAACCCACTATACCCTCACCCTCACCCCTCAGTATGGTGACATAGGATATTGGGACTGACTAGGCTGTTGGTCACCCTTGGTCCACCGATAGTCTCTCCCCACTCCGTAGGCCGCTTGGCCACTCCCACATTCAGCACAGTCCTTCCCAAATCAGGAGGTGCCTACTGATGGGAGCCCTCCATGGGACAGCCTTTCTAACGCCGGGGCAGTCTCTACACGGATCCAACGAAGGGAACAGAACAGCCTATCCATACGCATATGATCCACTCGGATCCGCCGACAATACATCTCAACGACTGTAATGTCTTGAATTCTTCAGAATTCCACCAGCGCGCATAACCAAGATGCGGGGAAACATGCATTACAATAATATTGGGAAAAGAACCCTTGGGAGGGCACCATGAGGTCCCGATATAGGACATCCCGACAACCAAACAAGGAACACGGAGTACCCTAGCCCGGGTCTCAATGTTGACCTCGCAAGGCCCCTTAATATTCCCTAAGGCATGATAATAGTCATAAGTTCACATTTAATTTAATAAATCAAACTAGTAGGACACATGCATAGGTCGAGGCTTCCTAGCATGAGAACAGGGTGACAGGATGCATGGCTCTTACACATATCTAAGGGTGCAAGTCCCTAACATACAAAGTCTAGGGTGGCATGCATTCTACACACTAATCAGGCTTGCATGGATTACATATTAACAAGTTAATACTAACTATGCTGCCCCAGGGGAGGACGGTATACGCCCAAGTGCATATCCCAACTGGGTTGGGTTGTCCCACTCACCGATAACCGAGTCGTCACGCGACCGTCCGTCAAGATCTGCAAGACAGGGTAATCAAATCGGTGAGTAAAAATTTACAAATACACCAAAAATACACTAAAAATACACAACACTCGGGCAAACGTACATACGGCCCGTACGCACGCGGGCCCGAGCACCCCGATTGAATCCCGAACCCCCGGGCCGCCCGTAGCGCACAGCCGAGCCCCGGCCCGCACGCCCAGACGCACTGCCGAGCCCAGCCTGCACGCCCGGACACCCTGCCGAAACCCCCCGGGTGCACCGCGCGTCCACTGCACCCCAGCGCGGCGACTCGCGCGCACACCCGCACGCCCAGTGCCCCAGCACCTCACCCCGCGCGCACCACCAGCTCGCCCAGCGCCCCATCGCCTCACCCTGCACGCAACCCGCACGCACCACCGGCTCGCCCAGCGCCGCGCACGCACAGCACGCCTGCGCCTCTGCGCGCAGCATCCGCACGCGGTCCCCTGCGCACGCCCGTACTGCGCCTCTGCGCAGCACCCCGCGCGCACACCCGCGCACGGCGCCCAGCGCGCAGCACCCGCACGCTCCTGCTCCACCCGAGCGCACGCCTGCGCGCACGCGCGCGTGCTCTGCCAGCTGCCCAGCCTGCCTGCCTGCGCTGCCTGTGCTGCTTGTGCTGCCCATGCTGCCAGCCTACCCGAGGCAACCCACCAACCTGCCTGAGCCACCCTACCACCTCTCACTGGCCACCAATGGCCTCCAACCGCCACCACCAGCCACCAACAGCCACCAGCACACAAAACCACCCTCCTAACATGCATCTAAGCAGAAAAGGAAGGAAAAAGAGCTTACCCAAGGAAGGAAAGGAAGGAAGGGAAGTTCGGTTGCTCTCCGCGCACCGAAACACCTCTTCAAGGACCGCCACCACCACGATCTCCTCAGCCCTCAAATGGCTGAAATCAGAGGAGAAAAGAGGGTGAGAGGGGTCAAACAAGTGGGAACTCGAATCCGAGACCACCGGTGGATAGATCGGGACTAGATCTAACCTTTCTCTTCTTTGGTTTTTGGTTTCAAGCACTCTAGCTAGTCAAAACAAAGAAAAAGAGAGAGGGGGAGAGAGAAAATCAATTGGGGGAGATATTTTAGCTCACTTATATATAATCCCCACACTTAGATTAGGTTAACTAGGTTTAATTAGGGCTTAAGAGAGGATTAGGAGGCTTTAAGTGGGTTTTGACTTGGGTCAACCCAACCACACAAAAAAACAAAAGGGGTTGACCAAGTCATGGGCCCACTTTGACAAGTCAACTCTCCCAATGACTTCTCGCTCGGTCAAAACCCGGATACGCCCCGGAACTGTGAAATTCTGAAACGTTACCGGAATTCGATGAAATTTTCGTGAGTGGCTTAGAATGGCACCAGGACACATAATATGCAGTTAGATTTTCAATCGGAGTCCTCAAACTCAGGATGATAGCTAACAGTCCAAAATTTTAGCGGTTCCGATAAAAAAATGAAAAAAACTCAAAAACTGCCAGAATGCTCCAATGGTTACCAGAAGGCTAAAAGTGACACATATATAACATTCTCCCCCCCTTAGGAAATTTTGTCCTCAAAATAAATACAAGAACATCTAAGAAGGGAAAAGATGCGGATACGCGTCACGCATGGCGTCCTCGAGCTCCCAGTGGCCTCGGCACCGGAACGGTGCTGCCATCGCACCTTGACCAGCTGGACGGTCTTGGTGCGGAGCCTCTTCTCGCGGCGGTCCAGGATCTCAATCGGCTGCTCGACGAAAGACAAGTCCGGCTCGAAGACGAGCGGCTCGAACGGGATGACGTGAGCAGGATCGTGGACATAACGCCTCAGCTGCGAGACATGGAAGACGTCATGGGCCTGAGCCAACTGTGGGGGCAGAGCTATGCGATAGGCCACCTCCCCAACTCGCTCGAGGATGAGGAACGGCCCAATGAAACGCGGACTCAGCTTGCCCCGCACACCGAAACGGAAGATGCCCTTCATCGGGGACACCTTCAAGAAGACATGGTCACCAACCTCGAAGGCGAGCTCACGGCGACGACGGTCGGCGTAGCACTTCTGATGACTCTGAGCGACTCGGATACGCTCGCGAATCGTCTTCACCATCTCTGAGGTCTGGTGAACGATCTCTGGTCCCTCCAACTGGCGCTCTCCGACCTCGTCCCAACACAAGGGGGACCTGCAGCTGCGGCCATAGAGCGCCTCGTAAGGAGCCATCCGGATACTCGAGTGGTAGCTGTTGTTGTAGGCAAACTCCACCAACGGAAGGTGCCTCTCCCAACTGCCCCCAAAATCGAGAACACAGGCTCGCAGCATGTCCTCAAGAGTCTGGATCGTCCTCTCTGACTGGCCGTCCGTCTGCGGATGAAACGCTGTACTGAAATGGAGGTTCGTACCAAGGGCGTGCTGGAGGCTACGCCAGAACCTCAAAGTAAAACGCGCGTCTCGATCAGAAATGATGCTGACGGGAGTGCCATGGAGACGAACAATCTCTGAGACGAACAACTGCGCCAGGGTGTCCAGAGAATCGGTGAGTCGGATGGGGAGGAAATGAGCAGACTTCGTCAGTTGGTCGACGATCACCCAGATGGCATCGCGACCCGAACGTGACCTCGGCAAACCCGAGACGAAGTGATCTGCTCCCACTTCCACTGAGGGATCTCAATGGACTGCAGCTTCCCCGCAGGGCGCTGATGCTCCGACTTCACCTGCTGGCATACTAGGCATCGGGCAACGAAACGGGCAATATCCGTCTTCATCCCGCGCCACCAGTAGCCACGACGAAGGCCCCTGTACATCTTCGTGCCACCAGGATGCACTGTGTACCTCGAACGATGGGCCTCGTCCAGAATCTTCCGCTTCAGCTCTGCGTCGTCGGGAATGCATACTCGGCCTCTGAACCGCAGGATCCCGTCCGCGTGAATCTGGTAGTCCGGACGCTCGCCCCGGGCGACGCCTTCAGAGAGGACTATAAAATGCGGATCCTGAGCCTGAGCCGTGCGGATATCATCGAGAAGGACCGGCTGCACCACTAGCCTGGCCAAAAAGCCACCCGCAGAGTCTCTCGAACACTGATCCAGCAAGCGGCCTCCTCCAGAAGCCTCCAACGACGGACAGCCATGTGGGCGGCCATGCCCAAGGGCTGCCTACTGAGAGCATCTGCCACGACATTCGCCTTACCCGGATGGTAAGCGATGTCACAATCATAGTCCGTCAGGAACTCGACCCAACGTCTCTGACGCATGTTGAGCTCCGGCTGGGACTGCAAATATGTCAAGCTCTTATGATCGGTAAAGAGCTCGAACTCCTCTCCATAGAGGTAATGCCTCCACATCTTCAGCGCAAAGATGATCGCTGCCAACTCAAGGTCGTGGGTGGGGTAATTCTGCTCATGGGGCTTCAACTGACGCGACGCGTAAGCCACAACCTTACCGTGCTGCATCAGGACGCAACCCACACCCAACTGCGATGCATCCGTGTAAACTGCGAACCCACCACTCCCAGACGGAAGGGTAAGAACTGGCGCTGAGGTGAGCCTTCGCTTCAACTCCTGGAAGCTCTCCTCGCAGGACGGGGACCACTCGAACCGGACATCCTTCCGAGTGAGGCGGGTAAGAGGAACGGCTATCTTCGAGAAACCCTCGACAAACCTCCTGTAATAACCCGCCAAGCCCAAGAAGCTCCGAATCTCTGTGGGGTTCGACGGTCGACGCCAATTCGACACGGCGAGCGTCTTCTCCGGGTCCACAGATATGCCCTCACCGGTATCACATGGCCCAGAAAGGCCATACGCTCCAACCAGAACTCGCACTTGCTGAACTTGGCGAACAACTGATGTCTGGCCAAAGTCTCCAAGACAGTGCGAAGATGGTGAGCGTGCTCCTCAAGACTCCTCGAGTACACCAATATGTCATCGATGAATACTACCACAAAGGAGTCGAGGAAGGGCCGAAACACCCGGTTCATCAGATCCATGAAGGCCGTCGGCGCGTTCGTCAACCCGAATGGCAGTACTCTGAACTCGTAGTCCCCATACCGGGTACGAAAGGCCGTCTTCAGAATGTCTGACTCCCGGATCTTCAGCTGGTAGTAGCCCGAGCGGAGATCGATCTTGGAAAAGACACGCGCTCCCTGGAGCTGGTCAAACAGATCGTCGATCCGCGGCAAGGGGTACTTGTTCTTTACTGTCCGCTTGTTCAGCTGCCTGTAATCGATACAAAGCCGCAGCGAACCGTCCTTCTTCCGGACGAACAGAACAGGGGCTCCCCACGGAGAAACACTCGGACGTGCGAAGCCCTTCTCCAGCAACTCCTCCAACTGCTCCTTGAGCACCCTCAGCTCTGCAGGGGCCATCCGGTACGGAGCTCTCAAAATCGGCTCGGTCCCCGGAATCAGATTGATCTCAAACTCGATCGCGCGATCCGGCGGTAATCCCGGAAGATCATCGGGGAAAACCTTGGGATACTCTGCCACGACCGGAGTCTGACTGATATCTGCCTGCAGCGGTGCATCCTCCTGAGCAATGTACGCTAGAAAGCCCTCGCATCCTCCCTGAAGGAGTCTCCACACCTGCATGGACGACACGAACCCCAAAGGGGCTACGTCACGATCGCCCACGAACTGGAAGGACCTCCGACCCGGAAGGTGGAAAGACACCGACTTGGCAAAACAGTCGATGCTGGCATGACTAGCTGCAAGCCAATCCATTCCCAGGATGGCATCAAAGTCCGTCATAGCGAGCTCCACCAACTCCACTGGAAACTCATGCTCCGCAACCACCACCGAACACCCTCGGTACACAGAACGGAGGAGAATCCGGTCTCCCACGGGCAATGATATCTCCAGGATAGCATCCAAAGGGGCGGACGCCACGCCCGTCATCTCGAAAGCGGGAGACACGAACGAGTGTGTGGCTCCGGAATCAAACAATACATAAGCAGGGAGCTGGGAGATCTGAACAATACCTGATGCCTGAGCCTCCTCTGCCGAAAGCGCTGCCACTCGGCCCTGAACAAACTGCGGCTGAGGAGCAGGGGCACGCCTCACCGACTGCGCTGGCTGCCTCCTCTGGTCAGCTCGGCCACCCTGTGGCTGCTGCTGCTGACGCTGAGGCTGCTGCTGCGGCTGGCGCTGAGGCTGCTGGAATGGCTGCTGCTGCAACTGCTGCTGCTGCGGCTGAGGCATCACGCGGGGTCGGCCGGCATCGGGGCAATTATACAAGATATGCCCGATCCGCTGACAGTGGTAGCAGCGCCGCGTCTCTGGTCGCCTGGCCTGGACTGGCACCGCCGCGATGGGTGTTGAACCTCGCACTAGCACCGCATCTGCTGGAGGAGAGGCAGCCGCTGACTGATCAAAGCGGGGCCTCTTCTTCTTGCGCTGTCCCTGGTCCTGGCTCCTGGGTGGTCTCTGATCTGCCGAAGGGGTCGAAGCCCTCACGAGGATCCCGAGGTCTCGCTCGACTGTCTTCGCCCGAGACACCAAGTCGAGTACCTCGTGAATGCCTGGGAGGTAACATGCACCCGAATGGCGCTGCTGAGACCAAGCTCGAATCGACGGCACCTCGTCTCCTCGTCCATCACCAAAGCTGGGGTGAATCTGGACAGTCTCGTGAAGCGCGTGGAGTAGTCAGCGACAGACATAGAGCCCTGCGTCAGCTGCTCAAACTCCTGCATCACTATCTGGCGCGTCGAGAATGGGAAGTACTCCTCCAAGAAATACCTCCGGAACTCCGCCCATGTAAGCTGCTCCACTCCCTCTGGGATGTCCACTGATCTAGTAGCCCACCAGTCGGCGGTGCTACCCTTCAGCATAAAAGTGGCCAGGGAGACTCGCTGGCGGTCGGTGCAAAGCATGGTCGAGAAGATCGCATCCACCTCCATCAACCATCGCTCTGGGGCAAGGGGATCCGCCGTCTGACCCTGGAACTCGGGAGGGTGGAGCTTCAGAAAGGCTGCGAGGCCACTCTGCTGCACTCGCGCTGCAGCCTCTAGCCCCACCTCCCTCTCCTGGGGATCCTGAACTCTGACCGCCGGAACCACCACGGGGACTGGGGGTACGTCGGGTACCACAGGTGGATCTGCCACCAAGGGGACCTGCGGAACTGCCTCGCGGGCCGCCCGCAGCTCCTGAATCTCCCGTGCCTGATCTGCCAATACTCTGGTCTGGGCCTCCAGTGCCCTGGTCTGCGTCTCCACCAAATCTGCTATCTGCGCAAACGCGCGCTCCCAGGCAGGAGGCTCCTGCGCCGATCCTGGCCTCACGGCTGAGGACTCTCCAGTAGCATCCTCGCCTCTGGTAGGTCCGGAAACCTCCAAAGGTCGAGAGGGACCACGTCCGCACCGTCCTCTGCGAGGAGGCATATCAGCAACCTAAGAAAACCAGACACTAGGATCAGAATACTCATATAGAAATCCTAGGACTCATCTCTATGAAAAAGAAGACAATTGGCTCTGACAGGACCAGGCTCTGATACCAACTTTTGTCACGCCCCAGGGCGGCCGTCCCCGGGACGCGGCAAGTGTATACATGATATCAGCAGTCTATACAGGGAATCAATAAAATACTCTAAACAACAACTAAAATGACAACACAGATGAAAGCAAGGCTGACATGATATATACACAGATAGCGGAAGCTAAAAGACTGAGTCTGTAATCCAAAAACATACTACAGACTCGATACATAATCAAATGTCCTGTGAGAGCCAATATACACACATACATCCAAATACAATCCAAACTGAGTGCCCAAGCACGGAAATATATACATACAATCAAAAGGATGCTGATGGCCTCTAAAACTCGAGGGACGTGGCGCTACTCCGCTACTGGTGCAGTCGCTCGGGGAGCTCCTCCTTCAAGTCCGCCTCAGTAATCACTGGAGAAAATAATTATGCGAGGGGTGAGCCACACGCTCAGTGAATAGCACAACCCATGCATCACAATTATATTAACCACAATAATCAAATCAAAGCCTCAAAGTGGCAGGAACTACACAAATCTGGTGGGTCGTTACATCGCCGAACCACCACACCCTCACCCTCACCTCACCCCACAATAGGTGACATAGGATATTGGGACTTAATAGGCTGATAATCATCCTTACACAAATCCAGTGGGTCGCCACATCGCCGACCCACCACACCCTCACCCTCACCCCTCAATATGGTGACATAGGATATTGGGACTGACTAGGCTGTTGGTCACCCTTGGTCCACCGATAGTCTCTCCCCACTCCGTAGGCCGCTTGGCCACTCCCACATTCAGCACAGTCCGTCCCAAATCAGGAGGTGCCTACTGATGGGAGCCCTCCACGGGACAGCCTTTCTAACGCCGGGGCAGTCTCTACACGGATCCAACGAAGGGAACAGAACAGCCTATCCATACGCATATGATCCACTCGGATCCGCAGACAACACATCTCAACAACTCTAATGTCTTGAATTCTTCAGAATTCCTCCAGCGCGCATAACCAAGATGCGGGGAAACATATATTACAATAATAATGGGAAAAGAACCCTTGGGAGGGCACCATGAGGTCCCGATATAGGACATCCCGACAACCAAACAAGGAACACGGAGTACCCTAGCCCGGGTCTCAATGTTGACCTCGCAAGGCCCCTTAATATTCCCCAAGGCATGATAATAGTCACAAGTTCACATTTAAATTAATAAATTAAACTAATACGACGCATGCATAGGTCGAGGCTTCCTAGCATGAGAACAGGGTGACAGGATGCATGGCTCTTACACATATCCTAAGGGTGCAAGTCCCTAACATACAAAGTCTAGGGTGGCATGCATACCACATATTAATCATGCTTACATAGATTACAATTACCAAGTTAATATTAACTATGGTGCCCCAGGGAGGGCGGTATACGCCAAGTGCATATAGCGCCTCCCAACTGGGTTGGGTTGTCCCACTCACCGATAACCGGGTCGTCGCGCGACCGTCCGTCAAGATCTGCAAGACAGGGTAATCAACTTGGTGAGTAAAATACACAAATACACCAAAAATACACTAAAAATACACAACACTCGGGCAAACGTACATACGGCCCGTACGCACGCGAGCCTGAGCACCCCAACTCAATCCCGAACCCCTGGGCAGCCGCACGCACGGCCACCCGCCCTGGGCAAACAGTCGAGCCCCGGCCCGGGCACCCAGACGCACTGTCGAGCCCAGCCCGCACGACCGGACACCCTACCGAGTCCCCCCGGCGCAGCGACTCGCGCACACACCCGCTCGCCCAGCGCCGCATCGCCTTGCCCCGCGCGCACCCCGCGCGCACCACCGCTCGCCCAGCACCCCATCGCCTCGCCCCGCGCGCACCCCGCACACACCACCGGCTCGCCTCACCGCGCGCGCACAGCATTCCTGCGCCTCTACGCCCCCGCACAACGCCCTGCGCGTAGTATCCGCACGCGGTCCTTTGGGCACGCCCGCACTGCGCCTCTGCGCAGCGCCCCGAGCGCACGCCGCCGCATGGCGCCCAGCGCCCAGCACCCGCACGCTCCTGCTCCACCCGAGCGCACGCCCGCGCGCAAGCGCCCGTGCCCTGCCAGATGCTCTGCTTGCCTTGCTCGCCAGCCTGCTTGCCTGCGCTGGCTGTGCTGCCAGCCTACCCGAGGCAACCCACCATCCTGCCCGTGCCACCCTACCACCCCTCACCGGCCACCAATGGCCTCCAACCGCCACCAACAGCCACGAGCACTCAAAACCACCCTCCTAACATGCATCTAAGCAAGAAAAGGAAGGAAAAGGAGCTTACCCAAGGAAGGAAAGGAAGGAAGGGAAGTTCGGTTGCTCTCCGCGCACCGAAACACCTCTTCAAGGACCACCACCACCACGACCTCCCTCAGCCCTCAAGATGGCTGAAATCAGAGGAGAAAAGAGGGCGTTAGAAGGGGTCAAACAAGTGGGAACTCGAATCCGAGACCACCGGTGGATAGATCGGGACAAGATCTAACCTTTCTCCTCTTTGGGTTTTTAGTTTCAAGCACTCTAGCTAGCTCAAAACAAAGAAAAAGAGAGAGGGGGAGAGAGAAAATCAATTGGGGAAGATGATGAATAGTGGGGGAGATATTTTTGCTCACTTAAATAAGTCAACACCACTTAGATTAGGCTAACTAGGTTTAATTAGGGTTTAAGAGAGGATTAAGTGAGCTTTGACTTGGGTCAACCCAACCACACAAAAAAACAAAAGGGGTTGACCAAGTCATGGGCCCACTTTGACCAAGTCAACTCTCCCAATGACTCTCTCTCGGTCAAAACCCGGATGCGCCCTTGAACTGCGAAATTCTGAAACGTTACCGGAATTCGATGAAATTTTTGTGAGTGGCTTAGAATGGCACCAGGACACATAATATGCAGTTAGATTTTCAATCGGAGTCATCAAACTCAGGATGATAGCTAACAGTCCAAAATTTTAGCGGTTCCGATCGAAAAACGAAAAAAACTCAAAAACTGCCAGAATGCTCCAATGGTTACCATAAGGCTAAAAGTGACACATATATAATATTCTCCCCCCCCCTTAGGAAATTTTGTCCTCAAAATAAATACAAGAACATCTAAGAAG
Organism: Acorus gramineus; assembly: GCA_030737835.1. NCBI lineage: Eukaryota > Viridiplantae > Streptophyta > Magnoliopsida > Acorales > Acoraceae > Acorus > Acorus gramineus. The sequence continues at coordinate 1,043,697 of JAUJYN010000026.1, read as the reverse complement.
GGAAAAGATGCGGATACGCGTCACGCATGGCGTCCTCGAGCTCCCAAGTGGCCTCGACACCGGAACGGTGCTGCCATCGCACCTTGACCAGCTGGACGGTCTTGGTGTGGAGCCTCTTCTCGCGGCGGTCCAGGATCTCAATCGGCTGCTCGACGAAAGACAAGTCTGGCTCGAAGACGAGCGGCTCGAACGGGATGACGTGAGCAGGATCATGGACATAGCGCCTCAGCTGCGAGACATGGAAGACGTCATGGGCCTGAGCCAACTGTGGGGGCAAAACTATGCGATAGGCCACCTCCCCAACTCCCTCGAGGATGAGGAACGGCCAAATGAATTGCGGACTCAGCTTGCCCCGCACACCGAAACGGAAGATGCCCTTCATCGGGGACACCTTCAAGAAGACATGGTCACCAACCTCGTAGGCGAGCTCACGACGACGACGGTCGGTGTAGCACTTCTGATGACTCTGAGCGACTCGGATACGCTCGCGAATCGTCTTCACCATCTCTGAGGTCTGGTGAATGATCTCTGGTCCCTCCAACTGGCGCTCCCCGATCTAGTCCCAACATAAGGGGGACCTGCAGCGGCGGCCATAGAGCGCCTCATAAGGAGCCATCCGGATACTCGAGTGGTAGCTGTTGTTGTAGGCAAACTCCACCAACGGAAGGTGCCTCTCCCAACTGCCCCCAAAATCGAGAACACAGGCTCGCAGCATGTCCTCAAGAGTCTGGATCGTCCTCTCCGACTGGCCGTCCGTCTGCGGATGAAACGCTGTACTGAAATGGAGGTTTGTACCAAGGGCGTGATGGAGGCTACGCCAGAACCTCGAAGTAAAACGCGCGTCTCGATCAGAAATGATGCTGACTGGAGTGCCATGGAGACGGACAATCTCGGAGATGAATAACTGCGCCAGGGTGTCCAGAGAATCGGTGAGTCGGATGGGGAGGAAATGAGCAGACTTCGTCAGCCGGTCGACGATCACCCAGATGGCATCGCGACCCGAACGTGACCTCGGCAAACCCGAGACGAAGTCCATGGTGATCTGCTCCCACTTCCACTGAGGGATCTCAATGGACTGCAGCTTCCCCGCAGGGCGCTGATGCTCCGACTTCACCTGCTGGCATACTAGGCATCGGGCAACGAAACGGGCAATATCCGTCTTCATCCCGCGCCACCAGTAGCCACGACGAAGGCCCCTGTACATCTTCGTGCCACCGGGATGCACTGTGTACCTCGAACGATGGGCCTCGTCCAGAATCTTCTGCCTCAGCTCTGCGTCGTCGGGAATGCAAACTCGGCCTCTGAACCGCAGGATCCCGTCCGCACGAATCTGGTAGTCCGGACGCTCGCCCCGGGCGACGCCTTCAGAGAGGACTGTAAAATGCGGGTCCTGCGCCTGAGCCGTGTGGATATCGTCAAGAAGGACTGGCTGCACCACTAGCCTGGCCAAAAAGCCACCCGCAGGAGTCTCTCGAACACTGATCCAGCAAGCGGCCTCCTTCAGAAGCCTCCAACGACGGACAGCCATATGGGCGGCCATGCCCAAGGGCTGCCTACTGAGAGCATCTGCCACGACATTCGCCTTACCCGGATGGTAAGCGATGTCACAATCATAGTCCGTCAGGAACTCGACCCAACGTCTCTGACGCATGTTGAGCTCCGGCTGGGACTGCAAATATGTCAAGCTCTTATGATCGGTAAAGAGCTCGAACTCCTCTCCATAGAGGTAATGCCTCCACATCTTCAGCGCAAAGATGATCGCTGCCAACTCAAGGTCGTGGGTGGGGTAATTCTGCTCATGGGGCTTCAACTGACGCGACGCGTAAGCCACAACCTTACCGTGCTGCATCAGGACACAACCCACACCCAACTACGATGCATCAGTGTAAACTGCAAACCCACCACTCCCAGACGGAAGGGTAAGAACTGGCGCTGAGGTGAGCCTTCGGTTCAACTCCTGGAATCTCTCCTCGCAAGACGGGGACCACTCTGTAACGCCCCCAAATCCACGACTCCGTTTTGAAGCGTGAAATTCGGGTGCGTTAACTAAATTCCTTGAATCTCAGAGTTCTATATATAAATATATATATATATTTTTCATCTAGAGAACATACGAATACATCACCATAATTATACATATATCGTCAATGCTAAAATCCGACGTAAATTCAATATACATAAAAACAACTTAATTTAGATATATCCACACTATCATACATATGGGTCCTCTACATACCAAAGAAATGACCAACACCTTTTACACAAGTCTAGTGCTCCGGAAATAAAATACGAGCTTCAACCTCCAACACCTTAACGAGATCGACAACCACCAACAACTAATCTGAAAGGTTGGGAAGAGAGGGGTGAGCTACCACACGCTCAGTGAATGGACACAAGTGTCCCAATAATATATTATACTTCAAAATAATCAGTTAAAAAGTGTCTATGGAACAATTGTTGTAATATAAGGCAAAGCTTATAATAAAGAAGCCATTTAAAACATCAAGGATATAATAAAATTTCTCTTTCGAAAAAAATGTGATGTCATAAAAATCTTCTCATGATTTCAAACTACATGATGTGTATGAATGCAACGGACACGCATGCCCGCTTTCCACGACACCTAGCCGCAGAGATTTCACTTTGGAAATCGGGCCACGTAGACATAGCCACCTAGACTTGGGTCAAATTTAGACCGCAGCCACCTAGACTGAGCCACCTAGACGATTTCATGCATGCACAATCAAAACTACTTATTCTTTCAAGTATACAGCATGCGACGATTTTCATAAATCCCATAATTTCCAATGCACTCAATATATCCAAAATATCAACCTATATGATGATAACATGCTCATATGGTTCATACAAGATAGATTTCATAATCTTAAAATAACATGATGCTTTCAAATAATATAGAGACATCCACTCACCTCCAGTCCACGCAATACAAATCGATGCACGTGCATAAACGCTATACACTCGCACGTGGATAACCTAGCATAACAATTATGCAATCAATAAATAAGAAAATCATTCAATCATGACAAACAACTGACAAACAACTTACAACAACACTCAGCCCAATAATCCCAAGAGCCCGTACCAAATAGACCTACAATCCGCAACTCACCTTAAAGGCCTAACAAAAATCCCAACTCCAAATAAATATTAAAATGTTCATATCTCACAATGATCCGATAATCAATATCCATTTATTTCATAAGGCCCACATAATCGATCAATCCTCGAATAAAATATTTAGACAAATAATCCACTACAACTCCAATGATTCAAATAAATCAATCCAATCAATTTACATCCAAATAATTAATATTCATTGATCCCACTAAACCAAATTAATTGATTTAAAAATCCAATTTGAATCACCAAGATCAATAAAATCATCAAAACCCACAAATCAAATTATACTCATTAAACATCCATTTGGGATCCGTTAAATCTCTAAAATTCATCAAACTTGGTTATGAAGCTAAATATTTGAATTCTAAGAAACTGCACAGAAATCTTTGAAAAATCATAACTTTCTACCTGTAACTCCAAATCAGACGATTCAAGATTCGTTGGAAAGATCTTTTCGAAACCTATTTCTGTTTGTGAAATACAATTTTCCCAGAAACTACTCTATCACAGTCAAAAACACGATTTAATGATCAGGTATACAATCAACCCGAAAATAACTCTTAAATCCCAAAACCAATAAATCTAGTTTGATCTTAAGAAATCCTTCGAGATCCATTGAAATCTAATAAAAACATCATCTATTTAAAATCAATCAAACCCTAACCCTAATCCATCAACCTTCTTCCCCAAATAATCGATTGACACAATCATCTCCTAACCAAAAATAAATTGAAACACTAAACAATAAAAATCAACATAGAAAGATTTATCACCTTGTGGTGCTCGACGGGTAGAGCTAGGTCATCACCACCTTTCATGCCTCATGAGAATTCTGATGCAAACCCTAACCCAAAACGTGTTATATAAAAGGGGTTTTTACCAAATTACAAAACGACCCCTCAAGTATTACGGGTTTACAACTAGGTCCTTATCTGATTTACAGACAGATCCCTATCCGATTTACAAACAGATCCCTGAAGCCTATTAAAAGATATTCTAGATTCGCAACCAGATCCCTGGGCCCAATAACTTAACACAAAATCCTAAAAACCTAATTTCCTGAACTCCGAATCTCACCAAATTTCAACCAAAATATCTTGAGACTATAAAGATCTCCAAAAAATATAAAATAAATATTTCAACATCAATTTATAATTTTTATAATTATAAATCAAATTAGACCCATTTGGGCCTACCACCAAAATATAAAAAATGAAATAATTAAATTTCAATTAAAATTTTCATTATATATTTAAAATAAATATATAAAGTTAAAAATACAGAGACGTTACATTCTTCCCCCCTTAAAGGAATTTAGTCCTCTAAATTCAAAGGAGAAACACAAATAAAAGACATACGACATCCTATAATAAAAACAATCATTCATCATACATTCAAACAATAAATGTATGAGTCAGTTAATGAATCTGACACATACACGGCAATCACAACAAATAAAGACAATGGTATAAGAATCCATCTTATACACCGCAAACAATCAAACAAACAAGTGTATAAGTAAAACAACCAATGCTCCGCATTGAAATTCCAACTTATACCGAAACAAACAACATACAATGACAACATAACAAAACAATCATATAAGCTTGGTCCACAATGCTTCCGCTGCACCACTCTGATATACAGTGACCCAAACGACAAGTGGATTAACTTATATGACATAGACAAAAATAATAAGACATTCACAAATCACAACAATTACTGTATAGGTCAAACCCACCTACGCCCCACACTATAGGTGTTTTAACTTATACAATATAAGCAAGATCAACAATACACATAAATTGCACACAATCATTTGTATAAGCTAAGCTTACCTATGTCCCATTCCACAGGCAATCCAATTTATACCATACATGCAATGACAAGAAAACAAATTAAGAAAAACAATATTCATCCAAATTGTACAAGCCAGGTCCATTTACGTCCCATACCATAAATGGTCCAACTTGTACAACACAAAAGGGGCAATTATGACACTAATGACATTCCTAACATTAGGAATAAGAATTAATTTACCACAATGCACATTCACGAATTTGATGTGTCTTTCACATCGCCATTAGAAACATAAATAACATTCTCGAATGTTGCAAACACTTAGCCACGTATATCATTGAAAATAAATCTCATCTCTTTGGTGCGCTTTCCAACGTGCGCTTAATCCACCAAAATTTCACAATAACAAAACAAACAAATGGTTAGAATGCAAACCCTATATGCAATGCATCCTAACACACTCTAAGTCTATCCTTGGCTTCAAAGAGAATTCTCCTATAGGCCGCCTTAAGATCCAAAAAGATAACTAAACATAAAAGATTACCCTAAGCTCCATAATCAAAATTCTAAGGTAACCAAAATAGCCCAACCAGGTTTTTCTATAGGATAACAACACTTATTCTCCTTAGGTTATTCGAGTTTAGACCTTAAACTCAACAGGTCAACTAAGATGGTCAAAAACTACAGTCCGAGAGTTGAACCTACGCTCCGATACCACTCTGTATCAAAGCCAGATAAAAATACATCTACTCCATAACTCCAGAGGATAATTAAGTCCAAGCTTACAAGGAATCGTAAACCTAAGCACTAAGCCAACTAATATATCCATAACCTACAGTCCGAGGGTTGAACCTACGCTCTGATACCACTCTGTATCAGAGCCAGATAAAAATACTTCTACTCTATATCTCCAGAGGATAATTAAGTCCAAGTTTACATGGAATCGTAAACCTAAGTTCTAAGCCAACTAATATATCCATAACCTACAGTCCGAGGGTTGAACCTAGGCTCTGATACCACTCTGTATCGCCCCCGAATCCACGACTCCGTTTTGAAGCGTGAAATCCGAGTGCGTTAACTAAATTCCTCGAATCTCAGAGTTATATATATATATTCATCCAGAGAACATACGAATACATCACCATAATTATATATATATCGTCAATGCTAAAATCCACAAATTCAATATACATCAAAAACAACTAAATTTATATATATCCACACTATCATACATATGGGTCCTCTACATGCCAAAGAAATGACCAACACCTTTTACACAAGTCTAGTGCTCCAGAAGTAAAATACGAGCTTTAAACTCCAACGCCTTAACGAGATCGACAACCACCAACACCTAATCTGAAAGGTTGGGAAGAGAGAGGGATGAGCTACCACACGCTCAGTGAATGGACACAAGTGTCCCAATAATATATTATACTTCAAAATAATCAGTTAAAAAGTGTCTATGGAACAATTGTTGTAATATAAGGCAAAGCTTATAATAAAGAAGCCATTTAAAACATTCAAGGATATAATAAAATTTTTCTTTCGAATAAAATGTGATGTCATAAAAATCTTCTCATGATTTCAAACTACATGATGTATATGAATGCAACGGACACGCATGCCCGCTTTCCACGACACCTAGCCGCAGAGATTTCACTTTGGAAATCGGGCCACGTAGACATAGCCACCTAGACTTGGGTCAAATTTAGACCGCAGCCACCTAGACTGAGCCACCTAGACGATTTCATGCATGCACAATCAAAACTACTTATTCTTTCAAGTATACAGCATGCGACAATTTTCATAAATCCCATAATTTCCAATGCATACAATATATCCAAAATATCAACCCATATGATGATAACATGCTCATATGGTTCATACAAGATAGATTTCATAATCATAAAATAACATGATGCTTTTCAAATAATATAGAGACATCCACTCACCTCCAGTCCACGCAATACAAACGATGCACGTGCATAAACGCTATACACTCGCACGTGGATAACCTAGCATAACAATTATGCAATCAATAAGTAAGAAAATCATTCAATCATGACAAACAACTGACAACAACTTACAACAACACTCAGCCCAATAATCCCAAGAGCCCGTACCAAATAGACCTACAATCCGCAACTCACCTTAAAGGCCTAACAAAAATCCCAACTCCAAATAAATATTAAAATGTTCATATCTCACAATGATCCGATAATCAATATCCATTTATTTCATAAGGCCCACATAATCGATCAATCCTCGAATAAAATATTTAGACAAATAATCCACTACAACTCCAATGATTCAAATAAATCAATCCAATCAATTTACATCCAAATAACTCAATCCAATTAATATTCATTGATCCCACTAAACCAAATTAATTGATTTAAGATCCAATTTGAGTCACCAAGATCAATAAAATCATCAAAACCCACAAATCAAATTATACTCATTAAACATCCATTTGGGATCCCTTAAATCTCTAAAATTCATCAAACTTGGTCATGAAGCTAAATATTTGAATTCTAAGAAACTGCACAGAAATTTTTAAAAATCATAACTTTCTACCCGTAACTCCAAATCAGACGATTCAAGATTCGTTGGAAAGATCTTTTCGAAACCTATTTCTGTTTGTGAAATACAATTTTCCCAGAAACGACTCTATCATAGTCAAAAACACGATTTAATGATCAGGTATTCAATCCACCCGAAAATAACCGTTAAATCCCAAAACCAATAAATCTAGTTTGATCTTAAGAAATCCTTCAGATCCATTGAAATCTAATAAAACATCATCTATTTAAAATCAATCAAACCCTAACCCTAATCCATCAACCTTCTTCCCAAATAATCGATTGACACAATCATCTCCTAACCAAACTAAATTGAAACACTAAACAATAAAAATCAAAGAGAAAGATTATCACCTTGTGGTGCTCGATGGGTAGAGCTAGGTCATCACCACCTTCTGCCTCATGAGAATTCTGATGCAAACCCTAACCCAAAATGTTATATAAAAGGGGTTTTTACCAAATTACAAAACGACCCCTCAAGTATTACGGGTTTACAACTAGGTCCTTATCCGATTTACAGACAGATCCCTATCCGATTTACAAACAGATCCCTGAAGCCTATTAAAAGATATTCTGGATTCGCGACTAGATCCCTGGGCCCAATAACTTAACACAAAATCCTAAAAACCTAATTTCCTGAACTCCGAATCTCACCAAATTTCAACCAAAATATCTTGAGACTATAAAGATCTCCAAAAAATATAAAATAAATATTTCAACATCAATTTATAATTTTTATAATTATAAATCAAATTGGACCCATTTAGGCCTACCGCCAAATAAAAAAATGAAATAATTAAATTTCAATTAAAATTTTCATTATATATTTAAAATAAATATATAAGGCTAAAAATACAGAGACGTTACATTCTTCCCCCCTTAAAGGAATTTAGTCCTCTAAATTCAAAGGAGAAACACAAAATAGAAGACATACGACATCCTAAAATAACAAAAAATCATTCATCATACATTCAAACAATAAATGTATGAGTCAGTTAATGAATCTGACACATACCCGGCAATCACAACAAATACAGACAATGGTATAAGAATCCATCTTATACGCCGCAAACGATCAAACAAACAAGTGTATAAGTAAAACAACCAATGCTCCGCATTGAAATTCCAACTTATACCGAAACAAACAACATACAATGACAACATAACAAAACAATCATATAAGCTTGGTCCACAATGCTTCCGCTGCACCACTCTGATATACAGTGACCCAAACGACAAGTGGATTAACTTATATGACATAGACAAAAATAATAAGACATTCACAAATCACAACAATTACTGTATAGGTCAAACCCACCTACGCCCCACACTATAGGTGTTTTAACTTATACAATATAAGCAAGATCAACAATACACATAAATTGCACACAATCATTTGTATAAGCTAAGCTTACCTATGTCCCATTCCACAGGTAATCCAACTTATACCATACAAGCAATGACAAGAAAACAAATTAAGAAAAACAATATTCATCCAAATTGTACAAGTCAGGTCCATTTACGTCCCATACCATAAATGGTCCAACTTGTACAACACAAAAGGGGCAATTATGACACTAATGACATTCCTAACATTAGGAATAAGAATTAATTTACCACAATGCACATTCACGAATTTGATGTGTCTTTCACATCGCCATTAGAAACATAAATAACATTCTCGAATGTTGTAAACACTTAGCCACGTATAACGTTGAAAATAAATCTCAATCTCTTTGGTGTGCTTTCCAACGTGCGCTTAATCCACCAAAATTTCACAATAACAAAACAAACAAATGGTTAGAATGCAAACCCTATATGCAATGCATCCTAACACACTCTAAGCCTATCCTTGGCTTCAAAGAGAATTCTCCTATAGGCCGCCTTAAGATCCGATAAGATAATTAAACATAAAAGATTACTCTAAGCTCCATAATCAAAATTCTAAGGTAACCAAAAGTGCCCAACCAGATTTTTCTATAGGATAGCAAAACTTAATCTCCTTAGGTTATTCGAGCTTAGACCCTAAACTCAACAGGTCAACTAAGATGGTCATAACCTACAGTCCGAGAGTTGAACCTATGCTATGATACCATTCTCTATCAGAGCCAGATAAAAATACATCTACTCCATAACTCCAGAAGATAATTAAGCCTAAGCATATAGGGAATTGTAAACCTAAGCTCTAAGCCAACTAATATATTCATAACCTACAGTCCAAGGGTTGAACCTATGCTCTGATACCATTCTGTATCAGAGCCAGATAAAAATACATCTACTCTATATCTCCAGAGGATAATTAAGCCCAAGTTTACATGGAATCGTAAACCTAAGCTCTAAGCCAACTAATATATCCATAACCTACAGTCCGAGGGTTGAACCTAGGCTCTGATACCATTCTGTAACGCCCCCAAATCCACGACCCCATTTTGAAGCGTGAAATCGGGGTGCGTTAACTAAATTCCTCGAATCTCAGAGTTATATATATATATATATATATATTTCATCCAGAGAACATACGAATACATCACCATAATTATACATATATCGTCAATGCTAAAATCCACGTAAATTCAATATACATAAAACAACTTAATTTATATATATCCACACTATCATACATATGGGTCCTCTACATGCCAAAGAAATGACCAACACCTTTTACACAAGTCTAGTGCTCCGGAAATAAAATACGAGCTTCAACCTCCAACGCCTTAACGAGATCGACAACCACCAACAGCTAATCTGAAAGGTTGGGAAGAGAGAGGGATGAGCTACCACACGCTCAGTGAATGGACACAAGTGTCCCAATAATATATTATACTTCAAAATAATCAGTTAAAAAGTGTCTATGGAACAATTGTTGTAATATAAGGCAAAGCTTATAATAAAGAAGCCATTTAAAACATCAAGGATATAATAAAATTTCTCTTTCGAATAAAATGTGATGTCATAAAAATCTTCTCATGATTTCAAACTACATGATGTATATGAATGCAACGGACACGCATGCCCGCTTTCCACGACACCTAGCCGCAGAGATTTCACTTTGGAAATCGGGCCACGTAGACATAGCCACCTAGACTTGGGTCAAATTTAGACCGCAGCCACCTAGACTGAGCCACCTAGACGATTTGATGCATGCACAATCAAAACTACTTCTTTCAAGTATACAGCATGCGACGATTTTCATAAATCCCATAATTTCCAATGCATACAATATATCCAAAATATCAACCCATATGATGATAACATGCTCATATGGTTCATACAAGATAGATTTCATAATCATAAAATAACATGATGCTTTTCAAATAATATAGAGACATCCACTCACCTCCAGTCCACGCAATACAAATCGATGCACGTGCATAAACGCTATACACTCGCACGTGGATAACCTAGCATAACAATTATGCAATCAATAAAAAAGAAAATCATTCAATCATGACAAACAACTGACAAACAACTTACAACAACACTCAGCCCAATAATCCCAAGAGCCCGTACCAAATAGACCTACAATCCGCAACTCACCTTAAAGGCCTAACAAAAATCCCAACTCCAAATAAATATTAAAATGTTCATATCTCACAATGATCCGATAATCAATATCCATTTATTTCATAAGGCCCACATAATCGATCAATCCTCGAATAAAATATTTAGACAAATAATCCACTACAACTCCAATGATTCAAATAAATCAATCCAATCAATTTACATCCAAATAACAAAAATATCCAATTAATATTCATTGATCCCACTAAACCAAATTAATTGATTTAAAAATCCAATTTGAATCACCAAGATCAATAAAATCATCAAAACCCACAAATCAAATTATACTCATTAAACATCCATTTGGGATCCCTTAAATCTCTAAAATTCATCAAACTTGGTCATGAAGCTAAATATTTGAATTCTAAGAAACTGCACAGAAATATTTGAAAAATCATAACTTTCTAACCGTAACTCCAAATCAGACGATTCAAGATTCGTTGGAAAGATCTTTTCGAAACCTATTTCTGTTTGTGAAATACAATTTTCCCAGAAACTACTCTAGCATAGTAAAAAACATGATTAAATGATCAGGTATACAATCAACCCGAAAATAACTCTTAAATCCCAAAAACCAATAAATCTAGTTTGATCTTAAGAAATCCTTCGAAATCCATTGAAATCTAATAAAACATCATCTATTTAAAATCAATCAAACCCTAACCCTAATCCATCAACCTTCTTCCCCAAATAATCGATTGACACAATCATCTCCTAACCAAAAATAAATTGAAACACTCAACAATAAAAATCAATAGAGAAAGAATTATCACCTTGTGGTGCTCAATGGGTAGAGCTAGGTCATCACCCTCCTTCATGCATCATGAGAAATCTGATGCAAACCCTAACCCAAAACATGTTATATAAAAGGGGTTTTTTACCAAATTACAAAACGATCAAGTATTCCGGGTTTACAACGAGATCCTTATCCGATTTACAGACAGATCCCTATCCGATTTACAAACAGATCCCTGAAGCCTATTAAAAGATATTCTGGATTCGCGACTAGATCCCTAAGCCCAATAACTTAACACAAAATCCTAAAAACCTAATTTCCTGAACTCCGAATCTCACCAAATTTCAACCAAAATATCTTGAGACTATAAAGATCTCCAAAAAAATATAAAATAAATATTTCAACATCAATTTATAATTTTTATAATTATAAATCAAATTAGACCCATTTGGGCCTACCACCAAATATAAAAAATGAAATAATTAAATTTCAATTAAAATTTTCATTATATATTTAAAATAAATATATAAAGCTAAAAATACAGAGACGTTACACACTCGAACCGGACATCCTTCCGAGTGAGGCGGGTAAGAGGAACGGCTATCTTCGAGAAACCCTCGACAAACCTCCTGTAATAACCCGCCAAGCCCAAGAAGCTCCGAATCTCTGTGGGGTTTGACGGTCAACGCCAATTCGACACGGCGAGCGTCTTCTCCGGGTCCACAGATATGCCCTCACCGGAAATCACACGGCCCAAGAAGGCCATACGCTACAACCAAAACTCGCACTTGCTGAACTTGGCGAACAACTGATGTCTGGCCAAAGTCTCCAAGACAGTGCGAAGATGGTGAGCGTGCTCCTCAAGACTCCTCGAGTACACCAATATGTCATCGATGAATACTACCACAAAGGAGTCGAGGAAGGGCCGAAACACCCGGTTCATCAGATCCATGAAGGCCGCCGGCGCGTTCGTCAACCCGAATGGCAGTACTCTGAACTCGTAGTGCCATACCGAGTACGAAAGGCCGTCTTCAGAATGTCTGACTCCCGGATCTTCAGCTGGTAGTAGCCCGAGCGGAGATCGATCTTGGAAAAGACACGCGCTCCCTGGAGCTGGTCAAACAGCTCGTCGATCCGCGGCAAGGGGTAATTGTTCTTTACTGTCCGCTTGTTCAGCTGCCTATAATCGATACAAAGCCGCAGCGAACCGCCCTTCTTCTGGACGAACAGAATAGGGGCTCCCCACGGAGAAACACTCGGACGTGCGAAGCCCTTCTCCAGCAACTCCTCCAACTGCTCCTTGAGCACCCTCAGCTCTGCAGGGGCCATCCGGTACGGAGCTCTCAAAATCGGCTCGGTCCCCGGAATCAGATTGATCTCAAACTCGATCGCGCGATCCAGCGGTAATCCAGGAAGATCATTGGGGAAAACCTTGGGATACTCTGCCACGACCGAAGTCTGACTGATATCTGCCTGCAATGGTGCATCCTCCTGAGCAATGTATGCTAGAAAGCCCTCGCATCCTCCCTGAAGGAGTCTCCACGCCTGTGTGGACGACACGAACCCCAAAGGGGCTACGTCACGATCGCCCACGAACTGGAAAGACCTCTGACCTGGAAGGTGGGAAGACACCGACTTGGAAAAACAGTCGATGCTGGAGTGACTAGCTGCAAGCCAATCCATCCCCAGGATGGCATCAAAGTCCATCATCGCGAGCTCCACCAACTCCACCGGAAACTCATGCTCCGCAACCACCACCGAACACCCTTGGTACACAGAACGAAGGAGAATCTGGTCTCCCACGGGCAATGATATCTCAAAGATAGCATCCAAAGGGGCGGACGCCACACCAATCCGTCTCGCGAAAGCGGGAGACACGAACGAGTGTGTGGCTCCGGAATCAAACAACACATATGCAGGGAGCTGGGAGATCTGAACAATACCTCGGACCACGCTGCCTGATGCCTGAGCCTCCTCTGCTGAAAGCGCTGCCACTCGGCCCTGAACAAACTGCGGCTGAGGAGCAGGGGCACGCCTCGCCGGCTGCGCTGGCTGCCTCCTCTGGTCAGCTCGGCCACCCTGTGGCTGCTGCTGACGCTGAGGCTGCTGCTGCGGCTGGCGCTGAGGTTGCTGCTGCTGCTGGCGCTGCTGCTGGAACGGCTGCTGAAACGGCTGCTGCTGCAACTGCTGCTGCTGCGGAGGCATCACGCGGGGTCGACCAGCATCGGGGCAATTATACAAGATATGCCCGATGCGCTGACAGTGGTAACAGCGCCGCGTCTCTGTTCGCCTGGCCTGAGCTGGCATCGCCGCGATGGGTGCTGGACCTCGCGCTGGCACCACATCTGCTGGAGGAGAGGCAGCCACTGACCGATCAAAGCGGGGCCTCTTCTTCTTGCGCTGTCCTTGGTCCTGGCTCCTGGGTGGCCTCTGGTCTGCCGAAGGGGTCGAAACCCTCACGAGGATCCCGAGGTCTCGCTCGACTGTCTTCGCCCGAGACACCAAGTCCGAGTACCTCGTGAATGCCTAGGAGGTAAGATGCACCCGAATGGCGCTGCTGAGACCAAGCTCGAATCGACGGCACCTCATCTCCTCGTCCATCACCAAGGCTGGAGAAAATCTGGATAGCCTCGTGAAGCGCGTGGAGTAATCAGCAACGGACATAGAGCCCTGCGTCAGCTGCTCAAACTCCTGGATCACTATCAGGCGCGACGAGAATGGGAAGTACTCCTCCAAGAAATACCTCCGGAATCCCGCCCATGTAAGCTGCTCCAATCCCTCTGGGATGTCCACTGATCTAGTAGCCCACCAGTCGGTGGTGCTACCCTTCAGCATAAAAGTGGCCAGGGAGACTCGCTGGCGGTCGGTGCAAGGCATGGTCGAGAAGATCGCACCCACCTCCATCAACCAACGCTCTGGTGCAAGGGGATCTGCCGTCTGACCCTGGAAGTTGGGAGGGTGGAGCTTCATAAAGGCTGCGAGGCCACTCTGCTGCACCCGCGCTGCAGCCTCTAGCCCCACCTCCCTCTTCTGGGGATCCTGAACTCTGACCGCCGGAACCACCACGGGGACTGGGGGTACGTCGGGTACCACAGGTGGATCTGCCACCAAGGGGGCCTGCGGAACTGCCTCACGGGCCGCCCGCAGCTCCTGAATCTCCCGTGCCTGATCTGCCAACACACTGGTCTGGGCCTCCAGTGCCCTGGTCTGCGTCTCCACCAAATTTGCTATCCACGCAAACGCGCGCTCCTAGGCAGGAGGCTCCTGCACCGATTCTGGCCTCACGACTGAGGACTCTCCAGTAGCATCCTCGTCTCTGGTAGGTCCGGAAACCTCCAAAGGTCGAGAGGGACCACGTCCGCGCCGTCCTCTGCGAGGAGGCATATCAGCAACCTAAGAAAACCAGACACTAGGATCAGAATACTCATATAGAAATCCTAGGACTCATCTCTACGAAAAAGAAGACAATTGGCTCTGACAGGACCAGGCTCTGATACCAACTTTTGTCACGCCCCAGGGCGGCCGTCCCCGGGACGCGGCAGGTGTATACATGATATCAGCAGTCTATACAGGAGATCAATAAAATACTCTAAACAACAACTAAAATGACAACACAGACGAAAGCAAAGCTGACATGATGTATACACAGATAGCGGAAGCTAAAAGACTGAATCTGTAATCCAAAAACATACTGCAGACTCGATACAAAATCATATGTCCTGTGAGAGCCAATATACACACATACATCCATATACAGTCCAAACTGGGTGCCCAAGCACGGAAATAAATACATACAATAAAAAGGATGCTGATGGCCTCTAAAACTCGCGGGACGTGGCGCTACTCCGCTACTGGTGCAGTCGCTCGGGCAGCTCCTCCTTCAAGTCCGCCTCGGTAATCACTGGAGAAAAATAATTATGCGAGGGGTGAGCCACACGCTCAGTGAATAGCACAACCCATGCATCACAATTTATATTAACCACAATTAATCAAATCAATAGCCTCAAAGTGGCAGGAACTACACAAACCACCGATAGTCTCTCCCCACTTCGTAGGCCGCTTGGCCACTCCCACATTCAGCATAGTCCGTCCCAAATCAGGAGGTGCCTACTGATGGGAGCCCCTCCACGGGACAGCCTTTCTAACGCTGGGGCAGTCTCTACACGGATCCAACGAAGGGAACGGAACAGCCTATCCATACGCATATGATCCACTCGGATCCGCCGACAACACATCTCAACAACTCTAATATCTTGAATTCTTCAGAATTCCTCCAGGGCGCATAACCAAGATGCGGGGAAACATATATTACAATAATATTGGGAAAAGAACCCTAGGGAGGGCACCATGAAGTCCCGATATAGGACATCCTGACAACCAAACAAGGAACACAGAGTACCCTAGCCCGGGTCTCAATGTTGACCTCGCAAGGCCCCTTAATATTCCCTAAGGCATGATAATAGTCATAAGTTCACATTTAATTTAATAAATCAAACTAGTATGACACATGCATAGGTCGAGGCTTCCTAGCATGAGAACCGGGTGACAGGATGCATGGCTCTTACACATATCCTAAGGGTGCATGTCCCTAACATACAAAGTCTAGGGTAGCATGCATACTACATATTAATCATGCTTACATAGATTACAAATTACCAAGTTAATATTAACTATGGTGCCCCAGGGGAGGGCAGTATACGCCCAAGTGCATATAGCGCCTCCCAACTAGGTTGGGTTGTCACACTCACCAATAACCGGGTCGTCGCGCGACCGTCCGTCAAGATCTGCAAGACAGGGTAACACTCTGGCAAACGTACATACGGCCCGTACGCACGCGAGCCCGAGCACCCCAACTCAATCCCGAAGCCCCGGGCAGCCGTACGCACGGCCACCCGGCCCGGGCGCACAGCCGAGCCCCGGCCCGCGCGCCCAGAAGCACTACCAAGCCCAGCCTGCACGCCCGGACACCCTGCCGAAACCCCCTGGGTGCACCGCGCGCTCACTGCGCCCCAGCGTAGCGACTCGCGGGCACACCCGCACGCCCAGCGCCTCATCGCCTTGTCACGCCCCAGGGCGGCCGTCCCCGGGACGCGGCAAGTGTATATATGATATCAGTAAACAGGAGTTCAATAACATACTCACACAACAACTAAAATGACAACACAGATAAAAGCAGGGCTAACATAATATATACACCGAATGCGGAAGCTAAAAAGACTGAATCTGTAATCAAAACATACTACAGACTCGATACATAATCATATGTCCTGTGAGAGCCAACATGTCCATATACACACAAATACAATCCATATAATCCAAACTGGGTGCCCAAGCACAGAAATATATACATACAACGAAGAGAAGGATGCTGATGGCCTCAAAACTCGAGGGACGTGGCGCTACTCCACTACTGGTGTAGTCGCTCGGGAAGCTCCTCCTTCAAGTCCTCCTCAGTGATCACTGAAAAAGATTTTATGCGAGGGGTGAGCCACACGCTCAGTGAATAGCACAACCCATGCATACAGTTTATATTAACCACAATTTTATAGCAAAGGGCCTCAAAGTGGCATAATCAATCACAAGTCCGGTGATTCGCTACATCGCCGAACCACCACACCCTCACCCTCACCCTCACCCCTCAATAGGTGACCAAGGGTATTGGGACTTAATGGGATGATAATCATCCATACACAATCCTGTGGGTCGTCGCATCGCCGGCCCACCATACCCTCACCCTCACCCCTCAATAGGTGACATAGGCTCTTGGGACTGACTAGGCTGTTGGTCACCCTCGGTCCACCGGTAGTCTCTCCCCACTCCGTAGGTCGTTTGGCCACCCCCACATCCAGCACAGTCCTTCTACCAAATCAGGAGGCGCCTACTGATGGGAGCCCCTGCACGGGACAACCTTTCTAACGCTGAGGTAGTCTCTACACGGATCCAACGAAGGGAACAGAACAGCCTATCCATCGCATATGATCCACTCGGATCCGCTGACAGCACATCTCTACAACTCTAATGTCTTGAATTCATTCAGAATTCCACCGGCGCGCATAACCAGGATGCGGGGAAATAAATAAGACATAAATGAGGAAAAGAGACCTTGGGAGGGTAACCTGAGGTCCCGATAGAGGATATCCCGACAACCAAACGAAGAACACGGAGTACCCTAACCCGGGTCTCAATGTTAACCTCGCAAGGCCCCCTTATATTTCCCAAGGCATGCTAATCAATATTACAGTTTGCATTTAAATAAATAAATCAAACTAATAGGACGCATGCATAGGCCAGGGCTTTCCTAGCATGATAGCGGGCTGACAGGATGCACGGCTCATGCACAAATCCTAAGGGTGCAAGTCCCTAACATACAAGTCTAGGGTGGCATGCATTCTACACACACATCATGCTTACATGGATTATAATAAAACAGTTAATACTAACTATGTGCCCCAGGGGAGGACGGTACACGCCCAAGTGCATGTAACGCCTCCCAAACTGGGTTGGGTTGTCCCACTCACCAGAAATCGGGTCGACGCGCGACCGTCCGTCGAGATCTGCAAGACAGGATATTAACTGGGTGAGTATAATCCACAAATACCCCAAAATACACAAAATACACAAATAAATACCCAACACTCGGGCAAACGTGCATACGCCCCGTACGCACGCTAGCCCGAGCACCCCGACTCACTCCCGCACCCCCGGCAACCACCCGCACGGCCACCTGACCCCCGGATGCGCCGCCGCGCCTCAGCCCGCGCACCCAGCGCACCGCCAGGCCCCTGCCCGCCGCCTGGACACGCCGACCAGCCTCTCGGGTGTACCGCGCGCCCACTGCGCCCCAGCGCAGCAGCCCGCGCGCACCCCGCACGCCTCGCGCCCACCCGCGAGCACACCGCACGCCCCGCGCGCACCTCGCTCGCCTCGCGCGCACTCCCCGCGCATCATCCGCTTGCACAGCTCTCCGCACCAGTCGCTCGACCAGCTCCTCGCACCAGCCGCTCGACCAGCTCCTCCCGGGTGCACCCGCGCGCACTGCGCCCCTGCACGCGCGTCTTGCACACCCGACACGCCAGCAACCAGCACGCCCACTATGAAGAGGGACTTAATGGGATGATAATCATCCATACGGCCCGTACGCACGCGAGCCCGAGCACCCCAACTCAATCCCGAAGCCCCGGGCAGCCGTACGCACGGCCACCCACCCCCGGCGCACAGCCGAGCCCCGGCCCGCGAGCCCAGATTCACTGCCGAGTCCAGCCCGCACGCCCGGACACCCTGCCGAGTCCCCTGGGGTGCACCGCACGCCCACTGCGCCCCAGCGCAGCGACTCGCGGGCACACCCGCACGCCCAGCGCCTCATCGCCTTGTCACGCCCCAAAATATCCACCGACTCCCGCGCGCGCACAGCGTGCCTGCGCCCTTGCGCAGCGCTCCGCGCGCACCCTGCACGATGCCCTGCACGCACGCCCACTCGACCAGCACCCCCAGCACCCAGCACGCCCAGTGCCCACCCGAGCGCACGCCCAAGCGCACATCCGCGCGCACGCGCGCACACCCTACCGCTCCACCTGCCTGAGCGCTGACTGTGCTGCCTGCTGCCCGGGACTGCCACCCTCCCTGCTCGAGCTCCTCTACGACCACCCATCGGCCTCCGACCGCCCCCAACCACCTCCGACAGCCTCCCACAGCCGCCGACCACCACCCAAACACAAAACCCCCTTCCTAACATTCATCTAAGCCAAAAAGAAGAGGAAAAAGAGCTTACCAAGGGGGAGGAAGAGGTGTCCGGTTGCTCTCCGCGCACCGAAACGCTCCCCCAACGGTCTCTACCACCGAGACGAACTCCCACCTCCGATTTGGCTCGGATCTGAGGAGAAGAGAGGGCGGATGGGAGGGCTAGGTTGGCCGAAATTCGGATTTGAAAGCACCGGGGTGTAGATCGGGACCCGATCTACACTTTCTATGCTTTAGGTTTTTGGGTTTGAGGCTCTAAGGGGCTCAAATGGAAGAAAAGGAGAGAGGGGAGAGAGAAAAAGCTTTTGGTAGGGATGATGAATAGTGGAATCCAAATTTTAGATCTCCTTTATATAGCAAGTCACTTAAAAACCCGGATACGCCCCCGGAACTGTGAAATTTCGGAAACGTTACCGGAATTCGATGAAATTTTCATGAGTGGCTTAGAATGGCACCAGGACACATAATATGCAGTTAGATTTTCAATCGGAGTCCTCTAGCTCAGGACGGTAACTAACAGTTCAAAATTTTAGCGGTTCCGATCGAAAAACGAAAAATTTTAAAAACTACCAAAATGGTCCAATGGTTACCAGCAGGCCGAAAACGTGACACATATATAACAGCCTAGCCCCGCGCGCACCCTGCGCGCACCACCGGTTCGCCTCACCGCGCGCGCACAGCACGCCTGCGCCTCTGCGCAGCGCCCCGCGCGCACGCCCTCACTGCGCCTCTGCGCAGTGCCCCGCGCGCACGCCCGCGCATGGCTCCCAGCGCGCAGCACCCGCACGCTCCTGCTCCACCCGAGCGCACGCCCGCGAGCACGCGTGCGTGCCCTGCCAGCTGCTCTGCCTGCCCTGCTCGCCAGCCTGCCTGCCTGCGCTACCTGTGCTGCCAGCCTACCCGAGGCAACCCACCATCCTGCCCGAGCCACCCTACCACCCCTCACCGGCCACCAATGGCCTCCAACCGCCACCAACCGCCACCAACAGCCACCAGCACTCAAAACCACCCTCCTAACATGCATCTAAGCAAGAGAAGGAAGGAAAAAGAGCTTACCCAAGGAAGGAAAGGAATGAAGGGAAGTTCGGTTGCTCTCCGCGCACCGAAACACCTCTTCAAGGACCACCACCACCACGATCTCCCTCAGCCCTCAAGATGGCTGAAATCAGAGGAGAAAAGAGGGTGTTAGAAGGGTCATACAAGTGGGAACTCGAATCCGAGACCACCGGTGGATAGATCGGGACAAGATCTAACCTTTCTCTACTTTCGGTTTTTAGTTTCAAGCACTCTAACTAGCTCAAAACAAAGAAAAAGAGAGAGAGGGAGAGAGAAAATCAATTGGAGAAGATGATGAATAGTGGGGAGATATTTTTAGCTCACTTAAATAAGTCAACACCACTTAGATTAGGCTAACTAGATTTAATTAGGGTTTAAGAGAGGATTAGTGAGGCTTAAGTGAGCTTTGACTTGGGTCAACCCAACCACACAAAAAAATAAAGGGGTTGACCAAGTCATGGGCCCACTTTGACCAAGTCAACTTTCCCAATGACTTCTCGCTCGGTCAAAACCCGGATACGCCGTGGAACTGCAAAATTCTGAAACGTTACCGAAATTCGATGAAATTTTCGTGAGTGGCTTGCAATGGCACCAGGACACATAATATGCAGTTAGATTTTCAATCAGAGTCTTCAAACTCAGGATGATAGCTAACAGTCCAAAATTTTAGCGGTTCCGATCGAAAAATGAAAAAAACTCAAAAACTGCCAGAATGCTCCAATGGTTACCATAAGGCTAAAAGTGACACATATATAACAGAGAGTGTGTGGTGTGTGTGTGAGCATAAATAAATCCCACGACAACAATAAAACCTCCCCTATTCATCATATTCTCCACCTCTCAATCTCTCTCTCTCCCTCTCTTTAAATCCCCTTTATGACCTAGCTAAGGTTGAAATCAAAAACCCTAGAAGGAGAAAAGGTAGGTATTGTCCCGATCTATCCATCCATGGTCTCGGATTCGAGTTCCCTCAAGTGTGATCCCCTCTTATATCCCCTTTTTACCTCTGTTTTCAGCCCCTCTTTGGTTGACAAGAGGTCTTGGTAGTGGTGGCCTTGGAGGTGGTGTTTCGGTGCGCGAAGAGCACCCGATCTCCTCCCCTTCCTTTCCTCTCCTTGGGTGAGTTTTCTTTCTTTCCTTTCTTGCTTAGAGGCATGTATAAGAGGTGTTTATGGGTGTGCTTGGGGAGCTTGGTGGTTTGGGGGTTGTGGGGGGGGGGGGGGGGTGGGGCTGTTGGTGGCTGAGGGAGGTGGTTGTGTCGGCTCGGGCCGTGCGTGCGTATGCGTGCGTGCGCTTGCGGGGGGCTATGCGTGTGGCTGGCCGAGGGTTCGGGTAGGTGTCGGGGCACTCGGACTCGCGTGCGTACGTGCGTGCTCACATGCGTGCGAGTCCGTATGCATGCTTGTCCGAGTACTGGGTATTTCTAATGTATTTCTATGTGTAAATTGTGTTGTTTCTCACCAGTTGGATGCCCCTACCTTGCAGATCTCGTCGGATGGGATGCGCGAAGTCCCGGGTTGTAAGGTGAGTGGTTTGATTCCAATCCCCCCCCCCTCTCTAGGGATGCGCTCGACCCGCATAGACGCGCGTCGCGCATCGGTGGGGCCCCTAGCTAAAATATGTAGATATTTTGCATGCATGATTAATATGATATATCCATGCCACCTTAGACTTTGTATGCTAGGGATACGCACCCTTATATCATGTGTAGCGGCCAATGCATGTTTAGTCACCTTGTCCTTTAATTGGAAAGCCCCGACCTACACATGTTTCCCATTTTGTTTAAATTTATTTAAATCGAATGTGATTATATTGTTGTAAGCATGCCTTAGAGAATATTATAACCTTGTTGTTATAATATATGTTTCCCCGCATCTTAGTTATGCACCCTGGAGGAATTCTTGAGAATTCATGACATTAGTAGTGTTAGAAATCGTTGTCGACGGATCCAACAGGATCGTACGCGCGTGAGTGGGCTGTCTTCTCCTTTTGGTTGGATCCGATGTAGGAACTCCCCGGCGTTGGCTGTACCTGACAGAGGGCTCCCATCCGTAGGTACCTCCGATGTGTCGGACTGTACTGATAGTGGGAGTATACCAGGCGGAGGCCCGAGGGTGGGAGAGGCTACCGGGTGGACCAGGGGTGGAGAGCGGTCTAGTCTGTCCCAAAAGACCCATGACACCCCTAAAGGGTGAGCGTGGGGTGGATCGGCGATGTTACGACCCTCTAACTTGTGTAGTTACTCCCGTATAGGGACTATGACTACTTTAAGGTTAATATGAGTGTGTTGATTGTTGTTATGCCTGTGTTTGATATCTCGATAAGCGAGTATCGAGAGTGGTTGTTTTCCATTGGGTTTCGCTTTGCGAACATGGGATCGTTCTCCCCTTCATTGGATCCGATGTAGGAACTTCTCGGGTTTAGCTGTCCTGACAGAGGGCTCCCATCCGTAGGTACCACCGATGCATTCAGAAGAGTACTGATCGTGGGAGTATACCAGGTAGAGGCTACCCGGGAAAAGGGCTACTGGCGGACCAAGGGTGTAGAGCGGTGAGTTGAGGAGATCGGGTTGTAGATACTACCTGGGAGAGGGTTAACGAATGATGTTACGGGCGTGGGAATCGTTCTCCCCTTCGTTGGATCCGATGTAGGAACTCCCCGGCGTTGGCTATACCTATAAGAGGACTAGGCGGATGCCACGAGGGTGGGAGAGGCTACCGGTGGACCAGGGGTGTAGAGAAGTCTAAGTCTCTTCCCAAAGTCCCAAGATGTCTCCTTTCAGGAGTGAGGGTGTGGATGAGGCGAAGACACGTCGCCTCGTGACCCATTCGTTGTTTGACCGTTCCCATAAGTTGTTGGGTCTGGTCTCGTGATCGATGTTGAAGGACATCGTTGGGCGATTATCTAGAGGTAGATGATCCAGTAGTGTTGAGTAGACCAGTAAATCCGGGTCTCTTCAACCGACGGTATGGTCTCTAGACCAGTAAATCCGGGACTCTTCAACCGATGGTATGGTCTCTAGACCAGTAAATCTGGGTTTCTTCGACCGACGGTATGGTCTCTCCATAAGTTCCAAAAGACTCCCTCCGGGAGTGAGGGTGGGGGTGAGGTTGGTCGCGCCGCCGCGTGACCCAGTTATCCATGGGTTTCTACCCATGTTTTCCTTGATAGGGAAATTCATTTTGTATTGAATTGTAGAATGGTGATTGGTTTCCAGCCACTCACTGAGCTTGTAGCTCACCTCTCGCATACTGTTTCTTTTCAAGGGCAGTGTTGGGCGTGGAGCTGGAGCTTTCCTGTGGCGTGGTCTTATGGGCGTGGAGCGTTCTTCCGGCGGATGGCGAGTGCGAGGCTGTCAGCATTCCTAGAGTCATTTATGCTTGTAAATCGTGCATGTGGCACAGGTTGTATTTTCTTTGGTCTAGACTTGGCTTTCATAGAACATTGATTGTGTATTAGGGTCTGTAATAATGTTTTTGATTTACAGACATTGTTATATATTATGCTTCCGTTTTTCAGTCAGTTATCATTATCTTGCTTTGCCGCCTTGTGTATTGTTGTTGGTGTCCTTATTGACCTCAGGTATTGATAGCTGATATTTATTTTTGCCACGTCTCGGGGACGGCCGCCCTGGGGCGTGACACTTGAAGAGCAAATATTGTATGACCATGAGGTATATAATGATGCTTCAAACAATTGAAAATTCAGATACAAAGAACCATAAGTTTCTTGGGTGAATTGTTCAAATACCCCTTGACCAAGGGTCTAATTGTTTTTCTGCCCCTTGACTTCTTTTTATTTTTTATTTATCCCTGAAATCTGGTCCTATTTTTTTGCCCCTAATTTTTCATAATACATGAACTACCCTTTACAGATAGTTACAAAAATACAAAAATATAATATGATACATACAGAAATCATACACATAGTTATAAATATCTAATAGTTATTTATAACAAATATTAACGTACACAAAAATGTTTAAACACATAATGGTTATATATACATTTTTAATGTCATTACAATGGATTCATGAACTGTAATTCATTTCATTATCATCTGTAAGTGCATTTAATATACACAAAATTGTTATAGATATAATCCCAAAATTTTGTTAAAATAGATACATCAATTATTTAAATTACAACGTTTTCTTCCTATTCTAATAAAATCAGTTGTTGTCTCATCCTTAATCCTCTTGATGTCCTCTTGGGTGAAATGAAACCCACTGAAAGACCATTGAACTAGACATTCAACATATTTCATAACGAAGAACACGCTATCCAAGCTACATCAAAAATACAACAACTAGTTAAACACCTAAATAAATTTTAATTTAGCGCAATATGAATAAAATTAGTAATAGCATGAATCCGAACTGAAAATATACGAACTGTTATATATGTGTCACTTTTTACCTTCTGGTAACCATTGGAGCATTCTGCCAGTTTTTCAACTTTCTCTTTTTTCGATCGGAACCGCTAAAATTTTGGACTTTTAGCTATCATCCTGAGCCTAAAGACTCCGATTGAAAATCTAACTGTATATTATGTGTCCTGGTGCCATTTCAAGCCACTCACGAAAATTTCATCGAATTCCGATAACGTTTTAGAATTTCACAGTTCTGAATCGTATCCGGGTTTTGACCAAGCGAAAAGTCATTGGGAGACTTGACCAAGTCAAAGATGACTTTTACCAAGTCAATTTTGACCCTTGACTTGGTCAAAATCTTTTGTTTTCTAGTGTGGTTGGGTTGACTAGGGTCAAAGTTCCCTTAAACATAGCTTAACCTAATTTTTTTTTTCTAAGTGTGAGTGTGTGTGTGGTGTGTGTATGTGTGGCCTTTAAGTGATGTCCACGCCTACAAATAGTGCACCCCCTTCTATTCATCTTCTTCTCCATCTCTCTCTCAAGCTCTCTCATCTTCTCTCTTTTCCACTTTATGATCTAGTAGAAGTGGTTGAAAGAAGAAACCCTAGAAGGAGAAAAGCTTGGTAAGGACCTGATCTATCTTTCCATGGTAATAGATTTGCTTTCCCCTTTGTTTTTCCTCCCCTTATGGTCCCTTTTATCCTCTGTTTTCAGCCACTTTTAGGCTGAGAAGAGGGCTTGGTGGTGGTGGTCTTGGTGGTGGTGTTTCGGTGCGCGAAGAGCACCCGATCTTCCCTCCCTTCCTTTCCTCCCTTGGGTAAGCTTTCCCCCCCCCCCCTATTTCTTGTTTAGATGCATGTTTAGGATGTGTTTTTGGTTGTGCAAGGTGTGCATGAGTGTTTGGGGTGTGGGAGGGCTGAGGGAGGTGGTGGGGTTGGCTCGGGCACGCGTGCGGGGTCATCCACGCGCGTGCGCGCGAGTCTGCGCGCGCAGGCAGAGCAGGCGCGCGCTGTCACGCCCCGGGCGTCCCCGGGACGCGGCAAGTGTATATGATATCAGCAGTCTAAACAGGAGGTCAATAACATACCCTAAACAACATCAATATGACAACACAGACAACAATGAAGCTGACAGGATATATACACAAATAGCGGAAGCTAAAAGACTAAGTCTGTAATTCAAAAACATATTACAGACTCGATACATAATCAACTGTCCTGTGAGAGCCAATATATATACAACGACATCCAAATATAATACAACCACGTGCCCAAGCACGGAATATAATACATACAATAAAAAAGGGATGCTGATAGCCTTTGATACTCGCGGGACGTGGCGCTACTCCGCTACTGATGAAGTCCCTCGGGGAGCTCCTCCTTCAGATCTGACTCAGACAACACTGGAGAATAATATATGCGAGGGGTGAGCCACATGCTCAGTGAATAGCACAACCCATGGATCACAATTTATATTAACCACAATTTTTATTCAAGCCTCAAAGTGGCAAGAACTCCACAATCCAGTGGGTCGCTACATCACCGACCCACCACACCCTCACCCTCACCCCTCAATAGGTGACATAGGATATTGGGACTTACTAAGCTGTTAATCATCCTTGGTCCACAACTACACAAACTAGTGGGTCGCTACATCGCCGACCCACCACACCCTCACCCTCACCCCTCAATAGGTGACATAGGATATTGGGACTGACTAGGCTGATGGTCACCCTTGGTCCACTGATAGTCTCTTCCCACTCCGTAGGCCGCTTGGCCACTCCCACATTCAGCACAGTCCTTCCCAAATCAGGAGGTGCCTACTGATGGGAGCCCCTGCGCGGGACAACCTTTCTAACGCCGGGGCAGTCTCTACACGGATCCAACAAAGGGAACAGAACAGCCTATCCATGCGTATATGATCCACTCGGATCCGCTGACAACACATCTCAACAACTCTAATGTCTTGAATTCTTCAGAATTCCTCCAGCGCGCATAACCAAGATGCGGGGAATATATAAGATAATAATGGGGAAAAGAACCTTGGGAGGGCAACCTGAGGTCCCGATATACGACTTCCCGCCAACCAAACAAGGAACACGAAGTACCCTAGCCCGGGTCTCAATGTTAACCTCGCAAGGCCCCTTAATATTCCCTAAGGCATGCTAAAGATATCATAAGCTTGCATTTAATTTAATAAATCAAACTACTAGGACGCATGCATAGGTCGAGGCTTTCCTAGCATGATAACAAGGTGACAGGATGCACGGCTCTTACACATATCCTAAGGGTGCAGGTCCCTAACATACAAAGTCTAGGGTGGCATGCATTCAACACACTAATCATGCTTGCATGGATTACATATAACAAGTTAATATCAACTGCGGTGCCCCAGGGGAGGACAGTATACACCCAAGTGCATATAGAGCCTCCCAACTGGGTTGGGTTGTCCCACTCACCGATAGTCCGGTCGTCGCGCGACCGTCCACCAAGATCTGCAAAATATGGTAGTCAATTCGGTGAGTAAAATACACCATATATACCAAAAATACCTTAAAATACACAACACTCGGACAAACGTACATACGGCCCGTACGCACGCGAGCCCGAGCACCCCAACTCAATCCCGAACCCCCGGGCAGCCGTACGCACAGCCTCCCGCACGCGCCCGCACGAATGCGCACGCGCGCACACACCCCGGCACCCTCGGTGCACTGCCGCGCGCCTGCCCGCGCGCCCCGACGCACTGCCGCACGCACGCGCCAGCTCGCGCGCGTCCAGCCTGCACCCCACGCACAGCACCCTGCGCACGCCCCAGCACGCGCACGCACGCACGCGCACGCACCCGCGCGCACTGGTCCTCAGCTCCGCGCCCAGGCGCATGCCCAGGCGCCCTGCCCCGCACCCAGGCACACTGCCCAGGCACTCGCCTACGCGCACCCGCGCACACCCCCGCGCACCCCGCTCGCGCCTGAACCCGCGCGCACCCACGCGCACTACCGCGCGGACACGCAGGCGCGCGTCCACGCGCCTGACTACGCCCGCCTGAGCGCGCCTGCGCGCGCACGCGCGCAGACCGCGCCCAGCGCGCACCCAAGCCATCCTAACCACATTTTCACCCACCCCAACCCCTCACACACACCCTAACACATCTACCCAACATGCATGACCTTCCCAACATCCCCTTAAGCCAAAAATATCAAGGAAAAGAGGGGAGGAGCTCACCTTGGAGGGGGAACAAAAGGGGGAGGTTCGGGGGCCCTCGACGCACCCGCGACCACCTCAACCACCACCACCGCCTCTAGCCTCTCCTCAGCCTCCTCTTCAGCAGCAAAACAGGGGGGGGGGGAGATCATGCAAAGGAGCTTGAGAGAGAGGGGAAACAACCAACAACACACAAACACAAAGATCCACCACCACTTCCTCCACCACCCTCTCTTTCTCATTGAGGCTTTTCTTCAAACAATTGGGGGCTTGGAAAGGTGAAAGAGAGAGCCTCAGATGAAGTCGCTGACGAGGAAGTGAGAGAGAGAGAGAGAGAGAGAGAGAGAGAGAGATATTTATCAAAATATCTTAAGGGGGAATTACTAAGTCGCCTTTCGACTAGAAATTCTGCGCAAGCTTCACTGGAACAGCCATAACTTCCTCGATACAGCTCCGAATTGCTTGATTTCAAGACCGATGGAAAGCTAAGAAGATTATCTACAACTTTCATGTTCATGGCAAGATCAGATAATCCCTCCAGCTATTCCGAAATTAGAGCTAAACATCGAGCAGGGCTGCTGCCAGAATTTCCATCCCCGGGGTATACTTGGAAAAATACCCATAACTTTTACTACAAGAATTCAGTTGATCTAATTCCACTTCTGTGCGAAAGCTAACTCAAAACTGGACATCTCATAATAAAATCCCAATTAAACCACATCATCTTGGATTTTAACAAAATCAAATCCAAATACCAAATCAGGAACTTAGAAAAAAAATTATGTACCCAAATCTTCAAACTGAGCGCTCCAAATGACACAGACACAACATTCTTCCCCCCTTAGGAAATTTAGTCCTCGAAATTTAAGGAAACCCAAAGGGAAGACCAAAAGTATCATGCATAGACCTTTTGCTCCCAAGTGGTCTTCGCACCGGACTGGCGCTACTAACACACTATAATCAAAGGAACGGTCTTAGCGTGGAGCCTCTTCTCGCGGCGGTCCAGGATCTCAATCAGCTGCTCAACGAATGACAAGCCCGGCTCGAAGACGAGCGGCTTGAACGGGATGACGTGAGCAGGATCGTGGACACAACCCACACCCAACCGCGATGCCTCGGAGCAAACTGCGAACCAACCCCTCTCAGACGGAAGGGTAAGAACTAGCGCTGAGGTGAGCCTTCGCTTAAACTCCAGGAAGCTCTCCTCGCAAGACGGGGACCGTTCGAACCGGACATCCTTCCGAGCGAGGCGGTTAGGAGGTACAACTATCTTCGAGAAACCCTCGACAAACCTCCCGCAATAACCCGCCAAGCCCAGGAAGCTCCGAATCTAATGGGGTTCGACGGTCAACGCCAATTTGACACGGCTAGCATCTCGACCGGGCCCACAGATATGCCCCGAATGTCAAAACAGAGGGTGCCCCTAAACCAGGACACCTTCTTGAAAATATGGCCGCCAAACCCAAAGGGAAGCCCCTGGCGACGATGACCTGCGTAGCCTTCTGTCGGTTCTGGGAGGTGCAGATGTACACACGAACCAACCGGGCCACCGCAAGGTCAAACAACTAACTTATGGCCCCTCCAACTGGCGCTCCACAACCGTCCCAACACAAGGGAGGTATGAAACTGCGCCTGTAGAGTGCCTTTCACAGATCCATCTGGGTGCTCGAATGGCAGTCGCTTGCAGGCATACCCCAACAAATGGGTGGTGCCTCACCCAACTACCCTCATCATCGAGCACGCAGGCACATAGCATGTCCTCCAAGGCCTGGATCGTCCTCATTGACTGGCTGTCCATCGGCGATGAAACGCTATACTTAAATGGAGGCTCGCGCCAAAGGCTGCGCCACAACCTCAAAGTAACCCTCGCGTCTCAACCGAAAATAGCGCCGACTGGAGTGCCATGAAGACGAACAATCGCGAAGGTGAAAACCCACGTCAAGGCGTCCAGAGACTCCACCAGTTGGATAGGGAGGGAAGCGCGAACTTAGTCAGTCAGTCAATGATCACCTAGACAGCGTCGTGACCCAAACGTGACATTTGCGAGTCCGCAACAATCCCTGATAACCAACTCCCACGTCCACTGAGGAATCTCGATGGACTGACGCGTTCCAACGCGATGATGATTATCGAACTTGCCTGAGGGCATGCCAACCTGGGGAAACAAGGTCACCCACATCACCTTATCATCACACCACAGCAAACTCAACAAAGACTACCCCAAAGTAGTCCTCGGAAACCCAATAAAACTTTTGAGATCCACGAAGGCATCCGGCGCATTCGTCAACCTCGACGGCAGTACTTAAAACTCGTAGTGCCTGAACGGTCACGAAAGGCCATCTTCGGGATGTCCCACTCTCGGATCTCCGACTTGTGGTACCCTTGTGCGAAGATCGATCTAACAGCAGACACTCGCTCTCAGAGCTGGTCAAATAGATCATCGATTCGCGGCAAAGGTAATTGATCTTCAACCTCCACGGGGAGATCAAAACAACACCACAAACAATTAAGTTCGGATTCTGCTCCTCGAGCATGGCTGGCGCTCATGATAACACTTACACGCTAGGTAAGCCGCTCAACCGCACTTAATCCACAAGACACGCAATAAGGGGTCGTCGAACCTCGACAATGCCTATGCGACGTCATCTATCCGATAGGGCGGTTGAGTCCCATCACGAACGCTAGCATCGCGTCTCCTTATTCGCGACCAATGTGGGGCAAACGCAACAGTATCCACAACTGTGCTTACATGCCGCCAGAGATAGGCCGCTCATCACAACCATTGGAACTCCAGCATCCTGCACTCCATGGGCAGATTCATCACGGGGAGTCCACGCTCTCGTCATCATTTAGCAGCACTCTCCCGGTGTGGCCTCTACCTGGTAGCCTCCCAAGCCCGCTATCTCTGCCATATGGGCGCACCACAAGCATAGGATCTGGGAGCACCTCACAGGGCTCTGGCCTCAACCGGGCAGCTACAACACACAATGATTTATCGAAGCGACTCCAGATGCCACTATGGAACCCTGTCCACTAGCGATCGCCCACTGAGTTGCAATAGGACGCACCCAATCCCGATCGTACGCATCACCACACCCAACCGCGATGCATCGGAGCAAACTGCGAACCCACCCCTCCCAGACGGAAGGGTAAGAACTGGCGCTGAGGTGAGCCTTCGCTTAAACTCCAGGAAGCTCTCCTCGCAAGATGGGGACCGTTCGAACCAGACATCCTTCCAAGCGAGGCGGTTAGGAGATACAGCTATCTTCGAGAAACCCTCGACAAACCTCCCGCAATAACCCGCCAAGCTCAGGAAGCTCCGAATCTCTGCAGGGTTCGACAGTCGACGCCAATTGACACAGCGAGCGTCTTGACCGGGTCCACAGATATGCCCTCACCGGAACTCACGTGGCCCAGAAAAACCATACGCTCCAACCAAAACTCGCACTTAAACCACCATCAGCTGGTGCTTCCAGGGTATTCCTTGACTGGGAAAAGAAACCTTGGGAGAGCAGCATGAGGTCCCGATATAGGATACCCCGACAACCAAACAAGGAACACGGAGTACCCTAGCCCGGGTCTCAACACTGACCTCACACGGCCCCTTAAACCAGAAAAGGAACACTAGAAGAAGACATCACCCTTAAAGAACACTACCAACCCCACTGGATCATCTACATCTAGACAATCACCCACCGATATCCTTCAACATCCATCACAAGACCGGACCCAACATCCTTGGGAACGGTCGAACAACAATTGGGTCACCAGGCGATGCGTCTTCGCCTCATCCACACCCTCACTCCCAGAAGGAGACATCTTGGGACTTGGGAGAGACTTAGACTGCTCTACACCCCTGGTCCACCGGTAGCCTCTCC
This sequence comes from Acorus gramineus, assembly GCA_030737835.1. Classification (NCBI taxonomy): domain Eukaryota; kingdom Viridiplantae; phylum Streptophyta; class Magnoliopsida; order Acorales; family Acoraceae; genus Acorus; species Acorus gramineus. The sequence goes on along the minus strand of JAUJYN010000026.1, from coordinate 1,011,629 downwards.
TCCACACCGTAGGCCGTCTGGTCCGCTCCCACAATTCAGCACAGTCCGAACCCAAATCAGGAGGTGCCTACTGATGGGAGCCCTCTGTCAGGAAGGCCTGTCTAACGCTGAGGAGTCCCTACACGGATCCGACGAAGGGGAGAACGATTCCACGCTCGCGACATCATTCAATAACCCTCTTCCGGGTAGCCCCTACCTGGCATACTCCCACGATCAGTACCCCTCCGACTGCATCGGTGGTACCTACAGATGGGAACCCTCTGCCAGGACAGCTACAACCCGGCCTCCTCAACTCGAACAACCTCTCTTAATACTCGCTCCTCGAGACACCACACACATGCATAACAGCAACCAACCCACTCATCTGGGCCTCTAATGCTCTTGTCTGAGTCTCCAACAAATCCGCTAACCGAGCGAAAGCACGCTCCCATGCAGGAGGCTCCTGCGCCATTCCTGGTCTCACAACGGTGGACTCTCCAGTAGCATCCTCGCCTCTGGTAGGTCCGGAAACCTCCAAAGGTCGAGAGGGACCATGTCCGCGTCGTCCTCTGTGAGGAGGCATATCAGCAACCCAAGAAAACCAGACACTAGGATCAGAATACTCATATAGAAATCCTAGGACTCATTTCTACGAAAAAGAAGACCATTGGCTCTGACAGGACCAGGCTCTGATACCAACTTTTTGTCACGCCCCGGGCGTCCCTGGGACGCGACAAGTGTATATATGATATCAGCAGTCTAAACAGGAGGTCAATAACATACCCTAAACAACATCAATATGACAACACAGACAACAATGAAGCTGACAGGATATATACACAAATAGCGGAAGCTAAAAGACTGAGTCTGTAATTCAAAAACATATTACAGACTCGATACATAATCAATTGTCCTGTGAGAGCCAATATATATACAACGACATCCAAATATAATAAAACCGCGTGCCCAAGCACGGAATATAGTACATACAATAAAAAAGGGATGCTGATAGCCTCTGATACTCGCGGGACGTGGCGCTACTCCGCTACTGATGAAGTCCATCGGGGAGCTCCTCCTTCAGATCCGACTCAAACAACACAGCAGAAAATATATGCGAGGGGTGAGCCACACGCTCAGTGAATAGCACAACCCATGCATCACAATTTATATTAACCACAATTTATTATTCAAGCCTCAAAGTGGCAAGAACTACACAATCCAGTGGGTCGCTACATCGCCGACCCACCACACCCTCACCCTCACCCCTCAATAGGTGACATAGGATATTGGGACTTACTAAGCTGTTAATCATCCTTGGTCCACAACTACACAAACCAGTGGGTCGCTACATCGCCGACCCACCACACCCTCACCCTCACCCCTCAATAGGTGACATAGGATATTGGGACTGACTAGGCTGTTGGTCACCCTTGGTCCACCGATAGTCTCTCCCCACTCCGTAGGCCGCTTGGCCACTCCCACATTCAGCACAGTCCTTCCCAAATCAGGAGGTGCCTACTGATGGGAGCCCTGCACGGGACAGCCTTTCTAACGCTGGGGCAGTCTCTACACGGATCCAACGAAGGGAACAGAACAGCCTATCCATGCACATATGATCCACTCGGATCCGCCGACAACACATCTCAACAACTCTAATGTCTTGAATTCTTCAGAATTCCTCCAGGGCGCATAACCAAGATGCGGGGAACATATAAGATAATAATGAGGGAAAAGAACCTTGGGAGGGCAACCTGAGGTCCCGATATACGACTTCCCGCCAACCAAACAAGGAACACGAAGTACCCTAGCCCGGGTCTCAATGTTAACCTCGCAAGGCCCCTTAATATTCCCTAAGGCATGCTAAAGATATCATAAGCTTGCATTTAATTTAATAAATCAAACTACTAGGACGCATGCATAGGTCGAGGCTTTCCTAGCATGATAACAAGGTGACAGGATGCACGGCTCTTACACATATCCTAAGGGTGCAAGTCCCTAACATACAAAGTCTAGCGTGGCATGCATTCTACACACTAATCATGCTTGCATGGATTACATATAACAAGTTAATATCAAATGCGGTGCCCCAGGGGAGGACGGTATACGCCCAAGTGCATATAGCGCCTCCCAACTGGGTTGGGTTGTCCCACTCACCGATAGTCGGGTCGTCGCGCGACCGTCCGCCAAGATCTACAAAATAGGGTAGTCAATTCGGTGAGTAAAATACACCATATATACCAAAAATACTCTAAAAATACACAACACTCGGGCAAACGTACATACGGCCCGTACGCATGCGAGCCCGAGCACCCCAACTCAATCCCAAACCCCCGGGCAGCCGTACGCATGGCCACCTGCACGCTCACGCGTACACACACCCCGGCACCTTCGGCGCATTGCCGCGCGCCTCGAAGCGCTGCCGCACGCACGCGCATGCTCGAGCGCGCTCGCGCGCACCGCTCATCCAGCCCGCGCCCCACGCGCAGCACCCTGCGCACGCCCCAGCATGCGCACGCACGCACGCACGCGCACGCACGCGCGCGCACTGGTCCCCAGCTCCGCGCCCAGGCACATGCCCAGGCGCCCTGCCCCTCACCCAGGCACAGTGCCCAGGCGCCCTGCCCGCGCGCGCACCCCCACGCACTCCCGCGCGCACCCGCGCGCACCCCCGCGCACTCCCGCGCGCACCCCCGCTCGCACCCTCGCTCGCGCCTGAACCCGCGCGTACCCGCGCCCGTGCTCGTCCACGCGCCCGACTGCGCCTGCCAGCGCCCGCCTACGCGCGCGCAGACCGCGTCCAGCGCGCGCCCAAGCCATTCTAACCACATTTTCACTCACCCCAACCCCTCACACACACCCTAACACATCTACCCAACATGCATGACCTTCCCAACATCCCCTTAAGCCAAAAATATCAAGAAAAGGAGGGGAGGAGCTCACCTTGGAGGGGGAACAAAAGGGGGAGGTTCGGGGGCCCTCGACGCACCCGCGACCACCTCAACCACCACCACCGCCTCTAGCCTCTCCTCAGCCTCCTCTTCAGCAGCAAAACAGGGGGGGGGGAGATCATGCAAAGGAGCTTGAGAGAGAGGGGAAACAACCAACAACACACAAACACAAAGATCCACCACCACTTCCTCCACCACCCTCTCTTTCTCATTGAGGCTTTTCTTCAAACACTTGGGGGCTTGGAAAGGTGAAAGAGAGAGCCTCAGATGAAGTCTCTGACGAGGAAGTGAGAGGGGAGAGAGAGAGAGAGAGATATTTATCAAAATATCTTAAGGGGGAATTACTAAGTCGCCCTTCGACTAGAAATTCTGCGCAAGCTTCACTGGAACAGCCATAACTTCCCCGATACAGCTCCGAATTGCTTGATTCCAAGACCGATGGAAAGCTAAGAATATTATCTACAACTTTCATGTTCATGCCAAGATCAGATAGTCCCTCCAGCTAATCCAAATTAGAGCTAAACATCGAGCAGGGCTGCTGCCAGAATTTCCATCCCCGGGGTATACTTGGAAAAATACCCATACTTTTACTACAAGAATCCAGTTGATCTAATTCCACTTCTGTGCGAAAGCTAACTCAAAACTGGACATCTCATAATAAAATCCCAATTAAACCACATCATCTTGGATTTTAACAAAATTAAATCCAAATACCAAATCAGGAATACATAACTTAGAAAAAAAATTATGTACCCAAATCTTCAAACAGAGCGCTCCAAATGACACAGACACAACACGCGCAGTCGGGGGCGCTGGGCGGGTGCGCGCGTACGCGCGGGCGCACGGGCGTACACGCGGGCGTGCGCGCGGAGCCCTGCGCAGGGGCGCAGTGCGTGCGGTGCGCGCAGGGGTGCGCGCGGGGTGCTGTGCAGGGGCGCAGTACGCGCGGGTAGGCGCAGGGCTGGACGCGCGGTGCCCGCGGGCGCGGGCAAGCGTGCGGCGTGTCTGGGCGAGCGGGCAGGGGAGCGGCATCGCGCCTGGGTGAGCGGGCTGGGGCGCGGCAGTGCGCCCGGGGCGCGAGGGTGCTCGCGTGCGTGCGCACCCGTGCGTGTGCGTGCGGGTGGCCGTGCGCATGGCTGCCCGGGGGTGCGGGAATGTGTCGGGGCACTCGGACTCGCGTGCGTACGGTCCCGTATGCATGCTTGTCCGAGTTTTGGGTATTTCTATCATATTTCTTGCGTATTTGTGTATTTTACTCACCATTTTGGTTTCCCATGTCTTGCAGATCTTGACGAGCTATCACGCGACGACCCGGGTATTGGTGAGTGGGACAATCCAATCCAGTAGGGAGGCGTTCGATGCACGTAGGCGTGCATTGCCCTCCCCTGGGGCACCATAATTGCGTATTAATTTGTAATAAGTGTAATCTATGCTATGCATGATCATTATATTGTATCCATGCCACCTTAGGCTTGTATGCTAGGAATATGCACCATTATATTATGGATAGAGGCCTATACATCCTGATACCATGTTTTCATGCTAGGAGAGCCTCGACCTACGCATGTTTCCCATTTAGTTTAATTTAATTAAATCAAATGCGAGCTTATGGTTATTAGCATGCCTTAGAGAATATTATAACCTCGTTGTTATAATATGTGTCTCCCCGCATCTTAGTTATGCGCCCTGGTGGAATTCTGAAGAATTCATGACATTTGTAGAGTTGCAATCGGTGTCGGTGGATCCAAGAGGATCGTATCCGTGTGGGTAGGGACTCCCCAGCGTTAGACAGGCTGTCCTGACAGAGGGCTCCCATCTGTAGGTACCTCTGATGCGTCGGACTGTGCTGATCGTTGGAGTAGACCAGGCAAGCTACGGTGTGGAGGAGAGGCTATCGGTGGACCAAGGGTGATTAACAGCCTAGTCAGTCCCAAAAGACCATGACACCAGTTTGAGGGTGAGGGTGAGGGTGTGGTGGGTCGGCGATGTAGCGACCCACTGGATTGTGTAGTTACTGCCACTTAGAGGCTATGAATTGTGTAAGGTTAATATGAATTGTGATGCATGGGTTGTGCTATTCACTGAGCGTGTGGCTCACCCCTCGCATATATTTTTTTCTCCAGTTATATCTGAGTCGGATCTGAAGGAGGAGCTCCCCGAGGCACATCAGCAATAGCGGAGCAGCGTCATGTTCTGCGTGTGAGTGGTCATCAGCATCCCCCCTTTGATTGTATGTATTGTATTCCGTGCCTGGGGCACACGTTTGTATTACATGTGGATGTCGTTGTATATATTGGCTCTCACAGGACACTTGATTATGTATCGGGTCTGTAATATGTCTTTTGAATTACAGACTCAGTCTTTTAGCTTCCGCTATTTGTGTATATATTATGTCAGCCTCATTGTTGTCTGTGTTGTCATTGTTGATGTTGTTTAGAGTATATTATTGACCTTCTGTATAGACTGCTGATATCATATATACCATTGTCGCGTCTCGGGGACGGCCGCCCTGGGGCGCGACACGAACAACTATAATATTTTCATGGAAATATTTCTTGATCCATGTATAACAATTACAGAAATTAAAACACTACATAACCAATTACAATAAGTGTCAATGTAATTAACCTAAGGACATAATTTTATAGAACTGTAATAACTAATTACAGTAATTTAATATCAATTTATATATATGTAAATGACCCATTACATAAACTTTATAAACAATTATAGAATGTAATAAATGATTTACATGAATCATTAACATAACAACAATGCAACAGAAACTACATAATTACTTAATGTATACCAATGTAATAACTACAACATAACAACTACCAATGTAATACCCAATTATAACATAAACTATCATTAACATAATAACTACAACAAAAACTACCAATGTAATGCCAAATGACATAAACTACCATTTATAGTACAGAAATATAATATGATCTATGTTAAGACTGTGTCACTTTTTAAAAAGGTCAAATGTCATGTTTTATTTATTTTAAAAAGTTTGAGCGCTCAGATAAGAAATATGACTGCATATTTATTCTCCTAGTACTAGCATTGGCCTACCTGTAGATTTTGATTGCATTCTGACGTTGTTTTAAAATTATGTAGTTCCAATTAGTATTCGGATTTAATTTTGTTAATATCTAAAATGAAATAGTTTAAATCTTATTTTATCATGGGATATTTATTTTTGAGTTAGCTTCCATAGAAAAGTGGAATTAGATCATCCGGATTCATGTAGCAAAAGTTATTAGTGTTTTTCCAATTATCCCGTAGGGATGAGAAATGTCTAGCAGCATCCCTGTTCGGTATTTAGCTCAAATTGTGGAATAGTGGGAGGGGTTATTGGATCTTGGCATAAACACAACAGTTGTGTATAATTTTCTTGGCTTTCCAATGGATTTTGAATTTCATAATTCGGAGCTAGATTGTAGAAGTTATGGCTGTTTTACCAAAGGCTGTCAAGAATTTTAAAGCAGGGGCAGGATTGTCTCTTCGCCTCCCTCTCAACACCTATCAAATGGTGGTGTTGGCACTTAAAAGGGGGTTTTTTTGCTGGGTCTCCAGCAGCAAATCTGAGAGAGAGAAGAGAAGAGGAGAAGAGAAGAAGGAGAGAAAGACTAGGTGAGAATGCTTGATTTTGTTTGGGTGCCTTGTGAGGCTTAATCTCTCTCCCTCTCTTTCTCTTCTAAGTTCTCTCATTTTCCCTACTTGGTAGGTCCATCTAGCCAAGGATGTGAAGAGGTTGAGGATTGGAAGAGTTGGTGTGTTGGAGGATGAAATATGTGTGCTTGTGAGCCTCCACACCTCCTTTTCTTTCCCCCTCTCTTGGTGAGTTTTCTTTCCCTCCTTGTATGATTTTTCTTGTGTTTTTTAATGTTATTGTAGGCATGCAATGTAGCTGTTTGTGTTTATGCTTCAATGAACTATGAATTCTTTTATCTAGTGCTTTGGGTGGTCAGCAAGGATGCTCAGGTGGTGTTGTATGTGTTTTTCCCCATTTTTTTGTTGTTGGGGGTTTTGTGTCATAGTAAGGCAGATTTCTGTCTTGTGAAGATCCTTATGAAACTAGTACTTAAAGGCATATTATGAGCATTATGTATTCATGTGATATGATCATCTATGTGTCTAGATGCTATATATGAAATTTGGTGTTATTATGATAACTGTGTTGTCCAAAGTAGTCCACGGAAGCCCAATAAAACTTTTGAGATCCACAAAGGCATCCGGCGCATTCGTCAACCCCGATGGCAGTACTTAAAACTCGTAGTGCCTGAACGGTCACGAAAGGCCATCTATGGGATGTCCAACTCTCGGATCTCTAACTTGTGGTACCCTTGTGCGAAGATCGATCTAACAGCAGACACTCGCTCCCAGAGCTGGTCAAATAGATCATCGATTCGTGGCAAAGGTAATTGATCTTCAACCTCCACGGGGAGATCAAAACAACACCACGAATTAAGTCCAGATTCTGCTCCTCGAGCATGGCTGGCGCTCATGATAACACTTACACGCTTGGTAAGCCGCTCAACCGCACTTAATCCACAAGACACGCAATAAGGGGTCGTCGGACCTCGACAATGCCTATGCGACGTCATCTATCTGATAGGGCGGTTGAGTCCCATCACGAACGCTAGCATCGCGTCTCCTTATTTGCGACCAATGTGGGGCAAAATGCGACAGTATCCACAACTGTGCTTCACATGCCGCCAGAGATAGGTCGCTCATCTACAACCATTGGAACTCCAGCATCCTGCACTCCATGGGCAGATTCATCACGGGGAGTCCACGCTCTCGACATCATTTAGCAGCACTCTCCCGGTGTGGCCTCTACCTGGTAGCCTCCCAAGCCTACTATCTCTGCCATATGGGCGCACCACAAGCATAGTATCTGGGAGCACCTCACAGGGCTCTGGCCTCTACCGAGCAGCTACAACGCACAATGATATATCGAAGCGACTCCAGATGCCACTATGGAACCCTGTCCACTAGCGATTGCCCACTGAGCTGCAATAGGACGCACCCAATCCCGATCGTACGCATCACCACTCGCTACAGCACCTTCCAAGTGAGAGGGAAAAATCCACCATCAATTTGATGCTTCTAAGGTAGTCCTTGACTGGGAAAAGAAACCTTGGGAGGGCACCATGAGGTCCCGATATAGGATATCCCGACAACCAAACAAGGAACACGGAGTACCCTAGCCGGGTCTCAACGCTGACCCTGCAAGGCCCCTTAATCCTGAGTAGGAAGGCTAGAAGAAGACATCATCCCTTAATGAGCAATACGCCACATCCTCAACACTTTACACTGGCGCCGCACGCGAACTCAATGGTTACCAGCGATACCGATACACGGAGAAGAGCTCCATTATCGAGACGCAATCCACACCTTAGAAATTGCAACCAATTCATCACTATCACACTACTGGGCATAAATCTCCTACCCAAACCTTAATCCCGCACAAGAGATCTAGCAACTGACCCTAACCAGTCGACCCGGTCGACAACTTAAGGGTGGTTCCAGTGGGTCACGTCCACATCAACGGATGTGAGGAGGCATGTCAGCAACCTAAGATAACCTCTAACACAAAAGGACTCGGATGACAATCCTACGACTCATCATCTATACGACTAGACTTAGGCTTTGACAGGACCAGGCTCTAATACCAACTTTATTGTCACGCCCTAGGCGTCCCCGAGACGTGGCAATAATAAAGTATAATATCAGCTATCAATACCTGAGGTCAATAAGGACACCAACAACAATACACAAGGCGACAAAGCAAGATAAAGATAACTGACTGAAAAGCGGAAGGATAATATATAAAAATGTCTGTAAATCAAAAACATTATTACAGACCCGAATACACAATCAATGTCCTATGGAAGCCAAGTCTAGACCAAAGAAAATACAACCTGTGCCACATGCATGATTTAAAAAGCATAAAATGACTCTAGGAATGCTGACAGCCTCGCACTCGCCACCCGCCGGCAGAACGCTCCACACCCACAAGACCACGCCACAGGAAACTCCAGCTCCACGCCCACCCTGCCCCTGAAAAGAAACAGTATGCGAAAGGTGAGCTACAAGCTCAGTGAGTGGCTGGAAACCAATCACCATCTACAGTTCAAATACATAATCAGTTCCCTTTTCCAAGGAAAAACATGGGTACAAACCCAATGGATAATAGGGTCACGCGGTAGCGCGACCAACCTCACCCCCACCCTCACTCCCAGAGGGAGTCTTTTGGGACTTATGGGGAGAGACTATACCATCGGTCGAAGAGACCCGGATTTACTGGTCTACTCAACACTACTGGATCATCTACATCTAGATAATCGCCCATCGATGTCCTTCAACATCCATCACAAGACCGGATCCAACCTCTAGGGGAAACGGTCGAACAACGAATGGGTCACGAGGCGACGCGTCTTCGTCTCATCCACACCCTCACTCCTGAAAGGAGACATTTTGGGACTTGGGAGAGGCTTAGACTGCTCTACACCCCTGGTCCACCGGTAGCCTCTCCCCGCTCCGTAGCTTACCTGATATACTCCCACGATTCAGCACAATCTGAAACACATCAAGAGGTGCCTACTGATGGGAGCCCTCTGTCAGGATAGCCTGTCTAACGCCGGGGATGTTATATTTGTGTCACTTTTAACCTGCTGGTAACCGTTGGAGCATTCTGGCAGTTTTTCGTTCTTTTTCGGTTTTCGATCAGAACCGCAAATTTTTGGACTGTTAGCTATCGTCCTGAGCTAGAGGACTCCGATTGAAAATCTAACTGCATATTTGGTGTCTTGGTGCCATTTTAGGCCTCTCACAAAAATTTCATCAAATTCCGGCAACGTTTCCAAAATTTCGCAGTTCCGGGGCGTATCTGGGTTTTTAAGTCGCTCACTATATATAGGTGTGATCTAATTTCAAAATCACTATTCATCATCCCTACCAAGTGATTTCTCTCTCTCCCCTCTCTCCTTTTCTCACTTTTGAGCCCCCTAGACCCCTCAAACCTAAAAACCTAAAGCATAGGAAGTGTAGATTGGGTCCCGATCTACACCCCGGTGGTTTCAAATCCCCATTCCGGCGAGATTTGCCCCTCCATCCCCCCTCTCTTCTCCTCTGTTTTGACCCATTTTGAGGGCCAAGATAGATCCGGGCGGTGGAAGCCTTTTTCGGTGCGCGGAGAGGTTTCGGTGCGCGGAGAGCAACCGGACTTCCCTTCTTCCCTCGGTATGCCTCTTTTCTCTCTTTTTCATGCTTAGATGTATGTTAGGAGGGTAGATTTGTGGTTGGGAGGAGGTCGGCGGCGGTGGGTGGCCGTCGGAGGGCTATGGAGGTGGTCGGAGGCCTTGGGGTGGTCGGTGTTGGTGGTAGAGGAGCTCAGGTAGGGAGTTGGGCTGTCCGGGTAGGCTGGGCTGCTGTTCCGGGAGAGTAGGCAGAGGGCGCAGCAGGCTGGGGCACCAGGTGCCGGGCGCGCATGAGCGTGCGCGCAGGCGTGCGCGCGGCGTGCGCGTGGGTGGTGCTGCAGGCGTGATGGGCGTGCTGGGCGAGCAGGGGTGCTGAGCGCTGGGCGATGGGGCGTTGGGCGCTGGGCACCGCAGGCGGTTGTGCGCGCGGCGTGCGCTCGGGGCAGGCAGGCTGGCTGGGCGCGCAGGCGTGCTGGGTAGGTGGTGCTCGGGCGCCAGGCGGACATTGCTCGGGTGGGTAGGCGAACAGGGCTCTGGCCACTCGACGACACGCGCAGGCTTGCAGGCGCGCTGGGCGCATGCTGCCAGGCGCGCTGGGCGTGTGCTGCGCGGCCATGCGCGTCGGCGCTGGGTGAGGGTCCCGGGTGCTGGGCGCTGAGCACCAGGCGCTGGGCCGCGGGTACCGGGTGCTGGGGGTGATGGCCGAGGGCAGTGCGTGCAGGAGGGGTCGTGCAGGGTGCGCGCGGGGTGCGCGCAGGGCGCGGCGAGGTGGTTGTGGTGCGCACGGGGCGCGGCGAGGCAGCGGTGGTGCGCGCGGGGTGTGCGCGGGGCCAGGCGCTGCGCGCGGGGGCGTGCGGGGTGCTCGCGGGCCAGCGCGAGGCGTGCGGGGTGTGCGCGGGCGGCAGCGCTGGGGCGCAGGGGGGGCGCGCGGTGCACCCGGGAGGTTCGGCGGCGCGTCCAGGCGACGGGCGGGGGCCCGGCGATGCGCGGGGTGCGTTGGCTGAGGCGCGGCGGTGCACCCGGGCGGTCGGGTGGCCGTGCGGGTGGTTGCCGGCCGTGTGGGTGGTTGCCGGGGTGCTCGGGCTAGCGTGCGTGCGGGTCGTATTCACGTTTGCCCGAGTGTTGGGTGTTTGTTGTGCGTTTTGTGAATTTTGATGTCTTTGGTAGTAGTTGTGGATTTTAACTCACCATATAAATGTCTGTCTTGCAGATCCTGACGGGCGGTCGCGCGACGACCCGAGCTTCGGTGAGTGAGACAATCCAACCCAGTAGAGAGGGGTCATACGCATTTGGGCGTATACCGACCTCTCCTGGGGCACCATGGATGTATATTAACCAGTAGTAATATGTAATCCATGCTTGCACGACTTAAATGTAGAATGCATGCTACCCTAGTCTTTGCATATTAGGGACTTGCACCCTTAGGATAGGTGTAAGAGCCATGCACCATGCCCCCTGTTTTCATGATAGGAAACCTCGGCCTATGCATGCGTCCTACTAGTTTATTTATTAAATTAAATGCTAGTGTATGTTAATTCGCATGCCTTAGATAATATTATAGGGAGGAGCCTTGCGAGGTCAACATTGAGACCCGTGTTAGGGTACTCCGTGTTCCTTGTTTGGTTGTCGGGATGTCCTGTATCGGGACCTCATGCTGCCCTCCCAAGATTTCTAGTCCCAATAAATAAGTAATGTTATATAACTGGTATGATTTAGCAATTCTAGTGAATATTATAGGGGAGGGGCCTTGCGAGGACAGCGGTGAGACCCAGGTTAGGGTACTCCGTGTTCCTTGTTTGGTTGTCGGGGTATCCTATATCGGGAACTCACGCCGCCCTCCCGAGTTCTTTCCCCCAATGATATTACAACCTTGCTTTTATTGTACATGTTCCCCGCATCTTGGTTATGCGCCCTGGAGGAACTCTGAAGAGTTCATGACATTTGAGTTGTAGAGATGTGTTGTCGGCGGATCCGAGTGGATCATATGCGTATGGATGGGCTGTTCTGTTTCCCTTCGTTGGATCCGTGTAGAGACTGCCCCAGCGTGATAAGGTCGTCCCTTTCGAGGGCTCCCATCAGTAGGCGCCTCCCGATATTTGTGACGGACTGTGCTGAAGTTATGGGTGAAGGCCAGCAGCCTACGGAGTGGAGGAGAGACTATCGGTGGACCAAGGGCGACCAACAGCCTAGTCAGTCCCAATATCCTATGTCACCCGTGGTAGGGTGAGGGTGAGGGTGTAGTGGGTTGGTGATGAGCGACCTACTGGATTTGTGATTGGATGATTATCAGTCCCAATAGCCTATGTCACCCATTGATGGGTGAGGGTGAGGGTGTGGTGGTTCGGCGAGGTACGAACCACTGGATTATGTTGTTATGCCACTTAGAGGTTGGATAAATAATTGCATTGTGGTCAATATTGTCTGTGATGCATGGGTTGTGCTGTTCACTGAGCGTGTGGCTCACCCCTCGCATTTTTTTTCCCCAGTTGCCACTGAGCCTGAGCTGGAGCCGGAGCAGCAGTTGGAGCTTTCCGAGGGATTCCTTCAGTAGCGGAGTAGCGCCACGTTCCGCGAGTGCCAGAGGCTATCAGCATCCCTTCTTGACTGTATGTATTTTATTTTCGTGCTTGGCACGCGTCTGTATATATTCAGTTGTACTGGTGTATATTGGCTCTCACAGGACAGATGATTGAGTATCGAGTCTGTAGAATGTTTATTTACAGATTCAGTCTTTTGCTTCCGCATTTGGTGTATATATCATGTCAGCCCCTTTGTTGTCTGTGTGTCATTCTGGTTGTTTGTGTATGATATATTATTGACCTCCTGTGTAGATTCTGATATTTTATATACACTTGCCGCATCCCGGGGACGGCCGCCCTGGGGCATGACAGGGGATGTACTACACAGATCCAACGAAGGGGAGAACGATTCCCACGCCCGTAACATCATTCGTTAACCCTCTCCCGGGTAGTATCTACAACCCGATCTCCTCAACTCAGCCTCTCCCACCCTCGTGGCCTCCGCCTAGTCCTCTGACAGGTATAGCCAACGCCGAGGAGATCGATCCCATGTTCGCAAAGCGAAACCCAAAGGAGAACAACCACTCTCGATACTCGCTCATCGAGATATCACACACATGCATAACAGCAACCAACACATATTAACCTCAAAGTAGTCATAGTCCCTAAACGGGAGTAACTACACAAGCTAGTGGGTCGTAACATTGCCGACCCACCCCACCCTCGCCCTCACCCTCAAAGGGGTGACATGGTCTCTTGGGACTGACTAGGCTGTTAATCACCCTTGGTCCACCGATAGCCTCTCATCCACTCCGTAGCTTGCCTGGTCTACTTCCACGATCAACACAGTCCGACGCATCAGAGGTACCTACAGATGGGAGCGCTCTGTCAGGACAGCCTGTCTAACGCCGGGGAGTCCCTACACGGATCCAATGAAGGGAAGAGAAACTGCCTACCCACACGCATGCGATCCTCTTGGATCCGTCGACAACGCTTCCTAACATTTCTAATGACATGAATTCTCAAGAATTCCTCCAGGGCGCATAACTAAGATGCGGGGAGACATATATTATAACCACAAGGTTATAATATTCTCTAATGCATGCTTACAACAATATAATCACATAATCCCATCTTGATTTAAATAAATTAAACTGAATGGGAACATGCATAGGTTCAGGGCTTTCCTAGCATGAAAACATGGTATCAGGATGCATAGGCCTCTATCCTCAACATTAGGGTGCATATCCCTAGCATACAAAGTCTAAGGTGGCATGGATACATCATATTGATCATGCATAGATCAAGGCTTTTAAGTACAGGACATGGTGTCCAGGCATGTACGGGCCTCTATACACGATACATGGATGTATATCCCTAGCATGCAAGATATCTACATATTAGTTAGGGGGCCCCATCGATGCGCGCACGTCTATGCGGGTCGAGCGCATCCCTAGAGAGGGGGGGGGGGGATTGGAATCAAACCACTCACCTTACGACCCGGGACCTCGCGCATCCCATCCGACGAGATCTGCAAGGTAGGGCATCCAACTGGTGAGAAACAACACAATTTACACATAGAAAACATTAGAAATACCCAATACTCGGACAAGCATGCATACGGGCTCGCACGCATGCGAGCACGCACGTACGCACGTGAGTCCGAGTGCCCCGACACCTACCCGAACCCTCGGGCAGCCACACGCATGGCCCCCCGCACGCGCACGCACGAATGCGCACGCACGCACGCACCCCGGCACCCTCGGCGCACTGCCGCGCGCCTAGACGCGCTGCCGCACGCACGCGCACGCTCGCGCGCGCCCGCACGCACTGCACATCCAGCCCGTGCCCTAGCGCAGCACCCTGCGCATGCCCCAGCACACGCACGCAAGCGCGCGCGCGCACTGGTGCCCATCCCCGCGCCCAGGCAGGCGCACTGCCCCCGCTCGCGCAAGCTCGCGCGCGCACTCGCGCGCACCCCCGCTCGCGCCAGCACCCGCGCGCACTCTCGCGGGCACCCGCTCACCCGCACGCACCCGCGAACCCGCGCGCACGTGCCCACGCGCGTCTGTACGCCCGACAGTGCCTGCCAGCGCCCGCCTGCGCGCGCGCCCAGCCCATCCTAACCTCATTTTAACCCTTCCCAACCCCTCACACACACCCTAACCCATCTACCTAGCATGCATGACCTCCCTAACATCCCCTTAAGCCATGAAAACCAAGAAAAGAAGGGGAGGAACTCACCTTGGAGGGGGAAAGAAAGGGGGAGGTTCGGGGGCCCTCGACGCACCCGCGACCACCTAAACCGCCACCATCAACACCACCTCCTCCTTGGCCTCCTCAACCCTCTATGGCTGCAATCAGTGGGGGGGGGGGGGAAAGATCATGAGAAAGGGAGCTTGAGAGAGAGAGAGGAACAAACAACAACAACACATGGACAAAGACTCACTTGCACTAGCACCTCCACCTTCTCTTCTCATTGGGGATTTAAAACAAACACATGGGGGGTGTGTTTGAAAGAGAGAAAGAGAGAAAATGAAATTGGCGTGGAAGTGAGAAGGGAGAGAGAGAGAGAGAGATATTTATCACAAATATCTTAAGGAGAAATGACCTAGTCACCCTTTGACTAGCAATTCTGCGCATGCTTCACTGGAACAGCCATAACTTCCTCGATACAGCTCCGAATTGCACAATTCCAAGTCCGTTGGAAAGCCAAGAGGATTATCTACAACTTTCATGCTTATGCCAAGATCAAATAATCCCTCTAGCTAATCCGAAATTAGAGCTAAACATAGAACAGGGCTGCTGCCAGAATTTCCATCCCCGGGGTATACTTGGAAAAATACCCATAACTTTTACTACAAGAATCCAATTGATCTAATTCCACTTCTGTGCGAAAGCTAACTCAAAACTGGACATCTCATAGTAAACTCCTATTTAAACCTCATCATCTTGGATTTTAACAAAATCAAATCCAAATACCAAATCAGGAATACATAACTTCTAGGAAAAAAATTATGTACCCAAATTTTCAAACAGAGCGATCCAAATGACACAGGCACAACACTATGATTGTGACATCGCTTACCATCCTGGTAAGGTGAATGTCGTGGCGGATGCTCTCAACAGGCAATCCTTGGGCATGGCCGCCCACATGGCTGTACATCGTTGGAGGCTTCTGGAGGAGGCCGCTTGCTGGATCAGCGTTCGAGAGACACCTGCGGGTGGATTTTTGGCTAGGCTAGTGGTGCAGCCCGTTCTTCTCGACGAGATCTGCACGGCCCAGAGGCAGGATCCTCACTTTCTAGTCCTCTCTGAAGGCGTCGCCCGGGGCGAGCGTCTGGACTACCAGATTCACGAGGACGGGATCCTGCGGTTCAGAGGTCGAGTATGCATTCCTAACGACGCAGAGCTGAAGCAGAAGATCTTGGATGAGGCCCATCGTTCGAGGTACACAGTGCATCCTGGTGGCACGAAGATGTACAGGGGCCTTCGTTGTGGCTACTGGTGGCGCGGGATGAAGACGGATATTGCCCGTTTCGTTGCCCGGTGCTTAGTATGCCAGCAGGTGAAGTCGGAGCATCAGCGTCCTGCGGGGAAGCTGCAGTCCATTGAGATTCCTCAGTGGAAGTGGGAGCAGATCACCATGGACTTCGTTTCGGGTTTGCCGAGGTCACGTTCGGGTCGCGATGCCATCTGGGTAATCGTCGACCGACTGACGAAGTCCGCTCATTTCCTCCCCATCCGACTCACCGATTCTCTGGACACCCTGGCGCAGTTATTTGTCTCCGAGATTGTTCGTCTCCATGGCACTCCCGTCAGCATCATTTCTGATCGAGACGCGCGATTTACTTTGAGGTTCTGGCGTAGCCTCCAGCACGCCCTTGGTACGAACCTCCACTTCAGTACAGCGTTTCATCCGCAGACGGACGGCCAGTCAGAGAGGACGATTCAGACCTTGGAGGACATGCTGCGAGCATGCGTTCTCATTTTGGGGGCAGTTGGGAGAGGCATCTTCCGTTGTGGAGTTCGCCTACAACAACAGCTACCACTCGAGTATCAGGATGGCTCCATACGAGGCGCTCTATGGCCGCAGCTGCAGGTCCCCCTTGTGTTGGGACGAGGTCGGAGAGCGCCAGTTGGAGGGACCAGAGATCATCCACCAGACCTCAGAGATGGTCAAGACGATTCGCGAGCGTATCCGAGTTGCTACGCCGATCATCGTCGCCGTGAGCTCGTTTTCGAGGTGGGTGACCATGTCTTCCTGAAGGTGTCCCCGATGAAGGGCATCTTCCGTTTCGGTGTGCGGGGCAAGCTGAGTCCGTGTTTCATTATGCCATTCCTCATCCTCGAACGAGTTGGGGAGGTGGCCTATCGCATAGCACTGCCCCCATAGCTAGCGCAGGCCCATGACGTCTTCCATGTCTCGCAGCTGAGGCGTTACGTCCACGATCCTGCTCACGTCATCCCGTTCGAGCCGCTCTTCTTTGTGCCGGACTTGTCATTCGTTGAGCAGCCGATCGAGATCCTGGACCGCCGCGAGAAGAGGCTCCGCACAAAGACCGTCCAGCTGGTCAAGGTGCGATGGCAGCACCGTTCCGGTGCCGAGGCCACTTGGGAACTCGAGGACGCCATGCGTGACGCGTATCCGCATCTTTTCCCTTCTTAGATGTTTTTGTATTTATTTTGAGGGCAAAATTTCCTATGGGGGGAAGAATGTTATATATGTGTCACTTTTTGGCTTCTGGTAACCTGTTGTGCCTGTGTCATTTTGGAGCGCTCTGTTTGAAAATTTAGGCTACATAATTTTTTTTTGAAGTTATGTATTCCTAATTTGGTATTTGGATTTGATTTTGTTAAAATCCAAGATGAAGAGGTTTAAATATGAGTTTATTATGAGATGTCCAGTTTTGAGTTAGCTTTCGCACAGAAGTGGAATTAGATCAACTGGATTATTGTAGTAAAAGTTATGGGTATTTTTCCAAGTATACCCCGGGGATGGAAATTTTGGCAGCAGCCCTGCTCGATGTTTAGCTCTAATTTTGGATTAGCTGGAGAGATTATTTGATCATGGCATAAACATGAAAGTTGTAGATAATCTTCTTAGCTTTCCATCGGTCTTGGAATTGAGCAATTCGGAGCTGTATCGGGGAAGTTATGGCTGTTCCAGTGAAGCTTGCGCAGAATTTCTAGTCGAGGGGCGACTTAGTCATTCCCCCTTAGATATTTGTGATAAATATCTCTCTCTCTCTCTCCCCTCCCAAATCCCACGTCGAATACCAATTTCTGGTCTCTCTTTCTCTTTTCATTTCCCCCACCAAGTGTTTGTTAAAAATCCTAAAAGAGAAGGAGATGGTGGAGAAGGAAGTGAAGGTTGGTTTGTGTGTTGTTGTGTTTGTTCTTCCCTCTCTCAAGCTCTCTTTGCATGAATCCCCCCCCCTGGATTCTTGGCTGAAGAGGAGGCTGAGGAGGCCGAAGAGGTGGTGGTGGTGGTTGAGGTGGTGGCGGTTGAGGTGGTCGCGGGCGTGTCGAGGGCCCCGAACCTCCCCCTTTCTTTCCCCTCCCAAGCTGAGCTCCTCCCCTTCTTTTCTTGGTTTTCTTAGCTTAAGGGGTTGGTTGGGAAGTCCTGCATGCTAGGTAGATGGGTTAGGTTGTGTGTGAGGGGTTGGAAAGGATTAAAATGGGGTAAAGATGGGCTGGCCACGCGCTGGCCGCAGTCTGCGCGCGTGCGCGCGCAGGCGGGTGCTGGCAGGCGCAGTCGGGCGCGCAGACGCGCGCGGGCACATGCGCGCGGGTGCGCGGGTGTGTGCGGGAGTGCGCGGGTGCGTGCGGGTGCAGGCGCGAGCGGGGGTGCGAGCAGGGGTGCGCGTGGTAGTGCGCGCGAGTGCGCGCGGGCGCTCGCGGGTGTGCGCGCGTGAGTGCGCGCGCGCGGCAGGGCGCCTAGGCATGTTGCTTGGGCGCGGGGCAGGGGATCAGTGCGCACGCGTGCGTGCGTGCGCGTGCTAGGGCGTGCGCGGGGTGCTGCCGAGGGCGCGGGGTGGACGTGTAGTGCGCGCGGGCACGCTCGAGCTTGCGCGTGCGTGCGGCAGCGCGTCTGGGCGCGCAGGCAGTCGCGCGGCAGTGCGCCGATGGTGCTGGGGCGTGAGCGGGGTGCTGCGAGAGGGGCGTGCAGTGCGTGCGGGCGCGCACGAGCGTGCGCGTGCGTGCGGCAGCGCGTCTGGGCTCGCGGGCAGGCGCGCGGCAGTGCGCCGAGGGTGCCGGGGTGTGTGCGTGCGTGCGCATTCGTGCGTGCGCGTGCGGGGGGCCATGCGTGTGGCTGCCCAAGTGTTCGGGTAGGTGTCGGGGCACTCGGACTCGCGTGCGTACGTGCGTGCTCGCATGCGTGCGAGCCCGTATGCATGCTTGTCCGAGTATTGGGTAGTTCTAATGATTTCTATGTGTAAATTGTGTTGTTTCTCACCAGTTGGATGCCCCTACCTTGCAGATCTCGTCGGATGGGATGCGCGAGGTCCCGGGTCGTAAGGTGAGTGGTTCGATTCCAATCCCCCCCCTCTCTAGGGATGCGCTCGACCCGCATAGACGCGCGTCGTGCATCGATGGGGGCCCCTAGCTAAATTATGTAGCCACCTGTGCATGCCTGATTATTATGATGTATCCATGCCACCTTAGACCTTGCATGCTAGGGATATACATCCACGCATCATGTATAGAGGCCCGTACATGCCTGGACACCATGTCCTGTACTTAAGAGCCTTGATCTATGCATGTTTTGCTATGATGTATCCATGCCACCTTAGACTTTGTATGCTAGGGATATGCACCCTTATATCATGTATAGCGGCCTATGCATGCTTTGATACCAAGCCCCGAGCTATGCATGTTCCCATCTAGTTTAATCTAATTAAATCAAATGTGAGCATGCCTTAGTGAATATTGTAACCTTGTGGTTATGATATATGTCTCCCCGCATCTTAGGGGATTATGTGAGCATTTAGTTGCAAGCATGCCTTAGAGAATATTATAACCCAGTTGTTATAATATATGTTTCCCCGCATCTTAGTTATGCGCCCTGGAGGAATTCTAAAGAATTCATGTCATTTGTAGAGTTGAGATCGGTGTCGGCGGATCCAAGTGGATCGTATCCGTGTGGGTAGGCTGTTTCTCTTTCCTTCGTTGGATCCGTGTAGGGACTCCTCAGCGTTAGACAGGCCGTCCTGACAGAGGGCTCCCATCAGTAGGCACCTCCTGATTTGGTTTCGGACTGTTCTGAACCGTGCGAGTAGACCAGGCGAGCTACGGTGTGGAGGAGAGGCTATCGGTGGACCAAGGGTGATTAACAGCCTAGTCAGTCCCAAAAGCCCATGTCACCCCCCTTGAGGGTGAGGGTGAGGGTGTGGTGGGTCGGCGATGTTACGACCCACTAGTTTGTGTAGTTACTCCCGTTTAGGGACTATGACTACTTTGAGGTTAATATGAGTGTGTTGGTTGCTGTTATGCATGTGTGTGATATCTCGATGAGCGAGTATCGGGAGTGGTTGCTTTCCATTGGGTTTCGCTTTGTGAACATGGGATCGTTCTCCCCCTTCATTTGGATTCGATGTAGTGACATCCCCGGCGTTAGACAGGCCGTCCTGACAGAAAGGCTCCCATCAGTAGGCACCTCCTGATTTGGTTTCGGACTGTGCTGAATCGTTGGAGTAGACCAGGCGAGCTACGGAGCAGGGAGAGGCTACCAGTGGACCAGGGGTGAGCAGCAGTCTAAGTCTCTCCCAAAGTCCCAAAATGTCTCCTTTCAGGAGTGAGGGTGTGGATGAGGCGAAGACGCATCGCCTCGTGACACGATGTTCTACCGTTCCCATAGATGTTGGGTCCAGTCTCGTGATCGATGTTGAATGACATCGATGGGCGATTATCTAGATGTAGATGATCCAGTAGTGTTGAGTGGACCAGTAAATCCAGGTCTCCTCGACCGATGGCATGGTCCCTAGACCAGTAAATCCGGGTCTCTTCGACCGACGGTATGGTCTCTCCCCATAAGTCCCAAAAGACTCCCGCCGGGAGTGAGGGTGGGGGTGAGGTTGGTCGCGCCGCCGCGTGACCCAGTGATCCTTGGGTTTCTACCCATGTTTTTCCTTGAAGAAGGGAACTGATTATGTATTGATCTGTAGATGGTGATTGGTTTCCAGCCACTCACTGAGCTTGTAGCTCACCCCTCGCATACTGTTTCTTTTCAGGGGCAGTGTTGGGCGTGGAGCTGGAGCTTTCCTGTGGCGTGGACTTATTGGCGTGGAGCGTTCTTCCAGCGGGTGGCGAGTGCGAGGCTATCAACATTCCTAGAGTCTTTTTATGCTTTGTAAATCGTGCGTGTGGCACAGGTTGTATTTTCTTTGGTCTAGACTTGGCTTCCACAGGACATTGATTGTGTATTCGGGTCTGTAATAATGTTTTTGATTTACAGACATTGTTATATATTATGCTTCCGCTTTTCAATCAGTTATCTTTATCTTGCTTTGACGCCTTGTGTATTGTTGTTGATGTCCTTATTGACCTCAGGTATTGATAGCTGATATCTTATTTATTATTACCACGTCTCGGGGACGCCTGGGGCGTGACATCACCATTGAAACATTCTGGCAGTTTTTCAACTTTTTCTTTTTTCGATCAGAACCGCTAAAATTTTGGACTTTTAGCTATCATCCTGAGCCTAAGGTCTCCTATTAAAAATCTAACTGCATATTATGTGTCCTGGTGCCATTTCAAGCCACTCACAAAAATTTCATCGAATTCCGGTAACGTTTCAGAATTTCACAGTTCCGAATCGTATCCGGGTTTTGACTAAGCGAAAAGTCATTGGGAGACTTGACTTGGTCAATGTTGACCCTTGACTCAGTCAAAATCTTTTGTTTTCTAGTGTGGTTGGGTTGACTAGGGTCAAAGTGCACTTAAACCTAGCTAAACCTAATTAAACCTAAGTGTAAGTGAGTGTAAGTGAGTGTGTGTTGTGTGTGTGTGTGCTTAAATGAGGTCCACGCCCCCCAATAGTGTCCCTATTTATCTTCTTCTCTCTCAAGCTCTCTCAAAAGCTCTCACATCCCTCTCTTTATTTCCCCTTTATGATCTAGTTAGGGTGGTTAAAAAGAAAAGCCATAGAAGGAGAAAAGCTTGGTAAGGACCCGATCTATCCTTCCATGGTTTCATTTTCGATTTCCCCCTTGTGAAACCTCCTCTCTTACCTCCTTTTCTCCTCTGTTTTCAGCCCCTCCTTGGCTGAGAAGAGGGCTTGGTGGTGGTGGTCTTGGTGGTGGCAAATCGGTGCGCGAAGGGCACCCGTTTTCACCCCTTTGTCTTTCCTCCTTTGGGTAAGCTTTCTTCCTTCCTTTTTCTTGTGTAGATGCTTGTTTAGGGTTGCATATGGGTATGCATGGCATGCATGGTGGTTAGGGGTTGGGGGGGGGGGTCTGGGGGGGGTGTGGGAGTGGCTCGGGCGCGCGTGCGGGGCCATCCGCGCACGTGCGCGCGAGCCTGCGCGCGCAGGTAAGCGCAGGCAGGCGCAGGCCCGCAGTCGGGCGCGTTGGTGGACGTGCGAGCGTACACGCGGGCTGCACGCGCGGGCGTGCGAGCGGGTGCTACGCGGGGGAGCAGAGTGGGCGCGGGGGGTACTGCGCTGGGGCGCAGTGCGTGCGGGTGTGCGCGCGGGGTGCTGCGCAGGGGCGCAGTGCGCGCGGGTGCACCCGGGGCTGGACGCGCGGTGCGCGCGGGCCCGCGCGAGCGTATGGGCGAGCGTGCGGCGTGTCTGGGCGTGCGGGCGGAGGCGCGGCAGTGCGCCGGGGGCGCGGGGCTGCGTGCGTGCGTGCGCACCCGTGTGTACGCGTGCGGGTGGCCGTGCGCATGGCTGCCGTGGGTGCGGGAGTGTGTCGGGGCACTCGGACTCGCGTGCGTACGGGCCCGTATGCATGTTTGTCCGAGTGTTGGGTATTTCTAGCGTATTTCTTGTGTATTTGTGTATTTTACTCACCATTTTGATTCCCATGTCTTGCAGATCTCGACGGGCGATCACGCGACGACCCGGGTATTGGTGAGTGGGACAATCCAACCCAGTTGGGAGGCGTTCGATGCATGTAGGCGTGCATTGCCCTCCCCTGGGGCACCATAATTGCATATTAGATAGTATTAATTGTAAACTATGCATGCTTGATTATTTTGTAGTATCCATGCCACCCTAGGCCTTGCGTGTTAGGGATATGCAACCTTATGATATGGGTAAAGGCCCAAGCATCCTGATACCATGTTTTCATGCTAGGAAAGCCTCGACCTACGCATGCTTCCCATTTAGTTTAATTTATTTAAATCAAATGCGAGCTTATGATTAGTAGCATGCCTTAGAGAATATTATAACCTCGTTGTTATAATATGTGTCTCCCCGCATCTTAGTTATGCGCCCTGGAGGAATTCTGAAGAATTCATGACATTAGTAGAGTTGCAATCGGTGTCGGCGGATCCAAGTGGATCGTATCCGTGTGGGTAGGCTGTTTCTCTTCCCTTCGTTGGATCCGTAGGGACTCCTCAGCGTTAGACAGGCCTACCTAACAGAAGGCTCCCATCAGTAGGTACCTCCTGATTTGGTTTCGGACTGTGCTGAATCGTGGGAGTAGACCAGGCGAGCTACGGAGTGGAGGAGGGACTACCGGTGGACCAAGGGTGATTAACAGCCTAGTCAGTCCCAAAAGACCATGTCACCAGTTTGAGGGTGAGGGTGTAGTGGGTTGGCGATGAGCGACCCACTGGATTTGTGTAGTTATTGCCACTTAGAGGCTATGAATTGTGTAAGGTTAATATGAATTGTGATGCATGGGTTGTGCTATTCACTAAGCGTGTGGCTCACCCCTCGCATATATTTTTCTCCAGTTATATCTGAGTCGGATCTGAAGGAGGAGCTCCCCGAGGCACATCAGCAGTAGCGGAGCAGCGTCATGCTCTGAGTGTGAGAGGCCATTCAGCATCCCCCCCTATTTATTGTATGTATTGTATTATGTGCTTGAGCACACGTTTGTATTACATTTGGATGTCGTTGTATATATTGGCTCTCACAGGACAGTTGATTATGTATCGGGTCTGTAATATGTCTTTTGAATTACAGACTCAGTCTTTTAGCTTCCACTATTTGTGTATATATTATGTCAACCTCTTTGTTGTCTGTGTTGTCATTATTTGATATTGTTTAGAGTATATTATTGACCTCCTGTATAGACTGCTGATATCATATATACCATTGCCACGTCTCGGGGACGGCCGCCCTGGGGCGTGACAAAATCAGGTTATGATGTCTTCACAGATTATGATCCCAACATGTCATAGAATGTGTGTGATTTATGTCAGAATTTTTGGATGTGTATTTGGTGCCGTGGAGACCAAAGTTTAGGGTTGGATGCAGTAGATATACCAATTTTGCATGATTATGTGTCAAAGAGTTATTATGCATGGTGTGGGCAATATCAGGAGTTGTTGTCTTCATGAAGTTGGCTTGTATATGTGTCAGGATGCTTTATATTTAATTGAGCATCATTGGTTGTGTCTTGCAGATCTCGTAGACCGGACGCGCAACAATCCAAGTATCTGTGAGTGGTTTGACCAATTCACTAGTATTGTAAAACTTGACACATAGTTATATAATTGTTATTGTTGCACATGGAAGAATTATACCCATATGAACCAGGGGAGATGAGCGTACGTGCACGCGATTAGTCATGAATTGCATGCTTACGGTATAGGTGTATGATTCACACCCTCCAGAAATTGATATGCATCGGTAGTTATTGTTCATGCTATTAGTGTAGGTCCTTTGAACTTTACCGAGCATGTCTTAGTCCCCTTCCATATGTTGCGATCTAATCTATGAGATGCAATAGTTTCCTTGAATAAGTGGTCCGACCCATGCAATAGAAATAATATATAGCATGCGTGTTAGGCACTCTAGCATATTTTATGCAATGTAATGGTACTATAGAGAACTTATTTAGCCTCTATTGCTAGTATATGATGATGGATGTGTTATGTAGGATTAAATACCATATTTTAGGGATCATTTGCACATACTTATTGATATGATCCTTTGAGTTAGTTATAACTCTTGCCTCTACTTGTCCTTTACACCATGTTTACAAGATTGGTGGGTACTTAATTACCTCAAGTTCGTGATAATAACTTAATAACCCTGTGTATTGAGGATAGATGTGTGTATGATCAGTTTTTAAGGTCATAATTGATATTAGTAAGTGTGGATAAGAAGTTGTTTCCCTCGCGTCCTCGTGATGCACCTGTTGGGAATTCTGATGGATTCCAAGTAGCTAGTTGTAGAGTATGGTACATGTTGATCAATGCGATTTTCTGCGAGTGTGGAGTGTATCACCCCGGCGTCATTGTGCATTGAAGCTACCCAACGTCAGAGCTGCCCTGTGAGGTGCCACCCCATGATTGGTATCGTCCTATACAGGCTGCTAGGGAGAGGGCTACTGGATGACGTGGGGTGATTGTGGATATTATCTGGAATGCATGCTAATATATGGATTATGTTGCATACCATTCTATACTATTTTTATCTCATTCTATGTGAACTGCTTGAAGTCTTTAATGAGTTATATCTTGTGATTTTCTTAGTTATATATATACACACTTGATGTTTCAATGGTTTAGGTTCCACTATTATCTTGTGCATATTATGAAACTGTGTGAATGATTTAGGACTTAATTATGCATAGTTAGTTCTTGACTTCTTTCTTATTTGGGCATATGGTTCATGTACCCCCTTATGTTAGAGCATTTCTCATGTCATTTATGCTAGCTTATTAGTAGGCCTATGTTGGATTGTATAAAGTGTGTATTTACATGGTTTAGTCATAGGTTATTTGGACGTGTGGTCCAGGCATCTCTTTTGTGATAGAACTCCTCTTGTAATAATTGCGTGTATGTTTAACTTATCAGGCCTAATTGTGATAGGTAGGTGTGATCCGTGGTGAGGATCATACTTTGTTTTATTATGCCAATGTAGTAGTTTATCTGCCCTGCATCCATGCGATGCTCTAGTGGGAATTCGGAAGAATTCATTATTGTATCGGTGTTTGGCCCGATAGCTAGGATAGTATGCTTGGCCTATCTGTAATAGGCACGTGCATGACCTACCTTTAGGATCATGCTTTGTTATTGTTGAGTGCGAGAACTTAACCTTTTTCCCTGCATCCGAGTGATGCGTCTCTATGGGAATTCAATTAGCATCGGTATGTGCTAACCGATAGTAGTTGATTCGTGAGGATCGTATTGCTGGCGTGGAGTGTTTTCTCCCCATATCATCGTGCATTGAAATTACCTAGTGTTGGAGCTATCCTAGATTGTGCCACCATATTATAGGAGGCCCAATGTGTATTTCAATACCCTTGTGGCTTCGTACCTATCTTGGAAGGCTGTCAGGAAGAGGGCTACCTGGGATAGGGCTACCGGATGATATTGGTATTTGCTAATTGATAATAGTTGATCTACCAGGATCATCTTGAGAGCGTGGATTGCTTCTCCCCTACCTCGTATCCGTGTTGAAGCTACCCGGCGTTGGAGCTATCCTGGATGGTGCCACCACATCATAGGAGGCCCAATGTGTATTTCAATACCCTTGTGGCTTCGTACCTATCTTGGAAGGCCGTCAGGAAGAGGGCTACCCGGGGAGGGCTACCGGAAGGTTAAGGGAGTTAGCGAGTTGTTTTCTGTTTCCAATAGTCCCATGTCACCCCTAGGGGTGAGGGTGAGGGTGAGGGTGAGTTGGGGTCACGTTGTCACGTGACGTCTATATCAATTGGGAACGCCCAAAGTATAATACATCCATTGGATGATGTGAGGCATCTAGCGTAGTTATACTTTGATGCGGATTGACTTGTAGGTTTTGTATAATGCAATAATGCTATGCGTTATGGTTAACCGTTTGGTTCCACCCCAAGAGTCCTAAGAGTCCCCTCCAAGTCGAGGGTGAGGTGAGGTGAGGTCACGTCCTCACGTGACATTTATACCTGTTGGGTTTCTCCCATGTTTCTTTTCCTTGGAAGGAAAAATGCACTAATATTATATACTTATTGTAGAGCTTGAATTCTTGCCACTCACTGAGCTTGTAGCTCACCCCTCATGTATTGTTTATCCACCAGGGACTGGGTTGGCATGGAGCTGGAGCATCCCTTTGGCGTGGTTCGTGCGTGGAGCGTTCCACCTTTTGGTTGGTGAGTGCGAGGCTGTCAGCAATCCTATTTTCTTGTGTATGTATCAGTAATCGTGCGTGTTGCACATATAATTGTATTTGGACTAGACTTGGACTCTCATAGGACAATGATTGTATATTCGGGTCTGTAATAGTGTTTTTGATTTACAAACTTATTTATATTTTATGCTTCCGCATTTTTAGTTAGCTATCGCTTCCCTGTTGCCTTGTTATTTATGCGATCATGTTGGTTGTTGTTTCATTTTCAATTGGAGTCATTATTGACCTCTTATGTATGACTCATAATATTTTATGATTGGTAACGCTCCGGGGACGGCCGCCTCGGGGCGTAACAATCTATCATTATTATAACAATTACAACATAAATTACAAAAACTATAATTTACAGAACATATATATAATATCATATATGGAACTAAACTAAGGACATACAAATTATAGAAATTTATTGATCAGTTACATAAATGTAACAATCAATTATAGAAGTATATAATACCAATTTACAGATGGAGGTAGTTTAGGTATAAAAAATGAGGTGACACGGATCAGGGTAAAAAAAATAGAATCAGATTTTAGGGGTAAATAAAAAATAAATAAAAAAGTCTAGGGGTAGAAAAAAAATTAGACCCTTGGTTAAGGGGCATTTGAACAATTCAGCCAAGTTTCTTTCATCCAGTGATGAGGATGTTTTTACCACATGATTTGTGAATCATCATTATAATGAGACAATATTCTCGACGCTAGGGGGAGGAAATTCGTCGCTTGAAGAACGACATGAAATTTATTAGAGCACTTCATCCTAAGAGAATTGAGCATCAATGCCAGATGCATTTACTCATATAGAAAAAGTTACAAGGTCACATATTCAACTGTAAGAACTCCAGTTAGGATTAA
This sequence comes from Acorus gramineus, assembly GCA_030737835.1. Taxonomy (NCBI): domain Eukaryota; kingdom Viridiplantae; phylum Streptophyta; class Magnoliopsida; order Acorales; family Acoraceae; genus Acorus; species Acorus gramineus. The sequence goes on along the minus strand of JAUJYN010000026.1, from coordinate 983,824 downwards.
TGTTCTAATTGAAAAGCTATCAGTATGTTGGGAAAATAATTCGCAAAAACATGCTTGAAGCATGAAAGATTTATAGGTTCAAAAGATTCAGTTCTATAAAGGAGAAAATAATGAAAAATAATTCTTTAGAGGAGAATGAAACACTTTGAAAGATCCTCATTAATAACTTCTGTAGAAGATAAAGTCCCTAAAGAGACTCAAGTCCCCGAAGAGACGTAAGTCCCTGAAGAGACACGTCCCCGAAGGACAAATACGTGGAAATGATAAAATTTTCATAAATTTACATATATAAAGATATTGTGGGGTCGCAGACAAGTGATCATCGATGATATATTTTCATTTATAGTAGCTACTGAAATCATTAAAGATGATTTAAAACCACATTCAATTGATGAATGTAGATGGAAACATAATTGGCCACAATGGAAAGATGTTATTCAAATATATTTGGATTGACTTAAAATGCATCAAGCATTTGGACCAGTAGTCCTAACTCTGAAGGAGTTAAGCTCATAAATTGGGAATGGGTGTTTGCAAACACAATGAGAGAAATGAGATTGTTAGTATAAAGCTCATTTAATGGCACAATATTTCCTACAAAGATATGGGATGGATTGAAAAAGGAGTTTATTTTGAAAAAGAAGATTAGGGCTATTAAAGAGCACAAAAAGGCTTCCATGTATTTGAAATGAAATATCTTGGAAAATAAGATATTATCTAGGCCTGCAGATCGAGCAAAGCCCAAGTGCGAAACTTGTCTATCAAACAACATTTATTGAAAAAAACTTAAAGCGCATACACAAATCTAAGATAAAGTATATTGTATTCTTTTTCCTACGCTTTAGTTTTTTCCCACTAGGTTTTCCAAGCAAGGTTTTAATGAGTCAATTATCTTAGTTTGGTGGTCATCCAAGGGGAAGTGTTGTGAATATGGTGGTAACCACTTCTCCAACACATAACCTCCTCCACTCTTCAATTCCATAACCCCCTCACTCAACTCCATAACCCCCAATCTTAATAACCCCACTAACTATCCCCTCACCTCTTTTGATGTTATATATGTGTCACTTTTTGCCTTTTGGTCACCATTGGAGCATTCTGGAATTTTTTCAACTTTTTCGTTTTTTCGATCGGAACCGCTAAAATTTTGAACTTTTAGCTATCATCATGAGCTTAAGAACTCCGATTGAAAATCTAAGTGCACATTATGTGTCATGGTGCCATTTCAAGCCACTCACAAAAATTTCATCGAATTCCGGTAACGTTTCAGAATTTCACAGTTCCGAATCGTATCCGGGTTTTGACCAAGCGAAAAGTCATTGGGAGACTTGACCGAGTCAAAGGTGACTTTGACCAAGTCAAGTTTGACCCTTGACTTGGTCAAAATCTTTTGTTTTCTAGTGTGGTTGGGTTGACTAGGGTCAAAGTTCACCTAAACCTAACTTAACCTAATTTTTTTCTCTAAGTGTGAGTGTGTGAGTGTGTGGGTGACTTAATGTCCACGCCCACCAATAGGATCCCCCCCTATTCATCATCTTCTCTCTCAAGCTCTCTCAAAACCTCTCATCCCCTCTCTTTGTTTCCACCATTTGATCTAGTTAGAGTGGAAGAAAAGAAAAGCCATAGAAGGAGAAAAGGAAGGTGAGGACCCGATCTATCTTTCCATGTTGTTAGATTTGTGTTTCCCTTTGTTTGACCTCCTCTCATGGCACCTTTTCTCCTTTGTTTTCAGCCCCTCTTAGGCTGAGAAGAGGTCTTGGTAGTGGTGGCTTTGGTGGTGGCAAATCGGTGCGCGAAGAGCACCCGAATTCCTCCCCTTCCCTTCCTCTCTTTGGGTAAGCTTTCCTCCTCCCTTTTCCTTGTTTTAGATGCATGTTAGGGTGTGCATAGGGTGTATGCATGGTATGCATGTGTGTGGGGGTGTGGGAGGGCTGAGGAAGGGTGTGGGTTTTGCTCGGGCGCGCGTGCAGGGTCATCCGCGCGGGTGCGCGCGAGTCTGTGCGCGCGAGTCTGCGCGCGCAGGCAGAGCAGGCGCGCGCAGTCGGGGGCGCTGGGCGAGTGCGGGCGTACGCACTGGCGCACGGGTGTGCGCGCAGAGCGCTGCGCAGGGGCGCAGTACGTGCGGTGTGCGCAGGGGTGTGCGCGGGGTGCTGCGCAGGGGCGCAGTAAGGCGCAGGACAGGACGCGCGGTGCTCGCGGGCGCGCGTGAGCGTGCGCACGAGCGTGCGGCGTGTCTGGGCGAGCGGGCTAGGGCGCGGCAGCTCGCCTGGGCGCGCGGGCTGGGGCGCGGCAGTGGGCCCTGGGCGCAGGGCTGCGTGCGTGCGTGCGGGTGGCCGTGCGCATGGCTGCCCGGGGGTGCGGGAATGTGTCGGGGCACTCGGACTCGCGTGCGTACGGGCCCGTATGCATGCTTGTTCGAGTGTTGGGTATTTCTATCGTATTTCTTGCGTATTTGTGTATTTTACTCACCATTTTGGTTTCCCATGTCTTGCATATCTTGACGGGCGATCACGCGACGACCCGGGTATTGGTGAGTGGGACAATCCAACCCAGTAGGGAGGCGTTCGATGCACGTAGACGTGCATTGCTCTCCCCTGGGGCACCATAATAGCATATTAGCTTGTAATAAATGTGTAGTTTGCGTGCATGATAAATATGATATATCCATGCCACCTTAGACTTTGTATGCTAGGGATATGCACCCTTATATCATGTGTAGCGGCCCTTGCATGCTTAGACACCAAACCCCGGACTATGCATGTTCCCACCTAGTTTAATTCAATTAAATCTAATGAGAGCATGCCTTAGAGAATATTATAACCTTGTGGTTATAATATGTGTCTCCCCGCATCTTAGTTATGCGCCCTGGAGGAATTCTGGTGAATTCATGACAATATTTAGCGTTACCATCGGTGTCGGCGGATCCAAGAGGATCATATCCGCGTGACTAGGCTGTCTTCTCCTTATTGGTTGGGCTCCGAGGTAGGAACTCCCCGGCGTTAGCTCGCCTGACAGAGGGCTCCCATCTGTAGGTGCCTCTGATGCGTTCGGACTGCGCTGATCGTGGGAGTATACCAGGTAGAGGTACGAGGGTGGGAGAGGCTACCCGGTGGGGCCAAGGGTGGAAAGCAGTCTAGTATGCTCCAAGAGGCCCAGGTCACCCCTCGGAGAGGGTGAGGGTGAGGGGAGGGAAAGTGGGTTGGCGATGGGACGACCCACTAGATTGTGTAGTTTTTGCCACTTAGGGCTATGATTATTTGAGGTTAATATGAATTGTGATGCATGGGTTGTGCTATTCACTGAGCGTGTGGCTCACCCCTCGCATATATTTTTCTCCAGTTATATCTGAGTCGGATCTGAAGGAGGAGCTCCCCGAGGCACATCAGCAGTAGCGGAGCAGCGTCACGTTCTGCGTGCGAGAGGCCATTCAGCATCCCCCTTTGATTGTATGTATTGTATTCCGTGCTTGGGCATTCGTTTGTATTACATTTGGATGTCGTTGTATATATTGGCTCTCACAGGACAGTTGATTATGTATCGATTCTGTAATATGTCTTTGAATTACAGATTCAGTCTTTTAGCTTCCGCTATTTGTGTATATATCATGTCAGCCTCATTGTTGTCTGTGTTGTCATTTTTGATGTTATTTAGAGTATGTTATTGACCTCCTATATAGACTGCTGATATCATATATACCATTGCCGCGTCTCGGGGACGGCCGCCCTGGGGCGTGACAAAAGTTGGTATCAGAGCCTGGTCCTGTCAGAGCCAATTGTTCTTTTTTCGTAGAGATGAGTCCTAGGATTTCTATATGAGTATTCTGATCCTAGTGTCTGGTTTTCTTTGGTTGCTGATATGCCTCCTCGCAAGGTAATGCGTGGACGTGGTCCCTCTCGGCCTTTGGAGGTTCCCGGACCTACCAGAAATGAGGATGCTATTGGAGAGTCCTCGGCTATGGGGCCAGGACTGGCGCAGGAGCCTCCTGCATGGGAGCGTGCTTACGCTCGGATAGCAGATCTGGTGGAGACTCAGACCAGAGCATTAGAGGCCCAGACGAGGGCGTTAGCTGAGCAGGCTAGAGAGATTCAGGAGCTGAGGGCGGCCCGTGAGGCAGTTCCACAGGTCCCCTTGGTGGCAGATCCACCTGTGGTGCCCGACGTACCCCCTGTCCCCGTGGTGATTCCAGTGGTGGGAGTTCAGGATCCCCTGGAGAGGGAGGTGGAGCTAGAGGCTGCAGCGCGAGTGCATCAGAGTGGCCTCACTGCCTTTCTGAAGCTCCACCCTCCCGAGTTCCATGGACAGACGGCGGACCCCCTTGCCCCTGAGCGATGGTTGATGGAGGTGGACAAGATCTTCTCGACCATGCACTGCACCGATCGCCAGCGTGTCTCCCTGGCCACCTTCATGCTGAAGGGTAGCGCCGCAGACTGGTGGGCTACCCGATCGGTGGACATTCCCGAGGGAGTGGAGCGGCTTTTATGGGCGGGGTTCCGGAGGTATTTCCTGGAGGAGTACTTCCCGTTTTCGACGCGCCAGATCGTGATGCGGGAGTTTGAGCAGCTGACGCAGGGCTCCATGTCAGTCGCGGACTACTCCACACGCTTCACGAGGCTTTCCAGGTTCGCCCCAGCCTTGGTGATGGATGAGGAGACGCGGTGCCGTCGATTCGAGATGGGTCTCATCAGCACCATTCGGGTGCATGTCTCTTCGCAGGCATTCACGAGGTACTCGGACTTGGTGTCTCGGGCGAAGACAGTCGAGCGAGACCTCGGGGCCTCCATGGGGGTTCCAGCCCCTTCTGCAGACCAGAGACCCCCCAGGAAGCAGGACCATGCACATCGCAAGAAGAAGCGGCCCCGCTTTGATCAGTCAGCAGCTGCCGCTACTCCAGTCGATGTGGTGCCAGTGCGAGGTCCAGCACCCATTGCGGCAGTACCAGTCCAGGCCATGCAGCCGGAGAGGCGGCGCTGTTATCATTGTCAGCGCGTCGGGCATCTTTTATATAATTGCCCCGATGCTGGCCGACCCCGTGTGCCGCGCTAGCAGCAGCAGCAGCTCAGCGTCAGTAGCAGCAGCCACAGGGTGGCCGAGCTGACCAGAGGAGGCAGCCAGTGCAGCCTGCGAGGCGTGCCCCTGCTCCTCAGCCGCAGTTTGTTCAGGGCAGAGTTGCAGCACTTTCAGCCGAGGAGGCGCAGGCTTCGGGTAGCGTGGTCCGAGGTATTGTTCAGATCTCCCAGCTCCCTGCATATGTGTTATTTGATTCCGGAGCCACGCACTCGTTCGTGTCTCCCGCTTTTGCGAGACGGATGGGCGTGGCGTCCGCCCCTCTTGATGTTATCCTGGAGATATCATTGCCCGTCGGAGACCGTATTCTCCTCCGTTCTGTGTACCGAGGGTGTACTGTGGTGATTGCGGAGCATGAGTTTCCAGTGGAGTTGGTAGAGCTCGCCATGACGGACTTCGATGCCATCCTGGGAATGGATTGGCTTTCAGCTAGTCACGCCAGCATCGACTGTTTTGCCAAGTCGGTGTCTTTCCACCTTCCGGGTCGGAGGTCCTTCCAGTTCGTGGGCGATCGTGACATAGCCCCTTTGGGGTTCGTGTCGTCCATCCAGGCGTGGAGACTCCTTCAGGGAGGATGCGAGGGCTTTCTGGCGTATATTGCTGAGGAGGACGCACCGCTGCGGGCAGATATCAGTCAGACTCCAATCGTGGCAGAGTATCCCGAGGTTTTCCCCGATGATCTTCCGGGATTACCGCCGGATCGCGCGATCGAGTTTGAGATAAATCTGATTCCGGGGACCGAGCCGATTTCGAGAGCTCCGTACCGGATGGCCCCAGCAGAGCTGAAGGTGCTCAAGGAGCAGTTGGAGGAGTTGCTAGAGAAGGGCTTCGCACGTCCGAGTGTTTCTCCGTGGGGAGCCCCTGTTTTGTTTGTGCGGAAGAAGGACGGTTCGCTGCGGCTTTGTATTGATTACAGGCAGCTGAACAAGCGGACCGTGAAGAACAAGTACCCCTTGCCACAGATTGACGATCTGTTTGACCAGCTCCAGGGAGCGCGTGTCTTTTCTAAGATCGATCTCCGTTTGGGCTACTATCAGCTGAAGATCCGGGAGTCAGACATTCCGAAGGTGGCCTTTCGTACCTGTTATGGGCACTACGAGTTCAGAGTACTGCCGTTTGGGTTGACGAATGCGCCGGCGGCCTTCATGGATCTGATGAACTGGGTGTTTCGGCCCTTCCTCGACTCCTTCGTAGTAGTCTTCATCGATGATATTTTGGTGTACTCGAGGAGTCTTGAGGAGCACGCTCACCATCTCCGCACTGTCTTGGAGACTTTGGCCCGACATCAGTTGTTCGCCAAGTTCAGTAAGTGCGAGTTTTGGTTGGAGCGTATGGCCTTTCTGGGCCACGTGATTTCCGGCGAGGGCATATCTGTGGACCCGGACAAGACGCTCGCTGTGTCGAATTGGCGTCGACCGTCGAACCCCACAGAGATTCGGAGCTTCCTGGGCTTGGCGGGTTATTACAGGAGGTTTGTCGAGGGTTTCTCGAAGATAGTTGTACCTCTTACCCGCCTCACTTGGAAGGATGTCCGGTTCGAGTGGTCCCCGGCTTGCGAGGAGAGCTTCCAGGAGTTGAAGCGAAGGCTCACCTCAGCGCCAGTTCTTACCCTTCCATCTGGGAGTGGTGGGTTCGCAGTTTACTCTGATGCATCGCGGTTGGGTGTGGGTTGCGTCCTGATGCAGCACGGTAAGGTTGTGGCTTACGCGTCGCGTCAGTTGAAGCCCCATGAGCAGAATTACCCCACCCACGACTTAGAGTTGGCAGCGATCATCTTTGCGCTGAAGATGTGGAGGCACTACCTCTATGGCGAGGAGTTCGAGCTCTTTACTGATCATAAGAGCTTGACATATTTGCAGTCCCAGCCGGAGCTCAACATGCGTCAGAGACGTTGGGTCGAGTTCCTGAAGGACTATGATTGTGACATCGCTTACCATCCGAGTAAGGCGAATGTCGTGGCGGATGCTCTCAGCAGGCAGCCCTTGGGCATGGCCGCCCACATGGTTGTACGTCGTTGGAGGCTTCTGGAGGAGGCCGCTTGCTGGATCAGCGTTCAAGAGACTCCTGCGGGTGGCTTTTTGGCCAGGCTAGTGGTGCAGCCCGTTCTTCTCGACGAGATCCGCACGGCTCAGGGGCAGGATCCTCACTTTCTCATCCTCTCTGAAGGCGTCACCCGGGGCGAGCGTCCGGACTACCAGATTCGCGAGGACGGGATCCTGCGGTTCAGAGGTCGAGTATGCATTCCTGACGACGCAGAGCTGAAGCAGAAGATCTTGGATGAGGCCCATCGTTCGAGGTACACAGTGCATCCTGGTGGCACGAAGATGTACAGGGGCCTTCGTCGTGGCTACTGGTGGCGCGGGATGAAGACGGATATCGCCCGTTTCGTTGCCCGTTGCTTGGTATGCCAGCAGGTGAAGTCGGAGCATCAGCGTCCTGCGGGGAAGCTGCAGTCCATTGAGATTTCTCAGTGGAAGTGGGAGCAGATCACCATGGACTTCGTTTCAGGTTTGCCGAGGTCACGTTCGGGTCGCGATGCCATCTGGGTAATCGTCGATCGACTGACTAAGTCCGCTCATTTCCTCCCCATCCGACTCACCGATTCTCTGGACACCCTGGCGCAGTTGTTTGTCTCCGAGATTGTTCGTCTCCATGGCACTCCCGTCAGCATCATTTCTGATCGAGAAGCGCGATTTACTTCGAGGTTCTGGCGTAGCCTCCAGCACGCCCTTGGTACGAACCTCCACTTCAGTACAGCGTTTCATCCGCAGACGGACGGCCAGTCGGAGAGGACGATTCAGACCCTGGAGGACATGCTGCGAGCTTGCGTTCTCGATTTTGGGGGCAGTTGGGAGGGGCATCTTCCGTTGGTGGAGTTTGCCTACAACAACAGCTACCACTCGAGTATCAGGATGGCTCCATACGAGGCGCTCTATGGCCGCAGCTGCAGGTCCCCCTTGTGTTGGGACGAGGTCAGAGAGTGCTAGTTGGAGGGACTAGAGATCATCCACCAGACCTCAGAGATGGTCAAGACGATTCGCGAGCGTATCCAAGTCGCTCAGAGCCGTCAGAAGAGCTACGCCGACCGTCGTCGCCATGAGCTCGCCTTCGAGGTTGGTGAACATGTCTTCCTGAAGGTGTCCCCGATGAAGGGCATCTCCCATTTCGGCATGCGGGGCAAGCTGAGTCCGCGTTTCATTGGGCCGTTCCTCATCCTCGAGCGAGTTGGGGAGGTGGCCTATCGCATAGCTCTGCCCCCACAGTTGGCTCAGGCCCATGACGTCTTCCATGTCTCGTAGCTGAGGCGTTACGTCCACGATCCTGCTCACGTCATCCCGTTCGAGCCGCTCGTCTTCGAGCCGGACTTGTCATTCGTGGAGCAGCCGATCGAGATCCTGGACCGTCGCGAGAAGAGGCTCCGCACCAAGACCGTCCAGTTGGTCAAGGTGCGATGGCAGCACCGTTCTGGTGCCGAGGCCACTTGGGAGCTCGAGGACGCCATGCGTGACGCGTATCTGCATCTTTTCCCTTCCTAGATGTTTTTGTATTTATTTTGAGGACAAAATTTCCTAAGGGGGGAAGAATGTTATATATGTGTCACTTTTTGCCTTCTGGTCACCATTGGAGCATTCTGGTAGTTTTTCAACTTTTTCTTTTTTTCGATCGGAACCGCTAAAATTTTGGACTTTTGGCTATCATCATGAGCTTGAGAACTCCGATTAAAAATCTAACTACACATTATGTGTCATGGTGCCATTTCAAGCCACTCACGAAAATTTCATCGAATTCCGGTAACGTTTCAGAATTTCACAGTTCCGAATCGTATCCGGGTTTTGACCAAGCGAAAAGTCATTGGGAGACTTGACCAAGTCAAAGGTGACTTTGACCAAGTCAAGTTTGACCCTTGACTTGGTCAATTGGTTTTGTTTTCTAGTGTGGTTGGGTTGACTAGGGTCAAAGATCACCTAAACCTAACTTAACCTAATTTTTTTTCCCTAAGTGTAAGTGAGTGTGTGTGTGTGTGGTGTGTGTGTGTGGTGACTTAAAGTCCACGACCACAAATAGAGCCCTCCCTATTCATCTTCTTCTCCATTTCAAGCTCTCTCAAAACCTCTCATCCCCTCTCTTTGTTTCCACCATTTGATCTAGTTAGAGTGGAAGAAAAGAAAAGCCATAGAAGGAGAAAAGGAAGGTATTGTCCCGATCTACCTTTCCATGTTGTTAGATTTGTGTTTCCCTTTGTTTGACCTCCTCTCATGGCACCTTTTCTCCTCTGTTTTCAGCCCCTCTTAGGCTGAGAAGAGGTCTTGGTAGTGGTGGCTTTGGTGGTGGCAAATCGGTGCGCGAAGAGCACCCGAAGTTCCCTCCTTCCCTTCCTCTCTTTGGGTAAGCTTTCCTCTTCCCTTTTTCTTGTTTTAGATGCATGTTAGGGTGTGCATAGGGTGTATGCATGGTATGCATGTGTGTGGGGGTGTGGGAGGGTTGAGGAAGGTGTGGGTTTGGCTCGGGCGCGCGTGCAGGGTCATCCGCGCGCGTGCGCACGAGTCTACGCGTGCAGGCAGAGCAGGCGCGGGCAGTCGGGGGCGCACGGGCGTGTGCGCGGGCATGCGGGCGGAGCGCTGCACAGGGGCGCAGTGCGTGCGGTGTGCGCAGGGGTGCGCGCGGGGTGCTGCGCAGGGGCGCAGTACGCGCGGTTAGGTGCAGGGCGCGGTGGGCGCGGGGGCGCGCGAGCGTGCGCACGAGCGTGCGGCGTGTCTGGGCGAGCGGGCTGGGGCGCGGCAGTGCGCCTGGGGCGCGGGGCTGCGTGCGTGCGTGCGCACCCGTGCGCGTGCGTGCGGGTGGCCGTGCGCATGGCTGCCCGGGGGTGCGGGAATGTGTCGGGGCACTCGGACTCGCGTGCGTACGGGCCCGTATGCATGCTTGTTCGAGTGTTGGGGTATTTCTGGCGTATTCGTTGTGTATTTGTGTATTTTACTCACCATTTTGGTTTCCCATGTCTTGCATATCTTGACGGGCGGTCACGCGACGACCCGGGTATTGGTGAGTGGGATAATCCAACCCAGTAGGGAGGCGTTCAATGCACGTAGACGTGAATTGCCCTCCCCTGGGGCACCATAATAGCATATTAGCTTGTAATAAATGTGTAGTTATGCATGCATGATAAATATGATATATCCATGCCACCTTAGACTTTGTATGCTAGGGATATGCACCCTTATATCATGTGTAGCGGCCCTTGCATGCTTAGACACCAAACCCCGGACTATGCATGTTCCCACCTAGTTTAATTCAATTAAATCTAATGTGAGCATGCCTTAGCGAATATTATAACCTTGTGGTTATAATATATGCTTCCCCGCATCTTAGTTATGCGCCCTGGAGGAATTCTGAAGAATTCATGACATTATTTAGCGTTACCATCGGTGTCGGCGGATCCAAGAGGATCGTATCCGTGTGACTAGGCTGTCTTCTCCTTATTGGTAGGAACTCCCCGGTGCTAGCTGGCCTGACAGAGGGCTCCCATCTGTAGGTGCCTCCGATGCGTTCGGACTGTGCTGATCGTGGGAGTATACCAGGTAGAGGCTACGAGGGTGGGAGAGGCTACCCGGTGGGGCCAAGGGTGGAAAGCAGTCTAGTATGCTCCAAGAGGCCCAGGTCACCCCTCGGAGAGGTTGAGGGTGAGGGGAGGGAAAGTGGGTTGGCGATAGGATGACCCACTAGATTGTGTAGTTACTGCCACTTAGGGGCTATGATTCTTTGAGGTTAATATGAATTGTGATGCATGGGTTGTGCTATTCACTGAGCGTGTGGCTCACCCCTCGCATATATTTTTCTCCAGTTATATATGAGTCGGATCTGAAGGAGGAGCTCCCTGAGGCACATCAGCAGTAGTGGAGCAGCATCACGTTCTGCGTGTGAGAGGCCATCAGCATCCCCCCTTTGATTGTATGTATTGTATCCCGTGCTTGGGCACATGTTTGTATTGTATTTGAATGTCTTTGTATATATATTGGCTCTCACAAGACAGTTGATTATGTATCGAGTCTGTAATATATCTTTGAATTACAGATTCAGTCTTTTAGCTTCAACTATTTGTGTATATATTATGTCAGCCTCATTGTTGTCTTTGTTGTCATTTTTGATGTTGTTTAGAGTATGTTATTGACCTCCTGTATAGACTGCAGATATCATATATACCATTGCCGCGTCTCGGGGACGGCCGCCCTGGGGCGTGACATTTGACTTGTACCTCCCAACCTTTGGGATTCCTTTATGGACCCTATAAATAGAGAGGTTTATCATGTATTTCATAATCAGCAAACCATGAATAAAATACCTCTTTCTATTTCTCTTCTCTATATGCTTGTGTGTTCTGTTTATGTATACTTGTGTGTTTAGTTTATGTATACTTGTGTGTATGTATTTTACTTAGTTCAAAAGAGTATTTCACTAAGAAACGGAAAGAAGAGAAGAATGATCTAGAAAAAAAATTAAATATTTATTAAAAAAAGGTTAAAGACATTTTGCATCCCTGCAAATATGGATAATCTCATATAAATCCTTGTCAAAGTGGGGCAGACATAAAAGCTCCTGAAAACTCACAAAACTAAATTAACATCCTTGGATTAAATTTACATTCAAATTTTATAGAATATTCCATCATCAAGTAATTGTATAGACATTACAGTCCCTATAAACAATAATAAAGATGAATTAGACCATTGAAAAACCAAATTAACTCTGTCACGCCCCAGGCGTCCCCGAGACGTGGCAATAATAAATAAGATATCAACTATCAATACCTGAGGTCAATAAGGACACCAACAACAATACACAAGGCGTCAAAGCAAGATAAAGATAACTGACTGAAAAGCGGAAGCATAATATATAACAATGTCTGTAAATTAAAAACATTATTACAGACCCGAATACATAATCACTGTCCTGTGGAAGCCAAGTCTAGACCAAAGAAAATACAACCTGTGCCACTTGCACGATTTACAAAACATAAAAAGACTCTAGGACTGCTAACAGCCTCGCACTTGCTAGCCGCCGAGAGAACGCTCCACGCCCATAAGACCACGCCACAGGAAAGCTCCAGCTCCACGCCCAACACTGCCCCTGAAAAGAAACAGTATGCGAGGGGTGAGCTACAAGCTCAGTGAGTGGCTGGAAACCAATCACCATTCTATAGATCAACACATAATAAGTTCCCTTTTTCAAGGAAAAACATGGGTAGAAACCCAATGGATCACTGGGTCACGCGGCCGCGCGACCAACCTCACCCCCACCCTCACTCCCGGCGGGATTCTTTTGGGACTTATTGGGAGAGACCATACCGTCGGTCGAAGACACCCAGATTTACTGGTCTAGGGACCATGCCGTTGGTCGAAGAGACCCGGATTTACTGGTCCACTCAACACTACTGGATCATCTACATCTAGATAATCGCCCATCGATGTCCTTCAACATCCAATCACGAGACCGGACCCAACATCTATGGGAACGGTCGAACAACGTGTCACGAGGCGACGCGTCTTCGCCTCATCCACACCCTCACTCCTGAAAGGAGATATTTTGGGACTTTGGGAGAGACTTAGACTGCTCTACACCCCTGGTCCACCGGTAGCCTCTCCCCGCTCAGTAGCTCGCCTGGTCTACTCCCACGATTCAGCACAGTCCGAAACCAAATCAGGAGGAGTCTACTGATGGGAGCCCTCTGTCAGGACGGCCTGTCTAACGCCGGGGATGTCACTACATCGGATCCAAATGAAGGGGGAGAACGATCCCATGTTCGCAAAGCGAAACCCAATGGAAAACAACCACTCCTGATACTCGCTCATCGCGATATCACACACATGCATAACAGCAACCAATACACTCATATTAATCTCAAAGTAGTCATAGTCCCTAAACGGGAGTAACTACACAAGCTAGTGAGTCGTTACATCGCCGACCCACCACTCCCTCACCCTCACCCTCAAGCTGGTGACATGGCCTTTTGGGACTGACTAGACTGTTAATCACCCTTGGTCCACCGATAGCCTCTCCTCCACACCGTAGCTCGCCTGGTCTACTCCCACGATTCAGCACAGTCCGAAACCAAATCAGGAGGTACCTATTGATGGGAGCCCTCTGTCAGGACGGCCTGTCTAACGCTGAGGAGACCCTACCCGGATCCAACGAAGGGAAGAGAAACAACCTACCCACACGGATATGATCCACTTGGATCCGCCGACATTGATCTCAACTCTACAAATGACATGAATTCTTCAGAATTCCACCAGGGCGCATAACTAAGATGCGGGGAAAGCATATATTATAACAACTGCGTTATAATATTCTCTAAGGCATGCTTACAACTAAATGCTCACATAATCCCCTAAGATGCGGGGAGACATATATCATAACCACAAGGTTACAATATTCACTAAGGCATGCTCACATTCTGATTTAATTAGATTAAACTAGATGGGAACATGCATAGCTCGGGGCTTGGTATCTAAGCATGCATATGCCGCTATACATGATATAAGGGTGCATATCCCTAGCATACAAAGTCTAAGGTGGCATGGATACATCATAGCAAAACATGCATAGATCAAGGCTCTTAAGTACAGGACATGGTGTCCAGGCATGTACGGCCTCTATACATGATGCGTGGATGTATATCCCTAGCATGCAAGGTCTAAGGTGGTATGGATACATCATAATAATCAGGCATGCACAGGTGGCTACATAATTTAGCTAGGGGCCCCCATCGATGCGCGACGCGCGTCTATGCGGGTCGAGCGCATCCCTAGAGGGGGGGGGGGGATTGGAATCGAACCACTCACCTTACGACCCGGGACCTCGCGCATCCCATCCAACGAGATCTGCAAGGTAGGGGCATCGAACTGGTGAGAAACAATACAATTTATACAAAGAAAACATTAGAAATACCCCATACTGGGACAAGCAAGCATACGGGCTCGCACGGATGCGAGCACGCACGTACGCACGCCAGCCCGAGTGCCCCGACACCTACCCGAACCCTTGGGCAGCCACATGCATGGCCCCCCGCACGAATGCGGACGAATGCGCACGCACGCACACACCTCGGCACCCTCGGGGCACTGCCGCGCGCCTGCCAGCGCGCCCAGACGCGCTGCCGCTCGCACGCGGACGCTCGCGCGCGCCCGCACGCATTGCACGCCCAGCCCGCGCCCCTCGCGCAGCACCCCGCGCACGCCCCAGCACGCGCACGCACGCACGCGCGCGCACTGGTCCCCAGCCCAGCGCCCAGGCGCATGCCCAGGCGCCCAGCCCCGCGCCCAGGCACATGCCCAGGCGCCCTGCCCGCGCGCACTCCCGCGCGCACCCCCGCTCGCGCCTGCACCCGCGCACCCACGCGCACGTGCCCGCGCGCATCTGCGCGCCTGACTGCGCCTGCCAGCGCGCGCCCAGCCCATCCTTACCCCATTTTAACCCTTCCCAACCCCTCACACACACCCTAACACATCTACCCAACATGCATGACCTTCCCACAACCCTTTAAGCCCTAAAAATCCAAGAAAAGAAGGGGAGGAGCTCACCTTGGAGGGGGAACAAAAGGGGAAGGTTCGGGGGCCCTTGACGCACCCGCGACCACCTCAACCGCCACCACCACTACCACCACCCCTCAGCCTCCTCCTCTGCCTCCTCTTCAGCCGAAAATCAGGGGGGGGGGGATCCATGCAAATGGAGATTGAGAGGAGAGAAGACAAGCAACAACAACACATAGACAACCCTCACCAACACTTCCTCCACCACCCTCTCTTTGGGGAAATTTAACAAACACATAAGGGGTGTGTTTGCAAGAGAGAAAGAGAGGCAAGAAAAACTACTCGTGGACATTTGGGAGGGGAGAGAGAGAGAGAAGATATTTATCACAAATATCTAAGGGGAAAAGACCTAGTCACCCTTTGACTAGAAATTCTGCTCAAGCTTCACTGGAACAGCCATCACTTCCTTGATATAGCTCCGAATTGCTCAATTGCAAAACCGTTGGAAAGATAAGAAGATTATCTACAACTTTCATGTGTATGCCAAGATCAAATAATCCCTCTAGCTAATCCGAAATGAGAGCTAAACATGGAACAGGGCTGCTACCAGAATTTCCATCCCCGGGGTATACTTGGAAAAATACCCATAACTTTTACTACAGGAATCCAGTTGATCTAATTCCACTTCTGTACGAAAGCTAACTCAAAACTGGACATCTCATAGTAAACTCATATTTAAACCTCTTCATGTTGGATTTTAACAAAATCAAATCCAAATACCAAATCAGGAATACATAACTTAGAAAAAAAATTATGTAGCCCAAATTTTCAAACAGAGCGCTCCAAATGACACAGGCACAACAAACTCAATAAGATTGACTTTTAAATTTCTTCAAAGACATGGTTTGGAGGGATAATCAAATTGGGAATAATTTAGGCATCCCATAGTATGTGTTAGGTTTAACTATGCTATATCAGATTAGAATTAACCTATGCTAACAACAAAGATGTATATAAGTTTTTATGAGTTTTCTGTTGTGCCTGTGTCATTTGGAGCACTCTGTTTGAAAATTTGGGTACATAAATTTTTTCCTAGAAGTTATGTATTCCTGATTTGGTATTTGGATTTGATTTTGTTAAAATCCAAGATGAAGAGGTTTAAATATGATTTTATTATGAGATGTCTAGTTTTGAGTTAGCTTTCGCACAAAAGTGGAATTAGGTCAACTGGATTATTGTAGTAAAAGTTATGGGTATTTTTCCAAGTATACCCTGGGGAGGGAAATTCTGGCAGCAGCCCTGTTCTATGTTTAGCTCTAATTTCGGAATAGCTAGAAGGATTATTTGATCTTGGCATAAACATGAAAGTTGTAGATAATCCTCTTGGCTTTCCAACGGAATTGGAATTGTGCAATTCAGAGCTATATCGAGGAAGTTATGGCTGTTCCAGTGAAGCATGCGCAGAATTTCTTGTCAGGGACAATTTGGTCTTTCCCCCCCACCAACCCACTTTACATGAATTAAATGCCACTCTTTCTTCTCCTCGTGATCGACTTCTTCTTCCTCTCGCCCACTCTCTCGGCAGCCACCCGTGGAAACAAAAGAAAGTGAGAAGGAGTGAAGGAAAGAAGAGGTGGATGTGTGTATGAGCCTTGCTTGGCCTCCCTCTTCTCCTCCCTCTCAAGATCTCGTCGGATGGAATGCGCGAGGTCCCGGGTTGTAAGGTGAGTGGTTTGATTCCAATCCCCCCCCCCCTCTCTAGGGATGCGCTCGACCCGCGTAGACGCGCGTCGCGCATCGATGGGCCCCCCTAACTAATATGTAGACGTTTTTGCATGCTAGGGATATACATCCATGTATCGTGTATAGAGGCCCGTACATGCCTAGACACCATGTCCTGTACTTAAAAGCCTTGATCTATGCATGATCAATATGATGTATCCATGCCACCTTAGACTTTGTATGCTAGGGATATGCACCCTTATGTCATGTATAGCGGCCTATGCATGCCTAGACACCTTGCCCTGAACCATGCATGTTCCCATTTAGTTTAATTTATTTAAATCAAATGTAAGCATATTGTGATAAGCATGCCTTAGAGAATATTATAACCTTGTTGTTATAATATATGTCTCCCCGCATCTTAGTTATGCGCCCTGGAGGAATTCTTGAGAATTCATGACATTAGAAATGTTAGGAAGCGTTGTTGACGGATCCAAGGGGATCATATCCGCGTGAGTAGGCTGTCTTCTCCTTATTGGTTGGGATCCGAGGTAGGAACTCCCCGGCGATGGCTGACCTGACAGGGGACTCCCGTCCGTAGGTACCTCCGATGTGTCGGACAGTACTGATAGCGGGAGTGGACCAGGTAGAGGCTACGAGGGTGGGAGAGGCTACCCGGTGGGGCCAATGGTGGAAAGCAGTCTAGTCAGTCCCAAAAGGCCCATGTCACCCCCTAAAGGGTGAGGGTGAGGGTGGGGTGGGTCGGCGATGTTACGACCCACTAGCTTGTGTAGTTACTCCCGTTTAGGGACTATGACTACTTTGAGGTTAATATGAGTGTGTTGGTTGTGGTTATTCATGTGTGTGACATCTCAATGAGCGAGTATCGAGAGTGGTTGTTTTCCATTGGGTTTCGCTTTGCGAACATGGGATCGTTCTCCCCGGCGTTGGCTATACCTGTCAGAGGACTAGGCGGAGGCCACGAGGGTGGGAGAGGCTGAGTTGAGGAGATCGGGTTGTAGATACTACCCGGGAGAGGGTTAACGAATCATGATGCGAGCGTGGAATCGTTCTCCCCTTCGTTGGATCTGATGTAGGAACTCCCCGGCGTTGGCTATACCTGTCAGAGGACTAGGCGGAGGCCACGAGGGTGGGAGAGGCTACCGGCGGACCAAGGGTGTGGAGCAGTCTAAGTCTCTCCCAAAGTCCCAAGATATCACCTTTCAGGGGTGAGGGTGTGGATGAGGTGAAGACGCGTCGCCTCGTGACCCATTCGTTGTTCGACCGTTCCCATAGATGTTGGGTCCGGTCTCGTGATCGATGTTGAAGGACATCGTTGGGCGATTATCTAGATGTAGATGATCCAGTAGTGTTGAGTAGACCAGTAAATCCGGGTCTCTTCGACCGACGGCATGGTCTCTAGACCAGTAATCCCAGGTCTCTTCGACCGACGGTATGGTCTCTCCCCATAAGTCCCAAAAGACTCCCTCCGGGAGTGAGGGTGGGGGTGAGGTTGGTCGCGCCGCCGCGTGACCCAGTTATCATTGGGTTTCTACCCATGTTTTTCCTTGAAAAAGGGAATTGATTATGTATTGAACTGTAGAATGGTGATTGGTTTCCAGCCACTCACTGAGCTTGTAGCTCACCCCTCACATACTGTTTCTTTTTAGGGCAGTGTTGGGCGTGGAGCTGGAGCTTCCTATGGCGTGGTCTTATGGGCGTGGAGCATTCTGCTGACGGGTGGCGTGTGCGAGACTGTCAGCATTCCTAGAGTCATTTTATGCTTTGTAAATCGTGCATGTGGCACAGGTTGTATTTTCTTTGGTCTAGACTTGGCTTCCACAGGACATTGATTGTGTACTAGGGTCTGTAATAATGTTTTTGATTTACAGACATTGTTATATATTATGCTTCCACTTTTCAGTCAGTTATCATTATCTTGTTTTGGCGTTTTGTGTATTGTTGTTGGTGTCCTTATTGACCTCAGGTATTGATAGCTGATATTATATTTTATTTTGCCACGTCTCGGGGACGCCTGGGGCGTGACAAAAAAGTTGGTATCAAAGCCTGGTCCTGTCAGAGCCTAAGTCTAGTCGTATAGATAATGAGTCGTAGGATTGTCATCCGAGTACTCTTGTTTTAGAAGTTATCTTAGGTTGCTGACATGCCTCCTCGCATCCGTTGAAGTGGACGTGACCCACTGGAACCACCCTTAAGTTGTTGACTGGGTCGACTGGTTAGGGTCAGTTGCTAGATCTCTTGTGCGGGATTAATGTTTGGGTAGGCGATTTATGCCTAGTGGTGTGATAGTGATAAATTGGTTGCAATTTCTAAGGTATGGATTGCATCTCGATAATGGAGCTCTTTCCCGTGTATCGGTGTCGCTGGAAACCATTGAGTTCGTGTGCGGCGCCAGTGTAAAGTGTTGAGGATGTGGCATATTGCCCATTAAGAGATGATGTCTTCTTCTAGCCTTCCTACTCAGGATTAAGGGGCCTTGCAGGGTCAGCGTTGAGACCCGGGCGTGCGCGCGGGCACGCGTGCGGGTGCTGCGCGCTGGGAGCCGCGCGGGTGCTGGGCGTTGAGCGCCGTGCGGGGCTGTGCGCGCGGAGCGCTGCGCAGGGGCGCAGTGCGTGCCGTGCGTGCGGAGAGGCGAGCGGGGGGTGTGCGGGTGCTGCGCAAGGGGCGCAGTGTGCGCAGGGCGAGCGGGGAGTGTGTGTGGGCGGGTGTGCGCGCGAGGCGCTGCGCTGGGTCGCGGTGCGCGCGGGCGTGCGCGTGCGTGCGCCCGAGCGTGCGGCGTGTCCGGGCGTGCGGGCAGGGGCTCGGCGGTGTGTCTGGGCGTGCGGGCCGGGGCTCGGCAGTGCGTCTGGGCGTGCGGGCTGGGGCGCGGCTGTGCGCCTGGGTCGGGTGGCCGTGCGTACGGCTGCCCGGGGGGTTCGGGTGAGTCGGAGTGCTCGGACTCGCGTGCGTATAGGCCGTATGTACGTTTGTCCGAGTGTTGGGTATTTTTAGTGTATTTTTTGTTGTATTTGTGTATTTTACTCACCGAGTTGATTACCCTGTCTTGCAGATCTTGACGGACGGTCGCGCGATGACCCGGTTATTGGTGAGTGGGACAACCCAACCCAGTAGGGAGGCGCTATATGCACTTGGGCGTGTACCGTCCTCCCCTGGGGCACCGTAGTTTATTATTAACCTGATTAATATGTAGTATGCATGCTACCTAGACCTTGTATGTTAGGGACTTGCACCCTTAGGATATGTGTAAGAGCCATGCATCCTGTCACCATGTTCTCATGCTAGGAAGCCTCGACCTATGCATGTGTCCTACTAGTTTAATTTATTAAATTAAATGCGAACTTTTGTATTTCAACATGCCTTAGGGAATATTAAGGGGCCTTGCGAGGTCAACATTGAGACCCGGGGTAGGGTACTCTGTGTTCCTTGTTTGGTTGTCGGGATATCCTATGTTGGGACCTCATGGTGCCCTCCCAAGGTTTCCTTTCCCGATAACATTATAACCTCGTTATTATTATATATGTTCCCCGCATCTTGGTTATGCGCCCTGGAGGAATTCTGAATAATTCATGACACCAGTAGAGTCTCCCTTTTCTGGATTAAGGGGCCTTGCGAAGTCAGCGTTGAGACCCGGGCTAGGGTACTCCGTGTTCCTTGTTTGGTTGTCGGGATATCCTATATCGGGACCTCATGGTGCCTTCCCAGGGTTTCTTTTTCCAAGTAAGGGTACCGCGGATCCGAGTGGATCGTATGGGTACGGATAGGCTGTTTTTGTTCCGTTCGTTGGATCGTATAGAGACTGCCCCAGCGTTAGAAAGGCCGTCCCGTAAAAGGGCTCCCATCAGTAGGTACCTCCTGATTTGGTTTCGGACTGTGCTGAAAAGTGGGAGTAGGCCAAGCGGATACGGAGTGGAGGAGAGACTATCGGTGGACCAAGGGTGATTAACAGCCTAGTCAGTCCCAATATCCTATGTCACCTATTGAGGGGTGAGGGTGAGGGTGTGGTGGGTTGGCGATGTTACGACCCACTGGATTGTGTAGTTCCTGCCACTTTGAGGCTTGAATACTTAATTGTGGTTAATATAAATTGTGATGCATGGGTTGTGCTATTCACTGAGCGTGTAGCTCACCCCTCACATATATTTTCTCCAGTATTTTCTGAGTCGAATAAGGAGGAGGAGCTCCCCGAGGGACCTCAGCAGTAGCGGTGCAGCGCCACATTTCCGCGAGTGGTAGAGGCTATCAGCATCCCTTTTTGATTTGTATGTATTGTATTCTGTGCTTGGGCACATGTTTGTATTATATTTGGATGTCATTGTATATATTGGCTCTCACAGGACAGTTGATTATGTATCGAGTCTGTAATATGTCTTTGAGTTACAGATTCAGTCTTTTAGCTTCCGCTATTTGTGTATATATCATGTCAGCCTCATAGTTGTCTGGGTTGAAATTGTTGATGTTGTTTAGGGTATATTATTGACCTCCTGTTTAGACTGCTGGTATCATATATACACTTGCCGCGTCCCGGGGACGGCCGCCCTGGGGCGTGACAAAAGTTGGTTTCAGAGCCTGGTCCTGTCAGAGCCAATGGTCTTCTTTTTGTAGAAATGAGTCCTAGGAATTCTATATGAGTATTCTGATCCTAGTGTCTGGTTTTTATAGATTGCTGATATGCCTCCTCGCAGAGGAATGCGTGGACGTGGTCCCTCCCGACCTTTGGAGGTTTCCGGACCTACCAGAGGTGAGGATGCTACTGGAGAGTCCTCGGCGGTGGGGCCAGGATTGGCACAGGAGCCTCCTACATGGGAGCGTGCTTACGCTCGGATAGCAGATTTGGTGGAGACTCAGACGAGAGCATTAGAGGCCCAGTCGAGGGCATTAGCTGAGCAGGCTAGAGAGATTCAGGAGCTGAGAGCGGCCCGTGATGCAGTTCCACAGGCCCCCTTTGTGACAAATCCGCATGTGGTACCCGATGTACCTCCTGCTCCCGTGGCGATTCCAGCGGTGAGAGTTCCGGATCCTCTGGTGAGGGAGGTGGAGCTAGAGGCTGCAGCGCGAGTGCACCAGAGTGACCTCACTGCCTTTTTGAAGCTCTACCCTCCCGAGTTCCACAGACAGACGTCGGATCCCCTTGCCCCTGAGAGATGGTTGATATAGGTGGACACGATCTTCTCGACTATGCATTGCACCGATCGCCAGCGAGTCTCTCCCTGGCCACCTTTATGCTGAAGGGTAGCGCCGCCGACTGGTGGGCTACTAGATCGGTGGACATCCCAGAGGGGGTGGAGCAGCTTCTATGGGCGGGGTTCCGGAGGTATTTCCTGGAGGAGTACTTCCCGTTTTCGACGTGCTAGATAGTGATGCAGGAGTTTGAGCAGCTGACGCAGGGCTCTATGTCAATCACGGATTACTCAACACGCTTCACGAGGCTTTCCAGATTCGCCCCAGCCTTGGTGATGGATGAGGAGACGAGGTGCCGTCGATTCGAGATGGGTCTCATCAGCACCATTCGGGTGCATGTCACCTCCCAGGCTTTCACGAGGTACTCGGACTTGGTGTCTCGGGCGAAGACAGTCGAGCGAGACCTCAGGATCCTCATGAGGGTTCCAACCCCTTCTATAGAGCAGAGACCTCCCATGAGCCAGGACCAGGGACAGCGCAAGAAGAAGCGGCCCCGCTTTGATCAGCCAGCGGCTGCCGCTATTCCAGCCGATGTGGTGCCAGTGTGGGATCCAGCACCCATTGCGGCAGTGCCAGTCTAGGCCTGGCGACCGGAGACGTGGCGCTGTTACCACTGTTAGCGCATCGGGCATATTTCGTATAATTGCCCAGATGCTGGCCGACCCCGCGTGCTGCCTCCGCAGCAGCAGCAGCAGTTCCAGCAGCAGCAGCCTCAGTGTCAGCAGCATCAGCCACAGGGTGGCCGAGTTGACCAGTGGAGGCAGCCAGTGCAGCCTGTGAGGCGTGCCCCTGCTCCTCAACCGCAGTTTGTTCAGGGCCGAGTGGCAGCACTTTCGGCCGAGGAGGCGCAGGATTCGGGTATCATGGTCCTTGGTATTGTTTTGTTTTTCCCAGCTCCCTATATATATATATATGTGTGTGTGTGTGCGTTGTTGGTTGTTGTTATGTATGTGTGTGGTATCTCGAGGAGCAAGTATTGAGAGGGGTTGTTCGAGTTGAGGAGGTCAGGTTGTAGCTGTTCTGGCAGAAGGCTCCCATCCGTAGGTACCACCGATGCAGTCGGAGGGGTACTGATCGTGGGAGTATGCCAGGCAGAGGCTACCCGGAAGAGGATTAATGAATGATGTCATGAGCGTGGAATCGTTCTACCCTTCGTTGGATCCGTGTAGTACAGTCCTGGCGTTAGACAGGCTCCCGGTCAGAGGACCAAATAAGCTACGGAGAGGGGAGAGGCTACCGGTGGTCCAGGGGTGTAGAGCAGTCTAAGTCTCTCCCAAAGTCTGAAAATGTCTCCTTTCGGGAGTGCGGGTGTGGATGAGGCGGAGACGCGTCGCCTCGTGACCCAGTGATCCTTGGGTTTCCAGTAGAATTAGTGGTGTTCTTTAAGGGTGATGTCTTCTTCTAGTGTTCCTTCTGCATTAAGAGGCTTTGCGAGGACAGCGTTGAGACCCGGGCTAGGGTACTCCGTGTTCCTTGTTTGGTTGTCGGGATATCCTATATCGGGACCTCATAGTCACGCCCCAGGTCGGCCGTCCCCGGGACGCGGCAAGTATATACATGATATCAGCAGTCTATACCGGAGATCAATAAAATACTATAAACAACAGCTAAAAAGACCACACAGACAACAAAGAGGCTGACATGATCTATACACAAATAGCGGAAGCTAAAAAGACTGAATCTGTAAATCAACAACACATTACAGACTCGATACATAATCAACTTCCTATGAGAGCCAATATATACAAAGACATCCAAATACAATCCAAACTGGGTGCCCAAGCACAGAAATATATACATACAATAAAAAGGATGCTGATGGCCTCAAAAACTCGCGGGACGTAGCGCGACTCCGCTACTGGTGCAGTCGCTCAGGGAGCTCCTCCTTCAAGTCCTCCTACAACTCTAGTGTCTTGAATTCATCAGAATTCCTCCAGGGCGCATAACCAAGATGCAGGGAACATGCATTAATATAGACGGGAAAAGAAACCTTGGGAGGGCACCATGAGGTCCCGATATAGGACATCCCGACAACCAAACAAGGAACACGGAGCACCCTAGCCCGGGTCTCAATGTTGACCTCGCAAGGCCCCTTAATATTCCCTAAGGCATGCTATAATATTACAAGTTGCATTTAATTTAACAAATTAAACTAATAGGACGCATACATAGGCCGAGGCTTTCCTAGCATGATAACAAGGTGACAAGATGCATGGCTCTTACACAACCTAAGGGTGCAAGTCCCTAACATACTCAGTCTAGGGTAGCATGCATACTACATATCAATCATGCTCGCATGGATTACATATTAAACAGGTTAATATTAATCTATGGTGCCCCAGGGGAGGACGGTATACACCCAAGTGCATATAGCGCCTCCCAACTGGGTTGGATTGTCCCACTCACCGGTAATCGGGTCGTCGCGCGACCGTCCGTCAAGATCTGCAAGACAGGGTAATCAACTTGGTGAGTAAATCCACAAATATACCAAAAATACTCTAAAAATACACAACACTCGGGCAAACGTACATACGGCCCGTACGCACGCGAGCCCGAGCACCCCAACTCATTCCCGAACCCCCGGGCAGCCGCACGCACGGCCACCCGCCCCGGGCGCACAGCCGAGCCCCGGCCCACGCCCCCAGGTGCCCTGCCGAGCCCAGCCCGCACGCCCGGACACCCTGCCGAGACTTCCTGGGTGCACCGCCTGCTCACTGCGCCCCAGCGCAGCGACCCGCGCGCACACCCGCACACCCCGCGCCCATCGCATCACCCCGCGCGCACCCAGCGCGCACCACCGCTCGCCTCACCGCGCGCGCACAGCACGCCTGCGCCCCTGCGCAGCGCTCCGCGCGCACGCTCCCGCACGGTGCCCAGCACCCACGCCCATCCCAGCGCCAAGCCCAGCGCCCAGCCCAGCGCCCAGCGCAGCGCCCAGCACGCCCTCCCGCTCCGCCCGAGGCACTCCCGCGCGCACGCTCGCGCGCACCCTGCCAACTGCTCCGCCTGCTGCGCTGCCTGCTGCGCCTGTGCTGCCATCCTGCCCGAGACAGCCAACCACCCTGCCCGAGCACCTTTCCACCACTCACCGGCCACCAGTGGCCTCCGACCGCCCCCAACCACCACCCACAGCCACCAACCACCCTCCACACTCAAACCCACCCTCCTAACATGCATCTAAACATGGAAAAGAAGGAAAGAAGGCTTACCCAAGGAAAGGGAAGGAAAGGAAGGGGACCGGGAGCTCTTCGTGCACCGAAACACCTCCCCAAAGACCTCCACCACCAAGCTCTTCCTCAGCCCTCGAAATGGCTGAAATCAGGGGAGAAAAGAGGGGGTAGAGGGGCTAAACACGTCGGAACTTGAATCCGAAACCACCGGTAGATAGATCGGGATGGATCTAACCTTTCTATTCTTTGGTTTTTATTTCAAGCTCTCTAACTAGCTCAAAATCAAGAAAAGAGAGAGGGGGAGAGAGAAATCATGGAGAAGAAGATGAATAGTGGGGGCAATTTTACTCACTTAAATAAGTCAACACACTTAGATTAGGGTTAACTAAGTTAATTAGGGTTTAAGAGAGGATTAGGGGGTTTTAAGTGGGTTTGACTTGGGTCAACCCAACCACACAAAAAAACAAAAAGGGTTGACCAAGTCATGGGCCCACTTTGACCGAGTCAACTCTCCCAATGACTTCTCGCTCGGTCAAAACCCGGATACGCCCCGAAACTGCGAAATTCTAAAACGTTACCGGAATTCGATGAAATTTCGTGAGTGGCTTAAAATGGCACCAGGACACATAATATGCAGTTAGATTTTCAATCGGAGTCCTCAAACACAGGACGATAGCTAACAGTCCAAAATTTTAGCGGTTCCGATCGAAAAACGAAAAAAACTCAAAAACTGCCAGAATGCTCCAATGGTTACCAGAAGGCAAAAAGTGACACATATATAACATTCTCCCCCCCTTAGGAAATTTTGTCCTCAAAATAAATACAAGAACATCTAAGAAGGGAAAAGATGCGGATACGCGTCACGCATGGCGTCCTCGAGCTCCCAAGTGGCCTCGGCACCGGAACGGTGCTGCCATCGCACCTTGACCAGCTGGACGGTCTTGGTGCGGAGCCTCTTCTCGCGGCGGTCCAGGATCTCAATCGGCTGCTCAACGAAAGACAAGTCCGGCTCGAAGACGAGCGGCTCGAACGGGATGACGTGAGCAGGATCGTGGACATAGCGCCTCAGCTGCGAGACATGGAAGACGTCATGAGCCTGAGCCAACTGTGGGGGCAGAGCTATGCGATAGGCCACCTCTCCAACTCGCTCGAGGATGAGGAACGGCCCAATGAAACGCGGACTCAGCTTGCCCCGCACACCGAAACGGAAGATGCCCTTCATCGGGGACACCTTCAAGAAGACATGGTCACCAACCTCGAAGGTGAGCTCACGGCGACGACGGTCGGCGTAGCACTTCTGACGACTCTGAGCGACTCGGATACGCTCGCGAATCGTCTTCACCATCTCTGAGGTCTGGTGAACGATCTCTGGTCCCTCCAACTGGCGCTCTCCGACCTCGTCCCAACACAAGGGGGACCTGCAGCTGCGGCCATAGAGTGCCTCGTAAGGAGCCATCCGGATGCTCGAGTGGTAGCTGTTGTTGTAGGCAAACTCCACCAACGGAAGGTGCCTCTCCCAACTGCCCCAAAATCGAGAACACAGGCTCGCAGCATATCCTCAAGAGTCTGGATCGTCCTCTCCGACTGGCCGTCCGTCTGCGGATGAAACGCTGTACTGAAATGGAGGTTCGTACCAAGGGCGTGCTGGAGGCTACGCCAGAACCTCGAAGTAAAACGCGCGTCTCGATCGGAAATGATGCTGACTGGAGTGCCATGGAGACGGACAATCTCGGAGACAAATAACTGCGCCAGGGTGTCCAGAGAATCGGTGAGTCGGATGGGGAGGAAATGAGCAGACTTCGTCAGCCGGTCGACGATCACCCAGATGGCATCGCGACCCGAACGTGACCTCGGCAAACCCGAGACGAAGTCCATGGTGATCTGCTCCCACTTCCACTGAGGGATCTCAATGGACTGCAGCTTCCCCGCAGGGCGCTGATGCTCCGACTTCACCTGCTGGCATACTAGGCATCGGGCAACGAAACGGGCAATATCCGTCTTCATCCCGCGCCACCAGTAGCGACGAAGGCCCCTGTACATCTTCGTGCCACCAGGATGCACTGTGTACCTCGAACGATGGGCCTCGTCCAGAATCTTCCGCTTCAGCTCTGCGTCGTCGGGAATGCACACTCGGCCTCTGAACCGCAGGATCCCGTCCGCGCGAATCTGGTAGTCCGGACGCTCGCCCCGGGCGACGCCTTCAGAGAGGACTATAAAATGCGGATCCTGAGCCTGAGCCGTGCGGATATCGTCGAGAAGGACTGGCTGCACCACCAGCCTGGCCAAAAAGCCACCCGCAGGAGTCTCTCGAACACTGATCCAGCAAGCGGCCTCCTCCAGAAGCCTCCAACGACGGACAGCCATATGGGCGGCCATGCCCAAGGGCTGCCTACTGAGCGCATCTGCCACGACATTCGCCTTACCCGGATGGTAAGCGATGTCACAATCATAGTCCGTCAGGAACTCAACCCAACGTCTCTGACGCATGTTGAGCTCCGGCTGGGACTGCTAATATGTCAAGCTCTTATGATCGGTAAAGAGCTCGAACTCCTCTCCATAGAGGTAATGCCTCCACATCTTCAGCGCAAAGATGATCGCTGCCAACTCTAGGTCGTGGGTGGGGTAATTCTGCTCATGGGGCTTCAACTGACGAGACGCGTAAGCCACAACCTTACCGTGCTGCATCAGGACGCAACCCACACCCAACTGCGATGCATCTGTGTAAACTGCGAACCCACCACTCCCAGACGGAAGGGTAAGAACTGGCGCTGAGGTGAGCCTTCGCTTCAGCTCCAGGAAGCTCTCCTCGCAAGCAGGGGACCACTCGAACCGGACATCCTTCCGAGTGAGGCGGGTAAGAGGAACGGCTATCTTCGAGAAACCCTCGACAAACCTCCTGTAATAACCCGCCAAGCCCAAGAAGCTCCGAATCTCTGTGGGGTTCGACGGTCGACGCCAATTCGACACGGCGAGCGTCTTCTCCGGGTCCACAGATATGCCCTCACCGGAAATCACATGGCCCAGAAAGGCCATACGCTCCAACCAGAACTCGCACTTGCTGAACTTGGCGAACAACTGATGTCTGGCCAAAGTCTCCAAGACAGTGCGAAGATGGTGAGCGTGCTCCTCAAGACTCCTCGAGTACACCAATATGTCATCGATGAATACTACCACAAAGGAGTCGAGGAAGGGCCGAAACACCCGGTTCATCAGATCCATGAAGGCGCCGGTGCATTCGTCAACCCGAATGGCAGTACTCTGAACTCGTAGTGCCCATACCGGGTGCGAAAGGCCGTCTTCGGAATGTCTGACTCCCGGATCTTCAGCTGGTAGTACCCCGAGCGGAGATCGATCTTGGAAAAGACACGCGCTCCCTGGAGCTGGTCAAACAGATCGTCGATCCGCGGCAACGGGTACTTGTTCTTCACTGTCCGTTTATTCAGCTGCCTGTAATCAATACACAGCCGCAGCGAACCGTCCTTCTTCCGGACAAATAGGACAGGGGCTCCCCACGGAGAAACACTCGGACGTGCGAAGCCCTTCTCCAGCAACTCCTCCAACTGCTCCTTGAGCACCCTCAGCTCTGCAGGGGCCATCCGGTACGGAGCTCTCGAAATCGGCTCGGTCCCCGGAATCAGATTGATCTCAAACTCGATCGCGCGATCCGGCGGTAATCCCGGAAGATCATCGGGGAAAACCTCGGGATACTCTGCCACGACCGGAGTCTGACTGATATCTGCCCGCAGCGGTGCATCCTCCTGAGCAATGTACGCTAGAAAGCCCTCACATCCTCCCTGAAGGAGTCTCCACGCCTGCATGGACGACACGAACCCCAAAGGGGCTACGTCACGATCGCCCACGAACTGGAAGGACCTCCGACCCGGAAGGTGGAAAGACACCGACTTGGCAAAACAGTCGATGCTGGCGTGACTAGCCGCAAGCCAATCCATTCCCAGGATGGCATCAAAGTCCGTCATCGCGAGCTCCACCAACTCCACTGGAAACTCATGCTCCGCAACCTCTACCGTACACCCTCGGTACACTGAACTGAGGAGAATACGGTCTCCCACGGGCAATGATATCTCCAAGATAGCATCTAAAGGAGCGGACGCCACGCCCGTCCGTCTCGCAAAAGCGGGAGACACGAACGAGTGTGTGGCTCCGGAATCAAACAACACATATGCAGGGAGCTGGGAGATCTGAACAATACCTCTGACCACGCTGCCTGATGCCTGAGCCTCCTCTGCCGAAAGCGCTGCCACTCGGCCCTGCACGAACTGCGGCTGAGGAGCAGGGGCACGCCTCGCCGGCTGCGCTGGCTGCCTCCTCTGGTCAACATGGCCACCCCGTGGCTGCTGCTGACGCTGAGGCTGCTGCTGCGGCTGGCGCTGAGGCTGCTGCTGCTGGCGCTGCTGCTGAAACGGCTGCTGAAACGGCTGCTGCTGCAACTGCTGCTGCTGCGGAGGCATCACTCTGGGTCGGCCAGCATCAGGGCAATTATACAAGATATGCCCGATGCGCTGACAGTGATAACAGCGCCGCGACTCTGGTCGCCTCGCCTGGACCGGCACTGCTGCGATGGGTGCTGGACCTCGCGCTGGCACCACATCTGCTGGAGGAGGGGCAGCCGCTGACCGATCAAAGCGGGCCCTCTTCTTCCTGCGCTGTCCCTGGTCCTGGCTCCTGGGTGGCCTCTGATCTGCCGAAGGGGTCGAAACCGTCACGAGGATCCCGAGGTCTCGCTCGACTGTCTTCGCTCGAGACACCAAGTCGGAGTACCTCGTGAATGCCTGGGAGGTAACATGCACCCGAATGGCGCTGCTGAGGCCAAGCTCGAATCGACGGCACCTCGTCTCCTCGTCCATCACCAAGGCTGGAGCAAATCTGGATAGCCTCGTGAAGCGCGTGGAGTAGTCAGCGACGGACATAGAGCCCTGCGTCAGCTGCTCAAACTCCCGCATCACGATCTGCCGCGTCGAGAACGGGAAGTACTCCTCCAAGAAATACCTCCGGAACCCCGCCCATAAAAGCTGCTCCACTCCCTCCGGGATGTCCACTGATCTAGTAGCCCACCAGTCGGCGGCGCTACCCTTCAGCATAAAAGTGGCCAGGGAGACTCGCTGGCGATCCGTGCAATGCATGGTCGAGAAGATCGCATCCACCTCCATCAACCATCGCTCTGGGGCAAGGGGATCAGCCGTCTGACCATGAAACTCGGGAGGATGGAGCTTCAGAAAGGCGCTAAGACCACTCTGGTGCACCCTCGCTGCCGCCTCCAGCTCCACCTCCCTCTCCTGGCGATCCTGAACTCTCACCGCCGGAACAACCACAGGGACTGGGGGTACATCGGGTACCACAGGTGGATCTGCCACCAAAGGAACCTGCGGAACTGCCTCGCGGGCCGCCCGCAGCTCCTGAATCTCCCGTGCCTGCTCTGCCAACACCCTCGTCTGGGCCTCCAATGCCCTGGTCTGCGTCTCCACCAAATCTGCCATCCGCGCAAACGCGCGCTCCCAGGCAGGAGGCTCCTGTGCCGATCCTGGCCTCACGGCTGAGGACTCCCCAGTAGCATCCTCGCCTCTGGCAGGTCCGGAAACCTCCAAAGGTCGAGAGGGACCTCGTCCGCGCCGTCCTCTGCGAGGAGGCATATCAGCAACCTAAGAAAACCAGACACTAGGATCAGAATACTCATATAGAAATCCTAGGACTCATCTCTACGAAAGAAGACAATTGGCTCTGACAGGACCAGGCTCTGATACCAACTTTTGTCACGCCCCAGGGCGGCCGTCCCCGGGACGCGGCAAGCGTATACATGATATCAGCAGTCAATACAGGAGATCAATAAAATACCATAAACAACAACTAAAATGACACACAGACAACAAAGAGGCTGACATGATATACACAGATAGCGGAAGCTAAAAGACTGAGTCTGTAATCCAAAAACATATACAGACTCGATACATAATCATATGTCCTGTGAGAGCCAATATATACACATACATCCAAACACAATCCAAACTGGGTGCCCAAGCACAGAAATATATACATACAATAAAAAGGATGCTGATGGCCTCAAAAACTCACGGGACGTAGCGCTACTCCGCTACTGGTGCAGTCGCTCAGGGAGCTCCTCCTTCAAGTCCGCCTCAGTAATCACTGGAGAAAATAATTATGCGAGGGGTGAGCCACACGCTCAGTGAATAGCGCAACCCATGCATCACAGTTTATATTAACCACAATTAATCAGCAACCAGCCTCAAAGTGGCATAAACAACATAAATCCAGTGGTCCGTTACATCGCCGAACCACTACACCCTCACCCTCACCCCTCAATAGGTGACATAGGATATTGGGACTTATTAGCCTGATAAACATCCATACACCCTCACCCTCACCCCTCAATAGGTGACATAGGATATTGGGACTTATTAGCCTGATAAACATCCATACACATCCATACACCCTCACCCTCACCCTCAATAGGTGACATAGGATATTGGGACTGACTAGGCTGATGGTCGCCCTTGGTCCACCGATAGTCTCTCCCCACTCCGTAGGCCGCTTGGCCACTCCCACATTCAGCACAGTCCGTCCCAAATCAGGAGGTGCCTACTGATGGGAGCCCTCCACGGGACAGCCTTTCTAACGCTGGGGTAGTCTCTACACGGATCCGACGAAGGGAACAGAACAGCCTATCCATACGCATATGATCCACTCGGATCCGCTGACAACACATCTCTACAACTCTAGTGACTTGAATTCATCAGAATTCCTCTAGGGCGCATAACCAAGATGCGGGGAACATGCATTAATATAGACGGGAAAAAAAACCTTGGGAGGGCACCATGAGGTCCCGATATAGGACATCCCGACAACCAAACAAGGAACACGGAGTACCCTAGCCCGGGTCTCGATGTTGACCTCGCAAGGCCCCTTAATATTCCCTAAGGCATGCTATAATATTACCAGTTGCATTTAATTTAACAAATTAAACTAATAGGACGCATACATAGGCCGAGGCTTTCCTAGCATGATAACAAGGTGACAAGATGCATGGCTCTTACACAACCTAAGGGTGCAAGTCCCTAACATACTCAGTCTAGGGTAGCATGCATACTACATATCAATCATGCTTGCATGGATTACATATTAAACAGGTTAATATTAATCTATGGTGCCCCAGGGGAGGACGGTATACACCCAAGTGCATATAGCGCCTCCCAACTGGGTTGGATTGTCCCACTCACCGGTAATCGGGTCGTCGCGCGACCGTCCGTCAAGATCTGCAAGACAGGGTAATCAACTTGGTGAGTAAAATCCACAAATACACCAAAAATACTCTAAAAATACACAACACTCGGGCAAACGTACATACGGCCCGTACGCACGCGAGCCCGAGCACCCCAACTCATTCCCGAACCCCCCGGGCAGCCGCACGCACGGCCGCCCGCCCCGGGCGCACAGCCGAGCCCCGGCCCGCGCCCCCAGGCGCCCTGCCGAGCCCAGCCCGGACACCCTGCCGAGACCTCCCGGGTGCACCGCGCGCTCACTGCGCCCCAGCGCAGCAACCCGCGCGCACACCCGCACACCCCGCGCATCGCCCTGCGTGCACCCCGCGCGCACCACCGCTCGCCTCATCGCGCGCGCACAGCACGCCTGCGCCCCTGCCCAGCGCTCCGCGCGCACGGTGCCCAGCGCCCAGCGCCCAGCACCCGCGCCCAGCGCCCAGCACCCAGCTCCCAGCGCCCAGCACCAGCGCCCAGCGCACGCGCCCAGCATGCCCTCTAGCTCCGCCCGAGCGCATGCGCGCGCTCACCCTGCCAACTGCTCCGCCTGCTGCGTTGCCTACTGCGCCTGTGCTGCCACCCTGCCTGAGACAGCCAACCACCCTGCCCGAGCACCTTTCCCCCACTCACTGGCCACCAGTGGCCTCCGACCGCCCCCAACCACCACCCACAGCCACCAACCACCCTCCACACTCAAACCCACCCTCCTAACATGCATCTAAACAAGAAAAGGAAGGAAAGAGGGCTTACCCAAGGAAAGGGAAGGAAAGGAAGGGGACCGGGAGCTCTTCGTGCACCGAAACACCTCCCCAAAGACCTCCACCACCAAGCTCTTCCTCAGCCTTCAAAGGGGCTGAAATCAGAGGAGAAAAGAGGGGGTGAGAAGGGGCTAAACACACCAGAACTTGAATCCGAAACCATCGATAGATAGATCGGGATGGGATCTAACCTTTCTATTCTTTGGGTTTTTTATTTCAAGCACTCCAACTAGCTCAAAATCAACAAAAGGAGAGAGGGGGAGAGAGAAAATCAAATGGAGAAGACGATGAATAGTGGGGAGCAACTTTCCTACTCACTTAAATAAGTCAACACACTTAGATTAGGGTTAACCTAGGTTTAATTAGGTTTAAAAGAGGATTAGGGGGGTTTTAAGTGAGCTTTGACTTGGGTCAACTCAACCACACAAAAAAACAAAAAGGGTTGACCAAGTCATGGGCCCACTTTGACCGAGTCAACTCTCCCAATGACTTCTCGCTCGGTCAAAACCCGGATACGCCCCGGAACTGTGAAATTCTGAAACGTTACCGGAATTCGATGAAATTTTTGTGAGTGGCTTAAAATGGCACCAGGACACATAATATGCAGTTAGATTTTCAATCGGAGTCCTCAAACACAGGACGATAGCTAACAGTCCAAAATTTTAGCGGTTCCGATCGAAAAACGAAAAAAATTCAAAAACTGCCAAAATGCTCCAATGGTTACCAGAAGGCTAAAAGTGACACATATATAACACTCATGGTCCTTTCCCAAGGTTTCTTTTCCCAGTCAAGGAATACCTTAGAAGCATCACACTGATGGTGGATCAAGTGCGAGTTTTGGTTCGAGCGTATGGTTTTCTGGGCCACGTAATTTTCAGCAAGGGCATATCTGTGGACCCGGTCAAATTGGCGTCGACCGTCGAACCCCATTGAGATTAGGAGCTTCCTGGGCTTGGCGGGTCATTGCAGGAGGTTTGTTGAGGGTTTCTCTAAGATAGCTGTACCTCCTAACTGCCTCGCTCGGAAGGATGTCCGATTCAAATGGTCCCCGTCTTGCGAGGAGAGCTTCCTAGAGTTTAAGAGAAGGCTCACCTCAGCGCTAGTTCTTACCCTTCCGTCTGGGAGGGGTGGGTTCGCAGTGTGCTCCGAGGCATCGCGGTTGGGTGTGGGTTGTGTCCATGATCCTGCTCACGTCATCCCGTTCGAGCCGCTCATCTTCGAGCCGGACTTGTCATTCGTCAAGCCGCCGATCGAAATCCTAGACCGTCACGAGAAGAGGCTCCACACCAAGACCGTCCAGTTGGTCAAGGTGCGATGGCAGCACCGTTCCGGTGCCGAGGCCACTTGGGAGCTCGAGGATGCCTTGCGTGACGCGTATCCGCATCTCTTCCCTTCCTAGATGTTTTTGTATTTATTTTGAGGACAAAATTTCCTAAGGGGGGAAGAATGTTATATATGTGTCACTTTTAGCCTTCTGGTAACCATTGAGACATTCTGGCAGTTTTTTAGTTTTTTTCGTTTTTCGATCGGAATCGCTAAAATTTTGGACTTTTAGCTATCACCCTGAGTTTGAGGGCTCCGATTGAAAATCTAACTGCATATTATGTGTCCTGGTGCCATTCCAAGCCACTCACGAAAGTTTCATCGAATTCCGGTAACGTTTCAGAATTTCACAGTTCCGAAGCGTATCCGGGTTTTGACCGAGCGAGAAGTCATTGGGAGACTTGACTTGGTCAAGGTGGGCCCATGACTTGGTCAAATGTGTTTGGCTTTTTGTGTGGTTGGGTTGACTAGGGTCAAACCTCACTTAAACCTCCCTAACCCTAGCCTAAACCTAATTAGGGCTAATCTAAGTGGGTGTGAGAGTGTTTGGTGGGGGTGTGAGTATAAAGAAATCCCACGACAACATCCCCCCCCACTATTCATCATCTTCTCGAAAACTTCTCTCTCTCCCCCTCTCTTTAATCCTCCCATATGACCTAGTTCTTGAGGTTGAAACCAAAAACCTGATCTACCTTCCGGTGGTCTAGGATTCGAGTTCCCTCAAGTGTGACCCCCTCTAATACCCTCTTTTCTCCTCTGATTTCAGCCCTCTTAGGCTGAGTTGGAGATCTTGGTGGTGGGGGCCTTGGAGGTGGTGTTTCGGTGCGCGAAGAGCACCCGTTCTTCCTCCCCTTCTCTTCCTCTCCTAGGGTAAGGTTTCTTTCCTTCCTTTTCTTGTTTAGATGAAGTTAGGAAGGGTTTTTGGGTGTGAGTGGTGTGCTTAGGGGTTTGGGGGATGTTGGGTGGTTGTTGGTGGCCATTGGTGGCCGTTGGGAAGTGGTAGGGTCGGGCAAGCAGCGCAGGCAGGCAGGCTGGCAGGGAACGCACGCGTGCGCGCGGGTGTGCGCGCGGGCACGCGTGTGGGTGCTGCTCGCTGGGAGGAGCGCGGGTGCTACGCGCTGGGTGCCGTGCGGGGGCGTGCGCGCGGAGCTCTGCGCAGGAGGCGCAGTGCATGTCGTGCGTGCGGAGAGGCGAGCGGGGGGTGTGCGGGTGCTGCGCAGGGGGCGCAGTGCGCGTAGAGCAAGCAGGGAGTGTGTGCGGGGCACTGCGCTGGGGTGCAGTGCGGGCGGGTGTGCGCGCGAGGCGCTACTCTGGGTCGCGGTGCGCGCAGGTGCACCCGGGGGGGCTGGTCGCGCGGTGCGCGCGGGCGTGCGCGTGCGTGCGCCCGAGCGTGCGGCGTGTCCGGGCGTGCGGGCAGGGGCTCGGCCGCGTGTCTGGGCATGCGGGCAGGGGGCTCGGCAGTGCGTCTGGGCGCGCGGGCTGGGGCGCGGCTGTGCGCCCGGGGAGGGTGGCCGTGCGTACGGCTGCCCGGGGTTTCGGGTGAGTCGGGGTGCTCGGACTTGCGTGCGTACGGGCCGTATGTACAATTGTCCGAGTGTTGGGTATTTTTAGTGTATTTTACTGGTATTTTGTGTATATTTGTGTATTTTACTCACCAAGTTGATTACCCTGTCTTGCAGATTATTTTTAGTGTATTTTTTTGTGTATATTTGTGTATTTTACTCACCGAGTTGATTACCCTGTCTTGCAGATCTTGACGGACGGTCGCGCGATGACCCGGTTATTGGTGAGTGGGACAATCCAACCCAGTAGGGAGGCGCTATATGCACTTGGGCGTGTACCGTCCTCCCCTGGGGCACCGTGGTTTATTATTAACCTGATTAATATGTAGTATGCATGCTACCCTAGACCGTGTATGTTAGGGACTTGCACCCTTAGGATATGTGTAAGAGCCATGCATCTTGTGATCATGTTCTCATGCTAGGAAGCCTCGACCTATGCATGTGTCCTACCAGTTTAATTTATTAAATTAAATGCGAACTTTTGTATTTCAACATGCCTTAGGGAATATTATAAGGGGCCTTGCGAGGTCAACATTGAGACCCGGGCTAGGGTACTCCGTGTTCCTTGTTTGGTTGTCGGGATGTCCTATATCGGGACCTCATGGTGCCCTCCCAAGGTTTCTTTTCCCAATAATATTATAACCTTGTTATTGTAATATATGTTCCCCGCATCTTGGTTATGCGCCCTGGAGGAATTCTGAAGAATTCATGACACCAGTTGAGTCTCCCTTCCCTGGATTAAGGGGCCTTGCGAAGTCAGAGTTGAGACCCGGGCTAGGGTACTCCGTGTTCCTTGTTTGGTTGTCGGGATATCCTATATCGAGACCTCATGGTGCCTTCCCAGGGTTTCTTTTTCCAGTTAAGGGTACCGCGGATCCGAGTGGATCGTATGCGTATAAATAGGCTGTTTTTGTTCCCTTCATTGGATCCGTATAGAGATTGCACCAGCGTTAGAAAGGCCGTCCCGTAAAAGGGCTCCCATCAGTAGGTACCTCCTGATTTGGATTCGGACTGTTCTGAAGTGTGGGAGTAGGCCAAGCGGCTATAGAGTGGAGGAGAGACTATCGGTGGACCAAGGGTGATTAACAGCCTAGTCAGTCCCAATATCCTATGTCATTTATTGAGGGGTGAGGGTGAGGGTGTGGTGGGTCGGCGATGTAGCGACCCACTGGGTTGTGTAGTTCCTGCCACTTTGAGGCTTGAATAATTAATTGTGGTTAATATGAATTGTGATGCATGGGTTATGCTATTCACTAAGCGTGTGGCTCACCCCTCGCATATATTTTTCTCCAGTACTATCTGAGTCGGATCAGGAGGAGGAGCTACCCGAGGGACCTTAGCAGTAGCGGTGCAGCGCCACATTTTCGCGAGTGTTAGAGGCTATCAGCATCCCTTTTTGATTTGTATGTATTGTATTCTGTGCTTGGGCACATGTTTGTATTATATTTGGATGTCATTGTATATATTGGCTCTCACAGGACAGTTGATTATGTATCGAGTCTGTAATATGTCTTTTAGTTACAGATTCAGTCTTTTAGCTTCCGCTATTTGTGTATATATCATGTCAGCCTCATAGTTGTCTGGGTTGAAATTGTTGATGTTGTTTAGGGTATATTATTGACCTCCTGTTTAGACTGCTGGTATCATATATACACTTGCCGCGTCCCGGGGACGGCCGCCCTGGGGCGTGACAGGGAGAGGCTAGCTGGTGGGACCAAGGGTGAAAGGCAGTCTAGTCAGTCCCAAAAGGCCCATGTCCCCCCCTAAAGGGTGAGGGTGAGGGTGGGGTGGGTCGGCGATGTTACGACCCATTAGCTTGTGTAGTTACTCCCGTTTAGGGACTATGACTACTGTGTTGGTTGCTGTTATGCATGTGTGTGATATCTCGATGAGCGAGTATCGAGAGTGATTGTTTTCCATTGGGTTTCGCTTTGCGAACATGGGATCGTTCTCCCCGGCGTTGGCTATACCTGTCAGAGGACTAGGCGGAGGCCACGAGGGTGGGACAGGCTGAGTTGAGGAGATCGGGTTGTAGATACTACCTGGGAGAGGGTTAACGAATGATGACGCGAGCGTGGAAATCGTTCTCCCCTTCGTTGGATCCGATGTAGGAACTCCCCGGCGTTGGCTATACCTGTCAGAGGACTAGGCGGAGGCCACGAGGGTGGGAGAGGCGACCGGTGGACCAAGGGTGTGGAGCAGTCTAAGTCTCTCCCAAAGTCCCAAGATGTCTCCTTTTAGGAGTGAGGGTAGGCCTGTCAATCGGACGGATACGGATCGGATAGGCCCATATCCGTATCCGTATCCGAATTGGATATCCGAAAAAATATCCGTATCCGATATCCGACGGATATTCCAAAACCCATATCCGTATCCGATCCGAAAATCCGGATACGGATTCGGATAAAATCCGAAATATCCGAACCAGATTAAAATATAAATTTTTTATAAAATCTTAAGTCCTAACATGGTTAAATAGGTATCAACTAAAGACATAAAAACACAAATCTTAATATAGTTAAATAAGTATTCAACATGGTTAAATAGGTTTGTGTTTTGTCCTAGATCATGAGCCATTAAATTTTTATCTAAGGGTTGAAACTAATTCTAACATATATAAATAAAATAACAGTTCGGATACGGATATTTTTCGGATCGGATATAGGCTATATCCGATCCGATCCGAAAATTTTTGGATACGGATTATTTAGTTCGGATACGGATACGGATTTTCGGATATCGGATATTTTCTGCATTTTCGGATACGGATTCGGATCGGATACGGATATTTTTTCGGATAATTGACAGGCTTAAGTGAGGGTGTGGATGAGGCGAAGACGCGTCGCCTCGTGACCCATTCGTTGTTCGACCGTTCCCATAGATGTTGGGTCCGGTCTCGTGATCGATGTTGAAGGACATCTTTGGGCAGTTATCTAGATGTAGATGATCCAGTAGTGTTGAGTAGACCAGTAAATCCGAGTCTCTTCGACCGACGGCATGGTCTCTAGACCAGTAAATCCGGGTCTCTTCGACCGATGGTATGGTCTCTCCCCATAAGTCCCAAAAGACTCCCTCCGGGAGTGAGGGTGGGGGTGAGGTTGGTCGCGCCGCCGCGTGACCCAGTTATCCATTGGGTTTCTACCCATGTTTTTCCTTGAAAAAGGGAACTGATTATGTATTGAACTGTAGAATGGTGATTGGTTTCCAGCCACTCACTGAGCTTGTAGCTCACCCCTCGCATACTGTTTCTTTTCAGGGGCAGTGTTGGGCGTGGAGCTGGAGCTTCCTGTGGCGTGGTCTTATGGGCGTGGAGCGTTCTGCTGGCGGGTGGCGTGTGCGAGGCTGTCAGCATTCCTAGAGTCATTTTATGCTTTGTAAATCGTGCATATGGCATAGGTTGTATTTTCTTTGCCCTAGACTTGGCTTCCACAGGACATTGATTGTGTACTCGGGTCTGTAATAATGTTTTTGATTTACAGACATTGTTATATATTATGCTTCCGCTTTTCAGTCAGTTATCATTATCTTGTTTTGCCGCCTTGTGTATTGTTGTTGGTGTCCTTATTGACCTCAGGTATTGATAACTGATATTATACTTTATTATTGTCACATCTCGGGGACGCCTGGGGCGTGACATTTTCAATGACGTGTATGCATGTCTACCCCCACTTTGATAATGATTTATATGGGATTACTTATGTTTATGGGGTCGTAAATATCTTTAGCCCAAAAAAGCTCGATGACTTTAACAAAGGGGTTCAAATACTAACTCCATTTACATCATGAAATGTGGTCCTACCCATCCCTGTTTGCCTCAACTTTTTTTCTTGTTGTACTATGTTTGTTCTCATCCTCATTTTAGATTTGTAATCTCCTTTTTTTGTGTTTTAATGAAAGTGGCGATGACAAGATTCTACTTTCTTTATAAAAAAAATACTAATAGTTAATTTTCCTATCAATTTTGTGCTCAATTCTAATACTAAAAAGTGAATTAAATGGAAATCTATTGACCAATTGTATAAAGAGTCTTGCTCCATGGACCCCAGATTAGAAGCTCCATTTGTAAGCTTTATTAGGTGTCCCAATGTAATTGACTGTCTGTTTGACTTTCAAATTATATTGAAAAATCAAATTATCTAAACACCCTTATAAAAAAACACGTTTTTTTCCATCGGTCCCACCTCTTCACCTCCTTCTCACAAATCAACGTATGTAATTTTCCGTGCTTTCAAATTCTACAAAAAAAAAAAAAAAAAATCAACAAATCGATTATTTGATGCTCATCAGTCATTGTACATAAATACACAACTCTCTCTCTCTCTCTCTCTCTCTCTCTTAGCAATGCAAGATATGTGCGACTTGAAAGTCCAAAACAATAGACAACACACACTCTTCCTCAATAAAAAAAAATTAACACATCTAACTATTTTGTTTTGATTCAATGTCAGATCGATCATCTTCGCCACTAAAAAACATACCATGGCCAAAAAGCGTAAATATCTTTTTATTTTTATTTTTTTAATTCATTAATTAAATTTGAGTAATGGAAACATTTTTTTTATGTTTATTGGATTCACGATGATCGTGATTTGCCTTAATGTTTTTTTCTTTTTTTTGAATCAATCCAC
This sequence comes from Acorus gramineus, assembly GCA_030737835.1. Lineage (NCBI taxonomy): Eukaryota > Viridiplantae > Streptophyta > Magnoliopsida > Acorales > Acoraceae > Acorus > Acorus gramineus. The sequence goes on along the minus strand of JAUJYN010000026.1, from coordinate 943,585 downwards.
AGCAATCGATTGTTTTTTTTTTTTCAAAATCCAGATATATTTTATTTCAAAACAACCCAGCCTTGAAGCAGACATTTTTTTTTATGTTTTTATTTTTTAATCAAAACGACAGCAATTGCATTGCTTTTTTTTTTATGTTCTTTTCAATCCAGATATATTATAGGAGTGAATGTAATGTTAACTAGGAAAACAATGATGTAAAGAGTATCTTACTATTTTGAAAAAAAATGTACATTTAAAAGAATGTAACTGGATTTGAAAAAATTTATCTAAATTTCAAGTATCACTGAATTTCAAATGTAACTAATTTGTCTAATTATATATGTATCTGCATTTAATAGAATGTAACTTGATCTTGCACTATGTATCTGAATTTAAATTATAAATTGAATTTAAATGTAATTGGTTTTGCTATACATCTTAAAAGTTAAATGTAGCTAAATTTCCAATGGAAGTGATTTACAAAATGGAAATGTAACTAAATTTCTTTAAAATTTAAAACAATGATATAAAGAGTATATGAATATTTTAGAAAAAAAATTTGATTAAAAGAATGTAACTGGATCTGAAACAATGTATCTGAATTTCAAAAATCACTGAATTTTAAATATAACTGAGTTTTCAAATTATATATGCATCTGCGTTTCATGGAATGTAACTTGATCTGGCACCATGTATATCCAAATTTAAATTATAAACTGAATTTCAGTGTAACTGAATTTGAAGGGGGAGCAATCATTTGGTTTTGCTATATGTTTTAAAAGTTAAAACATTGAAAGGTATTTGGATTTTAGTAAAAAACTAATCAAGTTAAACAACCGAAAAAACATTTTCAAATGTAAAATAGCTAGTGCAACTAGACTGTATAATAAATTTAACATATTAGTAATTAATCAATGAGTAAAAACAGATAGAATAACACCATTATAACATTGAAAACATTAGTTGATATGGATTTCATGGAATAATATATCTGAATTTTAATTATGACTGAATTTTCAATGTTATTGAGTTTTCAAAATGTATCTGGATATGGATTTCATTTAATGTAACTGGATATAGAACGATGTATCTAAATTTAATTATAACTGAATTTTCAATGCAACTGAATTTTCAAAATTTAAACATGCAGCTAAAACTTATATAGCTAACATAACAAATTAATCATTCACTTAAACCAAAAAAATATGAAACATGGCTCACTTCTGGGAGGTAAAACAGTAATCTTAGATTATTGTATAGTTAAAATTCAAATGTATCTTGATTTTTCAGGAAATGTATCTTAATTTTCAGAAAATGTAATTAGATTATTAGGGAAAAGACATAAAAAAAATAGAAAAAAGGATGAACTACCACATAAATAGAGCAAAAAAATATAACTTATAATTATATAATTAACATAACAAAATAATCATTCATTAACTAACATTACATAAAATTATAAAAACATGTACAAAAAACGTACCCTATAACATAATGCAACTGGTTTGTCAGATACATTTTAAATGTACGTATCTAAATGTCAAAAAAAATGTGCAGGTGGATGTAGGAGGAGGTGTGTTATATATGTGTCACTTTTAACTTTCGGGTCACCATTAGGACATTCTGGCAGTTTTTTGGTTCTTTTCGTTTTTCGATCGGAACCGCTAAAATTTTAGACTGTTAGCTATCGTCCTGATTTTGAGGACTCTGATTAAAAATCTAACTGCATATTATGTGTCCTGGTGCCATTCCAAGCCGCTCACAAAAATTTCATCGAATTCCGGTAACGTTTCAGAATTTTGCAATTCCGAAGCGTATCCGGGTTTTGACCGAGCGAGAAGTCATTGGGAGATTTGACTTGGTCAAAGTGGGCCCCATGACTTGGTCAAATGTGTTTGGATTTTAGTGTGGTTGGGTTGACTAGGGTCAAACCACACTTAAGCCTCTTTAATCCTAGCTTAAACCCTAATTAACCTAGCTTAGCCTAATCTAAGTGGGAGTTGACTTATAAGTGAGCTAAAAATATCCTCCCCCACTATTCATCATCTTCTCCACCCAAATTTCTCTCTCTTCCCTCTCTTTAAACCTCATTTTTGACCTAGCTAAGGTGGTTGAAACCAAAAACCTTAAGAAGAGACAGGATAGGTGAGCTCCCGATCTACCTTCCGGTGGTCTCGGATTCGAGTTCCCACATGCGTGACCCCTTCTCACGCCCTCTTTTCTCCTCTGATTTCAGCTGTTTTTAGGGCTGAGGGAGATCTTGGTGGTGGTGGCCTTTGAGGAGGTGTTTCGGTGCGCGAAGAGCAACCGATCTTCCCTTCCTTCCTTTCCTTCCTTGGGTAAGGCTTTCTTTCCTTCCTTTCTTGTTTAGATGCTTGTTTAGGAGGTGTTTTTGGGTGGGGGTGGCTGTTGGTGGCGGTTGGTGGCCGTCGGTGGCCATTGGTGGCCGGTGAGAGGTGGTAGGGTGGCTCGGGCAGGATGGCAGGGCAGGCGGGCTGGCAGGCCGGCTCGGGTAGGCAGGCAGGCAGGGCGCGTGCTGCCGGGCGCGCTGGGCGCGTGCTGCCAGGCGCGCTGGGCGCGTGCTGTTAGGCGTACGAGCGAGCGGGTGCTGGGTGCTGGGCGCCGTGCGGGCAGGGGCGTGCACGCGGAGCACTGCGCAAGGGCGCAGGGCGTGCTGTGCGCTCGGAGAGGTGATCGGGTGGTGTGCGGGTGCTGCGCAGGGGGTGCAGTACGCGCAGGGCGAGCAGTCGGTGCGAGCGGGCAGGTATGCGGGCGCTGCGCTGGGGCTCAGTGCGGGCGGGTGCACGTGCGGGGTGCTGCGCTGGGGCGCAGTGCGCGGGGTTGCACCCGGGGCTGGACGCGCGGTGCGTGTGGGCACGCGCAAGCGTGCGCGTGGCGTGCGGCGGGTCTGGGCGTGCAGGCTGGCCTCGGCAGTGCGTCTGGGAGTGCGGGCCGGGGCTCGGCTGTGCGCCCGGGGCGGGTGGCCGTGCATGCGGCTGCCCGGGGGTTCGGGATTGAGTCGGGGTGCTCGGGCTGGCGTGCGTACCGGCCGTATGTACGTTTGCCCGAGTGTTGTGTATTTTTAGAGTATTTTGGTATATATTGTGTATTTTACTCACCGAATTGATTACCCTATTTTGCAGATCTCGACGGACGGTCGCGCGACAACCCGACTAACTGTGAGTGGTACAACCCAACCCAGTAGGGAGGCGCTATATGCACTTGGGCGTATACCGTCCTCTCCTGGGGTACCATAGTCTATATTAACTTGTGCAATATGTAATCCATGCAAGCATGATTAATGTGTAGTATGCATGCTACCCTAGACTTTGTATGTTAGGGACTTGCACCCTTAGGATATGTGTAAGAGCCATGCATCACCCTGTTCTCATGCAAGGAAGCCTCGACCTATGCATGTGTCCTACTAGTTTAATTTATTAAATTAAATGCTAGCATATGATTATTAGCATGCCTTAGATAATATTTTAGGGAGGGGCCTTGCGAAGTCAGCGTTGAGACCCGGGCTAGGGTGCTCCGTGTTCCTTGTTTGGTTGTCGGGATGTCCTATATCGGGACCTCATGCTGCCCTCCCAAGGTTTCTTTTCCCAATAATATTATAACCTTGTTATTATAATATATGTTCCCCGCATCTTGGTTATGCGCCCTGGAGGAATTCTAAAGAATTCATGACATCAGTAGAGTCTTCCTTCCATGGATTAAAGGGCCCTGCGAAGTCAGCGTTGAGACCCGGGCTAGGGTACTCCGTGTTCCTTGTTTGGTTGTCGGGGTATCCTATATTGGGACCACAAGCTGCCCTCCCAAGGTTTCTTTTTCTCAGTTAAGGAATGTCGCGGATCCGAGTGGATCAAATGCGTATGGATAGGCTGTTCTGTTCCCTTCGTTGGATCCGTGTAGAGACTGCCCCAGCGTTAGAAAGGCCGTCCCATGAGAGGGCTCCCATCAGTAGGCACCTCCTGATTTGGGATGGACTGTGCTGAATGTGGGAGTGGCCATGTTATATGTGTCACTTTTAACCTTCTGGTAACCGTTGGGACATTCTGGCAGTTTTTTGGTTTTTTCGTTTTTCGATCGGAACCGCTAAAATTTTGGGCTTTTAGCTATCACCCTGAGATTGAGGGCTCCGATTGAAAATCTAACTGCATATTATGTGTCCTGGTGCCATTCCAAGCCGCTCACGAAAATTTCGTTGAATTCCGGTAACGTTTCAGAATTTCACAGTTCCGGGGCGTATCTGGGTTTTGACCGAGCGAGAAGTCATTGGGAGAGTTGACTTGGTCAAAGTGGGCCCATGACTTGGTCAACCCCTTTTGTTTTTATTTGTGGTTGAGTTGACCCAAGTCAAAACTCACTTAAACCCTCACTAATCCTTTCTTAGCCCTAATTAAACCTAGTTAGGCTAATCTAATTGTGGGGATTAAATATAAGTGAGCAAGATCTTTTCTCCCCACTATTCATCTTCTTCTCCAATGGATTTTCTCTCTCCCCCTCTCTCTTTTTCTTGGTTTTGACCTATCTAGAGGGGTTAAAATCAAAAGCACAAAGAAGAGAAAGGTTAGATCTCATCCCGATCTATCCACCGGTGGTCTCGGATTCGAGTTCCGAGGTGTTTAGCCCCTTCTCACCCCCTCTTTTCTCCTCTGATTTCAGCTGGTTTTGGGGCTGAAGGAGGTCTTGGTGGTGGTGGTCTTTGGAGAGGTGTTTCGGTGTGCGAAGGGCAACCGATCTTTCCCTTCTTTCCTCTCCTTCTTTGGGTAAGCTTTCTTTCCTTCCTTTCATTTTTAGATGCTTGTTAGGAGGATGTTTTTGAGTTGGGGTGGCTGTGGGTGGCTGAGGGTGGCCGTTGGTGGCGGTCGGAGGCGGTTAGAGGCCATTGGTGGCCAGTGAGGGCTGGGCGCTGTCGGGCGCAGGAAGGGCAGTGTGGGCCTGCGCGCGGGCGTGCGCGAGTGCGTGCGCGCGGGCGTGCGCGCGGGTGGAGCTCGGTTCGGGAGCATGCGGGCAGCGGCGCGCGCAGGCAGGCAGGCGCAGGCGGTCAGGCACAGGCAGGCAGGTGCAGGCGGGTGAGCTGCGGGCAGGCACGCTGGGCGCGTGCTGACGGGCTCGCTGGGCGCGTGCGGTCGGGCGCGCTAGGCGCAGTGCGCGGCGTGCGCGTGAAGCGCTGCGTAGGGGCGCGTGGACGAGCGGGTGGTGTGCGGGTGCTGCGCAGGGGGCGTAGTGCGCGCAGGGCGAGCAGTCGGTGCGAGCGGGGAGTGTGAGCGGGCAGGTGTGCAAGCGCTGCGCTGGGGCGCAGTGCAGGTGGGTGCGCGTGCGAGGCGCTGCGCTGGGGCGCAGTGCGCGCGGGTGATGCGAGCGGGTCGAGCGGTCGAGCGGGGCTGGGCGAGCGGATGATGCGAGCGGGTGGTGCGCGCGGGATGCGGCGATGGGGCGCTGATTTCTATATGAGTATTCTTATCCTAGTGTCTGGTTTTCTTAGGTTGCTGATATGCCTCCTCACAGAGGACGGCACGGACATGGTCCCTCTCGACCTTTGGAGGTTTCCGGACCTACTAGAGGCGAGGATGCTACTGGAGAGTCCAAGGCTCTGAGGCCAGGATCGGCACAGGAGACTCCCGCATGGGAACCTGCATTCGCTCGGATAGCGGATTTGGTGGAGACTCAGACCAGGGCACTGGAGGCCCAGACCAGAGTGTTGGTAGAGCAGGCGCGGGAGATCCAGGAGCTGAGGGCGGCCCGTGATGCAGTTCCACAGGTCCCCTTGGTGGCAGATCCGCCTGTGGTACCCGAAGTACCCCCAATCCCCGTGGTGATTCCAGCGGCGAGAGTTCAGGATCCCCTGGCGAGGGAGGTGGGGCTAGAGGGTGCAGCAGAGTGGCCTCGCAGCCTTTCTAAAGCTCCATCCTCCCGAGTTCTATGGCCAGTCGGCGGATCCCCTTGCCCCAGAGCGATGGTTGATGGAGGTGGAGGTGATCTTCTCGACTATGCATTGCACGGATCGCCAGCGAGTCTCCCTTGCCACCTTCATGCTGAAGGGTAGCGCTGCCGACTGGTGGGCTACCCGAGTGGTGGACATCCCCGAGGGAGTGGAGCAGCTTTCATGGGCGGGATTCCGGAGGTATTTCCTGGAGGAGTACTTCCCGTTCTCGGCGCGGCAGATCGTGATGCAGGAGTTCGAACAGCTGACTCAGGGCTCTATGTCTGTCGCTGATTACTCCACGCGCTTCACGAGGCTATCCAGATTCGCTCCAGCCTTGGTGATGGACGAAGAGACGCGGTGCCGTCGTTTCGAGCTTGGTCTCTGCAGCGCCATTCGGGTGCATGTCTCCTCCCAGGCTTTCTCGAGGTTCTCAGACTTGGTGTCTCGAGCGAAGACAGTCGAGCGAGACCTCGGGATCCTCGTGAGGGTTCCGACCCCTTCTGCAGATCAGAGTCCTCCCAGGAGCCAGGACCAGGGACAGCGCAAGAGGAGGAGGCCCCGTTTTGATCAGTTAGCGGTTGCCTCTCCTCCAGCTGATGTGGTGTCAGTATGGGATCCATCACCCATTGCGGCAGTGCCAATCTAGTCCTAGCGGCAAGAGACGCGGCGCTGTTACCATTGTCAGCGCATCGGGCATATCTCGTATAATTGCCCAGATGCTGGCCGACCCCGTGTGCAGCCTCAGCGTCAGCAGCAGCAGCCACAGGGTGGCCGTATTGACTAGTGGAGGCAGCCAGTGCAGCCGGCGAGGCGTGCCCCTGCATCTCAGCCGCAGTTTGTTCAAGGCAGAGTTGCAGCGCTTTTGGCCGAGGAGGCGCAGGTTCCGGGCGTCATGGTTCGAGGTAATATTTTTGTTTTCCAAGCTCCCTATAAATATATGTGTGTTGTTTGCGGTTAAGCATGTGTGTGATGTCTCGATGAGCGGGTATCGAGAGTGGTTGTTCGAGTTGAGGAGGCCGGGTTGTAGCCGTCCTGGCAGAAGGCTCCCATCCGTAGGTACCACCGATGCAGTCGGAGGGGTACTGATCGTGGGAGTATGCCAGGTAGAGGCTACCCGGAAGAAGATTAATGAAAGATGTCGCGGGCGTGGAATCGTTCTCCCCTTCGTTGGATCCGTGTAGGGACTCCTCAGTGTTAGAATGGCCTTCCTGACAGAGGGCTCCCATCAGTAGGCACCTCCTAATTTAGGTTCGGACTGTGCTGAATTGTGGGAGCGGACCAGGCGGCATACGGTGTGGAGGAGAGGCTACCGGTGGACCAGGGGTGTAGAGCAGTCTAAGTCTCTCCCAAAGTCCCAATATGTCTCTTAAGGGGAGTGAGGGTGTGGATGAGGCGGAGACGCGTCGCCTCGTGACCCAATTGTTGTTCGACCGTTCCCAAGGATGTTGGGTCCGGTCTTGTGATGGATGTTGAAGGATATCGGTGGGTGATTATCTAGATGTAGATGATCCAGTGGGGTTGGTAGTGTTCTTTAAGAGTGATGTCTTCTTCTAGTGTTCTTTTTCTGGTTTAAGGGGCCATGTGAGGTCAGCGTTGAGACCCGGGCTAGGGTACTTCGTGTTCCTTGTTTGGTTGTCGGGGTATCCTATATCGGGACCTCATGTTGCTCTCCCGAGGTTTCTTTTCCCAGTCAAGGAATACTCTGGAAGCATCAACTGATGGTGGTTTAAGTGCGAGATTTGGTTCGAGCGGATGGTTTTCTGGGCCACGTGATTTCCGGCAAGGGCATATCTGTGGACCCGATCAAGTTGCTCGCCGTGTCAATTGGCGTCGACCGTCGAACCCTGCGAAGATTCAGAGCTTCCTGGGCTTGGCGGGTTATTGCGGGAGGTTTGTCGAGGGTTTCTCAAAAATGGCTGTACCTCCTAACCGCCTCGCTCGGAAGGATGTCCTGTTCGAATGGTCCCCGTCTTGCGAGGAGAGCTTCCCGGAGTTTAAGCGAAGGCTCACCTCAGCGCCAGTTCTTACCCTTCCGTCTGGGAGGGGTGGGTTCGCAGGTTGCTCTGAGGCATCGCGGTTGGGTGTGTGTTGTGTCCATGATCCTGCTCCCGTCATCCCGTTCGAGCCGCTCGTCTTCGAGCTGGACTTGTCATTCGGGGAGCAGCCGATTGAGATCCTGGACCGCCGCGAGAAAGGGCTCAGCACCAAGACCGTCCAGTTGGTCAAGGTGCGATGGCAGCACCGTTCCGGTGCCGAGGCCCCTTGAGAGCTCGAGGATGCCTTGCGTGACGCGTATCCGCATCTCTTCCCTTCCTAGATGTTTTTGTATTATTTTGAGGACAAAATTTCCTAAGGGGGGAAGAATGTTATATATGTGTCACTTTTAACCTTCTGGTAACCTTCTTTGTTGTCATTTTAGCTGTTGTGTGGGTATGTCGTTGAACTCCTGTTTATACTGATATCATATATACACTTGCCGCGTCCTGGGGACGGCCGCTCTGGGGCATGACAGGCCAAGCGGCTACGGAGTGGAGGAGAGACTATCGGTGGACCAAGGGTGACCAACAGCCTAGTCAGTCCCAATATCCTATGTCATCATATTGAGGGGTGAGGGTGAGGGTGTGGTGGGTCAGCGATGTAGCGACCCGCTAGATTTGTGTAGTCAGTCCCAATATCCTATGTCACCATATTGAGGGGTGAGGGTGAGGGTGTAGTGGGTCGACGATATAGCGACCCACTGGATTGTTTAGTTCCTGCCACTTTGAGGCTTGAATAAAATTGTGGTTAATAATTTCTGGTGGTTAATATAAATTGTGATGCATGGGTTGTGCTGTTCACTGAGCGTGTGGCTCACCCCTCGCATAATTATTATTCTCCAGTGTTATCTGAGTCGGATCTAGAGGAGGAGCTCCCCGAGAGACTTCATCAGTAGCGGAGCAGCGCCACGTCCCGCGAGTGTTAGAGGCTATCAGCATCCCTTTTGATTGTATGTGTTATATTCCGTGCTTGGGCACGCGTTTGTATTCTATTTGGATGTCTTTATATATATTGGCTCTCACAGGACATTTGATTGTGTATCGAGTCTGTACTATGTCTTTGAGTTACAGATTCAGTCTTTTAGCTTCCGCTATCTATGTATATATCATGTCAGCCCCTTTGTTGTCTGTGTTGAAATTGTTGATGTTGTTTAGGGTATATTATTAACTTCCTGTATTGACTGCTGATATCATATATACGCTTGCCGCGTCCCGGGGACGGCCGCCCTGGGGCGTGACAAGGTGGAGGTAGGAGAAGAGCTCGAAAGGTAACATAAACACCTCTCATATGATAGAGCGGCGAGAGGAATCCAGGGGTGCTGATTCTGGTCGCCAGAGATGAGTAGGCCAGCTGGAATGACTTTTTGAAGTGATGGATAGCTTTAGAGTGTATTATCGATAATACCACCTATGCCACCTTATGAGGCTTATATAAGACCTATATAATGGGGCTTGTGAATCATTATTGTTTATAAATAGTGTAATGCAATCTGGATTACCTATAGAAGAAGAGTGTTGTTACACTTAGTTTTTTTTTATCATCCAAAATACAGTCTTATATACATTGTTAGAAATCTAGTAAAATAGATACCTCATTAAACGATGTAAATATCTCATTAAATATTTTCTTACACTTACTAAAAATAGATTCATTCAACTCGAAATGGAGCGATATATATTTTTTTATCAAAATATATACTTCATCAAATGATGTTTACTATTTAAAAAAAATAAAAATTTATATGATCTTAATTTTAATTGATAAATGTGATTAAGTGTAATATTTTTAATAGAAGAATTAACAGTGAAGTAAATACATTTAAATAATATAAAAAGAATGACATGAGCTAAGCGGGGGTCACATCACATGGCTGGGACAATATCAATCCCAATAGTAAATAATATAATTTCACAATCCACGTGGGTCATTTAGCAAATAGTTGAGGATTGCAAATTAAAAATGAAAAAGGGTAAGGGATTCTGCAAAAGTTTCATTCTGACATTCATAGATATTGATTTCTTTTACTGAAAACAATCAAAAAAAAAAAAAATTTATGCATAATTTTTTTTTTCTTGGTCAAATCTTCCTCTATCAACAGGTGGTAAGACTCAAACCCAAGTCCCCTCACTAAAGAGGGGGCACCTCTTCCATCATACTAATAGGAGGTTCGGTAAAACAATCAAAATATTTTCTATTTATCATGATTTATTTCCTATTCTGTTCATGAAAAATAGATTAACATACTACGGAGAAAAGCACCAGCTTAAATAACACCAGAGAGGCCATTCAACAAAAAATTAAACAAGGTAAAATTGTATATACCCACCGTGAAAGTTTCCTGATACCCAGATACACCTCTCTTTTTTATGAAAATTGATATAAACCACCTAAGGTTTCCCTAAAATCGATGTAGACCTCTGCCGTTAACACCCCTAAACTATAATGGGTGCCTCTAACCCCACTAGCCATTTTGATCTTCCCCCCAACCACCCAAATAATAAAGCATAACATGTGTTTTCTCTTTTTTATCATTAACCCCACCAATCAACCCCTCCCCACCAACTCAAAAATGTGTGAATGCCATCCCCACCAACTGAATCCAAATAAAACCCCCAAACACATGCCCTCTCTCTCCCCGCCCATTTATCTACCGTCGACCGCAACGTCCGCCATCGACATCCCGGCCGGGCAGTGTACTTCCTCCGGTGACACCCCGAAGACCTTCCCAACGATCCTCATTGATTCTCACGAGTGCAAATAGATGCTCTAACTTGAAAGAATCACTTTGGTGAGTATCCATTCTTCATTGTTTGATTTTTTTTTAAATTTGTTTGTGTTTTCTTGTGGATATGGTGGCATGGGTGGTGATTGTTGAGATTTTTGTTGCAATGGTCATGTTTGTATTTTAAGGGTTTAGGGTTATGGTAGTAGTGATGGTGTTAGAGGTGGTTCTATTTGTATGTCATTGTGTAGGACATTTATACGTGATTGGTGGTGATTATGATAGTGTTGATGGCCATGGATATGTGTGGTTTTATAGTTTGTTTGAGTGATATGCCATATGTGTGGTTTGGATGATATGCCATGTATTGGTTGGGATGGTTGTGGTTTGGTGGTTTGCGGTAGTATTGGATGGTGATGTTCGATGGGATAGTGGTCATGGTGTTGTAGGTGGCATTTATAGGGGTATTGGTGGTGTTTGGTCATAGTTATATTCATTAAACATGTGTCATTGTGCCTTTACATACCATTCATGTTAATTTGTTTATCAATCAAATATTCACACAGGTATTGAAATGATAGAGCTATGGTCAACCGTTGATTTGTAGAACCACCACAAGTGCTTTGAAGTATGAATAAAGAGGTTAGTCTTTATGCTTCCGTAGATATATTCGTCATAGACTCATAATTCAAAAAAATAATGACATGTTTATTGTGTTTTCAGAAGTATCTAATACCATTTGTTGAAGATGCCGAGGAGTCCATCCCCAACACGATGGAGGCCATGTCCAATGATGCGATCACCAACATTGACACCACCGAGCATTTCTCCACACCCTTGGTAATGTTAACGATGACTCCACTTCCTTGGTAACATGTTATGATGAAATGTGTAGCCATATAATATGGGAGGTGACATGAATGTAACGGATATTATCATTCTTTCAGGTCTTTGACACCCGAGCTGAACTAATTGATTGGGTCAAACGTGTTGGTAGAAACATTGGTGTCATAGTAGTAATTGGCCGGTCGGAAACCTCAAACCCTCGTAGATCAGCACGAGTGGATCTAATATGTGAGAGAGGAGGGGAATACGACGGTAAACCAAGAAAAAAGGACGTCAAGAAGAAGGATATAAAGAAGCGTCGAACCGGTACGAAGAAGTGTGGTTGTCTATTCAAGCTACGTGCTATTGAACACTCAGAGAGATGGTCGTTGAGAGTTCTATGTGGTATACACAATCATTCCCTCATCGTCAACTTCGAGGGCCACTCATTTGCTGGGAAGCTTCTAGAGGAGGAATACACTGTGCTAGAGGGAATGTCAGTGAGCGGCATGCGTCCTCGCGATATTCTAACGCACTTGAAGAATAGAGATCCCACCAATGTCAGTTCAATAAAGAATGTATATAACGCACGAACAAAATTACGACTTCGAGAAACATGTGGGCGTACACAGATGCAACAGCTGATGAAGTTGATTTATGAGCATGGTTATATTGAACGACATCGAGTGGAAGATGAAGATGAGGTTGTGTCAGAGATCTTTTTTGTGCATCCCACTTCCATTCAACTAGTGAGAGCATTCCCTCTTGTGTTTATGATGGATGCTACTTACAAGACCAACAGATACAGGTTACCACTCTTAGAGATAGTGGGAGTGACTTCGACGGGGAGGACATTTGCTGCTGCGTTTGTATATTTGCGGGCAGAGAAAGAAGAGAATTACACATGGGCGATGGAGTGCTTCAAATCACTCTTCGATGGATCCCCCTCCCCAAAGGTAATCATAACAGATCATGAGGTCGGTCTAATGAATGCTATATCTGTGGTATTTCCATCGACTGTGAACCTCCTTTGTCGTGTGCACATAGAAAAGAATGTGGTGAAAAACTGTAGAAAATCGTTTGAAGACGTAGAAACATGGAACAGATTTATGGGGGCATGGGCTGAAGTGATGAAGGCAATGACAGAGGTTGATTTCTGTAGAAAATTGCAACGCCTAGAGAATGAATTCATTGGTTATCCAAAAGTGATTTCATACTTGAAAGCAACTTGGTTGGATAAGCATCGTGAAAGGTTTGTCTCTGCATGGATTGACAGACATATGCACCTTGGTAACACATCTACAAATCGCGTAGAGAGTCACCATGCTAAGCTGAAGAGACATTTGCAAACATCGGTTCACAATTTCGTGAGCTCCTGGCGAACCATCCATAATCTCTTGGAGTTGCAATTTTCTGATATAAGGGCCTCCTTCGAGGAGAGCCTAACAAAAATCCCTCACAGGTATCGAGGGTGTCTGTACCAGGACCTTGTGGGCGTAGTCTCTATATATTCCCTTCAGAAGCTACAGAACGAGATACAGGCGAGTGATGGAGTTGGCCCAGATAGCACAATTTGTGATCATGCAGTGTATACAACTTGTGGACTACCGTGCGCCCATATGATTGGTGAATACAAGCAAGAAGGTAGATCAATACCCGTTGCTGCAATTCACCCATTTTGGCGAAAGCTTGGGATAACTCCATTCATTGATGACTTCACCGACTCGGTTGACATCGGCCCAGAAATTGAGATGCTCCTCAAACGATTCACTCATGGGAACATTGTCCAACAAAAAGAGATTAAAAAATATTTGAAAAAATTGAGTGATCCATCTGCCACGCTCCTTTTAGAGCCAACTGCTAAGGTGAACACAAGAGGCCGGAAGAAAAATGGAAAGCAAAGAGCAAAAGCATTAATAGAAGAATCAACCAAAAGATCTCCAAGTGGTTTTGAGTATGTTCTTCAGTCAATTGAGAAATCAAAGAAAGTTGATACAGTTATTAGCGAGAAGGGCTCACAATTGAACCCTGATACCATACGACCGAAGATGGCAGTGCAAAGGGGAAGGGTTCTCCGGAATCGAAACATCGAAAGCGAGAAATACATTGCTGAATTCCCCCCTTTCCTATCCCCATTCATAAGAAACGTATATGACGTTATCGGGGATGGTCATTGTGGATTTCGGGTGATTGCATCCTTTTTGGGCATGTCAAACGATGGTTGGAGGGATGTTAGGAATGATCTCCTGTTTGAGATCGAGCAACACGAAGAACAGTATGCAAGGGTGTTCTATGGGTTGGATCGTGTGGATGAGGTGAAGAGGACTCTGCGTTGTCAATCTTCAGTTGCCGATAGAGAGCATTGGATGTCTATGCCTGACATGGGATTTGTGATTGCCTCCTGTTACAAAATTGTGGTTGTACATATTTCAAAACATCAATGTCTGACATTCTTCACACTAAGAGATCCTCCACCTCCAATTAGTGCCCACCGAATCCTACCAATTGGTTATGTAAATGGATGTCACTTCGTTGGTTTGGATTTCACACCAGATGCTCCGTTGCCTCCTGCGGCAAGATCATGGGATCGGTTTCGTCTTGACGTGGCAAGTGCATGAGTAACGCCATATAGTGAAAGAATTGATCGATTCAAAGCTCTAGCAGGGACTGACATAGCAATGGCCGATGTTGTTGATATTGACTAGGCTGGCCTTCCATTTTGGTAAACTACTCTATGAAGGTCACAGAATATTTTACTGATTATATAGACATCGTAAAGGTCATATAGTGTGACTTATTTTGTATAGACAACCTACATGTCATATAATGTGACTCATTTTGTATAGACAGTGTAAAGTCACATAGTGTGACTCATTTTGTATAGATAGCCTAAATGTCATATAATGTGACTGATTTTGTAAAGTGTAAATGTCACGCCCCAGGGCGGCCGTCCCCGGGACGCGGCAAGTGTATATATGATATCAGCAATCTAAACAGGAGGTCAATAATATACCCTAAACAACATCAACAATAACAACACAGACAAAAGCAGGGCTGACATGATATATACACAAATAGCGGAAGCTAAAAGACTGAGTCTGTAATTCAAAGACACATTACAGACTCGATACATAATCAATTGTCCTGTGAGAGCCAATATATACAACGACATCCAAATATAATACAAACGGGTGCCCAAGCACAGAATACAATACATACAATAAAAAAGGGATGCTGATTGTTATATATGTGTCACTTTTAGCCTGCTGGTAACCGTTGGAGCATTTCTGGCAGTTTTAAAATTTTTAGGGTTTTTCGATCGGAACCGCATAATTTCAGACTGTTAGCTATCTTCTGAGCTAGAGGACTCCGATTGAAGATCTAACTGCATATTTGGTGTCCTGGTGCCATTTTAAGCCACTCATAAAAATTTTATCGAATTCTGGCATCGTTTGCAAAAATTTCGCAGTTCCGGGGCGTATCCGGGTTTTTAAGTCGCGCTCTACTTAAAAGGAATCAAAAATATCTCGGCACTATTCATCATCTTCCCGACCTGCTCTCTCTCTCCTCTCCTCCGATTTTCTTCCGTTCGAGCCCCTTACACCCCTCAAAACCAAAAACCTAAAGCACGGGAAGTGTAGATCGGGTCCCGATCTACGCTCCGGTGTCTTCAAATTCGAATTCCGACGATCCTAGCCTCCCCGACCTCCCCTCTCTCTCCTCTGTTTCGAGCCAAATCAAGGGCCGTGATAGATCGGGGCGTGAGAAGGCTTGTGGGAAAGGTTTCGGCGCGTGGAGATCCACCGGACGCCCCTTCCTCCCCCTCGGTAAGCTTCTTTCCCTCTCTTTTCTTGTCTAGATGATTGCTAGGGAGGGGTTTTGTGTGTGGGGGAGGGTCGGTGGCAGTGGGGGTCGTCGGGGGGTGGTCGGGGGTGGTTGGAAGTGGTTGGGGCAGTGGGAGGGGTGGTTGGAGGTGCTCGGCAGGCGGGAGATGTCCTCGGGCGCAGGCAGCAGCAGCAGCGGCCAGGCAGCGCGCAGGCCGGGCGCGCGCGGGCATGCGCGCGTGCGTGCGCGGGTGTGCGTGCGCGCGGCGTGTGCGTGGGTGTGCGCGGGCCTGGTGCGTGGGGCTGGTCGTGCTGGACGCGCGAGGTGCGCGCGGAGGTGCTGGCGGAGGTGCTGGACACGCGAGGTGCGCGCGGAGGTGCTGGCGGAGGTGCTGGGGCGCGCGCGGAGGAGGCGCGGGGCGAGGAGCTGTGCGCGAGGCGTGCGCGGGGCGCGGCGGAGCGGCGGAGCTGTGCGCGAGGCGTGCGCGGGGCGCGCGCGGGGCGAGGAGCGTGCGCACGGCGTGCGGGGCGCGTGCGGGCTGCCGCGGCTGGGCTCGGTGGACGCGCGGGGCCCCGGGCGGTGCGCGGAGTGCGCGGGCTGAGGCGCGGCGGCGCGTCCGGGCGGTCGGGTGGCCGTGCGGGTGGTGGCCGGCCGTGCGGTGGTTGCCGGGGGGGGGTGTTGGATGTTTGTTTGTGTGTGTCATGTATTTTTGGGATAATTGTGGATTTATTCTAACCAGTTAATACCTTGTCTTGCAGATCTCGACGGATGGTCGCGCGTCGACCCGATTCCCGGTGAGTGGGACAATCCAAACCCAGTAGAGAGGGGTCATACGCATTTGGGCGTATACCGACCTCTCCTGGGGCGTCATGGATAAATATTAACCTGCAATGATATGTATATCATGCGAGCATGATTAAATTGTAGAATGCATGTTACCCTAGACTTTGCATGTTAGGGACTTGCACCCATAGGATATGTGTATGAGCCATGCAGCATGTCCCCTGTTTCCATGTTAGGAAGCCCGGCCGATGCATGTGCCCTACTAGTTTATTTATTTGATTAAATGCTAGTATTTGTTTACAATGCATGTTATAGTGAATATTATAGGGGAGTGGCCTTGCGAGGACAGCGGTGAGACCCGGGTTAGGGTACACCGTGTTCCTTGTTTGGTTGTCGGAGTGTCCTATAACGGGAACTCACGCTGCCCTCCCGAGTTTCTTTCCCCAACGATATTCCACCCTATTATAACCTTATGCATGTTTCCCCGCATCTTAGTTATGCGCCCTGGTGGGTTCTGAGGAATTCAGAACATTAGTGTTGTTATAATGTACCGTCTGCGGATCCAAGTGGATCATATGCGATGGTTAGGCTGTTCTGTTCCCTTCGTTGGATCCGGTAGAGACTACCCCAGCGTTAGACAGGGCCTTCCTGACAGAGGGCTCCCATTAGTAGGCACCTCCTGATTTTGGACGGACTGTGCTGAATGTGGGAGTAGACCAGGCGGCCTACGGAGTGGAGGAGAGCCTATCGGTGGACCAAGGGTGACCAACAGCCTAGTCAGTCCCAAGAGCCTGGTGTCACCCATTGAAGGGTGAGGGTGAGGGTGTAGCGGGTTGGCGGAAGCGACCCGTTGGTTTTGGTGCAGTTAGTCCCAATATCCTATGTCACCCATTGAAGGGTGAGGGTGAGGGTGTAGCGGGTTGGCGGAAGCGACCCGCTGGTTATGTGTAGTCAGTCCCAAAATCCTATGTCACCCGTGGTAGGGTGAGGGTGAGGGTGTAGTGGGTTGGCGATGAGCGACCTACTGGATTTGTGAATGGATTATTATCAGTCCCAATAACCTATGTCACCCATTGATGGGTGAGGGTGAGGGTGTGGTGGTTCGGCGAAGTACGAATCACTGGATCATGTTGTTATGTCTTAGAGACTGGATAAATAATGGAATTGTGGTAAATATTGTCTGTGATGCATGGGTTGTGCCGTTCACTGAGCGTGTGGCTCACCCCTCGCACAATATTTTCTACAGTGTCATCTGAGTCGGATCTGGAGGAGGAGCTCCCCGAGGGACTTCATCAGTAGCGGAGTAGCGCCACGTCCCGCGAGTTGCAGAGACTATCAGCATCCCTTGTACCAGTATGTATTATTTTCCGTGCTTGGGCACGCGTTTGTGTTGTATTTGGATGTCTTTGTATGTATATTGGCTCTCACAGGACATGTGATTATATATGGAGTCTGTAGTATATTTTGATTACAGATTCAGTCTTTAGTTATCCGCATTTGGTGTATATATATCCTGTCAGCCTTGCTTTTGTTGTCTGTGTGTCATTTTGGCTGCTTGTGTATGATATTATTGACCTCCTGAGTAGATTCTGATATATATATACACTTGCCGCGTCCCGGGGACGCCTGGGGCGTGACACTGATAGCCTCTAACACTCGCGGGAATGTGGCACTGCTCTGCTACTGCTGAAGTCCCTCGGGGATCCCCTCCTGTTGATCCGACTCAGATAACACTGGAGAAAAATATACATGCGAGGGGTGAGCCACACGCTCAGTGAATAGCACAACCCATGCATCACAATTCATATTAACCACAATTAATTATTCAAAGCCTCAAAGTGGCAGGAACTACACAATCCAGTGGGTCGCTACATCGCCGACCCACCACACCCTCACCCTCACCCTCCAATAGGTGACATGGGCTATTGGGACTGACTAGGCTGTTAATCACCCTTGGTCCACCGATAGTCTCTCCTCCACTCCGTAGGCCGCCTGGTCTACTCCCACAATTCAGCACAGTCCGAACCCAAATCAAGAGGTGCCTACTGATGGGAGCCCTCTGTCAGGAAGGCCTGTCTAACGCTGGGGCAGTCTCTATACGGATCCAACGAAGGGAACAGAAACAGCCTATCCACACGTATACGATCCACTTGGATCCGTCGGCAACGCATCTCAACAACTCTAATGTCATGAATTCTTTAGAATTCCTCCAGGGCGCATAACCAAGATGCGGGGAACATATATTATAACTACCAGGTTATAATATTTACTAAGGCATGCAAAAATACCATAAGTTTGCATTTAATTTAATAAATTAAACTAATAGGACACATGCATAGGTCGAGGCTTTCCTAGCATGAAACATGGTGTCAGGATGCATGGCTCTTACACATATCTTAAGGGTGCAAGTCTCTAACATACAAGGTCTAGGGTGGCATGCATACTACATACAAATCATGCTTGCATAGATTACATATTATACAAGTTAATATTAAACTATGGTACCCCAGGGGAGGACAGTATACGGCCAAGTGCATATAGCGCCTCCCTATTGGGTTGGATCGTCCCACTCACCAATACCCGGGTCGTCGCGTGACCGTCCGTCAAGATCTGCAAGACAGGGTAATCAACTCGGTGAGTAAAATACACAATACATACAAAAATACGCTAAAAAATACCCAACACTCGGACAAACGTACATACGGCCCGTACGCACGCGAGTCCGAGCACCCCGACTCACCCGAACCCCCGGGCAACCGTACGCACGGCCACCCGACCCAGGCGCACAGCCGCGCCCCAGCCCGCGCGCCCAGACGCACTGTCGAGCCCCCTGCCCGCATGCCCAGACACGCTGCAGAGCCCAGCCCGCGCGCCCAGACACACCGCACGCTCGGGCGCATGCACGCGCGCGCCCGTGAGCACCGCGCGTCCAGCCTCGGATGCACCCGCGCGCACTGCGCCCCAGCACAGTGCCCCGCACGCGCATCCGCACGCACTGCGCCCCAGCGGAGTACCCGCACGCACTCCCCGCTCGCCCTGCGCGCACTGCGCCCCCCCTGCGCAGCAACCGCGCACCGCCCGCGCGCACGCGCTCGTGCCCTGCCAGCTCGCTCGATAGCATGCCTTGCCTGCCTGCGCGCACGCGCCAGCGAGCCCGCACTGCCCGAGCTGAACTCAACCACCACCATTAGCCACCAACAGCCCCCCAACAACCCCCAAACCACCAAGCTCCCCAAGCACACCCATAAACACCTCCTATACATGCATCTAAGCAAGAAAGGAAAGGAAGAAAACTCACCCAAGGAGAGGAAAGGAAGGGGAGGAGATCGGGTGCTCTTCGCGCACCGAAATACCACCACCAAGGCCACCACTACCAAACCCTCCTTCAGCCCTTGAAGTGGCTGAAACCTGAGGAGAAAAGAGACCATGAGAGGGGGTCACACATGAGGGAATCCGAATCCAAGACCATAGGAAGGTAGATCGGGTCCTCACCTATCTTTTCTCTTCTTAGGGTTTTTGATTTTAACCACCTCTACTAGGTCAAAGGGGGGATTAAAGAGAGGGAGAGAGAGAGAGCTTGAGTGGAGAAGAAGATGAATAGGGGAGGCTCTATTTGTGGTCGTGGGATTTATTTATGCTCACACACACACCACACACACTCACACCCACTTAACTTAGCCCTAATTAATTAGGTTTAGGTGAGTTTTAGGTGCACTTTGACTTGGGTCAACCCATCCACACAAGAAAACAAAAGTGTTGACCAAGTCAAGGGCCCACATTGACCAAGTCAAGTCTCCCAATGACTTTTCGCTCGGTCAAAACCTGGATACGATTCGGAACTGCGAAATTCTGAAACGTTACCGGAATTCGATGAAATTTTCGTGAGTGGCTTGAAATAGTACCAGGACACATAATATGCAGTTAGATTTTCAATCGGAGCCCTCAACTCAGGGTGACAGCCAAAAGTTTAAAATTTTAGCGGTTCCGATCGAAAAAAATGAAAAAGTTGAAAAACTGCTAGAATGCTCCAATGGTGACCAGAAGGATAAAAGTGACACATATATAACAGTAAATGAATCTGAATGTTCTGGGTTTGTGGTATATAATTCACTTATTTGCAACTAGATATGTTTAGATTCATGTTATATTATGGAATCTGATTCTTGGGGGCAAAAATTTGTGAGCCTGACAATCCATTCGACAGGTCTTTCGTCGACCTGGGAAACACAGGTCGACCAAACACCCGTCGAATTAACTGTCAGAATCAAAGTATGTTCTGACATTTTGCTCGACGGACCTTCTGTCAACCTGGGTTATACCAGTCGACAGAACCCTTGTCGATGCACCAAATAGAACCAAAAACATGTTCTGTCATTTACTTCGACAGACATACCGTCGACCTGGGAAATATAGATCGACAGATTCCCTGTCGAAACACCAAACAGAACCAACCCATTTCTTCCAGTGGGCTCGACAGACCTTCTGTCGACCTGGGTTGTACAGTTCGACAAAAGCCCTGTCGATACACCAAACAGATCCAACCCATTTCTGACATTCGGATCAATAGACCTTTTGTCGACCTGGGTTATATAGATCGACAGTATCCGTGTCGATACACCAAACAGAACCCACTCATGTTGTCATTCTACTCGACAGACCTTCTGTCGACCTAGGTAGTACAGGTCGACAGAAGCCATGTCGATACACCAAACAGAATCAACCCATTTCTGACATTCGGCTCGACAGACCTTTTGTCGACCTGGGTTATATAGCTCGACAGAACCCCTGTCGATACACCAAACAGAACCAACCCATTTCTGACATTCGGCTCGACAGACCTTTTGTCGACCTGGGTTATATAGCTCGACAGAACCCCTGTCGATACACCAAACAGAACCAACCCATTTCTGACATTCAGCTCGACAGACCTTTTGTCGACCTGGGTTATATAGCTCGACAGAACCCCTGTCGATACACCAAACAGAACCCACTCATGTTGTCATTCACCTCGACAGACCTTCTGTCGACCTGGGCTACATATGTTGACAAAAGCCTTGTCGATTCACCAAACAGAACCAAAACTGTTGTCATTCACCACAATAGATGTTCTGTTGACCTGGGAAATACCGATCGACAGAAACCCCGTCGATACACAAAACAGAATCAAAGACATTTCTTGTGATCATGCTCGACAGACTTCCCGTCAACCTGGGACGTTTATGTCGATCGAAACCCTGTCGACACTCCTAATAGAATTAAATAATGCTTTCAACCACTCGACATACATGAAGTCGACACTCCAATTATGACAAAGATATAAATAACTGGTACATTTATCACACTTCAACATTCAACGATTCATAACATTAAACATTCAGTGTTCAGAAGTTCAAGAGAGGCTATTTTACAAGATCTTCAGTCACAAACATGTATTGATTCTTTAGTTTTCCCAACAAGAGAAAAGAAATTTTCTGATTGGGGCACATGGATTGACTGTACTTTGAATCATTCTTCGGTCATCTGTGTCGATCGTGTCTTTGCTTTCACCGCATTTGTACAGTTTGTGCATCGAGGAGTGGCGTGCCATCCTTCAAGTGATGAATAACATCACGGATCGTGGATTGAGCGGCAGAGATAGTTGTCCTCTTATCCAGCAGCAACTCAAGATATTGGACGGCATTTGCATTACGCTACCAATGAACAAGTTCCATATAAAAAAAGAGAAATAATTCGTATAATCAAATTACACCGAAAATAAAGGATAATTCAACAGTATACCGTATCAACATCGGATGTAGAGGCCATTTGCGCCAATTTCCTGTTATGCGGGTTTTGTTCGAATCTATGACTCATTCTTTCAAACCATTTGATGTAATCTGGAACTACATCCCATGATTGATAAACCATGTCTCCCCTTGAAGCCACACTTAAGACGGAATCATGCCACTGCTCCAATTGTTCCACACTACCACCATATTCTGCTTTATAGCCGGTAGAGGAGCGATTCCTTTTTGCTACTCTCTGTGGTCTAATTGGTGATCTCGGGACTGTCTGAATGTGCCCAAACTGTCGGAGTACCCTGTCAGGCATGTACGGCTCAAAAATAGAATTTATACAAAGACATCCTTTGAAGAAGGTAAACTCGCTGAGTGGTCTATGGTCTCGGACGGATCAATATGGATCCCAATCAACCTGCGTAATGTATTGTTTCAAGTTAATGTGGATTTTAGGTAAAAAAAAAATAAAAATATAAAAAATAAAACATGAGAAGCTTTGGACAAGGGATACCTGATCAGGTGCAGCAATGTCGAGAGCTCACGAATAACTTCAACAAAAAAAATTTGCAACCCCGGTATGTTACGACTACGAATCCACCGATCAGACTGAGGACTTTGATCGTCGTATGTAGGGTCGGGTGCTGGGCTCAAAAAGAGGAGATGCTCATATACCCAAACCTACGCAAAGGGTTTTTGATAAAGGATTTAAAACAAAAAACATGCCACATATAATGAGATATATACTTTTATAAAATATGATATACATATTCCAATGAATTGTATGAACTATTTCATAGAAATGTATAATATTTCTAACGATGTATATATTACAATGAACCCGGTCTTATCACTGAATAACGTACAGCCAAGCAAAAATAATAAGTAACCTCTAACAGCAAAATCTATTTGCACGCCCGACTTCCCAGCAGACTTATAAGCAAGCTTATCTCGTAGCCACACCAACCTAACAGCATTACCATTGTACCTTCGCAACTCATCCATAATCACTGGAAGTGGCAAATTCAGGCACCCTTTGACTAAATCTGACGCTTCGCCAATGGTTTAAGAGGTCAAAACATTTATCGCCTTCCCCATGACTGGAATGCCGACTATTTGGGCCACATCATCTAAAGTTATCGTCATCTTCTCAAATGGCAAATGGAAGGTATTTATCTCGAGGTGCCACCGCTCCACCATTGCAGTGATTAAAGGACTATTAAGGGTCTTAAAGCAATACATTGCCAGCAGCCACAACCCACTTTGATTCATTCGATCTGTAAAGGTTAGGGATTCCTTATCCAAATCTCAGCTATTTAGTGTCTCGGCCAGTTGGCAACACCACAATGATCGGTCACCCTAAAAAAAGTGGAACATAGATAAAGAGTGAACAACTTATTTATTTTATAATAGATTAACATAAATAGTAGTTGTTATGTTACATATACCTTGTCATTCTACACACGATATGCGATATGATGCCTATAGTCCAGGAGGAGTTCATTGGTCTCAGGCCCACCAGGAAAGGACCTCTTATGCTATCCTCATCTACATCAGAGTCAACTGGTAAAATATCTTGTCTCTCTTCTTCTTCGACCTCATGTCCCTCTTCATCGGACATTACTACTTCATCTTCCACTTCTTCTTCTTGAGCATGTGAGACAATTGATGTTGAAGGTGCGCTTTTAGCCAACCTTTCAGATTGACGTCTTCGAAGAGAGGCGGTTTGAGGGACGCGTTGTTTGGAGGCCATCCTGCATAAAGCGGATTGAACATTGGCATTCAACTATAGAGCAAAAGCATTTAAAAAAAAAACAATGATATTCTAGAAGGGTAAACAATGTTCATTATTAAGAAGAATCAAATTTAAGCATTATAAAAGTAATGCCCTACATATGTGACAACATAATCATTCTAATTTCAATCAATTGAATTTTTTTTTTTTTAAGATTAGTGAATTATAAATGGACATGAACCACCACTCAATTCATTAGTCTTGTCAACACAACAAAATATATAAATTCATCTTCATTATTGAACATAAAACCAATCCAATTCAATTACAATCCCTAAGTTTCTATGAAAAACATAGGTTCCATCCAAAATCCCCCCTATTTTTATTTATTTTTTATTTTATTTTTTTGAAATAACCAATCTTTGAAATCACATGATGAAGCCTAAACACAGTCCAATTCAAATATAAACCCAAGGTTTCTATGAAAAACCCTAGGTTTCTATCCAAAACTCACACAATCCAATTTAAACATAAACCCTAGGTGCCCAATGAAAAACCCTAGTTTCTTTTTTTTGGAATAACCAATCTTTCAATCCACATTTTAGTTTTCCTAAACCCTAAAAACAAGATTTGAGCAATAATATTAATATTCAAATGATTCAAGAAGTAGGAGTGATGGATTACCTACAATGTGATTTGCAGGGATGATTTTCGTTTCCTCCTGATGAATCTCCGGCGGTGTACGAGGATGAAAGAGGGATCCGATTGAGCGGCGGTGACTTTGTAGATCGGCTAAGGAGGAGGAGGAGAGGGAAAGGACGAGAGGGAGAGCAGAGAGAAGAAGACGGAGAGGAGAGAGGAGAGAGTAGTCAGTTTTTGATAAATAAGGGAGGTGGGGGTGGGATTAGATATTTAAATGCCTGTTATAAAGAGTGTGGTGGGATTAGGTATAATAAAATTTGTGGGTTGTGGGAACAGTCAGTAGGGGGGGAGAGCAAAATAGCTGGTGGGGTTAGACGCACCTAAACTATAATGTAGTTAAGTAACCCAGACATTGTTAAATTACGGTTCTACCCATCACTTTCACCCAAATGTGCACCCAACCTTTCCCACCAATGAGACCCTGATAGAGGACGTTGGGTTGGAAGGTTTTGAGATGTCAGGGTAGGGGAAGAGGAGGGTGGGGGTGAGTTGTCTGCCAGAGGTGATGGTGGGGGATTTTTTGAGAGGGTATATGGAGGTGGAGGTGGTGCCGTGGTGGTGGGGAGGAATTTGAAGGTGGTGTGATGGAGGATGAGGCGGAAGGAAGAGGTGGATGGTGGTGGAAGTGTTTTATCTTAAAGACTGTTCCATGACCAAGTGTTTGCCCACTCACCTCCCCAGTTGTTTTTTTTTTTATATAATTTTGGAAAAATTTAAATAGCCCCCTATAAACCGTCTAAAATCCATATAACCCCCTGGCTTTTCAAGTCTCTTTCAATGGGGTATAAGTAATTATATACTTTTTTTCATCATTATGAACAAATTATCAAATTTTAATTCATATTGTTGAATCATGATCATGCAATTATCATTTAAAAATGGAAGCAACAGTAATTATTGAAAAGAACAGTGAAATAAGAGAAAGAACTGTGAAATTCAGTAAATGAGGGGTGTATCTAGATATTCGCTAACTTTCATGGGTTATATATATTTTTTCCTTTAAACAAACACTAAAATAAACTTCAAAAGAAAAAAAATTACACACTTATAATATAAGAAGCCAACTTTTCTGACTTCGAATATCTAAACAATAAATGCTCCCCTTATGATTTTTGCCCAAATTAATAAAAAGATGAGATTTTTAGTTTTAAGTCCACGTGAACTATATGATTCAATGATCGATCTCTCACTGTTTTATATTTTAGTTTAAGTCTCCATATTTAAATAGTATGTTCCTTTTTAGTTTCTTTTTTAGTCCCTCCCAGATACTAAAAAGAAAATCAAATAATTTAGGGATAGGTCTCTGGGAGGGACTAAAAAGGAATATACCTTTTAAATTTGGAGACTTAAATAGAAATATGAAGAAGTGAATGATCAATCACTAAATCATAT
The DNA here is from genome assembly GCA_030737835.1 of Acorus gramineus. Classification (NCBI taxonomy): domain Eukaryota; kingdom Viridiplantae; phylum Streptophyta; class Magnoliopsida; order Acorales; family Acoraceae; genus Acorus; species Acorus gramineus. The sequence continues at coordinate 917,876 of JAUJYN010000026.1, read as the reverse complement.
AGTTTATGGAAACTTAAAAATAAAAAACCCTAAAAAGATTGACATTGCAACAATAATACAAAAAGATTGAGGTGACTCTGATACCATGGGTAGAATAAGAGAGGAAAATAATAATTAAATGTTATTCTACGAGAAATGTTCTCATAACGTTACACATGTAACACATTAATATAATACATATGTGATCTAACACTTTAACATTGAGGATTGCATAAATGAAACATCAGGTAACGGATTCTCTCTTTTCTAGAAAAGTTTCATACCGACATTCATAGATATTGCTTTCTTTTATTGAAAACAATCACAGATATTTCCCATTTATCAAGATTTATTTCTCATTTTGTTCAAAGATATTTGAAATTTAAAAATGGATTAACATGCTAAAGAGACAAGCACTATTTTAAGGAGCTCTGCACCATAGGCCCATTACATAAGTCTTCTGAGGTGTCAAATTTTTATTGGCTGCTTAATTGATTTTAATAAAGGGCAAAAAAGTAAAGTACCAAATTATATTTAAATCACATGTTGACATGTCAAATCCCATTTTTGTGTACGGTTTCTCTTCCCTAAACACATCCCAAAAAAATCTAACTGTTTTTTTTTTAAAAAATCAGCAACTTAAAAAATCATTTCGGCCCACCTGCTCATCTTCGACGAACGACGAACGGCATCACCAGTACTGGATTCCTTTCGTTGCTCTCTATCATATGAGAGGTGGTTCGACTACATTTTCAATCCTCCCCCGAATTCCACCTTTTTCGACCTTCATTTCCACTTTTCGATGAATATAACTGACTTTTAACGAAACATTAAGAACAGATAAAAAAAGTCAGCTACATTTTGTTAATGTAACTTAGTTTTAAAATATACTACACAAATAATGCATAAAAGTTCATATTAGTTTGAATATGAAACACAACCATATGCCAATGTAACATCAAACACTATAAAATCCTCCAAAAAACATATTTAACATCGAACACCAGATTCAAAGAAAAAATTGTAAACAAAAGCTTGATCAAAGGCTGCAATATTTAATATCAAACAACATATTCAAGAAAAAATTTACGAATGTAACTTAGGTTAAATTACAAAATCTATATAATAAGTTAGTTACATTCACAAATCTATGAAGCTAGTTACAAAATTCAATACAAACATCCATATAACAGTTAGTTACATTCTCTGTCACATGGGTATGCATATGTAACTGACATTCAAATGTTAATCAACGGATATGCCATATTGAAAATCACATTTGACATCAGAAACAACTAGAATTAACATTAAAAAACAGAAAAAAATGAAACAATTGAAAAATAAACACCACATCTGAATCGGCAGACATTTTAATGGTAGCCAAATTGTTCTGTTTTTGTTATTATTTTGATCAAATTAGACGCTTAAAAAAATTGTCCAAAAAATCAAATCCAATTGCAATCTCAAAAGAAAAAAATTCTAAAAATTTACCACAGTTCCAAAGAAGACAGTATTAACCGTTTGCATTAATTTCATTTGAGAAGTTACAAAACTAAATTAAGGGGTATAAATGGAAATTCAAACCCTGTCATGTCATGGGGCTTACATGGGGCCTATGAATTAGGGCTTGCCAATCATTTTTCATTTTAAATTCAAAAAAATTTAAACAAACACTAAACTAAATTTCAAAAGAAAAAAATTACACACTTTAAATATAGGGAAAATGACTAAAAAAAAGTCTCCTAAAAGTTAGAAATACCCAAATCAGCCACTTTTTAAAATTACACAAAAAAAAAATCTCATTTCACAATTTGAAAATTCAAAAGACTAACCTACCATTATTTAATTAGATCATTAACATATTTCATACCTCTTAACTTTGTTAAAATATTTCACCCTCTTAGCTTTTTTAATGTATTCCAGACATTCTCAGGTAGTTTTTCTTACTTTAAATTATTTGTGATTAGGTGGATTTTTGTGAAATATGTGCCAATGTAATTTGAGTTTTTGATGATGAACTCCATTAAATGTTGATGCTTCTTTAAAAAAATGAATATGTATTAATGACGCTATATAAATATGTAAATAGTCAAGCAAAAAAGAAATGAATAAGGATTTAGAATACTAAAATATAATCTGCTGCATTGGGGCGCAACCATGGGTTGCCACATGCATGATAGGTCAATTGACCCCATCAATTTTTATTTTTATTTTTTTTTAAATTTAAATTATTACTGTCACAATGGCAACTAAGCTCACTAATGACCCCACCAGCCCACCATCATTTTTTTATTCTTTGATGATGTATTTTTTAGGCGCTAATACACTTAGTCCGTTTTATTGCCTGTTTTGCAACCCTATACACTATGATAATGTAATATATATTGAATAAGTGTAATATGTTCTACAATCCTATACACTATGATAATGTAATATATATTGCGTTATCTTAGTGTTTGGGGTTATGTTATAGTGTATGATGCAAAAAATCATCATTTTTTTAACGCGATAAAAAGTATATTAATGTATCTCAATATATATTTTATTTCATATAAATGCATGCATGTACTTCAATTGGAGAGTATATGATTTTAAAAAAAAAAAACATAAAAAACCGGTGTGGTCTGCAGTTGGGGCTGCAATTGTTATGCCTGTGTCATTTGGAGCCATTTCGGTTAAGCCTTGGTCACTTCTAGGTCATTCAGGGCCTTTTTAATTTTTCGATCGAAGCCGCTAAAATTTTGGCTTTTAGCCACCTGTGGGAGTTAGAGTACTCTGATTGGAAATCTGACTGCATATTATGGGTCCTGGTACCATTTAATACTACCCATAAAAATTTCATCTAATTCCGGTAACGTTTGGAAAAATATGCAGCTCCGAATCGTATCCGAGTTTTCGAGAGTTCCTGGTTTGATTAGTCGAATAGTGTGAGATATTTTGGTGAATGTGGTGACCTTGGGTAACCTTACCCGCCTTTGCTTAGTGGTGAAGCAACCACATGGTTAATTGGTTTGTTAGAGGGTGAGTTTAGGTTAGGTCCACCCCCTCATTTTTCCATTACACTCACCCCCCCCCCCAAGTGGAAAATATCTCTCTCTCTCTCTCTCCCACTCCCCACGTGGATTTTTTTTGGGGGTCTGTCTTCCTCTCTTTCAATCCCCCCCCATGTGTTTGTGTTAATGTCTCAAAAAGAAGAGAAGGTGAAGGAGGAAGAGAAAGCCAAAGGAGGCTGAGGAGGGCTCTGGAGGTGGAGGTAGTGGTAGTGGTGGTTGAGGTGGTCGCGGGTGCATCGAGGGCCCCCAAATCTCCCCCTTTCATTCCCCCTCCCTAGATCTCGTCGGATGGGATGCGCGAGGTCACGGGTTGTGGTGAATTGTTTGATCCAATCCCCCCCCCCTTCTCGGGATGTGCTCGACGCGCGTAGACGCACATCGCACATCGATGGGGCCCCCTAGCTATACTATTTGTGTAGATAAGTAGTATGGCCATGCTTAAGCTATAATATGTAGATATCTTGCACGCTAGGCTTATATACATGTATTGTATTCATGTATGAATGATTGTGTTGCATGAGCCCCTCTAGTATGGGCATGTATTTTTGCAAATGTGTATGGATGTATAGAATATGGCATGCCTTAGGTAGTATTGTAATACTACTCCCACCATATTAATTGGAATATCCAGCATGAATAAGTCTGGGTTAATAACGGGCACCTGCCTAATATTCCCTTGCGATAAGACTCGAGGGCGTGGTGTAGTTGTTGCGCCCATGCTAATGGGGCAAAGCTATGACCAGCTTCATGAGATGATGATCTCTCTCGCCCTCTCTCTCTCTGAACGAACTGAGTAAGTAGATGCAATTTCCAACTCGACTCAGGTTCGTTTGGAATATTGGCATGCACCTGTTAATGCGCGAGATCGCGTTTGACCCTTTCTTTTAAGTTGGCGATATCCAACGCATGCTTAAGTTAGACCATGTATGCATGTTGTATGATTTATTATGATGTAAATCCATGTTAGGGAGTGTCCCTATAATTATTAGATGATTGTGCATATGGTTCATGAACATAGCTAGATATAAAATTCTCTTGGATATATTTATATGCGCATGTTAAAAACTGATAGGCCTATCTGAAATAGGCGTGGGTATGACCCGCTGTCGGGTTGTACCTTATTAGTTAGAGCGCTACCGATGTAATTGCCTCATGCATCCGAGCAATGCACTCATTTGGAATTCAGGAGAATTCATTATCTTATCGGATTGTTAAACCGGTAGTGGGGCATTAAGCTAGGCCTACCCGTGCTAGGCGTGTATATGAACCGCCTGTTGGGTTATGTGCCTTGGGATTATTTCTACGTAAGAGCAGAGGCAACCCCCTTGTGTCTGAGCGACGCAACGGTGTGGGAGTACAGTAGTATTCGATATCTCGATAAGTGATTATCGAGAGTAGTTGTTTTCCATTGGGTTCGCTTTGCGAGCATGGAATGTTTACTCCCAATGTCATCTGTGTTGAAGAGGCCCGGGTTGTAGCTGTCCTGACAGAGGGCTCCCATCCGTAGGTACCACCAAAGCGTTTGGGAGCGTATTGATCGTGGGAGTGTACCAGGTAGAGGCTACCCGGGAGAGGGCTAACGAATGATATTGCGAGCGTGGAATCGTTCTCCCCTTCGTTGGATCCGATGTAGGAACTTTTCGGCATTGGAAAAGCTGTCCTGGCAGAGGGTTCCCATCCGTAGGTATCACCGAGGCGTTCGGAAGCGTACTGATCGTGGCAGTATACCAAGTAGTGACTACCCGGGGAAAGGGCTACCGGTGGACCAAGAGTGTAGAGCAGTCTAAGTCTCTTCTAAAAGTCCCAAGAGTCTCCCTCCGGGAGTGAGGGTGAGGATGAGGTGAAGACACATCGCCTCGTGACCCATTCGTTGTTCGTCCGTTCCCATAGTTGTGGGGTTCGGTCTCGTATCGGTGTTCAAAGACATCGTTGGGCAGTTATCTTGAGGTTGATGATCCAGTAGTGTTGCGTAGACCAGTAATCCCGGGTCTCCTCGACCAACGGTATGGTCTCTCCCTAAAAGTCCCAAGAGTCTTCCTCCGGGAGTGAGGGTGAGGGTGAGGTTGGTCGCGCCGCCGCGTGACCTTGTTATCCATTGGGTTTCTACCCATGTTTTCCTTGAAAAGAAATTGCTTTAGTATTGAACTGTTGTATGGTGATTGGTTTCCAGCCACTCACTGAACTTGTAGCTCACCCCTCGCATACATTTTCTTTTCAGGGGCAGTGTTGGGCGTGGAGCTGGAGCTTTCCTGTGGCGTGATCTTATGGGCGTGGAGCGTTCTTCCGGCGGGTGGCGAATGCGAGGCTGTCAGCAGTCCTAGAGTCATTGTATGTATTGTAAATCGTGCATGTGGCATAGGTTGTATTTTCTTTGGTCTAGACTTGGCTCTCACAGGACAGTGATTGTGTATTCGAGTCTGTAATAATGTTTTTGGTTTACAGACATTGTTTATATATTATGCTTTCGCTTTTCAGTCAGTTATCATTATCCTTGCTTTGCCACCTTGTGTGTTGTTGTTGGAGTCTTTATTGACCTCAGGAATTGATAGCTGAAATTTCATTATTGCCACATCTCAGGGACGGCCGCCCTGGGGCGTGACAAAAGTTGGTATCAGAGCCTAAGTCTAGTCGTATAGATGATGAGTCATAGGATTGTCATCTGAGTACTCTTGTTTTAGAAGTTATCTTAGGTTGCTGACATGCCTCTTCGCATCCGTTGACGTGGACGTGACCCCCCCTGGACCCACCCTTAAGTTGTCGACTGGGTCGGCTGAACAGGGTCAGTTGTTGGATCCCTTGTTGCGGGATTAAGGCTTGGGTAGGAGATTCTAGCCTAGTAGTGTGATAATGATGAATTGGTCACAATTTCTAAGGTATGGATTGCGTCTCGATAATGGAGCTTCTTTCCCGTGCATCGGTATTGCTGGTAACCATGGAGTTCGTGTGCGGCACCAGTTTCAAGTGTTGAGGATGTGGCGTATTGCTCATTAAGGGATGATGTCTTCTTCCAGCCTTCCTACTCAGGATTAAGGGGCCTTGCGGGGTCATCGTTGAGACCCGGGCTAGGGTACTCCGTGTTCCTTGTTTGGTTGTCGGGATATCCTATATCGGGCCCTCATAGTGCCCTGCCAAGGTTCTTTTCCCAGTCAAGGAATACCTTTGAAGCATCAAATTGATGATGGATTTTTCCTCTCACTTGAAAGGTGCTGTAGCGAGTGGTGATGCGTACGATCGGGATTGGGTACATCCTATTGCAACTTGGTGGGCGATTGCTTGTGGACTGGGTTCCATAGTGGCATCTGGAGTCGCTTCGATATATCATTGTGTGTTGTAGCTGCCCGATTGAGGCCAGAGCCCTGTGAGGTGCTCCCATATACTATGCTTGTTGGTGCGCCCATATGGCATAGATAAAAGGAACACATATGAAGCCAAGAAAAGAAAAAAAAAAGAATGAGGCAAAGGGACAACCAAAGGAGAAGAAAGATTCAAGAGTTTTTGCTTTGTTTTTGTTTTTCTTTTCATCTCATATCTTTGGATGTCTGTATATATTTAGATCTGAATTTTAATATTACTTTAATATTTTTATTTTCAAGAATTTTTCAATAATATGATGTCTTTTATTTTTTATTTTTTATTTAGTTTGATCATGTTTTCTAGTAGCTAAATCTTCAACTAGGGTTGAAGATGAAACCATGCAATGCTAGTTTAGGATTTTATATTTAGATCTGAATTCTCCATATTGTTTGCTTTATTGAATATCAATCTCTCCTTCAATTCTCTTTTGAAACCTTTCATGTGAATTTCTTATTACCTTCTTAAAAAATCTCTTGTATTTGATTTGATAAAATATGCTTTGATTAGGTTCTCTGATATTTTATGCTCTTCTTAACAAGTTGAATATTGAGTTGGTAGATTTTATAAAGGGAAGGGAGATAGATCATTTTATGAAATAATTAATATGATTTTAAATATTTAATTTCTGATTGGTATTTGACTAACGTCAATATTGATTGAGTTATATGGTGGAGTTTCACATTTGAATATAACCCCTAAATTGGTATTGCATGGTGGATTCTAAAACCCTAGTTATCTTTTTATATTAATATCCGTTTTTAAAAAAAATAAAAAAAAAAGACATCATATTATTAAAAAATTCTTGAAAATAAAAATATTAAAGTAATATTAAAATTCAGATCTAAATATATACAGACATCCAAAGATATGAGATGAAAAGAAAAACAAAAACAAAGCAAAAACTCTTGAATCTTTCTTCTCCTTTGGTTGTCCCTTTGCCTCCTTTTTTTTTTTTTTTCTTGGCTTCATATGTGTTCCTTTTATAGCCTCCAGCCTTGAATCTTGACCATTGATTTGCAATGAATTGGATGGTTAAGATTGGCCATCAACCTTCCTCATATGAATATTTGACAATTTTAGCAGGTAAAATCTTTCATTCCCGTCATTAATTTTCTGCAGAATCTTCGGATGAATTTTTTACCCCTAATAAGGTGGAATTGCAAAATATTCATGAAACATTGATTTGTAGATCTTGAAAATATCTTTTCAACGCCATATTTTGGGCCAAAATACGATATTTGAGGCAAAAGTTATGGTCAAAATAGTGGGACGGTTTTAACATTGATTTGAAGAATATTTGATTGGATTTTGATTTTTGATTCTCTCTTCACCAAATATTTATCTAGCATAATTTTGGATCTTCAAGAATCCTCTTGATTCTCCTTCATATCTTTAAATGCTTTATAGAATATTTTGCATTGATAATCATCATTTATCTCAATTACCTGCAATAACAAATAAATTCTGAATATTAGTAATTATTACACATAAAATTAGGAAATAGAAAACTAAATTAAGGGGATTAAATGTGCAAATATTACGCTTATCAGCCGCCCTGGGGCGTGACAAAAGTTGGTATGAGAGCCTAAGTCTAGTCGTATAGATGATGAGTCATGGGATTGTCATCTGAGTACGCTTGTTTTAGAAGTTATCTTAGGTTGCTGACATGCCTCGTCGCATCCGTTGATGTGGACGTGACCCCCCCTGGACCCACCCTTAAGTTGTCGACTGGGTCGGCTGAAGAGGGTCAGTTGTTGGATCCCTTGTTGCGGGATTAAGGCTTGGGTAGGAGATTCTAGCCTAGTAGTGTGATAATGATGAATTGGTCACAATTTCTAAGGTATGGATTGCGTCTCGATAATGGAGCTTCTTTCCCGTGCATCGGTATTGCTGGTAACCATGGAGTTCGTGTGCGGCGCCAGTTTCAAGTGTTGAGGATGTGGCGTATTGCTCATTAAGGGATGATGTCTTCTTCCAGCCTTCCTACTCAGGATTAAGGGGCCTTGCGGGGTCATCGTTGAGACCCGGGCTAGGGTACTCCGTGTTCCTTGTTTGGTTGTCGGGATATCCTATATCGGGCCCTCATAGTGCCCTGCCAAGGTTCTTTTCCCAGTCAAGGAATACGTTTGAAGCATCAAATTGATGATGGATTTTTCCTCTCACTTGAAAGGTGCTGTAGCGAGTGGTGATGCGTACGATCGGGATTGGGTACATCCTATTGCAGCTTGGTGGGCGATTGCTTGTGGACTGGGTTCCATAGTGGCATCTGGAGTCGCTTCGATATATCATTGTGCGTTGTAGCTGCCCGGTTGAGGCCAGAGCCCTGTGAGGTGCTCCTAGATACTATGCTTGTTGGTGCGCCCATATGGCAGAGATAGTGGGCTTGGGAGGCTACCAGGTAGAGGCCACACCGGGAGAGTGCTACTGGATGATGTCAAGAGCGTGGACTCCCTGTGATGAATTTGCCCATTGAGTGCATGATGCTAGAGTTCCAATAGTTGTAGTAGGGTGACCTATCTCTGGTGGCATGTGAAGCACAGTTGTGGATACTGTCGCGTTTTGCCCCACATTGGTCGCAAATGAGGAGACGCGATGCTAACGTTCGTGATGAGACTCAACCGCCTTATCAGATAGATGACGTCGCATAGGCATTGTCGAGGTTCGACGACCCCTTATTGCGTGTCTTGTGGATTAAGTACGGTTGAGCGGCTTACCAAGCATGTAAGTGTCATCATGAGCGCTAGCCATGCTCGAGGAGCAGAATCTGGACTTAATTGTTCGAAGTGTTGTTTTGATCTTCCCGTGAGGGTTGAAGATCAGGTACCCCCTTGCCGTGAATTGATGATCTATTTGACCAGCTCTGGGAGCGAGTGTCTGCTGTTAGATCGATCTTCGCACAAGGGTACCACAAGTTGGAGATCCGGGAGTTGGACATCCCGTAGATGGCCTTTCGTGACCGTTCAGGCACTACGAGTTTTAAGTACTGCCGTCGGGGTTGACGAATGCGCCGGATGCCTTCGTGGATCTCAAAAGTTTTATTGGGCCTCCGTGGACTACTTTGAGGTAGTCTTCATTGAGACTGCTAGTAGTGCGATGAAAAGGTGATGTGGGTGACCTTGTTTCCCCAGGTTGGCATGCCCTCAGGCAAAGTTCGAGAATCATCATCGCGTTGGAAAGTGTCAGTCCATGGAGATTCCTCAGTGGACGTGGGAGTGGGTTATCAGGGATTGTTGCGGACTCGCTAATGTCACATTCGGGTCACGACGCCGTCTAGGTGATCATTGACCGACTGACTAAGTCCGCGCTTCCCTCCCTAATCCGACTGATTGAGTCTCTGGACGCCTTGACGTGGGTTTTCACCTTCGCGATTGTTCATCTTCATGGCACTCTGGTCGGCGCTATTTTCGGTTGAGACGCGAGGGTTACTTTGAGGTTGTGGTGCAGCCTTGGCAGGCTTTGGCGCGAGCCTCCATTTAAGTATAGCGTTTCATCACCGATGGACAGCCAGACAAAGAGGATGATTCAGACCTTGGAGGACATGCTAAGTGCCTGCGTGCTCGATGATGAGGGCAGTTGGGTGAGGCACCACCCATTTGTTGGGGTATGCCTGCAAGACGACTGCCATTCGAGCATCCAGATGGATCTGTGAGAGGCACTCTACAGGCGCAGTTTTATACCTCCCTTGTGTTGGGACGGTTGAGGAGCGTCAGTTAGAGAGGCCACAAGTTAGTTGTTTGACCTTGCGGTGGCCAGGTTGGTTCATGTGTGCATCTGCACCTCCCAGAACTGACAGAAGGGCTACGCAGGTCATCGTCGCCAGGAGCTTACCTTTGGGTTTGGCAACCATGTTTTCGTGAAGGTGTCCTAGTTTAAGGGCATCCTATGTTTCGACGTTCGGGGCAAGCTGAGTTGGCTCTTTAATGGGACTGTTTCTCGTCATTGAGTGGATTGGGGAGGTGGCTTGTCATGTAGCCTTTCCCCCACAGCTGGCTCATGCCCACGACGTCGTCCTTGTCTCATGGCCGAGGCATTATATCCAAGATTCTGCTCATGTCACTCCGTTCGACCGTCTCATTCTCGAGCTGGATTTGTCGTTCGTGGAGCAGTGGATCGAGGTCAGAGACCAGCATGAGAAGAGGCTCCACGCTAAGACCGTTCCCTTGTTTACAGTGTGTCGGTAGCGCCAGTCTGGTGCATAGACCACTTGGGAACAAAAGGTATATGCATGATACTTGCTATATTCGGTCTTCCCTTTGGGTTTCCTTAAATTTTGACTAAATTTCCTAAGGGGGGGAGAATGTTATGCCTGTGTCATTTGGAGCCATTTCGGTTAAGCCTTGGTCACTTCTGGGTCATTCAGGGCCTTTTTAATTTTTCGATCGGAGCCGCTAAAATTTTGGCTTTTAGCTACCTGCGGGAGTTAGAGTACTCTGATTGGAAATCTGACTACATATTATGGGTCCTGGTACTGTTTAGTACTACCCATAAAAATTTCATCGAATTCCGGTAACGTTTGGAAAAATATGCAGTTCCGAATCGTATCCGGGTTTTCGAGAGTTCCTGGTTTGATTAGTCGAATAGTGTGAGATATTTTGGTGAATGTGGTGACCTTGGGTAACCTTACCCCCCCTTTGCTTAGTGGTGAAGCAACCACTTGGTTAATTGGTTTGTTAGAGGGTGAGTTTAGGTTAGGTTCACCCCCTCATTTTTCCATTACACTCAGCCCCCCCCCCCCCCCCCGGTGGAAAATATCTCTCTCTCTCTCTCTCTCTCCCACTCCTCATGTGGATTTTTTTTTGTGGGTCTCTCTTTCTCTCTTTCAATCCCCCCCATGTGTTTGTGTTAATGTCTCAAAGAGAAGGAGAAGGTGAAGGAGGAAGAGAAAGCCAAAGGAGGCTGAGGAGGGCTGTAGAGGTGGTCATAGTGGTGGTGGTGGTTGAGGTGGTCGCGGGTGCATCGAGGGCCCCCGAATCTCCCCCTTTCATTCCCCCTCCCAAGATCTCGTCGGATGGGATGCACGAGGTCCCGGGTAATGGTGAGTGGTTCAATCAATCCCCCCCCCCCCCTCTCGGGATGCATCGATGGGGCCCCCTAGCTATACTACTTGTGTAGATAAGTAGTATGGCCATGCTTAAGCTATAATATGTAGATATCTTGCATGCTAGGCTTATATACATGTATTGTATTCATGTATGAATGATTGTGTTGCATGAGCCCCTCTAGTATGGGCATGTATTTTTGGTAATGTGTATGGATGTATAGAATATAGCATGCCTTAGGTAGTATTGTAATACTACTCCCACCATATTAATTGGAATATCCAGCATGAATAAGTCTGGGTTAATAACGGGCACCTGCCTAATATTCCCTTGCGGTAAGACTCGAGGGCGTGGTGTAGTTGTTGCGCCCATGCTAATGGGGGCAAAGCTATGACCAGCTTCATGAGATGATGATCTCTCTCGCCTTCTCCCTCTGAATGAACTGAGTAAGTAGATGCGATTTCCTACTCGACTCAGGTTCGTTTGGAATATTGGCATGCACCTGTTAATGCGCGAGATCGCGTTTGACCTTAAGTTGGCGATATCCAACGCATGCTTAAGTTAGACCATGTATGCATGTTGTATGATTTATTATGATGTAAATCCATGTTAGGGAGTGTCCCTATAATTATTAGATGATTGTGCATATGGTTCATGCACATAGCTAGATATAAAATTCTCCTGGATATATTTATATGCGCATGTTTAAAACTGATAGGCCTATCTGAAATAGGCGTGGGTATGACCCGCTGTCGGGTTGTACCTTATTAGTTAGAGCGCTAGCGATGTAATCGCCCCGTGCATCCGAGCGATGCACTCGTTTGGAATTCAGGAGAATTCATTATCTTATCGGATTGTTAAACCGGTAGTGGGGCATTAAGCTAGGCCTACCCGTGCTAGGCGTGTATATGAATCGCCTGTTGGGTTATGTGCCTTGGGATTATTTCTACGTGAGAGCAGAGGCAACCCCCTTTGTGTCTGAGCGACGCAACGGTGTGGGAGTACAGTAGTATTCGATATCTCGATAAGTGATTATCGAGAGTAGTTGTTTTCCATTGGGTTCGCTTTGCGAGCATGGAATGTTTACTCCCAATGTCATCCGTGTTGAAGAGGCCCAGGTTGTAGCTGTCCTGACAGAGGGCTCCCATCCGTAGGTACCACCAATGCGTTCGGGAGCGTATTGATCGTGGGAGTGTACCAGGTAGAGGCTACCCAGGAGAGGGCTAACGAATGATATTGCGAGCGTGGAATCGTTCTCCCCTTCGTTGGATCCGATGTAGGAACTTCCCGGCGTTGAAAAAGCTGTCTTGACAGAGGGCTCCCATCCGTAGGTACCACCGAGGCGTTCGGAAGCGTACTGATCGTGGGAGTATACCAGGTAGTGACTACCCGGGGAAAGGGCTACCGGTGGACCAAGGGTGTAGAGCAGTCTAAGTCTCTTCCAAAAGCCCTAAGAGTCTCCTTCCGGGAGTGAGGGTGAGGATGAGGTGAAGACACATCGCCTCGTGACCCATTCGTTGTTCGTCCGTTCCCATAGTTGTTGGGTCTGGTCTCGTATCGATGTTCAAAGACATCGTTGGGCAGTTATCTTGAGGTTGATGATCCAATAGTGTTGCGTAGACCAGTAATCCCGGGTCTCCTCAATCAACGGTATGGTCTGTCTCTAAAAGTCCCAAGAGTCTCCCTTCGGGAGTGAGGGTGAGTGTGAGGTTGGTCGCGTCGCCGCCTGACCTTGTTATCCATTGGGTTTCTACCCATGTTTGCCTTGAAAGGAAATTGCTTTAGTATTGAATTGTTGTAATGGTGATTGGTTTTCCACCACTCACTGAGCTTGTAGCTCACCCCTCGCATACTGTTTCTTTTCAGGGGCAGTGTTGGGCGTGGAGCTGGAGCTTTCCTGTGGCGTGGTCTTATGGGCGTGGAGCGTTCTTTCGGCGGGTGGCGAGTGCGAGGCTGTCAACAGTCCTAGAGTCATTGTATGTATTGTAAATCGTGCATGTGGCACAGGTTGTATTTTCTTTGATCTAGACTTGGCTCTCAAAGGACAGTGATTGTGTATTCGAGTCTGTAATAATGGTTTTGGTTTACAGACATTGTTTATATATTATGCTTCCGCTTTTCAGTCAGTTATCATTATCCTTGCTTTGCCACCTTGTCTGTTGTTGTTGGAGTCTTTATTGACCTCAGGTATTGATAGCTGATATTTCATTATTGCCACATCTCGGGGACGGCCGCCCTGGGGCGTGACAGCAATAGGGAATGGAAATATTATTTTCCTTATTTTTTATTAATGTATATTGTTGTTCTATTTTCAAAAGAATGTTTATGCTTTTGATAAAAATATAATAAGAGTAGATTTCAAAAAAAATTATGGAATTTATTTTTTTAAATGACCCCATCTACAAGATTTTCAAGGGCCGCCACTCAGCACAACATAGATTTAAATTATATATTATTATTATACACAATAAAAATGATAAACAACATCGGGTAAGATATATATAAGAAATATACAATATAATATATAATCACAAAACCTCTAAGGGGATTTATTTGGTTCATATTGAGAGATATTGTTGTTTTGTGGAAAAAATAGATATTTCTACACTTTATGAGATTTTTTTTTTGTCATTTTCCCTCGTATATAAGAAACCAAGTTTTTTTATATCCAATATCTAAACAATAAATGCTCCTTTTATAATTTTTGCAATCAAATTAATAAAAAGATTGACATTCCAAAAATAACAAAGGAGGATCTGTCAAATGATTCTGGATTTAAATAATTATATTTTATCAATGTTTTTCTATAGGAATAGCCTTCACATAACTTTCTCACCTGGCCTATAAAAAAAACTGATTAGAAGGCAAAAGCATAGTACACATTTTTTTTTCCTATATCTGATAGAATTGCCATTTTATTGAAAGAAGATGAAGACTATTACCATTGTTTTCTTGCTGGCCTTCATGGTGGTCATGACGTCCGACGTCGCTCTCTCCGTGGTGCCACCTCCTTTCTTGGTGGATCTCAGTGGTTACTCCAAAGAACAAGCTCTTGTGGGTAAGTATTATATCTATGTCTCCAGGCATCTATTATCTTTTTTTTATTATTATTGGTAATCAAATTTGTATTACTATGAAAAAAACTTTACAACAAGTATTATCTTTCCTTCATGAAGCAAGATTTGTTTGTTTATTGTTCAGTTAAGAAGTAGCACTAATGTGTGTTCATGTACAGCTTGCCCAGCACCATGTGACAAGAAATGTTGCGCATGCATCTACTATCGCACGCAGCCAAGATGTGCCATGTGCCTAGACAGTTGCTGATGATCCTTTCAACTCATCTAATAATATCATCGTCTCTATGGGGCTAAGTGTATTTTCTCTAGAAGCAAATTATGTAATTTTCCATGTTTTAACATTGAGAAGAATCTTTTAGAGGATGGAATTCCATTGTTTTCTTTTTTGCCTATTTTATTTGTTATGAAGGCAAAATTTAGCATGAGATAGTAGTTTCACTAGCCAAGTGTTGGATGAGAATCCCCACAGGACCTTCAAAAGCCAGATTTCTTGTAATGCATTGACCGGGTTAGAACAAACTCTATCTTCATCGATAAATCAAGAAAGCATGCACGCGTAGGCGTTGTTGTGTTTTACATTGGGGGGGAAATAGTGATTGAGTAGGCATTGTGTGTTTTGATTATGATGGTAGACTCCTCCTCTACCATTTTCTACTTTATCTTGGGTGTTCTTACACAATTTCTATACAACCTCGAGCACAATTCTACATTGCATAATGAAACATGTGATTTTTAAAACTGAATTGCTTAACCCACATCACCTCTCGAGCATGCACGACTTATTATCCATTATTATAAAACTGAATTGCTCCATAAACTAAAAAAAATGAATAGATTATTAATATATGAAATATTTTAAAAAAATATATCTTCTTCTCTCTTCCCCTCGTCCCACCACCCTCCTCCTTTGCCCACCACCAGGGGTGGCACCACATATGACGTGGAAGAGTCAATTAACCTTATTACATTTATAAAAAAAAAACTCAAATTGTTACTGTCACTCTTTCAAATCATAGCAACCCAGCCCACCCCACTAGTCCACTAGTTGACTCTGCCCAGCCCTGATTATATACTTAAAACCCTCACATTATAAAAGTTTATATATTGAAAAAAATAAAAAATAGAAAATTTTATCATGAGAACGATTTAATAGTAAAATTTTTATTTAATTATTAAAATCATATGTTTCATGATATAAAATAAATAGGGAGAATTTGTATATGTATGTGTGTATTATTGTATCTATGTACATATATAGAAAGTAAATCTATTGTGATAATTTGTATGCTTTAATGGAATTAATAGAAATATTTAAAAATATGAAAAAAAAAACTAATTAAAATGATAAATATGTAAAATTACAAAATCATTTAAGGGTTTTTTTCATGTAACCATCGAAAAATATGTTATTTATGTTTATACTATAACAAATAACATATTTATTTTTCTAATATTAAATTTTTTCTTAATGAATAAATGTATCCCTCTGTTATCCTTTTTAACCAAAATTAAAATTAACAATAGTTAGCTCTTCACAGTGAAATAAAAATAACAAAAATAACCTTAACATAATATTTGTTATAGTGTAAATAATTAAATGTAATAAACTAATTAATCTCTTGTTCTTACCAAATCAACCATAAGACATTCAACCTTACCCTTTCTTTTCTTCCAATTTTTTTATTTTGTTAATATTTGTATGATTAGATTTTCTGAAAGTGATATTATTTTATTTCTACTAATGCAAGTATTAATAATTATTATGACTTTACTAATAAATAGTTTTTATGTTTAATTTTATGTTTGTAGATTTTAGATGAAATTAATCATTTTCAAGTTAAAATTAATAATTTTTATTTTTATAAACATTGTATTTGGTAAGGTAAAATATGAAAAATAAAAAAAATAAAGGTACTTTGGTCATTTTTCCAAGATGTAATGGTTCTAACAAAATTTTGGATGGAAGTTAATTAGAATGGTAAATATGCATAGTTTTAATATATTCTAATGGTATAAAATTAAATATGTTATTTAGAATGGTATAAAAAAAAATTGCATGTTTTGGGATGGTACACATGCAAAAAATATTAATGGTACAAAACTATAAATAGATTATTTTGAATGGTATAAACATAAATAACATGTTTTTCAAGGGTATATATGATACATTATAATAAAGTTATTTTGGTTTTTTTTTTTGTCTAGTTAAAAGTTAACTTTAGTTAAATTTGTTATTTGCTATAAAAGGTAACGGAATGACACATTTTTTTATCGATAAAGATTGCAGTGATATAAAAATAAATGTCTTTTATATGGTATATAAATAAATAATATGTTTTTCAATGGTATATGTCACGCCCCAGGGCGGCCGTCCCCGATACGTGGCAAATATATATAATATCAGCAGTCCATACACGAGATCAATAAAAGGCTCTAAACAACTTCGAAGGTAATACACAATTAACAATGTAGCTGACATAATATATATACATATAGCGGAAGCTTAAACGACTGAGTCTGTAATTCAAAGACATATTACAGACCAGAATACATAATCAACTGTCCTGTGAGAGCCAATAAAAGACAAAGACATCCACATACAAGTATTGTGCCCAAGCACGAGTAACAATACATACAAGCAAAAAAGGGGGGGATGCTGATGGCCTCTCACTCGCAAGATCTAAATACGCGAACGCTGCTCCGCTACTGGTGTGATGCCTCGGGGAGCTCCTCCTTCAGATCCGACTCAGTGACAACTGGAGGAAAAAGATATGCGAGGGGTGAGCCACACGCTCAGTGAATGGTACAATCTATGCAACACAACACATATTAACCTTAAAAATTATTAAAGTCCCAAGATGGGAGTAACTGTACAAATTGGTGGGTCGTAGCGACGCCGACCCACCTCACCCTCACCCTCACCCTTTAGAGGTGACATAAGACTCTTGGGAGAGATTAGACTGCTCTACACCCTTGGTCCACCGGTAGCCCTTTCCCCGGGTAGCCTCTACCTGGTATACTCCCATGGTCAGTACGTTCCCGAATGCATACAGATGGGAGCCCTCTGTCAGGACAGCTTTTCCCAACCCGGTTAGTTCCTACACGGATCCAACGAAGGGGAGAAAACAATCTACACTCACGGATACGATCCTCTTGGATCCGTCGACAACGATTACTAAACACTGCTAAGGTAACGAATTCTCAAGAATTCCTCCAGGGCGCATAACTAAGATGCGGGGAAAAACATATATTATAATAACAAGGTTATAATATTTTCTAAGGCATGCTTATACTAACATATTCTCATTTTGGTTTAATTAAATTAAACTAGATGGGAACATGCATAGATCAAGGCTTTTCAAGCATGGGACATGGTGTCTAGGCATGTATGGGCCTCTATACATGATACATGGATGTATATCCCTAGCATACAATGGTATGGTTACATCATAGCAAAACATGCATTAACATAAGTTTTCATTCACACAAGTTAATATGTAGTTATGGTGCCCCAGGGGAGGGCAATGCACGCCTACGTGCATCGAACGCCTCCCTACTGGGTTGGATTGACCCACTCACCGCAACCTGGGTCGTTGCGGAACCGTTCGCCAAGATCTGCAAGACAAGGGCATTCAATATGGTGAGTAAACTACACAAATATACATGAAATTTACTAGAAATGCCTAAAACTCGGACAAGCACGCATACGGGCTCGCACGCATGCGAGTACGCACGTACGCACGCAAGTCCGAGTGCCCCGACACCTACCCGAACCCTCGGGCAGCCACACGCATGGCCCCCCGCACGCGTACGCGCGCATACGCACGCACGCACGCGCCCCTGCACCCCCCTGGCGCACTGCCGCGCGCCCATCCGTGCTGCCTCACACGCGCGCACGCGCGCGTGGACCCGCGCGCACTGTGCATCCTGCCCGCGCGCACTCTAGCGCATTGCGTGCCCGCGCCAGCACCCCGCACGCACGCTTGCGCACCTGCGCGTATGCACGCGCGCCCGCCAGCGCGCGCCAGCGCCCCTCTGCGCGCGCAGACGCGCGCGCACGCGCGCGGATGGCCCCGCGCACGCGCCCAAACCTCTCCCACCCCCTCCTCAGCCCTCCCACACCCCCTACCACATATGCATGGCATGCATGAACACCCTAAGAGCCCTAACAACCATTTAAAACAAAGATAAGGGAGGAGGAGAGCTTACCAAAGGAGGGGAAAGAAAGGGGGGTACTCGGGTGCCCTTGGCGCACCAAAACCACCGCAACCGCCACCACCAACACCACCACCTCCTCAGCCACTCCTCAAGCCTTTATTGGCTGAAATCAGGGGGGGGGGAAGAGGCATGAGAGGGAGTTAGAGAGAAGAGAATCAAAGCACAACAACAACACCCAAAGCTTGCACACACATACCTTCTCTTTTCCTTCTAAATGTTTCTTCTTCTCCTTCTTGTTCTTCTTTATTTAGCAACTAGAATAAAAAGGGGAAGTGAAGGAGGGAGTGAGAGGGAGAGGAGGAGAAGGGGACGCCCACACCTAGCACACACACACACTCACACACACACACTTAGCCATTTATTGGTGAAAAAGGGGGTTGGTGGGGGATTGACTTGAGTCAACCTAACCAAACTACAAAACAAAACCCCTTGACTAGTCAAAAGTCATCTTTGACTAGTCAAGGTCTTCATTGACTTGGTCCAAGTCATCCTTTGACACTTCAAAGTCGGTCAAAACCCGGATACGATTCAGAACTGCCAAATTTTCTAAAACGTTACCGGAATTCGATGAAATTTTTATGAGTAGCACAAAATGGCACCAAGGCTCATAATATGAAGTTAGATTTTCAATCGGAGTTCTCGAACTCACGCAGATAGCTAAAAGTCCAAAATTTTAGCGGCTCCGATCGAAAAAACGAAAAATTGAAAAATGGCCAGAAATGACCCAAATGTGACCAAGAGGCTAAAAAGTGACACATATATAACAGTATACATGCAAAAAGAATTTGATAACTATATAATAAGAGTAGATTTCTTGAAAATTTTGTAAAATATACTTTTTTAAATGATCCCATCTATAAAAATTTTTAGAGCCGCCACTGCCCACCACTGTTGTCCTCCGCTCACCACCTCCGCTGTCCCTTATGTACCCCTCCCCCACTCTCTCTTTCTCCTTCTTTTCTTTACATTTTCTTTTCTTCCAGGCTGCAATCCCACTACCCAAAGTGATGAATTTTTTTGTTATAATATATTTTCATATTTTTTCAGTTGTAGTATCTTTTTATATCTAGTGCGATTATACGTAATTTTCTATAAGCTAGCATTGATATAGTTAATCTGTTTTATAGTCCCTATACATTGTGTTATTGCAGTGTATAAATTATTTTTCATTTTTTTTAAGAAAAAATAATTTAGTGTATCTTAGTGTATACTTTTCTTTTTATAACAGTATATATTTCAATGAACAAGTATATATTTTTAAATAGGGGGAATTGTTCAAATGCCCCTTGACTAAGAATACAATTGTTTTTATGTCCCTAGACTTTTTTTATTTTTTATTTACCCCTTAAATTTGGTCCTATTTTTTTTTTACCCTTGACTTTTCATAATACCCGAACTACCCCTTATAGATAGAGTTATAAAAATACAGAAATATAATGTGATACATACAGAAATCATACACATAGTTACAGATATTTAATAGTTATTTATAAAAAAATATCAACGTAGGCAAAGATGTTTAAACACAAAATGGTTATATATACATTTTCAGTGTCATTACAACGAATTCATGAACTGTATTTCATTTCATTATCATCTGTAAGTGAATTCAATATACATAAAATTGTTATAGATGCAATCCTAAAGTTTCGTTAAAATAAATATATCAATTGTTTGAATTAATACAATTTCTTTCTATCATAATATTTTCATGGAAGTATTCTTTGATCCATGTACTTAACAATTACATAAATTAAAACATTACATAAATTAAAAAAGTGTCAATGTAATTAGCCTAAGGACATATAATTTTATAGAAATATAATAACTAATTACAATAATTTAATATCAATTTACATATATGTAAATGACCCATTACAGAAACATTATAAACAATTACAGAATGTAATCAATGATTTACATGAATCATTAACATAACAACAATGCAACATAAACTACATCATTACATAATATATATCAATATAACAACTATAACATAACAACTACTAATATAATACCCAATTACAACAGACACTATCATTTACATAACAACTACAACAAAAACTACCAATGTAATGCCTAATGACATAAACTACCATTTGCATAATAGAAATATAATATCATCTATCATTCTTATAACAATTACAACAGAAATTAAAAATACTATAATTTACAAAACAGATATGTAATATTATATATAGAACTAAACTAAGGACATATAAATTACAGAAATGTATTGACCACTTACATAAATATAATGATCAATTATAGAAGTATAATACCAATTTCCAGATGGAAGTAATTTAGGTATAAAAAAATGAGGTGACACAGGTCAGGGGTAAAAAAAAATAGAACCAGATTTCAAGGGTAAATAAAAAATAAAAAAAAGTTCAGAGGTAGAATAAAAATTAACCCCTTAGTCAAGGGGCGTTTAAACAATTCCCCCTTTTAAATAATAGTGAGAACTACATATGAAACTGCACACGGAACTGAACATATCATTTTCCCTTTTCTAGATAGTCTCAGTGTTAGTTCTAGTTTGTCCAATAAAGTTGGTAATTTTGGTTTCTCGTAAGAGATATATAAGATTTATTAGAGCGAATATTTCACATTTTTTATTACACAAAATATATATCTTTAACATATTAAAATATATACAAACTGTGAAAAAGACTACTTATAAGATCTATAATTCTTGTATCCACAGTATCAATGTCAAAGTTTATCCTAGAAGTATGTCTATTCTTGTTGAGAAGTGTGCTCAAATGGCACGAAAACTTTTAAGGGCAGCTCTATCCCCACCATGCATTTTGCCGTCCCCACCTATTGTCTGATCCCACAAGCCATACATTTTGTGATACCCAATCCCACCACCTTATATAAACCAATCAATTAAACAACCTGATCCCACCACCCCTCATTTATCTTAGGTTCCTTCTTCTTCCTCTTCATCCCCTCTTATATCCTCTCCCTCATCTACTCTCCCTCCCAGCCGATCCACCCAAATCTCAGCCGTTCGGACTGTCGCTTTTCATCCCCGATGCCTTGCGACCATTCATCAGGAGGAGAACTGAAAACCTCCGTCCTATTCTGCAATCCCGATGAGCGCTAGGTAAAGTATCATTCATTCTTTTTCTTAAATCATTTGAATGTCAATGCTATTGATCGATCTTGTTCTTAGGATTTAGGAAGGCAAATGGGTGGATTGAAAGATTGGTTAATCCAAAATAAATAAATAAAACTAGGGTTTGGTATAGAACCTAGGGTTTTTCATAGAATGTTTGAATTGGATTATAGGTTGAGGAGATAATTTAGGGTGTTGATTTTGGGCAACTTGTCAGAGCTTGTTATGAGTAAAATATGATTATATTAAAATGTAAAATATATTGTAAGAGCCGGATTTTCTGGGGAGGGATGGAGTTGTATTAAACTCCCTAAATTTCAAACATTGTACATGATAAGCTTGTCAAACTAATGGGTGGATACGTCTCTAATCTAGTGTTTGCAAAATTTGGGACTACAGTTATATTGCTAACAGGTATACAAGGTGTTGGAAAGACCAATGTTTGTGCAAAATTAGCATTCTATCTCAAAAAATTGGTATGCTGAAAATTCTGTAGAGTTAATGAATTATTTTCTTTGTTTTTTTGTAAAATTGAGATCATCTGTCAACACTTCAAAATACAAATTGGATTTGGTGTGCAGGGGAAGAGTTGCGTGTTGGTTGCTGAAGATATATACAGACCCACAGCTATTGATAAACTTTTAATGTTGGAGGAGCATATAAAATTAGTTCATTTGCTTTGTTAAAATTAAATAAAAGTAAAGTTTTTCAATGTGTGTCATAGATTGGATTTATTGCTTTTTATTTTAACATCAAAATCTTTGGACTTTTTTATTCATGCTCATATTCAATTATAAGCTCGTGACAGGTGGGTGTGGCCGTTAACACGGAAGGAATTGATGTTAAGCCCTCGGAAATAGCAAAATGATGTTTGAAGCAAAGACACAATCGACACGGATGACTTTAGAACAATTATCTTATTTTCCTTGTGCTTGTCAAACCATGTGTCAATCGGTGCTTGTCTTTTGGTTGAAGTGGAGACTAAACTCCAAGACTAACAAAGTGTGAATGGTTTAAAACATTTTGAATGTTCATGTTTGAATAAATGAATGAATTGGTAAGCATAGTCAGTGTTTGAAGTACTTGCGGTTGTGTCACGCCCCAGGGCGGCCGTCCCCGGGACGCGGCAAGTGTATATATGATATCAGTAAACAGGAGTTCAATAATATACTCACACAACAACTAAAATGACAACACAGATAAAAGCAGAGCTGACATAATATATACACCAAATGCGGAAGCTAAAAAGACTGAATCTGTAATCAAAACATACTACAGACTCGATACATAATCATATGTCCTGTGAGAGCCAACATGTCCATATATACACAAATACAATCCATACATAATCCAAACTAGGTGCCCAAGCACAGAAATATATACATACAACAAAGAGAAGGATGCTGATGGCCTCAAAACTCGAGGGACGTGGCGCTACTCCGCTACTGGTGTAGTCGCTCGGGAAGCTCCTCCTTCAAGTCCTCCTCAGTGATCACTGAAAAAGATTTTATGCGAGGGGTGAGCCACACGCTCAGTGAATAGCACAACCCATGCATACAGTTCATATTAACCACATTTAATCAAATCACTAGCCTCAAAGTGGCATAAATATCACAAATCCGGTGGTTCGCTACATCGCCGAACCGCCATACCCTCACCCTCACCCTCCATAGGTGACAAAGGATGTTGGGACTTAATAGGTTGATAATCATCCTTACACAATCCTGTGGGTCGTCGCATCGCCGGCCCACCATACCCTCACCCTCACCCTCAATAGGTGACATAGGCTCTTGGGACTGACTAGGCTGTTGGTCACCCTTGGTCCACCGATAGTCTCTCCCCACTCCGTAGGTCGTTTGGTCACTCCCACATTCAGCGCAGTCCTTCTACCAAATCGGGAGGCGCCTACTGATGGGAGCCCCTGCACGGGACAACCTTTCCAACGCCGGGGTAGTCTCTACACGGATCCAACGAAGGGAACAGAACAGTCTATCCATCGCATATGATCCACTCGGATCCGCTGACAGCACATCTCTACAACTCTAATGTCTTGAATTCATTCAGAATTCCACCAGCGCGCATAACCAAGATGCGGGGAAATAAATAAGACATAAATGGGGAAAAGAGACCTTGGGAGGGCAACCTGAGGTCCCGATGTAGGACACCCCGCCAACCAAACAAGGAACACGGAGTACCCTAACCCGGGTCTCAATGTTAACCTCGCAAGGCCCCCCTTATATTCCCCAAAGCATGCTAATAAATATCACAGTTTGTATTTAAATAAATAAATCAAACTAATAGGACGCATGCATAGGTCAGGGCTTTCCTAGCATGATAGCGGGGTGACAGGATGCACGGCTCATGCACAAATCCTAAGGGTGCAAGTCCCTAACATACAAGTCTAGGGTGGCATGCATTCTACACACACATCATGCTTACATGGATTTCAAAACAACAGTTAATACTAACTATGTGCCCCAGGGGAGGACGGTACACGCCCAAATGCATGTAGCGCCTCCCAAACTGGGTTGGGTTGTCCCACTCACCGGAAGTCGGGTCGACGCGCGACCGTCCGTCGAGATCTGCAAGACAGGGTATCAACTGGTGAGTAAAATCCACAAATACCCAAAATACACAATTAAATACCCAAAATCAACACCCAACACTCGGGCAAACGTGCATACGACCTGCACACACGCTAGCCCGAGCACTCCAGCAACCACCCGCACGGCCACCCAACCCCCCCCCCGGGTGCACCGCCGCGCTTCCGCCCGCTCACCCAGCGCACCGCCGACCCCTGCCCGCCACCTGGACACGCCGCCTAGCCTCCCGGGTGCACCGCGCACCCCGCACGCCTTGCGCTGACCCGCGAGCACCCCGCACTCCCCGCGCGCAGCGCCTCGCCCCGTGCGCACCCCGCGCGCAGCGCCTCACCCCATGCGCACCCCGCGCGCACCACCGCTACCTCGCCGCGCCCCGCGCGCACCACCACTGCCTCGCCGCGCCCCGCGCGCACCCTGCACGACGCCCTGCACGCACGCCTACTCGGTCATCACCCCCAGCACTCCCAGTGCCTGCGCCCAGCACACTCACGCGCCCAGCACGCTCAGCACCCGCTCCCAGCACGCCCAGCACACTCGCACCCACCGCCTAGCACGCGCGCCCTGCTGGCCTCCAGCTCCCCCCGAGCGCACGCCCGCGCGCACGCCTGCGCGCGCCCAGCCGGCTGCGCTGCCTATGCTGCCTGCTGCCTTAAACAGCAACCCCTCCATGCCCAAGCACCTCCACCACCCATCCCACGGCCTCCGACCGCCCCCAACCACCTCCGACAGCCTCCCACAGCCGCCGACCACCACCCAAACACAAAACCCCCTTCCTAACATACATCTAAGCCAAAAGAAGAGGAAAAAGAGCTCACCAAGGGGGAGGAAGAGGTGTCCGGGTGCTCTCCGCGCACCGAATCGCTTCCCCAACGGTCTCCACCACCAAGACCGACTCCCACCTCCGATTTGGCTCGGATCTGAGGAGAAGAGAGGGCGGATGGGAGGGCTAGGTTGGCCGGAATCGGGATTTGAAAGCACCGGGGTGTAGATCGGGACCCGATCTACACTTCTTATGCTTTAGGTTTTTGGGTTTGAGGGCTCTAAGGGGCTCAAATGGGAGAAAAGGAGAGAGGGGAGAGAGAGAGAAAGCTTGGTAGGGATGATGAATAGTGCATCTCAAATTTTAGATCACCCTTTATATAGTAAGTCACTTAAAAACCCGGATACGCCTCGGAACTGCGAAATTTTGGAAACGTTGCCGGAATTCGATGAAATTTTCATGAGTGGCTTAAAATGGCACCAGGACACATAATATGCAGTTAGATTTTCAATCGGAGTCCTCTAGCTCAGGACGATAGCTAACAGTCCAAAATTTTACGGTTCCGATCAAAAAATGAAAAAAATTCAAAAACTGCCAAAATGTTCCAGTCCTTACCAACAGGCCAAAAAGTGACACATATATAACAGGTTGATTGCTAGACTACATGGACGATAGAAGTCCAGTTGACCTAGGACACTTTGGCGACTACAAACCTATCAAACAGATATGGTCCTTTTCATTTATTTTGTTGGGATTTCGATCAATACCCATTTTCCTGAAGGATATTGGTCATGATGCTTGTACACAATCTTATATTTAACAATTGGAGAAGCCAAATTCAAGTTTAACACTTTAACATACTTGAATCTAGAAAAAAAAAATAAACAAGCTAAATTCAAGTATCATTTTATGAGCCAAGAACCCAAATTTTTTTTTATAATGAATGCCTTGTCTAAAAAATGTATGAATGGTTATATGGGATTGAATGTGTCACGCCCCAGGGCGGCCATCCCCGGGACGCGGTAAGCGTATACATGATATCAGCAGTCAATACGGGAGATCAATAACATACCATAAACAACAGCTAAAAAGACAACACAGACAACAAAGAGGCTGACATGATGTATACACAGATAGCGGAAGCTAAAAAGACTGAATCTGTAAATCAACAACACATTACAGACTCGATAGATAATCATATGTCCTGTGAGAGCCAATATAAACATAACCATCCAAATACAATCCAAACTAGGTGCCCAAGAACAGAAATATATACATACAATCAAGAAGGATGCTGATGGCCTCAAAAACTCGAGGGACGTGGCGCTACTCCGCTACTGGTGCAGTCGCTTGGGGAGCTCCTCCTTCAAGTCCGCCTTGGTAATCACTGGAGAAAAATATTATGCGAGGGGTGAGCCACACGCTCAGTGAATAGCACAACCCATGCATCACAATTCATATTAACCACAATTAATATTCAAAGCCTCAAAGTGGCATAATCAACACAAATCCGGGGGTTCGTTACATCGTCGAACCATCACACCCTCACCCTCACCCTCACCCCTCAATAGGTGACAAAGGATATTGGGACTTAATAGGCTGATAATCATCCTTACACAATCCAGTGGGTCGCCACATCGTCGGCCCACAACACCCTCACCCTCACCCTTCAATATTGTGACATGGGATATTGGGACTGACTAGGCTGTTGGTCGCCCTTGGTCCACCGATAGTCTCTCCCCACTCCGTAGGCCGTTTGGCCACCCCCACATTCAGCACAGTCCGTCCCAAATCAGGAGGTGCCTACTGATGGGAGCCCCTGCACGGGACAGCCTTTCTAACGCCATGGCAGTATCTACACGGATCCAACGAATGGAACAGAACAGCCCATCCATACGCATATGATCCACTCGGATCCGCAGACAACTCATCTCAACAACTCTAATGTCCTGAATTCTTCAGAATTCCTCCAGGGCGCATAACTAAGATGCGGGGAAGCATATAAGATAAATAATGGGGAAAAGAAACCTTGGGAGGGCAACCTGAGGTCCCGATATAGGACATCCCGCCATCCAAACAAGGAACACGGAGTACCCTAGTCCAGGTGTCAAAGTTTACCTCGCAAGGCCACTTAATATTCCCTAAGGCATGCTAACAATATCATAAGCTTGCATTTAATTTAATAAATCAAACTAATAGGACGCATGCATAGGTCGAGGCTTTCCTAGCATGATAACAAGGTGACAGGATGCACGGCTCTTACACATATCCTAAGGGTGCAAGTCCCTAACATACAAGTCTAGGGTGGCATGCATTCTACACATTAATCATGCATACGTAGATTATATATTAATCAGTTAATATTAACTATGTGCCCCAGGGGAGGACGGTATACGCCCAAGTGCATATAGCGCCTCCCAACTGGGTTGGGTTGTCCCACTCACCGGTAACCGGGTCGTCGCGCGACCGTCCGTCAAGATATGCAAGACAGGGTAATTAACTTGGTGAGTAACATACACAAATACCACAAAATACACAAAAATACACTAAAATACCCAACACTCGGACAAGCGTACATACGGCCTGTACGCACGCGAGTCCGAGCACCACGACTCACTGCTGAACCCTCGGCAACCATCCGCACGGCCACCCGCCCCGGATGCACCGCCGCGCCCCAGCCCGCGCACCCAGGCGCCCTGCCGAGCCCTTGCCCGCACGCCAGGACACGCCGCCGAGCTCCCCGGGTTCACTGCGCGCTCACTGCGCCCCAGTGCAGCAGCCCGCGCGCACACCGCATGCCCTGCGCCCAGCTCCTCGCCCCGCGCGCACCACCGCTCGCCCAGCGCCCGCGCCCAGCGCCCAGCGCCCAGCACACGCGCCCTTCGCCCAGCGCCCAGCACACGCGCCCTTCGCCCAGCGCCCAGCGCCCGCGCCCAGCACCCGCGCCCAGCACCCGCGACCTACGCCCAGCACGCGCGCCCAGCGCCCAGCACGCCCTCCAGCTCCACCCGAGCGCACGCCCGCGCGCGCCCTGCCAACTGCTCCGCCTGCTGCGCTGCCTGCTGCGCCTGTGCTCCCATCCTGCCCGGGACAGCTAACCACCCTGCCCGAGCCCCTTACCACCACTCACCGGCCACCAGTGGCCTCCGACCGCCCCTAACCACCGCCCACAGCCACCAACCTCCACCACACACACAAAAACACCCCCTAACATGCATCTAAACATGGAAAAGAAGGAAAGAAACCTTACCCAAGGAAAGGAAAGGAAAGGAAGGGGACCGGGAGCTCTTCGTGCACCGAAACACCTCCCCAAAGACCTCCACCACCAAGCTCTTCCTCAGCCCTCGAAATGGCTGAAATCAGAGGAGAAAAGAGGGGGTGAGAAGGGGCTAAACACGTCGGAACTTGAATCCTAAACCACCGGTAGATAGATCGGGATGGGATCTAACCTTTCTATTCTTTGTGTTTTTTATTTCAAGCTCTCTAACTAGCTCAAAATCAAAAAAAAGAGAGAGGGGGAGAGAGAAAACCAAATGGAGAAGAAGATGAATATGGGGGGCAAATATCTTGTTCACTTAAATAAGTCAACACCACTTAATTAGAGTTAACTAGGATTAAGGCTTGATTAATTAGGTTTAAGTGGGTTTTGACTTGGTCAACTCAACCACACAAAAAAACAAAAAGGGTTGACCAAGTCATGGGCCCACTTTGACCGAGTCAACTCTCCCAATGACTTCTCGCTCGGTCAAAACCCGGATACGCCCCGGAACTGTGAAATTCTGAAACGTTACCGGAATTCGATGAAATTTTTGTGAGTGGCTTAAAATGGCACCAGGACACATAATATGCAGTTAGATTTTCAATCGGAGTCCTCAAACACAGGACGATAGCTAACAGTCCAAAATTTTAGCGGTTCCGATCGAAAAACGAAAAAACTCAAAAACTGCCAGAATGCTCCAATGGTTACCAGAAGGCTAAAAAGTGACACATATATAACATTCTCCCCCCCTTAGGAAATTTTGTCCTCAAAATAAATACAAGAACATCTAAGAAGGGAAAAGATGCGGATACGCGTCACGCATGGCGTCCTCGAGCTCCCAGGTGGCCTCGGCACCGGAACGATGCTGCCATCGCACCTTGACCAGCTGGACGGTCTTGGTGCGGAGCCTCTTCTCGCGGCGGTCCAGGATCTCAATCAGCTGCTCTACGAAAGACAAGTCTGACTCGAAGATGAGCGGCTCGAACGGGATGACGTGAGCAGGATCGTGGACATAGCGCCTCAGCTGCGAGACATGGAAGACGTCATGTGCCTGAGCCAACTGCGGGGGCAGAGCTATGCGATAGCCACCTCTCCGACTCGCTCGAGGATGAGGAACGGCCCAATGAAACGCGGACTCAGCTTGCCCCGCACACCAAAACGGAAGATGCCCTTCATCGGGGACACCTTCAAGAAGACATGGTCACCGACCTTGAAGGCGAGCTCACAGCGATGACGGTTGGCGTAGCACTTCTGACGACTCTGAGCGACTCGGATACGCTCGCGAATCGTCTTCACCATCTCTGAGGTCTGGTGAACGATCTCTGGTCCCTCCAACTGGCGCTCTCCGACCTCGTCCCAACACAAGGGGGACCTGTAGCTGCGGCCATAGAGCGCCTCGTAAGGAGCCATCCGGATACTCGAGTGGTAGCTGTTGTTGTAGGCAAACTCCACCAATGGAAGGTGCCTCTCCCAACTGCCTCCAAAATCGAGAACACAGGCTCGCAGCATATCCTCCAAGGTCTGGATCGTCCTCTCCGACTGGCCGTCCGTCTGCGGATGAAACGCTGTACTGAAATGGAGGTTCGTACCAAGGGCGTGCTGGAGGCTACGCCAGAACCTCGAAGTAAAACGCGCGTCTCGATCAGAAATGATGCTGACGGGAGTGCCATGGAGACGAACAATCTCTGAGACGAACAACTGCGCCAGGGTGTCCAGAGAATCGGTGAGTCAGATGGGGAGGAAATGAGCAGACTTCGTCAGCCGGTCGACGATCACCCAGATGGCATCGCGACCCGAACGTGACCTCGGCAGACCCGAGACGAAGTCCATGGTGATCTGCTCCCACTTCCACTGAGGGATCTCAATGGACTGCAGCTTCCCCGTAGGGCGCTGATGCTCCGACTTCACCTGCTGGCATACTAGGCATCGGGCAACGAAACGGGCAATATCCGTCTTCATCCCGCGCCACCAGTAGCCGCGACGAAGGCCCCTGTACATCTTCGTGCCACCAGGATGCACTGTGTACCTCGAACGATGGGCCTCGTCCAGAATCTTCCACTTCAGCTCTGCGTCGTCGGGAATGCACACTCGGCCTCTGAACCGTAGGATCCCGTCCGCGCGAATCTGGTAGTCCTGACGCTCGCCCCGGGCGATGCCTTCAGAGAGGACTATAAAATGCGGATCCTGTGCCTGAGCCGTGCGGATATCGTCGAGAAGGACTGGCTGCACCACTAGCCTGGCCAAAAAGCCACCCGCAGGAGTCTCTCGAACGCTGATCCAGCAAGCGGCCTCCTCCAGAAGCCTCCAACGACGGACAGCCATATGGGCGGCCATGCCCAAGGGCTGCCTACTGAGCGCATCTGCAACGACATTCGCCTTACCCGGATGGTAAGCGATGTCACAATCATAGTCCGTCAGGAACTCGACCCAACGTCTCTGACGCATGTTGAGCTCCGACTGAGACTGCAGATATGTCAAGCTCTTATGATCGGTAAAGAGCTCGAACTCCTCTCCATAAGGTAATGCCTCTACATCTTCAGCGCAAAGATGATCGCTGCCAACTCAAGGTCGTGGGTGGGGTAATTCTGCTCATGGGGCTTCAACTGACGTGACGCGTAAGCCACAACCTTACCGTGCTGCATCAGGACGCAACCCACACCCAACTGCGATGCATCTGTGTAAACTGCGAACCCACCACTCTCAGACGGAAGGGTAAGAACTGGCGCTGAGGTGAGCCTTCGCTTCAACTCCTGGAAGCTCTCCTTGCAAGACGGGGACCACTCGAACCGGACGTCCTTCCGAGTGAGGCGGGTAAGAGGAACGGCTATCTTCGAGAAACCCTCGACAAACCTCCTGTAATAACCCGCCAAGCCCAAGAAGCTCCGAATCTCTGTGGGGTTCGACGGTTGACGCCAATTCGACACGGCGAGCGTCTTCTCCGGGTCCACAGATATGCCCTCACCGGAAATCACATGGCCCAGAAAGGCCATACGCTCCAACCAGAACTCGCACTTGCTAAACTTGGCGAACAACTGATGTCTGGCCAAAGTCTCCAAGACAGTGCGGAGATGGTGAGTGTGCTCCTCAAGACTCCTCGAGTACACCAATATGTCATCGATGAATACTACCACAAAGGAGTCGAGGAAGGGCCGAAACACCCGGTTCATCAGATCCCTGAAGGCCGCCGAGTCAGACATTCCGAAGACGGCCTTTCGTACCCGGTATGGGCACTACGATACCCCGAGCGGAGATCGATCTTGGAAAAGACACGCGCTCCCTGGAGCTGGTCAAACAGATCGTCGATCCGCGGCAACGGGTACTTGTTCTTCACTGTCCGTTTGTTCAGCTGCCTGTAATCAATACACAGCCGCAGCGAACCGTCCTTCTTCCGGACGAACAGGACAGGGGCTCCCCACGGAGAAACACTCGGACGTGCGAAGCCCTTCTCTAGCAACTCCTCCAACTGCTCCTTGAGCACCCTCAGCTCTGCAGGGGCCATCCGGTACGGAGCTCTCGAAATCGGCTCGGTCCCCGGAATCAGATTGATCTCAAACTCGATCGCGCGATCTGGCGGTAATCCCGGAAGATCATCGGGGAAAACCTCAGGATACTCTGCCACGACCGGAGTCTGACTGATATCTGCCCGCAGCGGTGCATCCTCCTGAGCAATATACGCTAGAAAGCCCTCGCATCCTCCCTGAAGGAGTCTCCACGCCTGCATGACGAACCCCAGAGGGGCTACGTCACGATCGCCCACGAACTGGAAGGATCTTCGACCCGGAAGGTGGAAAGACACCGACTTGGCAAAACAATCGATGCTGGCGTGACTAGCTGCAAGCCAATCCATTCCCAGGATGGCATCAAAGTCCGTCATCGCGAGCTCCACCAACTCCACCGGAAACTCATGCTCCGCGACCTCTACCGTACACCCTCTGTACACAGAACGAAGGAGAACGCGGTCTCCCACGGGCAATGATATCTCCAAGATAGCATCCAAAGGGGCGGACGCCACACCCATCCGTCTCGCGAAAGCGGGAGACACGAACGAGTGTGTGGCTCCGAATCAAACAACACATATGCAGAAGCTGGGAGATCTGAACAATACCTCTGACCACGCTGCCTGATGCCTGAGCCTCCTCTACCGAAAGCGCTGCCACTCGGCCCTGGACAAACTGAGGCTGAGGAGCAGGGGCACACCTCGCCGGCTGCGCTGGCTGCCTCCTCTGGTCAGCACGACCACCCTGTGGCTGCTGCTGCTGACGCTGAGGCTGCTGCTGCGGCTGGCGCTGAGGCTGCTGCTGCTGCTGGCGCTGCTGCTGGAACGGCTGCTGCTGCAACGGCTGCTGAAACGGCTGCTGCTGCAACTGCTGCTGCTGCGGAGGCATCACGCGGGGTCGGCGGGCATCGGGGCAATTATACAAGATATGCCCGACCCGCTGACAGTGGTAGCAGCGCCGCGTCTCTGGTCGCCTCGCCTGGACTGGCACTGCTGCGATGGGTGCTGGACCTCGCACTGGCACCGCATCTGCTGGAGGAGAGGCAGCCGCTGACTGATCAAAGCGGGGCCTCTTCTTCTTGCGCTGTCCCTGGTCCTGGCTCCTGGGTGGCCTCTGATCTGTCGACGGGGTTGAAGCCCTCACGAGGATCCCGAGGTCTCGCTCGACTGTCTTCGCTCGAGACACCAAGTCGGAGTACCTCGTGAATGCCTGGGAGGTAACATGCACCCGAATGGCGCTGCTAAGACCAAGCTCGAATCGACGGCACCTCATCTCCTCGTCCATCACCAGAGCTGGAGCGAATCTGGACAGCCTCGTGAAGCGCGTGGAGTAGTCAGCGACAAACATAGAGCCCTGCGTCAGCTGCTCAAACTCCTGCATCACTATCTGGCGCGTCGAGAACGGGAAGTACTCCTCCAAGAAATACCTCAGGAATCCCGCCCATGTAAGCTGCTCCACTCCCTCCGGGATGTCCACTGATCTAGTAGCCCACCAGTCGGTGGCACTACCCTTCAGCATAAAGTGGCCAGGGAGACCCGCTGGCGGTCGGTGCACTGCATGGTAGAGAAGATCGTATCCACCTCCATCAACCATCGCTCTGGAGCAAGAGGATCCGCCGTCTGACCCTGGAACTCGGGAGGGTGGAGCTTCAAAAAGGCTGCGAGGCCACTCTGCTGCACCCGCGCTGCAGCCTCTAGCACCACCTCCCTCTCCCGGGGATCCTGAACTCTGACTGCCGGAACCACCACGGGGACTGGGGGTACATCGGGTACCACAGGTGGATCTGCCACCAAAGGGACCTGCGGAACTGCCTCGCGGGCCGCCCGCAGCTCTTGAATCTCCCGTTCCTGATTTGCCAACACTCTGTCTGGGCCTCCAATGCCCTGGTCTACGTCTCCACCAAATCAGCTATCCGCGCAAACACGCGCTCCCAGGCAGGAGGCTCCTGCGCTGATCCTGGCCTCACGGCTGAGGACTCACCAATAGCATCCTCGCCTCTGGTAGGTCCGGAAACCTCCAAAGGTCGAGAGGGACCACGTCCGCGCCGTCCTCTGCGAGGAGGCATATCAGCAACCTAAGAAAACCAGACACTAGGATCAGAATACTCATATAGAAATCCTAGGACTCATCTCTAAGAAAAAGAAAACAATTGGCTCTGACAAGACCAGGCTCTGATACCAACTTTTGTCACGCCCCAGGGTGGTCGTCCCCGGGACGCGGCAAGCGTATACATGATATCAACCGTCAATACAGAAGATCAATAGCATACAATAAACAACAGCTAAAAAGACAACACAGACAACAAAGAGGCTGACATGATGTATACACAGATAGCAGAAGCTAAAAAGACTGAATCTGTAAATCAACAACACATTACAGACTCGATACATAATCATATGTCCTGTGAGAGCCAATATAAACATAACCATCCAAATACAATCCAAACTAGGTGCCCAAGCACAGAAATATATACATACAATCAAGAAGGATGCTGATGGCCTCAAAAACTCGAGGGACATGGCGCTACTCCGCTACTGGTGCAGTCGCTCAGGGAGCTCCTCCTTCAAGTCCGCCTCGGTAATCACTGGAGAAAAATATTATGCGAGGGGTGAGCCACACGCTCAGTGAATAGCACAACCCATGCATCACAATTCATATTAACCACAATTAATCAGCAAAAGCCTCAAAGTGGCATAAACAACACGAATCCGGTGGTTCGTTACATCGCCGAACCACCACACCCTCACCCTCACCCTCACCCCTCAATAGGTGACAAAGGATATTGGGACTTAATAGGCTGATAATCATCCTTACACAATCCAGTGGGTCGCCACATCGCCGGCCCACCACACCCTCACCCTCACCCTCACCCCTCAATATGGTGACATGGGATATTGGGACTGACTAGGCTGTTGGTCGCCCTTGGTCCACCGATAGTCTCTCCCCACTCCGTAGGTCGTTGGCCACCCCCACATTCAGCACAGTCCGTCCCAAATCAGGAGGTGCCTACTGATGGGAGCCCCTGCACGGGACAGCCTTTCTAACGCCGGGGCAGTATCTACATGGATCCAACGAAGGGAACAGAACAGCCCATCCATACGCATATGATCCACTCGGATCCGACGACAACACATCTCAATAACTCTAATGTCCTGAATTCTTCAGAATTCCACCAGCGCGCATAACCAAGATGCGGGGAACATATAAGATAAATAATGGGGAAAAGAAACCTTGGGAGGGCAACCTGAGGTCCCGATATAGGACATCCCGCCAACCAAACAAGGAACACGGAGTACCCTAGCCCGGGTCTCAATGTTTACCTCGCAAGGCCCCCTTATATTCACTAAGGCATGCCAACAATATCATAAGCTTGCATTTAATTTAATAAATCAAACTAATAGGACGCATGCATAGGTCGAGGCTTTCCTAGCATGATAACAAGGTGACAGGATGCACGGCTCTTACACATATCCTAAGGGTGCAAGTCCCTAACATACAAGTCTAGGGTGGCATGCATTCTACACATTAATCATGCATACATAGATTACATATTAATCAGTTAATATTAACTATGCTACCCCAGGGGAGGACGGTATACGCCCAAGTGCATATAGCACCTCCCAACTGGGTTGGGTTGTCCCACTCACCGGTAGCCGGGTCGTCGCGCGACCGTCCGTCAAGATCTGCAAGACAGGGTAATTAACTTGGTGAGTAACATACACAAATACCATAAAATACACAAAAATACACTAAAATACCCAACACTCGGACAAGCGTACATACGGCCTGTACACACGCGTGTCCGAGCGCTCCGACTCACTCCCGAACCCTCGGCAACCATCCGCACGGCCACCCGCCCCCGGATGCACCGCCGCGCCCCAGCCCGCGCCCCCAGGCGCCCTGCCGAGCCCCTGCCTGCACGCCAGGACACGCCGCCGAGCTCCCCGGCTGCACCGCGTGCTCACTGCGCCCCAGCGCAGCAGCCCGCGAGCACACCGCACGCCCTGCGCCCAGCGCTTCGCCCCGCGCGCACCCCGCGCGCACCACCGCTCGCCCAGCGCCCAGCACCCGTGCCCACCACACGCGCCCTTCACCCAGCGCCCGCGCCCAGCGCCCGCGCCCAGCACCCGCGACCTGCGCCCAGCACGCGCGCCCAGCACGCCCTCCAGCTCCGCCCGAGCGCACGCTCGCGCACGCCCTGCTAACTGCTCCGCCTGCGGTGCTGCCTGCTGCGCCTGTGCTGCCATCCTGCCCGAGACAGCCAACCACCCTGCCCAAGCCCCTTACCACCAATCACCGACTACCAGTGGCCTCCGACCACCCCTAACCACCACCCACAGCCACCAACCTCCACCACACACACAAAAATACCCCCTAACATGCATCTAAACATGGAAAAGAAGGAAAGAAACCTTACCCAAGGAAAGGAAAGGAAAGGAAGGGGATCGGGAGCTCTCCGTGCACCGAAATACCTCCCCAAAGACCTCCACCACCAAGCTCTTCCTCAGCCCTCGAATTGGCTGAAATCAGGGGAGAAAAGAGGGGGTGAGAAGGGGCTAAACACGTCGGAACTTGAATCCGAAACCACCGGTAATAGATCGGGATGGGATCTAACCTTTCTATTCTTTGTGTTTTTTATTTCAAGCTCTCTAACTAGCTCAAAATCAAGAAAAAGAGAGAGGGGGAGAGAGAAAACCAAATGGAGAAGAAGATGAATAGTGGGGGGCAAATATCT
This sequence comes from Acorus gramineus, assembly GCA_030737835.1. Taxonomy (NCBI): domain Eukaryota; kingdom Viridiplantae; phylum Streptophyta; class Magnoliopsida; order Acorales; family Acoraceae; genus Acorus; species Acorus gramineus. Next base: position 881,178 of record JAUJYN010000026.1, on the reverse strand, counting down.
TGCTCACTTAAATAAGTCAACACCACTTAAATTAGGGTTAACTAGGATTAAGGCTTGATTAATTAGGTTTAAGTGGGTTCTGACTTTGGTCAACTCAACCACACAAAAAAACAAAAAGGTTGACCAAGTCATGGCCCACTTTGACCGAGTCAACTCTCCCAATGACTTCTCGCTCGGTCAAAACCCGGATACGCCCCGGAACTGTGAAATTCTGAAACGTTACCGGAATTCAATGAAATTTTTGTGAGTGGCTTAAAATGGCACCAGGACACATAATATGCAGTTAGATTTTCAATCGGAGTCCTCAAACAAAGGACGATAGCTAACAGTCCAAAATTTTAGCGGTTCCGATCGAAAAACGAAAAAACTCAAAAACTGTTAAAATGCTCCAATGGTTACCAGAAGGCAAAAAGTGACACATATATAACAGATATGATCGATAAAAAAATGTTTCTAATGAATCCTCTTATTTAGCTGATGTATGTGAGGATACAATCAACATGACAAAATGTGACAGTTTACTATATCACACTGTCGAACAAATTCCAAAACATAGGCTGCCTGTTGGCTTGTTCGACAGGTCTCCTGTTGCCCATGACCCCCCAGGTCGACTGACTTGTTGTCGTCCGCCAATACATATGTTCGACTTCAGGGTTGTCGAACAAATTCCAGAACACAGGTTGCCTGTTGGCTTGTTCGACGGGTCACTTGTCGCCCGTGACCCCCCAGATCGATTGACTTGTTGTCGTCCGCCAATACGTATGTTCAACTTCAAGGTTGTCGAACAAATTCCAGAATACAGGTTGTCTGTTGGCTTGTTCGACGGGTCTCCTATCGCCCGTGTCCCCCCAGGTCGACTGACTTGTTGTTGTCCGCCAATACATATGTTCGACTTTAGGGTTGTCGAACGACTTCCAAACACAAGCTGCCCAGTATTCTGTTTGACAGATCTACCGTCGCCTGTGACTCCCCAGGTCGACTGACTTGTTGTCGTCCGTCAATACATATGTTCGACTTCAAGGTTGTCGAACAAATTCCAGAATACAGGTTGTCTGTTGGCTTGTTCGACGGGTATCCTATCGCCTGTGTCCCCCCAGGTCGACTGACTTGTTGTTGTCCGCCAATACATATGTTCGACTTCAGGGTTGTCGAACGACTTCCAAAACACAAGCTGCCCAGTATTCTGTTCGACAGATCTACCGTCGCCCGTGACTCCCCAGGTCGACTGACTTGTTGTCGTCCTCTAGTACATATGTTCGACTTCAGAGTTGTCGAACAACTTCCAGAACACAGGCTGCCTTTGAAACCACAACACAATAACCTCCATAGATGCAACAATATCTCCCATGAGAAACACAAAAATTCAGGGGAAAAAAATGAAGATTGGTTCCTCACCCAAGTGATTTGGTTATCTAACTAGGGCATCGATTATCCTCGCGGAGGGTTGGCAGGAAGTAGTTGTAATGTCGTCATAAGGATCGCCAGAGTGTGTATCAGTCCCACCGGATTTTGATCTGGTGGTGGGGATGGCCTTTCAAAGTTTTTGGGCTGGTGGGGAGAGAAGGTGGGGTTAATGGATTTCAAAATCAAAAAGATTTTGTGTTTTATATTTTTTTTAGTTGGGGGGACAGCAAAGTGCATGGTGGGGAAAGAGCTGCCCAACTTTTAATCACGCCCCGGCATCAACTCATCACAAGGTGTATGTCTTGATTTGTATTTTATATAGATTGTCCTGCTTTCTTTTAAAGGAGTCCAAAATTATTACCATCTTTAATGCTCCACACCTTAAGCAATTACTCCCTCGCACTATTTTTCTCTTAAATGTTTAAGAAGTTTAAATATACCTCTAAAAAATACGTTTAGCCACAATTCCAGCTGAATTATATTATCAATTAAAAGCCCAATAAATAGCCCTACACATCCATAATCCTATACACCTTCTTAAAAATTGATTGTCCAGGTCCTTTCATTAAAATATTATGCAGATTATGTACCAATGTACAAAAGTGGATAACAATGTACGAGATCTAACAGCATAAATAGATGCATAACAATATAAAAAATGACACAATAATGTACAAGGAATGGATAATAGTGTATAAATTAATAACGTACATAAAATATGTAACAATATACAAAAGAGTATTTTACTGAGTAAGCAATGGAAAGGAGACGGAATGATCAATCTAGAAAAAAATGTAATTATTTGTTGGGAAAAAAGTTAAAGAACATGGATAATCTATAAATCCCTGTTAAAATGGAGCAAATGTACAAGTCCATGAAAAGTCATAAAATTTAAATATCATCATTCGATTAAATTTCCATTCAAATTTGACAGAATATTCAATCATCATGTAACTATATAAACATTACAGTCCTTATAAACAATAAAATCCCCTCAAAAAAAAAAAAAGGGCCTATAAGACTTTTAAATTGCTTTATTCCAAGAAAAACATTGTTTGGAGGTGTTGTGCCTGTGTCATTTGGAGCGCTCTGTTTGAAAATTTGGGTACATAATTTTTTCCTAGAAGTTATGTATTCCTGATTTGGTATTTGGATTTGATTTTGTTAAAATCCAAGATGAAGAGGTTTAAATATGATTTTATTATGAGATGTCCAGTTTTGAGTTAGCTTTCGCACAGAAGTAGAATTAGATCAACTGGATTCCTGTAGTAAAAGTTATGGGTATTTTTCCAAGTATACCCCGGGGATGGAAATTCTGGCAGCAGCCCTGTTCCATGTTTAGCTCTAATTTTGGAATAGCTGGAGAGATTATTTGATCTTGGCATGAACATGAAAGTTGTAGATAATCCTCTTGGATTTCCAACGGACTTGAAATTGTGCAATTCGGAGCTATATCGAGGAAGTTATGGCTGTTCCAGTGAAGCATGCGTAGAATTTCTAGTCAAAGGGCAACTTAGTCATTTCTCCTTAAGATATTTGTGCATAAATATCTTCCTCTCTCTCTCTCCCCTCCCAAATGTCCACGCCTAGCTTTCTTGCCCTCTCTTTTCTTTTTCCAAAGCCCCACCAAGTGTTTGTTGTTATGCCTCAAAGAGAGGAAGAGAAGGAGATGGTGGAGAAGGAAGAGAAGGTTGGTTTGGTTGTTGTTGTTTGTTCCCCTCTCTCTCAAGCTCCCTTTTCTCATGATCTCCCACCCCCCCCCCACTGATTGCAGCCATGGAGGGCTGAAGATGCCGAGGAGGTGGTGGTGGTGGTGGTGGCGGTTGAGGTGGTCACAGGTGCATCGAGGGGCCCCGAACCTCCCCCTTTCGTTCCTCCTCCAAGGTGAGTTCCCCCTCCAAGGTGAGCTCCTCCCCCTTCTTTTCTTGGTTTTTATGGCTTAAGGGGTTGTGGAAAAGTCATGCATGCTAGGTAGATGTGTTAGGGTGTGTGGGAGGGGTTGGGAAGGGTTAAAAGGATGTTAGGATGGGCTGGGCGAGCGCAGGCGCGCGCGCAGGCGGGCCCAGTCAGGCGCGCAGACGCGCGCGGGCGCGTGCGCGCGGGAGTTCGTGCAGGTGCGCGCAGGTGCAGGCGCAGGCGGGGGTGCAAGCAGGGGTGCGCGCTGGAGTGCGCGCGGGCGTGCAGGCGCCTGGGCATGCGCCTAGGCGCGGGGCAGGGGACCAGTGCGTGCGCGTGCGTGCACGTGCGTGCGCGTGCTGGGGCGTGCGTGGGGTGCTGCGCGAGGGCGCGGGCTGGGCGTGCAGTGCGCGCGGGCGCGCGTGAGCGTGCGGCAACGCGTCTGGGCGCGCGGCAGTGCGGCGATGGTGCTAGGGTGCGTGCGTGCGTGCGCATTCGTGCGTGCGCATGCGGGGGGCCATGCGTGTGGCTGCCCAAGTGTTCGGGTAGGTGTCGGGGCACTCGGACTCGCGTGCGTACATGCGTGCTCGCATGCGTGCGAGCCCGTATGCATGCTTGTCCGAGTATTGGGTATTTCTAATGATTTCCTTGTGTATATTGTGTTGTTTCTCACCAGTTGGATGCCCCTACCTTGCAGATCTCGTCGGATGGGATGCGCGAGGTCCTGGGTTGTAAGGTGAGTGGTTTGATTCCAATCCCCCCCCCTCTCTAGGGATGCGCTCGACCCGCGTAGACGCGCGTCGCGCATCGATGGGCCCCCCTAACTAATATGTAGATGTTTTGCATGCTAGGGATATACATCCATGTATCGTGTATAGAGGCCCGTACATGCCTGGACACCATGTCCTGTACTTAAAAGCCTTGAATCTGTGCTATGCATGATCATTATGTTGTATCCATGCCACCTTATGTTGTATCCATGCCACCTTAGGCTTTGTATGCTAGGAATATGCACCCTTATGTTATGGATAGAGGCCTATACATCCTGTCACCATGTTTCATGCTAGGAAAGCCCTGAACCTATGCATGTTCCCATTTAGTTTAATTTATTTAAATCAAGATGGGATTATGTGATTATACTGTTGTTAGCATGCCTTAGAGAATATTATAACCTTGTGGTTATAATATATGTTTCCCCGCATCTTAGTTATGCGCCCTGGAGGAATTCTTGAGAATTCATGACATTAGAAATGTTAGGAAGCATTGTCAACGGATCCAAGAGGATCGCATGCGTGTGGGTAGGCTGTTCTCTTCCCTTCGTTGGATCCGTGCAGAGACTCCCCAGCGTTAGACAGGCTGTCCTGACAGAGGGCTCCGATCAGTAGGTACCTCCTGATTTGGTTTCGGACTGTGCTGAATCGTGGGAGTAGACCAGGCGAGCTACGGTGTGGAGGAGAGGCTATCGGTGGACCAAGGGTGATTAACAGCCTAGTCAGTCCCAAGAGACCATGTCACCCCTTTGAGGGTGAGGGTGAGGGTGGGGTGGGTCGGCGATGTTACAACCCACTAGCTTGTGTAGTTACTACCGTTTAGGGACTATGACTAGTTTGAGGTTAATATGAGCGTGTTGGTTGCTGTTATGCATGTGTGTGATATCTCAATGAGCGAGTATCGAGAGTGGTTGTTTTCCATTGGGTTTCGCTTTGCGAACATGGGATCGTTCTCCCCAGCGTTTGCTATACCTGTCAGAGGACTAGGCGGAGGCCACGAGGGTGGGAGAGGCTGAGTTGAGGAGATCGGGTTGTAGATACTACCCGGGAGAGGGTTAACGAATGATGTTACGGGCGTGGTAATCGTTCTCCCCTTCGTTGGATCCGTGTAGTACATCCCCGGCGTTAGACAGGCTATCCTGACAGAGGGCTCCCATCAGTAGGCACCTCCTGATGTGTTTCGGACTGTGCTGAATCGTGAGAGTATACCAGGTAAGCTACGGAGCGGGGAGAGGCTACCGGTGGACCAGGGGTGTAGAGCAGTCTAAGTCTCTCCCAAAGTCCCAAGATGTCTCCTTTCAGGAGTGAGGGTGTGGATGAGGCGAAGACGCGTCGCCTCGTGACCCATTCGTTGTTCGACCGTTCCCATAGATGTTGGGTCCGGTCTCGTGATCGATGTTGAAGGACATCGTTGGGCGATTATCTAGATGTAGATGATCCGGTAGTGTTGAGTAGACCAGTAAATCCGGGTCTCTTCGACCGACGGCATGGTCCCTAGACCAGTAAATCCGGGTCACTTCGACCGACGGCATGGTCCCTAGACCAGTAAATCCGGGTCTCTTCGACCGACGGTATGGTCTCTCCCCATAAGTCCCAAAAGACTCCCTCCGGGAATGAGGATGGGGGTGTGGTTGGTCGCGCCGCCGCGTGACCCAGTGATCCTTGGGTTTCTACCCATGTTTTTCCTTGAAGAAGGGAATTGGTTATGTATTGACCTGTAGAATGGTGATTGGTTTCCAGCCACTCACTAAGCTTGTAGCTCACCCCTCGCATACTGTTTCTTTTCAGGGCAGTGTTGGGCGTGGAGCTGGAGCTTCCTATGGCGTGGTCTTATGGGCGTGGAGCGTTTTGTCGGCGGATGGCGAGTGCGAGGTTGTCAGCATTCCTAGAGTCATTTTATGCTTTGTAAATCGTGCATGTGGCACAGGTTGTTTTTTCTTTGGTCTAGACTTGGCTTCCACAGGACATTGATTGTATATTCAGGTCTGTAATAATTTTTTTGATTTACAGACATTGTTATATATTATGCTTCCGCTTTTCAGTCAGTTATCTTTATCTTGCTTTGTCGCCTTGTGTATTGTTGTTGGTGCCCTTATTGACCTCAGGTATTGATAGCTGATATTATATTTTATTTTGCCACGTCTCGGGGACGCCTGGGGCGTGACAGGAGGGATACAAAATTGAGGACAATTTAGTCATTTCAATATATGAGTTATGTTTAACTAGACTATATTGGGTTAGAGTTAAACTATGAGTTTTCATGTGTTTTTATAAGTTTTCAAAAATCTGTACTTCTGTTCTCACTTTAACAAAGACTTAAATGGGATTATCCATATTTACAAGAATGTGGATATCTTTAACCCAAAAAAACTCTAGGACTTTAAAAAGGGGTTCAAATACTAATTCCAGTACTCCATGAAACGTGGTCCTGCCCAAGTCGTTTCGGACGTCTTTTTTCTTATGTGTTATATTTGTTCTCATCCCAATTCAGATTTGTAATCCCATTTTTGTGTCTTAATAAAAGTGAAAGCATTAAGATTATACATTTATTAAAAAATTACTAATTATTAATTTTCCCACCAATTTTGTGCTCGAATTGAATATTGAAAAGTGAATTAATTGGGAATCCGGATTACCTATAGAAGAATTATCCGTGAAGTAAATCCATTTAAATTAAAAGAATGACATGAGCTAAGTTGGGTCACATGGCTTGGACAATATCAATCCCGATAGACAATTATATAATTTCATAATCCACGGGGATCATTTAACAAATAGTTGAGAATAGCATAAATGAAATATCGGGTAGGGGATTCTCTCTATTCTGGAAAAGCTTCATATTGACATTTATAGATATTGCTTTCTTTTATTGAAACCAATCATAGATATTTCACATTTATGAAGATTTATTTCCCATTTTGTTCAAAGATTTGAAATTTAAAAATGGATTAACTTGCTAAACAGACAAGCACCATCCTAAATAAGGCGGTTAAAAAAAATTTAAACAAGCATTAAAACTAAATTTCAAAAGAGAAAAAAGTACACTTTAAATATAAGGAACCAACTTTTTTGATATCAAATATCTAAACAAATAAATGCTCCCCTTGTAATTTTTGCAATCAAATTGATAAAAAGATTAACGTTCCCGTAATAACAATGGAGGGTCTGTGAAATGATTATGGATTTAAATATTTGAATATTATCAATGTTTTTCTATAGGAAGAGCCCTCACAACTTTCTAACCTGGCCTATAAAGAAAACTGATTAGAAGGCAAAGTATAGTACACATTTTTTTGCCTATATCTGATAGAATTGCCATTTTATTGAAAGAAGATGAAGACTATTACCATTGTTTTCTTGCTGGCCTTCATGGTGGTCATGACGTCTGACGTCGCCCTCTCCGTGGTGCCGCCTCCTTTCTTGGTGGATCTCAGTGGTTACTCCAAAGAACAAGCTCTTGTGGGTATGTATTATATCTGTCTACTTCTCCATCTATCATCTTTCCTTCATGAAATAGGATTTGTTTTTCTATTGTTCACTTAATTAAGAAGTAGCACTGATGTGTGTTTTTGTACAGCTTGCCCGGCACCATGTGACAAGAAATGCTGTGCGTGCATCTACTATCGCACGCAGCCTAGATGTGCCATGTGCCTCGACAGTTGCTGATCCATATCTTCTCTATCGTCTTTATGGGCTAAATGTATTTTCTATGAAAACAAATAATGTAATTTTCCTGTTTCAACATTGAGAAGAATCTTCAAGAGCATGAAACTCCATTTTTTTTTTTTTTTTTTTTGCCTATTTTATTGGTTATGAAGAAAAAAAATAATGTGTGATAGTAGTTTCTTTAGTCGAGTCTTGAATGAATCCCCAATTCAAAAGTCCGGTTTCTTACAATGCAGTGACCAGGTTAGGATGAACTATATTTTCATCAATCAATGAGAAAGCATGTGCTCACGCAAATGCAAATTCAAAAGGTTTACTCATATACTGCCCAACACACATCTTCTGACTGCAAGTAGAGTTGATTCACCAGTTGAGTTACAATCAGGTCTGTCAACAGGTCGTGGGTCGATCCACACTCGGCCTGATAAAAAACGTAAAATACCCGACCCGAAGAACCCAAGACCGCATATAGACCCGACCTGAAAAACCTGAGAATCAAAATAGGGCAGGTTTGGGCCTACCTCGACCCGATCCTAACTATAGACCTGTACTCGACCCTCCTAATTTTTTTACTACCATGACCAAGTCTAATCCCCCTAGGCTATCCACAATACCGAAGCCCGAAGCCCATTTAAAGTTTTAAATTTTAAACTCACACAACACACATCCTAACATGTCAGTACGCAGATGCCACAAGTGTTGCTCATAAAACACTAACATTATTTACATTTTTCATCTCCCCCCTCTGCCTTTGAAACCGCCACCACAAACAAAAGTTACAAAACCCTAACTTCTCCCCCTCTCATTCTCCCCCCTGGTCCGTCTCTCGTGTTGAAGAAGATTGTAATAAGTGGAGTGGGTGCTTGGGGCATAGTCCCACATCGAAAAATGAAAAAAGATTTTTTCACTTGATATGTTAACCTGTTATGCCTGTGTCATTTGGAGCTTTATTTTTCGATTGGAGTCGCTAAAATGTTTGCTTTTAGCTACCTGCGGGAGTTTGAGTGATCTGATTGAAAATCTAACTGCATATTATGGGTCCTAGTACTTTTTTGTACTGTCCATAAAAATTTCATCGAATTCCGGTAACATTTTGTACTGTCCATAAAAATTTCATTGAATTCCGGTAACGTTTTGAAAAATATGCAGTTTCAAACCGTATCCGGGTTTTGAGAGTTCCTGGTTTGGTTTTGAGAATAGTGTTAGATATTTTGGTGAATAAGGTGACCTTTGGTAATCTCACCCCCCCTTGCTTAATGGTTAAGAAACCCTTTGGTTATTTTAAGTGTTAGAGGGTGATAATAGGCTTAAGTGCACCCCCGCTTTCTCTCCTTCTCATCACCCCCCCCCCCCAAAGTGAGAAATCCCTCACTCTCTCTCACTCTCGTCTCCCTCTCCCTCTCTGTTTTTTTGTTAATGGAGGAAAAGAAGAAGAAGAAGCACTAGAGAGTGTGAAAAAGGGTGAGTGTGTGTGTTGTTGTTTCTCTTCTCTCTATCTCCCTCTCATGCCCTCTTTACACCCTGTTTTCAGCCATGAAGGGCTTCAGGAGATGCTGATGAGGTAGTGGTAGTGGTGGTGGTGGTTGAGGTGGTCGTGGGTGTGTCGAGAACCCCGCATCTCCCCATTTCCCTCCCCCTCTTTTGGTAAGGCAGATCTCTGTCTTGTAAAGATATATGTGGAACTAGTAATTAGAGGCATATTTTTTGGTTTGTGTCTTCATGTGATATGATCATCTATGTGTCTAGTTGTTATATGAAATTTGGGGCCATTATGATATATGTGTTGTAAGTTAGAACATGTTTTGCATGGCCTGTCCATATTCGCATAGGAATTGACCTGCTTTTGGAAATAATTTATTTCGGGCTTGTAGAATAAAAAATTAGGTTATAATGTCTCATGGATTATGATCCCAGCATGTCAGAGAATGTTTATGATTTATTTCATAATTTTTAGATGTGTATTTGGTGTTGTAGAGATCAAATAGTAGGGCTGGTTGCAGCAGGTTTAGAAGTTTTGCTCGATTGTGTGTCAAGGAGTTGTTATGCATGTTGTGGAAACTATCAGGAGTTAGGGTCTTCAGGAAGTACACTTATATGTGTGTCATAAGGTTCCATATTTTAATTGAGCATCATTGATTGTGTTGTGTAGCTTTCGTTGGCGGAGCTCGCGATGAATGGGTTGTTAGGTGAGTGGTTCGATCCAACCCCTCGAGATGTGCGTCGAGCGTCGCGCATCGATGGGGCACCCTAGCTATACTACTTGTGTAGATAAGTAGTATGCCATGCTTAAGCTATAATATGTTAGATATCTTGCATGCTAGGCTTATATTACATGTATTGTATTCATGTATATATGACTGTATCGCAGGAGCCCCTCTAGTATGGGCATGTATTTCTGGAATGTGTATGGATGTATAGAATAGGGCATGCCTTAGGTAGTATTGTAATACTACTCCCACTATGTTAATAATATCTAGCATGATTAGCCGGGGTTAATAACGGGCACATGCCTAATATTCCCTTGCGATAAGACTCGAGGGCGTGGTATAGTTGTTGCGCCCATGCTAATGGGGCAAACCTATGACCAACTTCATGAGATGATAAGCTCTCTCTTTCGCCCTCTGCCTTTGTACGAACTGAGTAAGTAGATGCGATTTCCTACTCGACTCAAGTTCGTTTGAAATATTGGCATGCACCTGTTAGTGCGCGAGATCGCGCTTGACCCTTCCCTTTTTATGTTGGTGATGTCCAACGCATTTTAGAGTATACCTTGTATGCTTATATGCTTGTATGCTAGTATGCTTGTATGAGATATGCTTATATGCTAGTATGTTTGTATGAGGTATGCTTATATGCTGGCACGCTTGTATGCATACTATTTAGCCATGCATGATATGTATGTTGTATATGTATATTGTTTATACTTTCTATACATGTTAGGGAGTATCCCTATAAATAATTGATATGTTATCGTGCATGTGCTTCATGTACATAACTAAGATATAATTCTCCTGTAATATATATGCGCATGTTAAAACTAATTAGGCCTATCTGAAATAGGCATGGGTACGACCCGCTGTCGGGATGTACCTCATTAGGTAGTGCGCGAGCGATGTAATCGCCCCTGCATCCGTGTGATGCACTTGAATGAAATTCAGGAGAATTCATTTGTTGTATCGGTTTTGTTAAACCGGTGGCTATGGCATTAAGTTAGGCCTACCCGTGCTAGGCGCGTATATGAACTTCCTATTGGGTTATATGCCTTGGGCTTATTTCTGTGTGAGAGCAGAGGTAACCCCTCGCGTCCGAGCGACGCACCCATGTGGGAGTACAAGAGTATTTGATATCACCGATATGTGATTATCGAGTGTAGTTGACTTTCCCATAGGGTTCGCTTTTGCGTACGTGGGGTGCTTCCTCCCGACATCGTCGTGCGTCGAAACACTCCAGCGTCGAAGATGTCCTGTTTGGGTGCCACAACTTGTAGGTGCTACCGATGCGTATCGCGGTACACATCTGGCTAATGTACCAATCGTGGAAGGCCGACAGGTAGAGGCTACGCGGGAGAGGGCTACCGGATGATATTGTGAGTGTGGAATCGTTCTCCCCTTCTTCGGATCCACGTTGAAGCTACTCAACGTTAAAGCTGTCCTGACAGAGGGCTCCCACCTGTAGGTACTACCGATGCGTTCGGTAGATGTACTGATCATGGGAGTATACCAGGTAGAGGCTACTCGGGAGAGGGCTACCAGATGACGAAGGGTGTAGAACAAAAGGTTTTCTTCCAACAATCCTGTGTCACCCTTAGGGTTGAGGGTGAGGATGAGGTGAAGTCACATCACCGCGTGACCCATTCGTTGTTCGTCCGTTCCCATAGTTGTTGGGTCTGGTTATGTATCGATGTTCAAAGACATCGTTGGGCAGTTATCTCGATGTAGATAGTCCAGTAGTGCTGTGTGGGCCAATAATTCCGCGTCTCTTAGACAAACGATATGGTCTCTCCCCAAGAGTCCCAAGAGTCTCCCTTTGGGAGTAAGGGAGAGGGTGAGGTTGGTCGCGCCACCGCGTGACCTTGTTATCCATTGGGTTTCTACCCATGTTTTTCCTTGAAAGGAAATTGCCTTAGTATTGAATTGTTGTAATGGTGTTTGGTTTCCAGCCACTCACTGAGCTTGTAGCTCACCCCTCGCATACTGTTTCTTTTTCAAGGGCAGTGTTGGGCGTGGAGCTGGAGCTTCCTTGTGGCGGGGTTCGAGTGCGTGGAGTGTCCCGTTCGGGCGGTTGGCGAGTGCTAGGATGTCAGCAATCTTAGTGTCATTTATGTATTTGAAATCGTGCGTGTTGTACTGGTTGTACTTGTTATATATGTGTCACTTTTAACCTGCTGGTAACCGTTGGAGCGTTCTGACAGTTTTTCATTTTTTTTCGGTTTTCGATCGGAACCGCTAATTTTTGGACTGTTAGCTATCGTCCTAAGCTAGAGGACTCCGATTGGAAATCTAACTGCATATTTGGTGTCCTGGTGCCATTTTAGGCCTCTCACAAAAATTTCATCGAATTCCGGTAACGTTTCCGAAATTTCACAGTTTCGGGGCGTATCTGGGTTTTTAAGTGACCCGGCTATATAAGGTGGGTGAGAAAATATCTTGGGCACTATTCATCATCCCTACCATTTGGATTTTCTCTCTCCCCTCTCTCCTTTTCTCACTTTTGAGCCCCCTAGACCCCTCAAACCCAAAAACCTAAAGCATAGGAAGTGTAGATCGGGTCCCGATCTACACCCCGGTGCTTTCAAATCCCGATTCCAGCGAGATTAGCCCCTCCGTCCCCCCTCTCTTCTCCTCTGTTTTGGGCTGTTTCGAAGGCCGAGTGAGATCCGTGCGTTGGAAGCCCTTGGGGAAAGGTTTCGGTGCGCGGAGAGCATCCGGACTCCCCTTCCCCCCCTTGGTAAGCCTCTTTTCTCTCTTTCTTATGCTTAGATGTATGTTAGGAGGTGTGATTAGGGGTTGGGAGGCGGTCGGCGTCGGTGGGAGGCCGTCGGAGGGCTGTGGAGGTGGTCGGAGGCCGGGGGTGGCGGGTGGTGGAGGTTGGGTTGCTCGGTCTAGGAGTTGGGCTGTCCGGGTAGGCTGGGCGGCTGTTCCGGGAGAGTAGGCAGCGGGCACAGCAAGCTGGGGCACCAGGTGCCAGGCGCGCATGCGCGTGCGTGCAGGCGTGCGCGCGGCGTGCGCGCGGGTGGTGCTGCAGGCGTGCTGGGCGTGCTGGGCGAGCAAGGGTGCTGAGCGCTGGGCGCTGGGACCGCACGCGGGCGTGTGCGCGGCGTGCGCTCGGGGCAGGCAGGCAGGCTGGGGGCGCAGGCGTGCTGGGTAGGTGGTGCTCGGGCGCCAGGCGGACAGTGCTCGGGTGGGTAGGCGAACAGGGCTCGGGCCACTCTGCGACGCGCGCAGGCAGGCAGCGCGGGCAGGCTGGCAGGCGCGCTGGGCGCGTGCTGCGCGGGCGTGCGCGTGGGCACTGGGTGAGGGTCCCGGGTGCTGGGCGCTGAGCACCAGGTGCTGGGCCGCGGGTACCGGGTGCTAGGGGGGGTGATGGCCGAGGGCAGTGCGTGCAGGGGGGGGTCGTGCAGGGTGCGCGCGGGGTGCGCGCAGGGCGCGGCGAGGCGGCTGTGCTGCGCGCGGGGCGCGGCGAGGCGGCGGTGGTGCACGCGGGGTGTGCGCGGGGCAAGACGCTGCGCGCGGGGCGTGCGGGGTGCTCGCGGGCCAGCGCGAGGCGTGCGGGGTGTGCGCGGGCGGCTGCGCTGGGGCGCAGGGGGCGCGCGGTGCACCCGGGAGGTTCGGCGGCGCGTCCAGGCAGCGGGCGGGGGCCCGGCGGTGCGCGGGGTGCGTTGGCTGAGGCGCGGCGGTGCACCTGGGCGGTCGGGTGACCGTGCGGGTGGTTGCCGGCCGTGCGGGTGGTTGCCGGGGTGCTCGGGCTAGCGTGCGTGCGGGTCGTATGCACGTTTGCCCGAGTGTTGGTTGTTTGTTTGTGGGTTTTGTGAATTTTGATGTCTTTGGTAGTAGTTGTGGATTTTAACTCACCATATAAATGTCTGTCTTGCAGATCCTGACGGGCGGTCGCGCGACGACCCGAACTTCGGTGAGTGGGACAATCCAACCCAGTAGAGAGGGGTCATACGCATTTGGGCGTATACCGACCTCTCCTGGGGCACCATGGATGTATATTAACCAGCAGTAATATGTAATCCATGCTTGCATGATTTAAATGTAGAATGCATGCTACCCTAGTTTTTGCATATTAGGGACTTGCACCCTTAGGATAGGTGTAAGAGCCATGCACCATGCCCCCTGTTTTCATGATAGGAAACCTCGGCCTATGCATGCGTCCTACTAGTTTATTTATTAAATTAAATGTTAGTGTATGTTAATTCGCATGCCTTAGATAATATTATAGGGAGGAGCCTTGCGAGGTCAACATTGAGACCCGTGTTGGGGTACTCCGTGTTCCTTGTTTGGTTGTCGGGATGTCCTGTATCGGGACCTCATGCTGCCCTCCCAAGGTTTCTAGTCCCAGTAATATTATAAGTAATGTTATATAACTGGTATGATTATTAGCAATTCTAGTGAATATTATAGGGGAGGGGCCTTGCGAGGACAACGGTGAGACCCGGGTTAGGGTACTCCGTGTTCCTTGTTTGGTTGTCGGGGTATCCTATATCGGGAACTCACGCCGCCCTCCCGAGTTCTTTCCCCCAATGATATTACAACCTTGCTTTTATTGTACGTGTTCCCCACATCTTGGTTATGCGCCCTGGAGGAACACTAAAGAGTTCATGGCATTAGAGTTGTAGAGATGTGTTGTCGGCGGATCCGAGTGGATCATATGCGTATGGATAGGCTGTTCTGTTTCCCTTCGTTGGATCCGTGTAGAGACTGCCCCAGCGTGATAAGGTCGTCCCTTTCGAGGGCTCCCATCAGTAGGCGCCTCCCGATATTTGTGACGGACTGTGCTGAAGTTATGGGTGAAGGCCAGCGGCCTACGGAGTGGAGGAGAGACTATCGGTGGACCAAGGGTGACCAACAGCCTAGTCGGTCCCAAAATCCTATGTCACCCGTGGTAGGGTGAGGGTGAGGGTGTAGTGGGTTGGCGATGAGCGACCCACTGGTTTGTGGTTGGATGATTATTAGTCCCAATAGCCTATGTCACCCATTGATGGGTGAGGGTGAGGGTGTGGTGGTTCGGCGAAGTACGAATCACTGGATTATGTTGTTATGCCACTTAGAGGTTGGATAAATAATTGCAATGTGGTCAATATTGTCTGTGATGCATGGGTTGTGCTATTCACTGAGCGTGTGGATCACCCCTCGCATATGTTTTCCCCAGTTGCCACTGAGCCTGAGCTGGAGCCGGAGCAGCAGTTGGAGCTTTCCGAGGGATTCTTTCAGTAGCGGAGCAGCGCCACGTTCCGCGAGTGCCAGAGGTTATCAGCATCCCTTCTTGGCTGTATGTATTTTATTTCCGTGCTTGGCACGCGTTTGTATATATTCAGTTGTATTTGTGTATATTGGCTCTCACAGGACAGATGATTGAGTATCGAGTCTATAGTATGTTTATTTACAGATTCAGTCTTTTGCTTCCGCATTTGGGGTATATATCATGTTAGCCTCTTTGTTGTCTGAGTGTCATTCTGGTTGTTTGTGTATGATATATTATTGACCTCCTGTGTAGATTCTGATATTATATATACACTTGCCGCGTCCCGGGGACGGCCGCCCTGGGGCGTGACAGTACTTTATTTGGACTAGACTTGCCTCTCACATGACAGTGATTGTGTATTCGAGTCCGTCATAATGTTTTTGGTTTACAGATTTATTGATATTTTTATGTTTCCACATTTTAGTTGAACTATCAGTTATCATTGATTTGCCAGCTTTGTGTGTTATTTATTCGAGTCATTGTTGACCTCTTGAAATTGATAGCTGATACTTTATATATTGTCACGTCTCGGGGACAGCCGCCTTGGAGCGTGACAAACCCACTTGTAGAAGGATGTCTTGGAAAAAGGGCTGGTGGAGAGGCTGAAGAGATGGTGGTAGTGGTGGTGGTGGTTGAGGTGGTCGTGGGTGTGTCGAGAACCCCGCATCTCCCCAATTCCCTTCCCCTGTTTCGGTAAGGCAGCTCACTGTCTTTTAAAGATCTCAGTGAATCTAGTATTTAGAGATATATTTAGGATTATGTCTTCTTATGATTTGATCATCTATGTGTCTAGATGTTATATATGAAATTTGGGGTCATTATGATATCTGTGGTGTAAGTTAGAACCAGTTTTGCATGACCTGTCCAGATTCGCGTAGGAATTGACCTGCTTCGGGAAATGATTTGTTTCAGGCTTGTAGAGGCAAAATTAGGTTCTAATGTCTTCATGGATTATGATCCCAGCATATCATAGAATGTGCATGATTTATTTCATAATTTGTGGAAGTGTATTGGGTGCTGTGAAGACCAATTAGTAGGGCTGGTTGCAGCAGGTTTAACAGTTTTGCTTGGTTGAGTGTCAAAGAGTTGGTTGCATGTGTCTTGGGTGATAATATGGAAGTATCAAGGGTTAGGGTCTTCATGAAGTAAGCTTATATGTGTGATAGGAGGTTCCATAATTTAATTATGGATCATTGGTTGTGTTTTACAGATCTCGTAGACCGGACGCGCGGCGATCCGGGTATCGGTGAGTGGTTCGATTCCAATCCCCCCCCCCTCTCGGGATGCGCTCGACGCGCGTAGTCGCGCGTCGTGCATCGATGGGCCCCCTAGCTATACTACTTGTGTAGATAAGTAGTATGGCCATGCTTAAGCTATAATATGTAGATATCTTGCATGCTAGGCTTATATACATGTATTGTATTCATGTATGAATGATTGTGTTGCATGCCCCCTGTCACGCCCCAGGGCGGCCGTCCCCGATACGTGGCAAATATATATAATATCAGCAGTCCATACAGGAGATCAATAAAAGACTCTAAACAACATCGAAAATGACAACACAATCAATAATGTAGCTGACATAATATATATACATATAGCGGAAGCTTAAACGACTAAGTCTGTAATTCAAAGACATATTACAGACCAGAATACATAATCAACTGTCCTGTGAGAGCCAATATAAACAAAGACATCCATATACAAGTGTTGTGCCCAAGCACGGATAACAATACATACAAGCAAAGAAGGGGATGCTGATGTCCTCTCACTCGCAGAACCCAAAACGTGAACGCTGCTCCGCTACTGATGTGATGCCTCGGGGAGCTCCTCCTTCAGATCCGACTCAGTAACAACTGGAGGAAAAGAATATGCGAGGGGTGAGCCACACGCTCAGTGAATGGCGCAATCTATGCAACACAACTCATATTAACCTTATAATAATTAAAGTCCCTAAACGGGAGGAACTGTACAAGCTAGTGGGTCGTAACACCGCCGACCCACCCCACCCTCACCCTCACCCTTTAGGGGTGACATGGGCCTTTTGGGACAGACTAGACTGCTCTCCACCCTTGTCCACCAGTAGCCTCTCCCTCGCATAGCCTCTACCTGGTATACTCCCACGATCAGTACCCTCCGAACGCATCGGTGGTACCTACAGATGGGAGCCCTCTGTCAGGACAGCTTTCCCAACGCCGGGGAGTCCCTACTCGGATCCAACGAAGGGGAGAAAACAGCCTACTCACACGGATACGATCCTCTTGGATCCGTCGACAACGATTTCTAACACTACTAATGTCATGAATTCTCAAGAATTCCTCCAGGGCGCATAACTGAGATGCGGGGAAACATATATTATAATAACAAGGTTATAATATTTGCTAAGGCATGCTTATACCAACATAATCTCATTTTGATTTAATTAAATTAAAACTAAATGGGAAACATGCATAGATCAAGGCTTCTAGACATGTATGGGCCTCTATACATGATACATGGATGTATATCCCTAGCATACAATGTCTAATATGGCATGGTTACATCATAGTAAAACATGCATTAACATAGTTTTTCATTTGCACAAGTTAATATACAATTATGGTGCCCCAGGGGTGGGCAATGCACGCCTACGTGCATCGAACGCCTCCCTACTGGGTTGGATTGACCCACTCACCGCAACCCGGGTCGTTGCGTGACCGTTCGCCAAGATCTGCAAGACATGGGCATTCAATATGGTGAGTAAACTACACAAATATACATGAAATTTACTAGAAATACCAAATACTCGGACAAGCATGCATACGGACTCGCACGCATGCGAGCACGCGAGTCCGAGTGCCCCGACACCTACCCGAACCCTCGGGCAGCCACACGCATGGCCCCCCGCACGCGCACGCACACATACGCACGCACGCACGCGCCCCAGCACCCTTGGCGCACTGCCGCGCGCCTACCCGCGCGCCCTCGCGTGCACTGCGCGCCCGAGCAGAACCCCGCGCATGCCCCAGCACGCGCACGCACGCGCATGCACACGCAATGGCCCCCAGCCCCGCGCCCAGGCGCATGCCCAGGCGCACTGCCCCGCGCGCACGCATGCTCGCGCGCACCCCCGCTCGCGCCAGCGCCCGCGCGCACCCGCGCGCCCACTCCACGCGCACCTTGCGCCTGCCAGTGCCCTTCTACGTGCGCGCCTGCGCGCGCAAGTGCGCAGACAACCCCCTACGCACGCCCAGCCTTCCTTTACCCCTTTTTAACCCTCCCCAACCCCTCACACACACTCTAACTCATATGCATAGCATGCATGAACACCCTAACCATCCGAACAACCCTAAAAATCAAAAAGAAGGGGAAGAGGACTTACCAAAAGAGGGAAAGGGAAAGGGGGGGATGCAGGGCTCTCGACGCACACGACCACCTCAACCACCACCACCTCTTCAGCCTCTCCTCGCCCCTTCTTGGCTGAAAACAGGGGGGGAAGGGTCATGAGAGGGAGCTAGAGAGGAGAGATCAACAACAACAACAACACCTACACAAACCCTCACCAACACTTCCTCCTCCACCTTCTCCTTCTCTTTGAGGAAATAACACAAACACCTTGGGGGGGCTTTGAAACAGAGAGAAGAGAGAGCCAAGAAAATGGACGTGGGATGTGGGAGAGAGAGAGGGAGAGATATTTTGGGGCACATAAATATCTAAAGAGGGATAGAAATGACTAAGTCGTCCTTGACCAGAAATTCTGTACATGCTTCACTAGAACAGCCATAACTTCCTCAATATAGCTCCGAATTGCACAATTCAAAATCTGTTGGAAAGCCAAGAAGATTATCTACAACTTTCATGTTTATGCCAAGATCAAATAATCCCTCTAGCTATTCCGAAATTAGAGATAAACATTGAATAGGGCTGCTGCCAGAATTTCCATCCTGGGGTATACTTGGAAAAATACCCATAACTTTTACTACATGAATCCAGTTGATCTAATTCCACTTTTGTATGAAAGTTAACTCAAAACTGGACATCTCATAATAAAATCATATTTAAACCTCTTCATCTTGGATTTTAAAAAAATCAAATCCAAATACCAAATTGGAAATACATAACTTCGAGGAGAAAAATTATGTAGCCAAATTTTCAATCAGAGCGCTCCAAATGACACAGGCATAACAAGTATGGGCATGTATTTTTTGTAATGTGTATGGATGTATAGAATATGGCATGCCTTAGGTAGTATTGTAATACTACTCTCACCATATTAATTGGAATATCGAACATGATTAAGTCTGGGTTAATAACGGGCACCTGCCTAATATTCCCTTGCGATAAGACTCGAGGGCGTGGTGTAGTTGTTGCGCCCATGCTAATGGGGCAAAGCTATGACCAGCTTTATGAGATGATGATCTCTCTCGCCCTCCCCCTCTAAACGAACTGAGTAAGTAGATGTGATTTCCTACTCGACTCAGGTTCGTTTGGAATATTGGCATGCACCTGTTAGTGCGTGAGATCGCGCTTGACCCTTTCTTTTAAGTTGGCGATATCCAACGCATGTTAGAGTATATTTTGTATGTTTATGTGATTAATGACCATGTATGCATGTTGTATGATTTATTATGATGTAAATCCATGTTAGGGAGTGTCCCTATAATTATTAGATGATTGTGCATATGGTTCATGCACATAGCTAGATATAAAATTCTCTTGGATATATTTATATGCACATGTTAAAAGAACCTGATAGGCCTATCTGGAATAGGCGTGGGTATCACCCGCTGTCGGGTTGTACCTTATTAGTTAGAGCGCTAGCAATGTAATCGCCCGTGCATCCGAGCGATGCACTCGTTTGGAATTCAGGAGGATTCATTATCTTAACGGTTTGTTAAGCCGGTAGTTGGGGCGTGTCACCCCTTTGTGTCTGAGCGACGCAACCGCGTGGGAGTACAATAGTGTTCGCTATCATCGATATGTGATTATCGAGTGTAGTGTTTTTCCATTGGGTTCGCTTTGCGAACATGGAATGTTTACTCCCAATGTCGTCTGTGTTGAAGAGGCCCGGGATGTAGCTGTCCTGACAGAGGACTCCCATCAGTAGGTACCACCGATGCGTTCGGGAGCGTACTGATCGTGGGAGTGTACCAGGTAGAGGCTATCCGGGAGAGGGCTAACGAATGATATTGCGAGCGTGGAATCGTTCTCCCCTTCGTCAGATCCGATGTAGGAACTTCTCGGGTTGGGAAAAGCTGTCCTGACAGAGGGCTCCCATCTGTAGGTACTACCGATGCATTCGGGAACGTACTGACCATGGGAGTATACCAGGTAGAGGCTACCCGGGGAAAGGGCTACCGGTGGACCAAGGGTGTAGAGCAGTCTAAGTTTGTCACGCCCCAGGCGTCCCTGAGACATGGCAATAATAAAGTTTAATATAAGCTATCAATACCTGAGGTTAATAAGGACACCAACAACAATACACAAAGCGGCAAAGCAAGATAATGATAACTGACTGAAAAGCGAAAGCATAATATATAACAATGTCTATAAATCAAAAACATTATTACAGACCCGAATACACAATCAATGTCCTGTGGAAGCCAAGTCTAGACCAAAGAAAATACAACCTGTGCCACATGCATGATTTACAAAGCATAAAATGACTCTAGGAATGCTGACAGCCTCGCACTCGCCACCCGCCGGCAGAACGCTCCACGCCCATAAGACCACGCCACAGGAAGCTCCAGCTCCACGCCCAACACTGCCCCTGAAAAGAAACAGTATGCGAGGGGTGAGCTACAAGCTCAGTGAGTGGCTGGAAACCAATCACCATTCTACAGTTCAATACATAATCAGTTTCCTTTCAAGGAAAACATGGGTAGAAACCCAATGGATAACTGGGTCACGCGGTGGCGCGACCAACCTCACCCCCACCCTCACTCCCGGAGGGAGTCTTTTGGGACTTATGGGGAGAGACCATACCATTGGTCGAAAAGACCCGGATTTGCTGGCCTAGAGACCATGCCATCGGTCGAAGAGACCCAGACTTACTGGTCTACTCAACACTACTGGATCATCTACGTCTAGATAATCGCCCATCGATGTCCTTCAACATCCATCACGAGACCGGACCCAACATCTATGGGAATGGTCGAACAACGAATGGGTCACGTGTCACGCCCCAGGCGGCCGTCCCCGACTGCGCGCGCATGCTCTGCCTGCGCGCGCGGACTCGCGCGCACGTGCGCGGATGACCCCGCACGCTCGCCCGAGCCAACTCCACCACCTCCCTCAGCCCTCCCACACCCCCAAACACTCATGCACACCTTGCACAACCAAAAACACATCCTAAACATGCATCTACACAAGAAATAGGGGGGGGGAGGAAAGCTTACCTAAGAGAGGAAGGAAGGGGAGGAACTCGGGTGCTCTTCGCGCACCGAAACGCTACCACCAAAGCCACCACTACCAAGACCTCTTCTCAGCCTAAGAGGGGCTGAAAATAGAGGAGAAAAGGTGCCATGAGAGGAGGTCAAACAAAGGGAAATGGAAATCTAACACCATGGAAAGATAGATCGGGTCCTCACCTTCCTTTTCTCCTTCTAGGGTTTTCTAATCCAACACCTTCTACTAGGTCAAAAGGTGGATTTAAAGAGAGGGAATGAGAGGTTTTGAGAGAGATGGAGAAGAAGATGAATAGGGGGGGTTCCTATTTGTGGGCGTGGACTTTAAGTCACCCACACACACACACACACACTCACACACTCACACTTAGAAAAAAAATTAGGTTAAGTGAAGTTTGACCCTAGTCAACCCAACCACACTAGAAAACAAAAGATTTTGACCAAGTCAAGGGTCAAAATTGACTTGGTCAAAGTCATCTTTGACTTGGTCAAGTCTCCCAATGACTTTTCGCTTGGTCAAAACCCGGATACGATTCAGAACTGTGAAATTCTGAAACGTTACCGGAATTCGATGAAATTTTCGTGAGTGGCTTGAAATGGCATCAGGACACATAATGTGCAGTTAGATTTTCAATCGGAGTTCTCAAGCTCATGATGATTGCTAAAAGTTTAAAATTTTAGCGGTTCTGATCGAAAAAAGAAAAAGCTGAAAAACTGCCAGAATGCTCCAATGGTGACCAGAAGGCTAAAAGTGACACATATATAACATCACGAGGTGACGCGTCTTCGCCTCATCCACACCCTCACTCCTGAAAGGAGACATCTTGGGACTTTGGGAAGAGACTTAGACTGCTCTACACCACTGGTCCACCGGTAGCCTCTCCCCGCTCCGTAGCTTACCTGGTATACTCCCACGATCAGCACTGTCCGAACCCATCGGAGGTACCTACAGATGGGAGCCCTCTGTCAGGATAGCCTGTCTAACGCCGGGGATGTCACTACACGGATCCAACGAAGGGGAGAACGATTCCACGCTCGCGACATCATTTGTTAACCCTCTCCCGGGTAGTATCTACAACCCGATCTCCTCAACTCACCGCTCTACACCCTTGGTCCTCCGGTAGCCTCTCCCACCCTCGTGGCCTCCGCCTAGTCCTCTGACAGGTATAGCCAACGCCGAGGAGTCCCTACATCGGATCCAAACGAAGGGGAGAACGATCCCATGTTCGCAAAGAGAAACCCAAAGGAAAACAACCACCCTCAATACTCGCTTATCGAGATATCACACACATGCATAACAACAACCAACACACTCATATTAACACTAAAGTAGTCATAGTCCCTAAACGGGAGTAACTACACAAGTTAGAGGGTCGTAACATCGCCGATCCACCCCACGCTCACCCTTTAGGGGTGTCATGGGTCTTTTCAGACTAGGCCGCTCTCCACCCCTGGTCCACCCGGTAGCCTCTCCTCCACTCCGTAGCTTGCCTGGTATACTTCCACGATCAGCACAGTCCGAACACATCGGAGGTACCTACAGATGGGAGCCCTCTATCAGGACAGCCTGTCTAACGCTGGGGAGTCCCTACATCGGATCCAACCAAAAGGAGAAGACAGCCTACTCACGCGCGTACGATCCTGTTGGATCCGTCGACAACGATTTCTAACACTACTAATGTCATGAATTCTCAAGAATTCCTCTAGAGCGCATAACTAAGATGCGGGGAAACATATATTATAACAACAAGGTTATAATATTCTCTAAGGCATGCTAGTAACCATATAATCACATAATCCCATCTTGATTTAAATAAATTAAACTAAATGGGAACATGCATAGGTCGAGGCTTTCCTAGCATGAAACATGGTGTCAGGATGCATTTCCCTAGCATACAAGGTCTAATGTGGCATGGATACATCATATTGATCATGCATAGATCAAGGCTTTTAAGTACAGGACATGGTGTCCAGGCATGTACGGGCCTCTATACACGATACATGGATGTATATCCCTAGCATGCAAAATATCTACATATTATTAAGGGGGGCCCCATCGATGCGCGACGTGCGTCAATGCGGGTCGAGCGCATCCATAGAGAGGGGGGGGATTGGAATCAAACCACTCACCTTACGACCCGGGACCTCGCGCATCCCATCCGACGAGATCTTGGAGGGGGAACAAAAAGGGGGAGGTTCGGGGGCCCTCGACGCACCCGCGACCACCTCAACCGCCACCACCACCACCACCACCTCGGCCTCTCCTCAGCCCTCTATGGCTGCAATCAGTGGGGGGGGGGGGAAGATCATGAGAAAGGGAGCTTGAGAGAGAGAGGAACAAACAACAACAACAACACATGGACAAAGACTCACTTGCACTAGCACCTCCACCTTCTCTTCGCATTGGGGATTTAAAACAAACACATGGGAGGTGTGTTAGAAAGAGAGAAAGAGAGACAAGAATTTAGGCGTGGCCGTTTGGGAGGGGAGAGAGAGAGAGGATGTTATATATGTGTCACTTTTTGGCCTGCTGGTAACCATTGGAGCATTTTGGCAGTTTTTGAGTTTTTTCGTTTTTCGATCGGAACCGCAAAATTTTGGACTGTTAGCTATCGTCCTGTGTTTGAGGACTCCGATTGAAAATCTAACTGCATATTATGTGTCCTGGTGCCATTTCAAGCCACTCACGAAAATTTCATCGAATTCCGGTATGTTTCAGAATTTCACAGTTCCGGGGCGTATCCGGGTTTTGACCGAGCAAAAAGTCATTGGGAGAGTTGACTCGGTCAAAGTGGGCCCATGACTTGGTCAACCCTTTTTGTCTTTTTGTGTGGTTGGGTTGACCCAAGTCAAAGCTTACTTAAATCACCCTAATCCTCACTTAAACCTAATTAAACCTAGGTTAACACTAATTAAGTGTGTTGACTTATTTAAGTGAGCTAAAAAGGTTGCCTAGCACTATTCATCATCTTCTCAAATGCAATTTCTCTCTCCCCCTCTCTCAAAAACCTTCATTTGAGCCACCTAGAATGCTTGGACCTTAAAACCCAAAACATAGAAAGGTTAGATCCGGTCCCGATCTATCCCCCGGTGTTCTATGATTCGAATTCCGAGGTGTTTAGCCCCCTCTTACCCCCTCTTTTCTCCTCAGATTTTGGCCCGTTCTTGGCTAGGAGGAGATCTTGGTGGTGGAAGGCTTTGGGGAGGCATTTCGGTGCAAGAGGAGCTTCTGGTTCCCTTCCTTTCCTCTCATTCCTTTGGGTAAGCTCTCTTTCCTTCCTTTTCTTGCTTAGATGCTTGTTAGGAGGGTGGGTTTGGGCGTTGGTGGCTGTGGGGGTGATTGGTGGCTGTTGGAGGTGATTGGTGGCCGGATAGAGGAGGTAGAGGTGCTCGGGCAGAGTGGCTAGTGATCTCGGGCAGGGCAGCAGCACAGGCAGCAGCACAGGCAGCACAGGCGCAGCAGTTGGCAGGGCGCGCGCGGGCGTGCGCTTGGGGGGAGCTGGAGGGCGTCCTGGGCGCTGGTGCTGGGCGCTGGGCGCGGGTGTGCTGGGCGCTGGTCGTGGGTGATGGGGCGCTGCGTGCAGGGCGCCGTGCGGGGGCGTGCGGCGAGTCGGTGGAGTGCTGAGCGAGCCGGTGGTGCGCGCGGGGTGCGCGCGGAGAGAGGAGAGGGCAGCGGAGGTGCGCCCGGGGTGCGCGCGGAGCGAGCCGGTGGTGCGTGCGGTGTGCGCGCGGGCCAGTGTGGGGCGTGCGGTGTGCGCGCGGGCTGCTGCGATGGGGCACAGTGGGCGCGCGGTGCACCCGGGTGGCTTGGCAGCATGTCCAGGCGTGCGGGCAGGGGCCGGCGGTGCGCCTAGGTGCGCGGGCTGAGGCGCAGCGGTGCATCCGATCGCGGGTGGCCGTGCGGGTGGTTGCCGGGGGTGCGGGGGAGAGTCGGGGTGCTCGGGCTAGCGTGCGTACAGGCCGTATGTACGTTTGCCCGAGTGTTGGGTATTTTTTTTGTGTATTTTTGAGTATTTTGTAGTATTTGTGTATTTTACTCATCGGGTTGATTACCCTGTCTTGCAGATCTTGACGGACGGTCGTGCGACGACCCGGTTACCGGTGAGTGGGACAACCCAACCCAGTTGGGAGGCGTTATATGCACTTGGGCGTATACCGTCCTCCCCTGGGGCAGCATAGTTGATATTAACCATGCAAGCATGATTAATGTGTAGAATGCATGCCACCCTAGACTTGTATGTTAGGGACTTGCACCCTTAGGATATGTGTATGAGCCGTGCATCCTGTCACCTTGTTATCATGCTAGGAAAGCCCCGACCTATGCATGCGTCCTATTAGTTTGATTTATTTACTTAAATGCAAGCTTGTGATATTGTTAGCATGCCTTGGGGAATATAAGGGGGCCTTGCGAGGTAAACATTGAGACCCGGGCTAGGGTACTCCGTGTTCCTTGTTTGGTTGGCGGGGTGTCCTATATCGGGACCTCAGGTTGCCCTCCCAAGGTCTCTTTTCCTCATTATTATCTTATGTATTTCCCCGCATCTTGGTTATGCGCGCTGGAGGAATTCTGAAGAATTCAAGACATTAGAGTTGTAGAGATGTGTTGTCAGCAGATCCGAGTGGATCATATGCGATGGATAGGCTGTTCTGTTCCCTTCGTTGGATCCGTGTAGAGACTACCTCAGCGTTAGAAAGGTCGTCCCGTGCAGGGGCTCCCATCAGTAGGCACCTCCTGATTTGGTAGACGGATTGTGCTGAATGTGGGAGTGGCCAAACGGCCTACGGAGTGGGGAGAGACTATCGGTGGACCAAGGGTGACCAACAGCCTAGTCAGTCCCAAGAGCCTATGTCACCTATTGAGGGGTGAGGGTGAGGGTGTGGTGGGCCGACGATTTGGCGACCTACTGGATTGTGTGAGGATGATTATCAGCCTACTAAGTCCCAACATCCTTTGTCACCTATTGAGGGGTGAGGATGAGGGTGAGGGTGAGGGTTTGGTGGTTCGGCGATGTTCCCCAGGGCTTTTGTGTTGTTTATGCCACTTTGAGGCTGGTTGCTGATAAATTGTGGTTAATATAAACTGTGATGCATGGGTTGCGCTATTCACTGAGCGTGTGGCTCACCCCTCGCATAATTATTTTCCCCAGTGATTACCGAGGCGGACTTGAAGGAGGAGCTTCCCGAGCGACTACACCAGTAGCGGAGTAGCGCCACGTCCCTCGAGTTTTGAGGCCATCAGCATCCTTCCTTCTGATTGTATGTATCTTTTTCTGTGCTTGGGCACCTAGTATCGATTGTATTTGGATGTATTGTGGATATATTGGCTCTCACAGAACATATGATTATGTATCGAGTCTGTAAAGTGTTGTTGATTTACAGATTCAATCTTTTTAGCTTCCGCATTTCTGTGTATACATCATGTCAGCCTCTTTATAGTCTGTGTTGTCTTTTTAGCTGTTGTTATGGTATATTATTGATCTCTGCTGACATCATGTATACCCTTGCCGCGTCCCGGGGACGGCCGCCCTGGGGCGTGACAGAGGAAGATATTTATGCACAAATATCTTAAGAGGGAAATGACCTAGTCGCCCTTTGACTAGAAATTCTGCGCAAGCTTCACTGGAACAGCCATAACTTCCTCGATATAGCTCCGAATTGCTCAATTCAAAGTCTGTTGGAAAGCCAAGAAGATTATCTACAACTTACATGTTCCTGCCAAGATCAAATAAGCTCTCCAGCTATTCCGAAATTAGAGCTAAACATCGAGCAGGGCTGCTGCCAGAATTTCCATTCCCGGGGTATACTTGGAAAAATACCCATAACTTTTACTACAAGAATCCAGTTGATCTAATTCCACTTCTGTGCGAAAGCTAACTCAAAACTGGACATCTCATAGTAAAGTCATAATTAAACCTCTCCATCTTGGATTTTAACAAAATCAAATCCAAATACCAAATCGGGAATACATAACTTCTAGGAAAAAAAAAATTATGTACCCAAATTTTCAAACAGAGCGCTCCCAATGACACAGGCACTACAAAGTCTCTTCCAAAAGTCCCAAGAGTCTCCCTCCGGGAGTGAGGGTGAGGATGAGGTGAAGACACATCGCCTCGTGACCCATTCATTGTTCGTCCGTTCCCATAGTTGTTGGGTCTGGTCTCGTATCGATGTTTAAAGACATCGTTGGGCAGTTATCTCGATGTAGATGATCCAGTAGTGTTGCGTAGACCAGTAATCCCGGGTCTCCTCGACCAACGGTATGGTCTCTCCCCAAAAGCCCCAAGAGTCTCCCTCCAGGAGTGAGGGTGAGGGTGAGGTTGGTGATCCAGTAGTGTTGTGTGGACCAGTAATCCCGGGTCTCCTCGACCAACGGTATGGTCTCTCCCCAAAAGACCCAAGAGTCTTCCTCCGGGAGTGAGGGTGAGGGTGAGGTTGGTCGCGCCGCCGCGTGACCCTGTTATCCATGGGTTTCCACCCATGTTTACCTTGAAAGGGAATTGTTTATGTATTGAACTGTTGTATGGTGATTGGTTTCCAGCCACTCACTGAGCTTGTAGCTCACCCCTCGCATACTGTTTCTTTTCAGGGGCAGTGTTGGGCGTGGAGTTGGAGTTTCCTGTGGCGTGGTCTTATGGGCGTGGAGCATTCTTCCGGCGGGTGGCGAGTGCGAGGCTGTCAGCAGTCCTAGAGTCATTGTATGTATTGTAAATCGTGCATGTGGCACAGGTTGTATTTTCATTGGTCTAGACTTGGCTCTCATAGGACAGTGATTGTGTATTCGAGTCTGTAATAATGTTTTTGGTTTATAGACATTGTTTATATATTATGCTTCCGCTTTTCAGTCAGTTATCATTATCCTTGCTTTGCCACCTTGTGTGTTGTTGTTGGAGTCTTTATTGACCTCAGGTATTGATAGCTGATATTTTATTATTGCCACGTCTCGGGGACGGCCGCCCTGGGGCGTGACATGACATGATTATGTTTTACTGAATTTCATATATT
Source organism: Acorus gramineus (assembly GCA_030737835.1). Lineage (NCBI taxonomy): Eukaryota > Viridiplantae > Streptophyta > Magnoliopsida > Acorales > Acoraceae > Acorus > Acorus gramineus. The sequence goes on along the minus strand of JAUJYN010000026.1, from coordinate 852,587 downwards.
TTTTTAAATTTGAATTGCTTGGCCAACAAACACTTCCCCAATGAATGCATCTGTTCATAATTTCATAAGAGGCACCTCTTCAATTGTGATAACTAAAATTATTATTTAAAGTGTGTTCACGGAACAATCAAACATATCAGTTTTATAGTCCTAGGGTGTTGTTAGAGTTCTTCAGAGTTGCTATCTGCAAAACTCTATGAGTTTATTGTATCCTAGAAGTGAATTGCTTGAACCTCTTAGAAAACTCATTTTGAGTTTGGGCAATTATCACTTTAAGAACAGCGATCTTCGCGCCTCAAACTCCAATCATCTTCCCTGTTCCCTAGTTTACTTTTTCATCTCGTTCTCCCCACTCTCATTCTCCCTTCCCTGTCTCTGTTTCTCATTGGTGCCTTCACCCAACTTGAAACTCCTAAGGAACATGTTGTGCTTGTGTCATTTGGAGCCTTATTTTTTTTCGATCGAAGTCTCTAAAATTTTGGTTTTAGACTACCTGCGGGAGTTGGAGTGCTCTGATTGAAAATCTAATTGCATATTATGGGTTCTGGTACCGTTTTGTACTACCCATAAAAATTTCATTGAATTCCGGTAATGTTTTGAAAAATATGCAGTTCCAAACCATATCCAAGTTAGCATTTCTGGTTTGGTTAGTCGAATAGTGCTAGATGTTTTGGTGAATATTGTCACCTTTGGTAACCTCACCCCCCCCCTTTACTTAGTGAGGAAGGAAACCATTGTTTTTTTTAGTGTTAGAGAGTGAGATTAGGTTATGTTTACCTCCATCTTTTTCCATTGCACTTCCCCCCCCCCCCCCCAAAGAGAACTTTGGGGCTCACTCTCATTTCCTCTCTCTCGACCTCCTCCTCCTCTCCATCTCTCTTTCTCTCCATTTTTGTTATTTGTTCAAGAAGGAGAAGGTGAAGAAGATGGTGAATGAAGAAGGGATCAAAGTAAGGTTTATGTGTGTTCTTATGTTGTTGTGGTTGTTGTTGATTCCCTTTTCTCTAGCTCCCTCTCATGCCCTCCCCCCCATGTTTTCAGCCAAGAAAGGCTTGAGAAGATGCTGATGAGGTGGTGGTAGTGGTGGTGGTGGTCGAGGTGGTCGTGGGTGTGTCGAGAGCCCTAATCTCCCCATTTCCCTCCCCCTCTTTTGCCGGGTTTTGACCGAGCGAGAAGTCATTGGGAGACTTGACTTGGTCAATGTGGGCCCATGACTTGGTCAACTCTTTTGTCCTTTTGTGTGGTTGAGTTGACTTAGGTCAAATTACACTTAGACCCACTTAAACCCCCCCCTAAACCTAATTAGGGCTAATCTAATTAGGGGTGTGAGTATGTGTGGGGTGGGGGTGGGTATAAAGAAATCCCACGACCAAGACAAACCCCCCCCCCCCCATTCATCGTCGTCTCCAAATTTCTCTCTCTCTCTCCCTCTCTTTAAAACCACCATTTGACCTAGTTCAAGGGGTCAAAACCTAAAACCCAAAGAAGAGAAAGGTTAGATCTCATCCCGATCTATCCAATGGTGGTCTCGGATTCGAGTTCCGGTGTGTATTGCCCCCTCTCTCACCCTCTTTTCTCCTCAGATTTCAGCTGGTTTTGGGGTTGAGGGAGGTCTTGGTGTTGGTGGCCTTTGGAGAAGTGTTTCGGTGCGCGAAGAGCAACCGATCTTCCCCTTCCTTCCTCTCCTTCTTTGGGTAAGGCTTTCTTTCCTTCCTTTCTTGCTTAGATGCTTGTTAGGAGGGTGGGTTTGGGTGTTGGTGGCTGTGGGGGGTGGTTGGTGGCTGTTGGAGGCCATTGGTGGCCGGTGAGTGGTGGTGGGCTAACTCAGGCAGGCAGGCAAGGTGGCTCGGGTAGGCAGGTTGGCTGTCTCGGGCAGGATGGCAACACAGGCAGCAGGCAGCACAGAAGGCGTGCAGGTGGCAGGGCGCGCGCGCGCGTGCACGCGGGCGTGCGCTCGGGTGCTGGGCGATGGTCGCAGGGCTGGGCGCTGTCGGGCGCAGGCGGGGCAGCGTGGGCGTGCGCGCGGGCGTGCGCCCGGGTAGAGCTCGGTTCAGGCGCATGCGGGCAGCGGCGCGCGCAGGCAGGCAGGCGCAGGCGGTCAGGCACAGGCAGGCAGGCGCAGGCGGGCGAGCTGCGGGCAGGCGTGCTGGGCGCGTGCTAACGGGCTCGCTGGGCGCTTGCGGTCGGGCGCGCTGGGCGCAGTGCGCGGCGTGCGCGCGGAGCGCTGCGCAGGGGCGCCTGGACGAGCGGGTGGTGTGCGGGTGCTGCGCAGGAGGCGTGGTGCGCGCAGGGCGAGCAGTCGGTGCGAGCGGGGAGTGTGAGCGGGCAGGTGTGCGGGCGCTGCGCTGGGGCGCAGTGCAGGAGGGTGCGCGTGCGGGGCGCTGCGCTGGGGCACAGTGCGCGCGGGTGCACCCGGGGCTAGTCGAGCGGGTGGTGCGCGCGGGGCGACGCGTTGGGGCGCTGGGCGTGCGGGTGTGTGCGCGGGTTACTGCGCTGGGGCGCAGTGGGCGCGCGGTGCACCCGGGTGGCTCGACAGGGTGTCCGGGCGTGCGGGCTGGGCTCGGCAGGGCGTCTGGGGGCTCAGCTGTGCGCCCGGGGCGAGTGGCCATGCGTGCGGCTGCCCGGGGGTTCGGGAATGAGTTGGGGTGCTCGGGCTCGCGTGCGTAGGGGCCGTATGTACGTTTGCCCGAGTGTTGTGTATTTTTAGTGTATTTGTGGTATTTGTGTATTTTACTCACCAAGTTGGTTACCCTATTTTGCAGATCTTGACGGACGGTTGCGCGACGACCCGGCTACCGGTGAGTGGGACAATCCAACCCAGTAGGGAGGCGTTATACGCACTTGGGCGTGTACGGTCCTCCCCTGGGGCGCCGTGGATTTATATTAACTGTTATAATGTGTAATCCATGCAATCATGATGAAAATGTAGTATGCATGCTACCCCTAGACTTTGTATGTTAGGGACTTGCACCCTTAGGATATGTGTAAGAGCCATGCATCCTGTCACCCTGCTCTCATGCTAGGAAGCCTCGACCTATGCATGCGTCCTATTAGTTTGATTATTAAATTAAATGCTAGCATGCCTTGTATAATATTATAGGGAGGGGCCTTGCGAGGTCAACATTGAGACCCGGGTTAGGGTACTCCGTGTTCCTTGTTTAGTTGTCGGGATGTCCTGTATCAGGACCTCATGCTGCCCTCCCAAGGTTTTTTGTCCCAAAAATATTATACCTCTTGTTAATAATTATTATTTTACCTCTTGTTGATAACTATTATTATATATGTTCCCCGCATCTTGGTTATGCGCCCTGGAGGGAATTCTGAAGAATTCATGGCATTAGAGTTGTTATGATGTGTTGTCTGCGGATCCGAGTGGATCATATGCGATGGATAGGCTGTTCTGTTCCCTTCGTTGGATCCGTGTAGAGGCTACCCCGGCGTTGGAAAGGCTGTCCCGTGCAGGGGCTCCCATCAGTAGGCACCTCCTGATTTGGGACGGACTGTGCTGAATGTGGGGGTGGCCAAACGGCCTACGGAGTGGGGAGAGACTATCGGTGGACCAAGGGCAACCATCAGCCTAGTCAGTCCCAATATCCTATGTCACCATATTGAGGGGTGAGGGTGTGGGTGTGGTGGGTCGGCGATGTAGCGACCCACTGGATTGTAAGTCCCAATATCCTATGTCACCTATTGAGGGGTGAGGGTGAGGGTTTAGTGGGTTGGCGATAGCGACCCGCTGGTTTTGTGTAGTCAGTCCCAATATCCTTTGTCACCTATTGAGGGGTGAGGGTGAGGGTGTGGTGGGTTGGCGGTAGCGACCCACTGGATTGTTTAGTTGTTGCCATTTTGTGGCTTTTAATAATGAGGTTGTGGATTAATAATATCTGGTGGTTAATATAAATTGTGATGCATGGGTTGTGCCGTTCACTGAGCGTGTGGCTCACCCCTCGCATAATATTTTTCTCCAATGTCATCTGAGTCGGATCTAGAGGAGGAGCTCCCCGAGGGACTTCATCAGTAGCGGAGTAGCGCCACGTCCCGCGAGTATCAGAGGCTATCAGCATCCCTTTTGATTGTATGTGTTATATTCCGTGCTTGGGCACGCGTTTGTGTATTATTTAGATGTCTTTGTATATATTGGCTCTCACAGGACAGTTGATTATGTATCGAGTCTGTAATATGTTTTTGGATTACAGATTCAGTCTTTTAGCTTCCGCTATTTGTGTATATATCATGTCAGCCCTGTTTTTGTCTGTGTAGTCATTTTTAGCTGTTGTGTGAGTATGTTATTGAACTCCTGTTTACACTGATATCATATATACACTTGCCGCGTCCCGGGAACGGCCGCCCTGGGGCGTGACAAAGATATCAAATAGTTAACCAAGCATACCCTATCAAACCCTAAACAAGATATCCTTGAAGAAGATTCTACGATTAAAAACCTTGATTTATGAAAACCTAATAGAATGATCTATCTCCCTTCCCTTTATAAAGTCTACCAACTAAATATTCAACATGTTAAGAAGAGCATAAAATATCATAGAACTCAATCAAAGCATATTTTATCAAATCAAATACAAGAGATTTTTGAAGAAGGTAATAAGAAATTCATATAAAAGGTTTCAAAAGAGAATTGAAGGAGAGATTGATACGCAATAAAGCAAACAATATGGAGAATTCAGATCTCATATAAAATCCTAAACTAGCATTGCATGGTTTCATCTTCAACTCTAGTTGAAGATTTAGCTACTAGAATGTTATGCCTGTGTCATTTGGAGCCTTATTTTTCGATCGGAGTCGCTAAAATTTTGGGTTTTAGCCACCTACAGGAGTTGGAGAGCTCTGATTGAAAATTAGGCTACAGAATTGTCTTCTAGAAGTTATGCATTTCCGATTTGGTATTTGGATTTAATTTTGTTAAAATCCAAGATGAAGAGGTTTAAATATGATTTTATCATGAGATGCTCAGTTTTGAGTTAGCTTTCATACAAAAGTAGAATTAGATCAACTGGATTCATGTAGTAAAAGTTATGGGTATTTTTCCAAGTATACCCCAGGGATGAAAAATTCTAGCAGCAGCCCTGTTCAATGTTTAGCTCTCATTTAGGAACAGCTGGAGGGATTATCTGATCTTGGCACAAACATGGAAGTTGTAGATACTCTTCTTGGCTTTCCAAGGATTTTGAATTGTGCAATTCGGAGCTATATCGTGGAAGTTATGGCTGTTCTAGTGAAGCCCGTCCAGAATTTCTGGTCAGGGACGATTTGGTCTTGTCCCCCAACCAACTCACTTTATCTCCATTTAAAACCCCCCTTTTGTGGAAACCTCTCACTCCCTCTCACTCTCGTCTCCCTCTCCCTCTCTGTTTTTTTGGTTGTGTGTGTGTTGTTAATGGAGGAAAGGATGAAGAAGAAGCTCATGAAAGAGTGAGAAAGGGTGAGAAAAGGTGAGCATGTGTTGTTGTTGTTGTTGTTGTTGTTTCTCTTCTCTCAATCCCCTTCTCATGCCCTTGCACCCCTGTTTTCTGCCAAGAAGGGCTGGTGGAGAGGCTGAAGAGATGGTGGTAGTGGTGGTGGTGGTTGAGGTGGTCGTGGGTGTGTCGATAACCCCGCATCTCCCCATTTCCCTCCCCCTGTTTCGGTAAGGCAGCTCACTGTCTTTTAAAGATCTCAGTGAATCTAGTATTTAGAGGCATATTTTTAGGATTATGTCTTCTTATGATTTGATCATCTATGTGTATAGATTTTATATATGAAATTTGGGGTCATTATGATATCTGTGGTGTAAGTTAGAACCAGTTTTGCATGACCTATCCAGATTCGCGTAGGAATTAACCTGCTTCTGGAAATGATTTATTTCAGGTTTTTAGAGGCAAAATTAGGTCCTAATGTCTTCATGGATTATGATTCCAGCATATCATAGAATTGTCATGATTTATTTCATAATTTACGGAAGTGTATTGGGTGCTGTGAAGACCAATTAGTAGGGCTGGTTGCAGCAGGTTTAGCAGTTTTTCTTGGTTGAGTGTCAAGGGGTTGGTTGCATGTGTCTTGGGTGATAATATGGAAGTATCAGGGGTTAGGGTCTTCATGAAGTAAGCTTATATGTGTGATAGGACGTTCCATAATTTAATTATGGATCATTGGTTGTGTTTTGCAGATCTCGTAGACCGGACGCGCGGCGATCCGGGTATCGGTGAGTGGTTTGATCCAATCCCCCCCCCCCTCTCGGGATGCGCTCGACGCGCGTAGACGCGCGTCGCGCATCGATGGGGCCCCCTAGCTATACTACTTGTGTAGATAAGTAGTATGGCAATGCTTAAGCTATAATATGTAGATATCTTGCATGCTAGGCTTATATACATGTATTGTATTCATGTATGAATGATTGTGTTGCATGAGCCCTTCTAGTATGGGCATGTATTTTTGGTAATGTGTATGGATGTATAGAATATGGCATGCCTTAGGTAGTATTGTAATAATACTCCCACCATATTAATTGGAATATCCAGCATGAATAAGTCTAGGTTAATAACGGGCACCTGCCTAATATTCCCTTGCGATAAGACTCGAGGGCGTGGTGTAGTTGTTGCGCCCATGCTAATGGGGCAAAGCTATGACCAGCTCCATGAGATGATGATCTCTCCTACCCTCTCCCTCTGAACGAACTGAGTAAGTAGATGCGAATTCCTACTCGACTCAGGTTCGTTTGGAATATTGGCACGCACCTGTTAGTGCGCGAGATCGCGCTTGACCCTTTCTTTTAAGTTGGTGATATCCAACGCATGTTTAAGTTAGGCCTTGTGTGCTTATGTGATTAATGACCATGTATGCATGTTGTATGATTTATTATGATGTAAATCCATGTTAGGGAGTGTCCCTATAATTATTAGATGATTGTGCATATGGTTCATGCACATAGCTAGATATAAAATTCTCCTGGATATATTTATATGCGCATGTTAAAAACTGATAGGCCTATCTGGGATAGGCGTGGGTATGACCCGCTGTCGGGTTGTACCTTATTAGTTAGAGCAGTAGCGATGTAATCGCCCCGTGCATCTGAGCGATGCACTCGTTTGGAATTCAGGAGAATTCATTATCTTATCGGATTGTTAAGCAGATAGGTTGGGCGTGACACCCCCCTGTGTCCGGGCGACGCAACAGTGTGGGAGTACAGTAGTATTCGATATCTCGATAAGTGATTATCGAGAGTAGTTGTTTTTCCATTGGGTTCGCTTTGCGAACATGGAATGTTTACTCCCAATGTCGTCCGTGTTGAAGAGGGCCGAGTTGTAGCTGTCCTGACAGAGGGCTCCCATCCGTAGGTACCACCGATGCGTTTGGGAGCGTACTGATCGTGGGAGTGTACCAGGTAGAGGCTACCCGGGAGAGGGTTAACGAATGATATTGCGAGCGTGGAATCGTTCTCCCCTTCGTTGGATCTGATGTAGGAACTTCCCGGCGTTGGAAAAGTTGTCCTGACAGAGGGCTCCCATCCGTAGGTACCACCGAGGCGTTCGGAAGCGTACTGATCGTGGGAGTATACCAGGTAGTGACTACCCGGGGAAAGGGCTACCGGTGGACCAAGGGTGTAGAGCAGTCTAAGTCTCTTCCAAAAGTCCCAAGAGTCTCCCTCCGGGAGTGAGGGTGAGGATGAGATGAAGACACGTCGCCTCGTGACCCATTCGTTGTTCATCCATTCCCATAGTTGTTGTGTCCGGTCTCATATCGATGTTTAAAGACATCGTTGGGCAGTTATCTCGATGTAGATGATCCAGTAGTGTTGCGTAGACCAATAATCCCGGGTCTCCTCGACCAACGGTATGGTCTCTCCCCAAAAGTCCCAAGAGTCTCCCTCCGGGAGTGAGGGTGAGGGTGAGGTTGGTTGCGCCGCCGCGTGACCCAGTTATCCAGGGGTTTCCACCCATGTTTACCTTGAAAGGAAATTGTTTATGTATTGAACTGTTGTGTGGTGATTGGTTTCCAGCCACTCACTGAGCTTGTAGCTCACCCCTCGCATACTGTTTCTTTTCAGGGGCAGTGTTGGGCGTGGAGCTGGAGCTTTCCTGTGGCGTGGTCTTATGGGCGTGGAGCGTTCTTCCGGCGGGTGGCGAGTGCGAGGCTGTCAGCAGTCCTAGAGTCATTGTATGTATTGTAAATCGTGCATGTGGCACAGGTTGTATTTTCTTTTGTCTAGACTTGGCTCTCACAGGACAGTGATTGTGTATTCAAGTATGTAATAATGTTTTTGGTTTACAGACATTGTTTATGTATTATGCTTCCGCTTTTCAGTCAGTTATCATTATCCTTGCTTTGCCACCTTGTGTGTTGTTGTTGGAGTCTTTATTGACCTCAGGTATTGATAGCTGATATTTTATTATTGCCACGTCTATGGGACGACTGCCCTGGGGCGTGACAAAAGTAGACATGATTAAATGAAAGAAAAGAAAAATGAAAGCCATTAAAAAATTCTTGAAAATAAAAACACAAAATTAATATTAAAATTCAGATCTAATAGAATACAAGAATCAATATATGAGATGAAAAGAAAAACAAAAACAAAGCAAAACTCTTGAATCCTTCTTCTCCTTTTTGTCTTTGTGCCTCCTTTTATAGCCTTCAGCTCTTGAATCTCAACCATTTATTTGCAATATATTGGATGGTTAAGATTGGGTAGTTAAGATTGGCCTCAACCTTCCTCATATGAAGTTTAGATTTAATTCCCGTCATTGATTTTCTGCAGAATCTTCAGATGGCTTTTTGACCCGTAATAAGATGGAATTACGAATTCTTCATGAAATAGTGATTTGTATATGTTGAAATTATCTTTCCAACGCTATATCATGAGCATAAATCTGATACTTGAGGAAAAAGTTATGATCAAAACAGTGGGATGGGATTTTGAAGAATATATTTGATTGGATTGATTTTTATTCAATCTTAACCAAAAAAATTTTCCATAAGGATCTTCTAGAAACTCTTGATTCTCCTTCACATCTTTAACTGATTTGTAGCATATCTTGTATTGATAATCATCATTTAAGTCAATTACCTGCAATAACACATGAATTCTTAATATTAGTTATTATTATACATAAAATAAGGATATAGAAAATTAGATTAAGGGGTTTAAATGTATAATTAATATGCTTATCAGCTAAACAAGCCCTAGCCGAGCATTGGTTCGAGCTTCGGCTTGGCTTGTTTAACCGAGCTTTAACCAACCTTTTCACAAGCCAAATGAGTTGAGCATGGACACGAAATTAAGCTCGGTCCTGAGCCGAGCCGAGCTTGGGCCGAGTCTAATACTAAATGAGTCGAGCTTGAACAAGTCAAAGCTCGGCTCATTCGGCTTGTTTACCACCCCAACCTACCGGCCCCACGAGAATCATAGGAGGTCCCGGCACAACATTCTGATCAACCCCTACAACCGCGACAAATGACCTTCGGATCTTGTCAACAGATCCGATGCCTACAAAATCTGACTCTGTAGACTGTTTCAATGTTTCTAGGTCCAAAAATAACTTGGCTTTGTTTATGGGACCTCGTTGATGGATACAATGTCTACAAAATCTGACTCTATCGACAATTGCAGTGTCTATGGATACATAAAACAATCAAATACATACTAAACACAAAAAACATTTTCATACCCACAAAAATCCAACAAAAAGTTGTCCCCTGCCATCAAAATCCATATCAACAATGGCGGCAGAGGATCGGTCCCCGTGAAGTCCACCGAACCCACCTCCTCCATCACCATCACCATCACCACAAACCCTACCTCCACCAGTGATCCTGTTATATATGTGTCACTTTTAGCCTTTTTGGTCACCTTTGGGACATTTCTGGCAGTTTTCCAATTTTTCTTTTTTTTTATCGGAACCGCTAAAATTTTGGACGCGCGGGCAGGCGTGCGGGAGTGCGCCAGGGGTGCTGGGCCGCATGCATGCGTGCGCATTCGTGCGTGCGCGTGCGGAGGGCCATGCGTATGGCTGCCCGAGGGTTCGGGTGGGTGTCGGGGCACTCGGACTCGCGTGCGTACGTGCGTGCTCGCATGCGTGCGAGTCCGTATGCATGCTTGTCCGAGTATTTGGGTATTTCTAGTAAATTTCATGTGTATTGTGTAGTTTACTCACCATATTGAATGCCCATGTCTTGCAGATCTTGGCAAACGGTCACGCAACGACCCGGGTTTCGGTGAGTGGGTCAATCCAACCCAGTAGGGAGGCGTTCGATGCACGTAGGCGTGCATTGCCCTCCCCTGGGGCACCATAATTGTATATTAACTTGTGCTAAATGAAAAACTATGTAATGCATGTTTTAATATGATGTAACCATGCCATATTAGACCTGTATGTTAGGGATATACATCCATATATCATGTATAGAGGCCCATACATGCCTAGACACCATGTCCCATGATTGGAAAGCCCTGATCTATGCATGTTTCCCATTTAGTTTAATTTAATTAAATCAAAATGAGAATATATTGTTATAAGCATGCCTTAGAGAATATTATAACCTTGTTGTTATAATATATGTTTCCCCGCATCTTAGTTATGCGCCCTGGAGGAATTCTTGAGAATTCATGACATTAGAAATGTTAGGAATCGTTGTCGACGGATCCAAGAGGATCGTATCCGTGTGGGTAGGCTGTTTTCTCCCTTTCGTTGGATCCGAGTAGGGACTCCCCGGCGTTGGAAAGCTGTCCTGACAGAGGGCTCCCATCTGTAGGTACCTCCGATGCGTCGGACAGTGCTGATCGTGGGAGTATACCAGGTAGAGGCTACGGAGTGTGGGAGAGGCTACCGGTGGACCAAGGGTGGAGAGCAGTCTAGTCTGTCCCAAAAGGCCCATGTCACCCCTTAAAGGGTGAGGGTGAGGGTGGGGTGGGTCGGCGATGTTACGACCCACTAGCTTGTGTAGTTGCTCCCGTTTAGGGACTTTAAATTATTTAAGGTTAATATGAGTTGTGTTGCATAGATTGTGCCATTCACTGAGCGTGTGGCTCACCCCTCGCATATTCTTTTCCTCCAGTTGTATCTGAGTCGGATCTGAAGGAGGAGCTCCCCGAGGCATCACAGCAGTAGCGGAGCAGCGTCACGTTTTGGGTTCTGCGAGTGAGAGGCCATCAGCATCCCCTTCTTGCTTGTATGTATTGTTATCCGTGCTTGGGCACACGCTTGTATTTGGATGTCATTGTTTATATTGGCTCTCACAGGACAGTTGATTATGTATTCGGGTCTGTAATATGTCTTTGAATTACAGACTCAGTCGTTTAAGCTTCCGCTATATGTATATATATTATGTCAGCTACATTATTGATTGTGTTGTCATTTTCGATGTTGTTTAGAGTATTTTATTGATCTCCTGTATAGACTGCTGATATTATATATATTTGCCACGTATCGGGGACGGCCGCCCTGGGGCGTGACAAAAGTTGGTATCAGAGCCTGGTCCTGTCAGAGCCAATTGTTTTCTTAGAGATGAGTCCTAGGATTTCTATATGAGTATTCTGATCCTAGTGTCTGTTTTCTTAGGTTGCTGATATGCCTCCTCGCAGAGGAACGCGTGGACGTGGTCCCCCTCGGCCCTTGGAGGTTTCCGAACCTACCAGAGGCGAGGAGTCTACTGGAGGGTCCTCGGCTATGTGGCCAGGACCGGCGCAGGAGCCTCCTGCATGGGAGCGTGCTTACGCTCGTATCGCAGATCTAGTGGAGACTCAGACTAGGGCACTGGAGGCCCAGACTAGGGCGTTAGCTGATCAGGCACGAGAGATCCAGGAGCTGCGGGCGGCCCGCGAGGCAGTTCCACAGGTCCCCTTGGTGGCAGATCCACCGGTGGTGCCCGAGGTACCCCCTGTCCCAGTGGAGATTCCGGTGGTGGGAGTTCAGGATCCCCTGGAGAGGGAGGTGGAGCTAGAGGCTGCAGCACGAGTGCATCAGAGCGGCCTCACTGCCTTTCTGAAGCTCCACCCTCCCGAGTTCCATGGCCAGACGGCGGACCCCCTTGCCCCTGAGCGTTGGTTGATGGAGGTAGACAAGATCTTCTCGACCATGCACTGCACCGACCGCCAGCGTGTCTCACTGGCCACCTTCATGTTGAAGGGTAGCGCCGCCGACTGGTGGGCTACCCGATCGGTGGACATCCCCGAGGGAGTGGAGCGACTTCTATGGGCTGGATTCCGGAGATACTTTCTGGAGGAGTACTTCCCATTTTCGACACGCCAGATCGTGATGCGAGAGTTCGAGCAGCTGACGCAGGGCTCCATGTCAGTCGCTGATTACTCCACACGTTTCACGAGGCTTTCCCGGTTCGCCCCCGCCTTGGTGATGGATGAGGAGACGCGATGCCGTCGTTTCGAGATGGGTCTCATTAGCACCATCCGGGTGCATGTCACCTCACAGGCGTTCACGAGGTACTCAGACTTGGTGTCTCGTGCGAGGACAGTCGAGCGAGACCTTGGGGTCCCTTTGGGGGTTCCAACCCCTTCTGCAGACCAGAGGCCCCCCAGGAGCCAGGACCAGGGACATCGCAAGAAGAAGCGGCCCCGCTTTGATCAGTCAGCGGCCGCCGCTACTCCAGTCGATGTGGTGCCAGCGCGAGGTCCAGCACCCATTGCGGCAGTACCAGTCCAGGCCAGGCGACCGGAGACGCGGCGCTGTTACCATTGCCAGCGCATCGGGCATATTTTATATAATTGCCCTGATGCTGGCCGACCCCGTGTGCCTCAGCAGCAGCAGTAGCAGCTACAGCAGCAGCAGCCACAGCGTCAGCAGCAGCAGCCGAGTTGACCAAAGGAGGCAGCCAGTGCAGCCTGCGAGGCGTGCCCCTGCTCCTCAGCCGCAGCTTGTTCAGGGTCGAGTTGCAGCACTTTCAGCCGAGGAGGCGCAGGCTTCGGGTAGCGTGGTCCGAGGTATTGTTTTGATCTCCCAGCTCCCTGCATATGTGTTATTTGATTCCGGAGCCACGCACTCGTTCGTGTCTCCCGTTTTTGCGAGACGGATGGGCGTGGTGTCCGCCCCTCTTGATGTTATGCTGGAGATATCATTGCCCGTCGGAGACCGTATTCTCCTCCGTTCTGTTTACCGGGGGTGTACCGTGGCGATTGCGGAGCATGAGTTTCCAGTAGAGTTGGTAGAGCTCGCCATGACGGACTTCGATGCCATCCTGGGAATGGATTGGCTCTCAGCTAGTCACGCCAGTATCGACTGTTTTGCGAAGTCGGTGTCTTTCCACCTCCCTGGTCGGAGATCTTTCCAGTTCGTGGGCGATCGGGACATAGCCCCTTTGGGGTTCGTGTCATCCATCCAGGCGTGGAGACTCCTTCAGGGAGGATGTGAGGGCTTTCTGGCGTATATTGCTGAGGAGGATGCACCACTGCGGGCAGATATCAGTCAGACTCCGGTCGTGGCGGAATATCCAAAGGTTTTCCCCGATGATCTTCCGGGATTACCGCCGGATCGCACGATCGAGTTTAAGATTAATCTAATTCCAGGGACCGAGCCAATTTTTAGAGCTCCGTACCGGATGGCCCCAGCAGAGCTGAAGGTGCTCAAGGAGCAGTTGGAGGAGTTGCTCGAGAAGGGCTTCGCACGTCCGAGTGTTTCTCCGTGGGGAGCCCCTGTTTTGTTCGTTCGGAAGAAGGACGGTTCGCTGCGTCTTTGTATTGATTACAGGCAGCTGAACAAGCGGACCGTGAAGAACAAGTACCCCTTGCCACGGATTGACGATCTGTTTGACCAGCTCCAGGGAGCGCGTGTCTTTTCTAAGATCGATCTCCGTTCGGGCTACTATCAGCTGAAGATCCGGGAGTCGGATATTCTGAAGACGGCCTTTCGTACCCGTTATGGGCACTACGAGTTCCGAGTACTGCCGTTTGGGTTGACGAATGCGCCGACAGCCTTCATGGATCTGATGAACCGGGTGTTTCGGCCCTTCCTCGACTCCTTCGTAGTAGTCTTCATCGATGATATTCTGGTGTACTCGAGGAGTCTTGAGGAGCACGCTGACCATCTCCGCACTGTCTTGGAGACTTTGGCCCGACATCAGTTGTTCGCCAAGTTCAGTAAGTGCGAGTTTTGGTTGGAGCGTATGGCCTTTCTAGGCCACGTGATTTCCGGCGAGGGTATATCTGTGGACCCGGACAAGACGCTCGCCGTGTCGAATTGGCGTCGACCGTCGAACCCCACAGAGATTCGGAGCTTCCTGGGTTTGGCGGGTTATTATCGGAGGTTTGTCGAGGGTTTCTCGAAGATAGCTGTTCCTCTGACCCGCCTCACTCGGAAGGATGTCCGGTTCGAGTGGTCCCCATCTTGCGAGGAGAGCTTCCTGGAGTTGAAGCGAAGGCTCACCTCAGCGCCAGTTCTTACCATTCCGTCTGGGAGTGGTGGATTCGCAGTCTACTCCGATGCATCGCGGCTGGGTTGGGTTGCGTCCTGATGCAGTACGGTAAGGTTGTGGCTTACGCGTCGCGTCAGTTGAAGCCCCATGAGCAGAATTACCCCACCCACGATTTAGAGTTAGCAGCGATCATCTTTGCGCTGAAGATGTGGAGGCACTACCTCTATGGCGAGGAGTTCGAGCTCTTCACTGATCACAAGAGCTTGACTTACTTGCAGTCCCAGCCGGAGCTCAACATGCGTCAGAGACGTTGGGTCGAGTTCCTGAAGGACTATGATTGTGACATCGCTTACCATCCGGGTAAGGCGAATGTCGTGGCCGATGCTCTCAGCAGGCAGCCCTTGGGCATGGCCGCCCACTTGGCTGTACGTCGTTGGAGGCTTCTGGAGGAGGCCGCTTGCTGGATCAGCGTTCGAGAGACACCTGCGGGTGGCTTTTTGGCCAGGCTAGTGGTGCAGCCCGTTCTTCTCGACGAGATCCGCACGGCTCAGGGGCAGGATCCTCACTTTCTAGTCCTCTCTGAAGGCGTCGCCCGGGCGAGCGTCCGGACTACCAGATTCGCGAGGACGGAATCCTGCGGTTCAGAGGTCGAGTATGCATTCCTGACGACGCAGAGTTGAAGCAGAAGATCTTGGACGAGGCCCATCGTTCGAGGTACACAGTGCATCCTGGTGGCACGAAGATGTACAGGGGCCTTCGTCGTGGCTACTGGTGGCGCGGGATGAAGGCGGATATTGGCCGTTTCGTTGCCCGTTGCTTGGTATGCCAGCAGGTGAAGTCGGAACATCAGCGTCCTGCGGGGAAGCTGCAGTCCATTGAGATTCCTCAGTGGAAGTGGGAGCAGATCACCATGGACTTCGTTTCGGGCTTGCCGAGGTCACGTTCGGGTCGCGATGCCATCTGGGTAATCGTCGACCGACTGACTAAGTCCGCTCATTTCCTCCCCATTCGACTCACCGATTCTCTGGACACCCTGGCGCAGTTGTTTGTCTCCGAGATTGTTCGTCTCCATGGCACTCCCGTCAGCATCATTTCTGATAGAGACGCGAGATTTACTTCGAGGTTCTGGCGTAGCCTTCAGCACGCCCTTGGTACGAACCTCCACTTCAGTACAGCGTTTCATCCGCAGACGGACGGCCAGTCGGAGAGGACGATTCAGACCCTGGAGGACATGCTGCGAGCTTGCGTTCTCGACTTTGGGGGCAGTTGGGAGAGGCATCTTCCGTTGGTGGAGTTTGCCTACAACAACAGCTACCACTCGAGTATTCGGATGGCACCATATGAAGCGCTCTATGGCCGCAGCTGCAGGTCCCCCTTGTGTTGGGACGAGGTCGGAGAGCGCCAGTTGGAGGGACCAGAGATCATCCACCAGACCTCAGAGATGGTCAAGACGATTCGTGAGCGTATCCGAGTCGCTCAGAGCCGTCAGAAGAGCTACGCCGATCGTCGTCGCCGTGAGCTCGCCTTCGAGGTTGGTGACCATGTTTTCCTGAAGGTGTCCCCGATGAAGGGCATCTTCCGTTTCGGTGTGCGGGGCAAGCTGAGTCCGCGTTTCATTGGGCCGTTTCTCATCCTTGAGCGGATTGGAGAGGTGGCCTATCGCATAGCCCTGCCCCCACAGTTGGCTCAAGCCCATGACGTCTTCCATGTCTCGCAGCTGAGGCGTTACGTCCACGATCCTGCTCACGTTATTCCGTTCGAGCCGCTCGTCTTCGAGCCGGACTTGTCATTCGTGGAGCAGCCGATCGAGATCCTGGACCGACGCGAGAAGAGGCTCCGCACCAAGACCGTCCAGCTGGTTAAGGTGCGATGGCAGCACCGTTCTGGTGCCGAGGCCACTTGGGAGCGCGAGGACGCCATGCGTGGCGCATATCCACATCTTTTCCCTTCCTAGATGTTTTTGTATTAATTTTGTGGACAAAATTTCCTAAGGGGGGAAGAATGTTATATATGTGTCACTTTTAGCCTTTTGGTCACCTTTGGGACATTTCTGGCAGTTTTCCAATTTTTCTTTTTTCGATCGGAACCGCTAAAATTTTGGACTTTTAGCTATCTGCATGAGCTCGAGAACTCCGATTGAAAATCTAACTGCACATTATGTGTCCTGGTGCCATTTCGAACCACTCACGAAAATTTCATCGAATTCCGGTAACGTTTTAGAATTTGGCAGTTCCGAATCGTATCCGGGTTTTGACCGAGTGGAATGTCAAAGGGGGACTTGACCAAGTCAAGAAGACTTGGACCAAGTCAAATTTGACCATTGACTTGGTCAAATTTTTGTTTTTTTGTGTGGTTGGGTTGACTCAAAGTCAAGCCCCACCAACCCTTTTTCATTAAGTGTGTGTGAGTGTGTGTGTGTGTGTTACTATGTGGCGTCCCCTTCTTTTCCCATCTCCTCTCCCTCTCACTCACTCCCTCTTCTTTCTTTTGTTCCATTAGAGTAGTAGAAGAAGAAGAAGAAGAAGAAGAAAACCCTAGAGAGGAGAAGAGGTATGTGTGTGATCTACCTTTGTATGGTGTTTGTTTGTTTTCCCTTTCTCTATCTCCCTCTCATGGCTTCCCCCACCCCTGTTTTCAGCCATTTTTAGGGCTTGAGAGTGGCTGAGGAGGTGGTGGTGTTGGTGGTGGCGGGAGGTGGTTTGGTGCGCAAAGGGCACCCGAGTTCCCCCCTTGTTCTTCCTCTCCTTGGGTAAGTCCTCCTCCTCCCTTAGCTTGTTTAGATGATTGTTAGGGTTTAAATGGTCAAGCATGCCTTGCATGGGTGGTAGGGGGTGTGGGAGCTGAGGAGGGGGTGGGAGGGGTTCGCGCGCGCGCGCGTCTGCGTGCGCAAACGGGCGTTGGCGTGCGCAGACGGGCGCGCGCGTACGCTCAGACGCCTGGCGTGCGCGTGGGGTGCTGCGCGGGGGCGCAGTGCGCGCGGGTACGCGCGGGTACGCGGCAGTGAGTCTGAGCGCGCGGGCAGGAGTGCGGCAGTGCGCCAGGTGCTGGGCGCATGCGTGCGTGCGCATTCGTGCGTGCGCGTGCGGGGGGCCATGCATGTGGCTGCCCGAGGGTTCGGGTGGGTGTCAGGGCACTCGGGCTCGCGCGTACGTGCGTGCTCGCATGCGTGCGAGTCCGTATGCATGCTTGTCCGAGTAATTGGGTATTTCTAGTAAATTTCATGTGTACTGTGTAGTTTACTCACCATATTGAATGCCCATGTCTTGCAGATCTTGTCGAATGGTCACGCAACGACCCGTGTTTCGGTGAGTAGGTCAATCCAACGCAGTAGGGAGGCGTTCGATGCACGTAGGCGTGCATTGCCCTCCCCTGGGGCACCATAATTGTATATTAACTTGTGATAAATGAAAAACTGTGTAATGCATGTTTTAATATGATGTAACCATGCCATATTAGACAATGTATGCTAGGGATATACATCCATATATCATGTATAGAGGCCCATACATGCCTAGACACCGTGTCACATGCTTGAAAAGCCCCGATCTATGCATGTTTCCCATTTAGTTTAAATTATTTAAATCAAAATGAGAATATATTGTTTCAAGCATGCCTAAGAGAATATTATAACCTTGTTGTTATAATATATGATTCCCCGCATCTTAGTTATGCGCTCTGGAAGAATTCTTGAGAATTCATGACATTAGAAATGTTAGGAATCGATGTCGACGGATCCAAGAGGATCGTATCCGTGTGGGTAGGCTGTTTTCTCCCCTTCGTTGGATCCGAGTAGGGACTCCCCGGTGTTGGAAAGCTGTCCTGAACGAGGGCTCCCATCTGTAGGTACCTCCGATGCGTCGGACAGTGCTGATCGTGGGAGTATACCAGGTAGAGGCTACGGAGTGAGGGAGAAGCTACTGGTGGACCAAGGGTGGAGAGCAGTCTAGTCTGTCCCAAAAGGCCCATGTCATGTCACGCCCCGGGCGTCCCCGGGACGCGGCAAGTGTATATATGATATCAGTCCAAACAGAGTTCAATAACATACTCACACAACAGCTAAAATGACAACACAGATAAAAGCATGGCTGACATAATATATACACAAATAACGGAAGCTAAAAGATTGAGTCTGTAATCCAAAAACATACTACAGACTCGATACATAATCATCTGTCCTGTGAGAGGCAATATACACAAACACATCCAAATATAATACAAACATGTGCCCAAGCACAGAATACAATACATATATATCAAAAGGGATGCTGATAGCCTCTAAAACTCACGAAACGTGGCGCTGCTCCGCTACTGATGAAGTCCCTCGGGGAGCCCCTGCACGGGACAGCCTTTCCAACGCCGGGGTAGTCTCTACACGGATCCAACGAAGGGAACAGAACAGCCTATCCATCGCATATGATCCACTCGGATCCGCAAACAACACATCATAACAACTCTAATGCCATGAATTCATCAGAATTCCCTCCAGGGCGCATAACCAAGATGCGGGGAACATATATAATAATAGTTATCAACAAGAGTTATAATAATGATTATTAACAAGAGTTATAATATTATTGGGACAAGAAACCTTGGGAGGGCAGCATGAGGTCCCGATACAGGACATCCCGACAACCAAACAAGGAACACGGAGTACCCTAGCCCGGGTCTCAATGTTGACCTCGCAAGGCCCCTCCCTATAATATTATACAAGGCATGCTAGCATTTAATTTAATAAATCAAACTAATAGGACGCATTCATAGGTCGAGGCTTTCCTAGCATGGTAACAAGGTGACAGGATACACGGCTCTTACACATATCCTAAGGGTGCAAGTCCCTAACATACAAAGTCTAGGGTAGCATGCATACTACATTTTTATCATGCTTGCATGGATTACTCATTAGAACAAGTTAATATAAATCCATGGTGCCCCAGGGGAGGACGGTACATGCCCAAGTGCGTATAGCGCCTCCCTACTGGGTTGGATTGTCCCACTCACAGATAGTCGGGTCGTCGCGCTACCGTCCGTCAAGATCTGCAAAATAGGGTAATCAATTCGGTGAGTAAAACGCACAAATACAACTAAAATACATTAAAATACCGCAACACTCGGACAAGCGTACATACGGCCCGTACGCACGCTAGCCCGAGCACCCCGACTCACTCCCGCACCCCCAGGCAGCCATACGCACGGCCACCCGCACGCACACGCACGAATGCGCACGCACGCACACACCCCGGCACCATCGGCGCACTGTCGAGCGCCTGCCCACGCGCCCCGACGCACTGCTGCACGCACGCGCAAGCTCGCGCGCACCGCGCGTCCAGCCCAGCGGGCCCCCGCGCGCACTGCGCGCACGCCCCAGCACACGCACGCACTGGTCCCAAGCTCCGCGCCCAGGCGCATGCCCAGGCGCCCTGCCTCGCACCTAGGCGCAGTGCCCAGGTGCACTGCCTGCGCGCGCGCACGCTCGCGCGCATGCCCGCGCTCGCCCGCGCGCACCCCCGCTCGCGCCTGTACCCGCGTGCACCCGCGCGCACTACCGCGCGTACCCTGGCACCCGCGCGCACGCGCCCGCGCGCGTCCGCGCGCCCGACTGCGCCTGCCTGCGCGCGCACGCGCGCAGACCGCGCCCAGCGCACGCCCAAGCCATTCTAACCCCTTTTTAGCCCTTCCCAACCCCTCACACACACCCAAACCCAACTACCTAGCAAGCATGACTTTCCCACCACCCCCTAAGCCAAGGAAACCAACAAAAAGGAGGGGAGGAGCTCACCTTGGGAGGGAAAGAAAGGGGGGAGGTTCGGGGCCCTTCGCGCACCGAAACGCCGCCACCGGAACCACCACCACCACCTCAGCCTCCTCTTCAGCCCTCTATGGCAGCAAAAACAGGGGGGGGGATCATGCAAGGAAGCTTGAGAGAAGGGAAGAAACAACAACAACAAAACCTACACCAAGACTTTCTCCACCACCCTCTCTTTGGGGAAATTCAACAAACACTTGGTGGGTGTGTTTGCAAGAGAGAAAGAGTGGCAAGAAAAGCTACTCGTGGGATTTGGGAGGGGAGAGAGAGAGGAGAAGAGATATTTATCAAAATATCTCAAGGGGGAATTACTAAGTCGCCCTTCGACTAGAAATTCTACGCAAGCTTCACTGGAACAGCCATAACTTCCCCAATACAGCTCCGAATTGCTTGATTCCAAGACCGATGGAAAGCTAAGAAGATTATATACAACTTTCATGTTCATGGAAAGATCAGATAATCTCTCCACCTAATCCGAAATTAGAGCTAAACATGGAATAGGGCTGCTGCCAGAATTTCCATCCCCGGGGTATACTTGGAAAAATACCCATAACTTTTACTACAAGAATCCAGTTGATCTAATTCCACTTCTGTGCGAAAGCTAACTCAAAGCTGGACATCTCATAAAAAAATCATAATTAAACCTCTTCATCTTGGATTTTAACAAAATCAAATCCAAATACCAAATCAGGAATACATAACTTAGAGAAAAAAATTATGTACCCAAATATTCAAACAGAGCGCTCCAAATGACACAGACACAACATTCTTCCCCCCTTAGGAAAAACATTCTTCCCCCCTTAGGAAATTTAGTCCTCGAAATTTAAGGAAACCCAAAGAGGAAGACCGAAAGTATCAGGCTTAGACCTTTGCTCCAAAGTGGTCTTTGCACTGGACTGGCGCTACTAACACACTATAATCAAAGGAACGGTCTTACCGTGGAGCCTCTTCTCATGCTTGTCCTTGACCTCGATCCACTGCTCCACGAATGACAAGTCCGGCTCGAAGACGAGCGGCTCGAATGGGATGACGTGAGCAGGATCGTGGACACAACCCACAACCAACCGTGATGCCTTGGAGCAAACTGCAAACCCACCCCTCCCAGACGGAAGGGTAAGAACTGGCGCTGAGGCAAGCCTTTGCTTAAACTCCAGGAAGCTCTCCTCGCAAGACGGGGACCAATCGAACCGGACATCCTTCCAAGCGAGGCGGTTAGGAGGTACAGCCATCCTCGAGAAACCCTCGACAAACCTCCCGCAATAACCCGCCAAGCCCAGGAAGCTTTGAATCTTTGCAGGGTTCGACGGTCGACGCCAATTTGACACGGCGAGCATCTTAAGCGGGTCCACAGATATGCCCTCGCCGGAAATTACGTGGCCCAGAAAACCATACGCTCCAACCAAATCTCGCACTTAAACCACCATCAGCTGATGCTTCTAGGGTATTCCTTGACTGAAAAAAGAAACCTTGAGAGAGCAACATGAGGTCCCGATATAGGATACCCCGACCACCAAACAAGGAACACAGAGTACCCTAGCCCGAGTCTCAACGCTGACCTCACACGGCCCCTTAAACCAGAGAAGGAACACTAGAAGAAGACATCACTCTTAAAGAACACTACCAACCTCACTGGATCATCTACATCTAGATAATCACCCACCGATATCCTTCAACCTCCATCTCAAGACCGGACCCAACCTCCTTGGGAACGGTCGAACATCAATTGGGCCACGAGGTGACGCATCTTCGCCTCATCCACACCCTCACTCCTGAAAGGAAACATATTGGGACTTTGGGAGAGACTTAGACTGCTCTTCACCCCTGGTCCACCGGTAGCCTCTCCTCCACACCGTGGGCCGCCTGGTCCGCTCCCATAATTCAGCACAGTCCGTACCCAAATTAGGAGGTGCCTACTGATGGGAGCCCTCTGTCAGGAAGGCCTTTCCAACGCTGAGGAGACCCTACATCGGATCCAACGAATGGGGAGAACGATTCCACGCCCGTGACATTATTCATTAATCCTCTCCCGGGTAGGGGTGGTAAACGAGCCGAACGAGCCGAGCTTTGACCTGCTCAGGCTCGGCTCGTTTAGTATTAGGCTCGGCTCGGGCTCGGTTCGGCTCGGGAACGAGCTTCATTTTGTGTTCAAGCTCGGCTCGGCTCGTTTATTAAACAAGCCAAGCTGAAGCTCGAATCAAGGCTCGGCTCGGGCTCGTTTAGCTAAAAAAAATCTTGTTTAGCATTTGAGAAGTCACATTTCATAAATCATAACACCTTATACATATAAAAATAACATAAGTTCGGGCTCGTGCTCAACTCGTTAACCTTTTTTCAGTTAAATAAACGAGCTCGTCTAGGCTCGGGCTCGGCTCATTTACAAACCGAGCTTTAAAAATTGTTCAAGCTCGGCTCGTTTGTCTAATCGAACGAGCCTGAGCGAGCTTTAACCGAGCCGAGCCCGAGCCAAGCCCGAGCTGCTCGACTCGTTTACCAGCCCTACTCCCGGGTAGCCTCTACCTGGTATACTCCCATGATCAGTACCCCTCCGACTGCATCGGTGGTACCTACGGATGGAAACCTTCTGCCAGGACGGCTACAACCCGGCCTCCTCAACTCGAACAACCACTCTCGATACTCGCGCTGCAGCCTCTAGCTCCACCTCCCACACCAGGGGATCCCGAGCTCTCTCCGCTGGAATCACCACGGGGACTGGGGGTACGTCTGGTACCACAGGTGGATCTGCCCTTAAGGGGACCTGTGGAACTGCCTCACGGGCCGCCTTCAGCTTCTGAATCTCCCGCGCCTGCTCCGCCAACACTCTGGTTTGGGCCTCCAGTGCCTTGGTCTGAGTCCCCACCAAATCCGCTATCCGAGCGAACGCACATTTCCATGCGGGAGGCACCTGCGCCGATCCTGGCCTCACAGCCGTGGACTCTCCAGTAGCATCCTCGCCTCTGATAGGTACGGAAACCTTCAAAGGTCGAGAGGGACAAAGTCCGCGCCGTTCTCCGCGAGGAGGCATATCAGCAATCCTAAGAAAACCAGACACTAGGATCATAATACTCATATAGAAATCCTAGGACTCATCTCTACGAAAAGAAGACCATTGGCTCTGACAGGACCAGGCTCTCATACCAACTTTTTGTCACGCCCCTACGCCCGCCAGCGCCCGCTTGCGCCTGCCTGCACGCGCACGCGCGCAGACCGCGCCCAGCGCGCGCCAAAGCCATTCTAACACCTTTTTAACCCTTCCCAACCCCTCACACACACCCAAACCCAACTACCTAGCAAGCATGACTTTCCCACCACCCCCTAAGCCAAGGAAACCAACGAAAAGGAGGGGAGGAGCTCACCTTGGGAGGGAAAGAAAAGGGGAGGTTCGGGGCCCTTCGCGCACCGGAACCCCACCACCGGAACCACCACCACCACTCAGCCTCCTCTTCAGCCCTCTATGGCAGCAAAAACAGGGGGGGGGGGAGATCATGCAAGGAAGCTTGAGAGAAGGGAAGAAACAACAACAACAAAACCTACACCAAGACTTTCTCCACCACCCTCTCTTTGGGGAAATTCAACAAACACTTGGTGGGTGTGTTTGCAAGAGAGAAAGAGTGGCAAGAAAAGCTACTCGTGGGATTTGGGAGGGGAGAGAGAGAGGAGAAGAGATATTTATCAAAATATCTTAAGGGGGAATTACTAAGTCGCCCTCCGACTAGAAATTCTGCGCAAGCTTCACTGGAACAGCCATAACTTCCCCAATATAGCTTCGAATTGCTTGATTCCAAGACCGATGGAAAGCTAAGAAGATTATCTACAACTTTCATGTTCATGGCAAGATCAGATAATCTCTCCAGCTAATCCAAAATTAGAGTTAAACATGGAACAGGGCTGCCGCCAGAATTTCCCTCCCAGGGGTATACTTGGAAAAATACCCATAACTTTTACTACAAGAATCCAGTTGATCTAATTCCACTTCTGTGCGAAAGCAAACTCAAAACTGGACATCTCACAATAAAGTCATATTTAAACCTCTTCATCTTGGATTTTAACAAAATCAAATCCAAATACCAAATCAGGAATACATAACTTAGGAAAAAAAGAAAAAAAATTATGTACCCAAATCTTCAAACAGAGCGCTCCAAATGAAACAGACACAACATGTCACCCCCTAAAGGGTGAGGGTGAGGGTGGGGTGGGTCGGCGATGTTACGACCCACTATCTTGTACAGTTACTCCCGTTTAGGGACTTTAATTATTTTAAGGTTAATATGAGTTGTGTTGCATAGATTGTGCTATTCACTTAGCGTGTGGCTCACCCCTCGCATATTCTTTTCCTCTAGTTGTATCTGAGTTGGATCTGAAGGAGGAGCTTTCCGATGCATCACAGCAGTAGCGGAGCAGCGTCACGTTTTGGGTTCTATGAGTGAGAGGCCATCAGCATCCCCTTCTTGCTTGTATGTATTGTTATCCATGCTTGGGCACAACACTTGTATTGGATGTCTTTGTTTATATTGGCTCTCACAGGACAGTTGATTATGTATTCGGGTCTGTAATATGTCTTTGAATTACAGACTCAGTCGTTTAAGCTTCCGCTATATGTATATATATATTATGTCAGCTACATTATTGATTGTATTGTCATTTTCGATGTTGTTTAGAGTATTTTATTGATCTCCAGTATAGACTGCTGATATTATATATTTTTTGCCACGCTTCGGGGACGGCCACCCTGGGGCGTGACATATCCCACCCCCTATCCTCCTCCTCCTCCTCCTCCTCACCACCGCCTTCCCTCCTCCTCCTCCTCCTCACCACCGCCTCCCATCCTCCTTCTTCGCCCCACCCCGCCCTCTCCCAACTCCGCAACAACCTCCACCCTGTGCGGCTCCCACGTAGCACTCCTCTCTCTCCCCACCTGAGCACACCCAACATACACCTAAATAAATGGACCTTATAAATGATCCATTTATGTTGGGTGTGAATGAGAACAAAGGGGTGCAAATAGCCGGACCCTATCAAAGCCAAGTAATTCACGACACATTAATTTTCTTCTTGTGGCTTCAAAGTCGGGCAGCCAGAGAGAGTCATCCTGAATTCAAGTCACCTAAAAACGGTTAAACATGTAAAGGAGATATGAAAGATGGATCAGTAGGGCTTTTACTCATCATATAGTCCAATGATTTTTAATATGACAACATGCTGTGGATTATTTCTAAGATTCAATTCAGATTTATGAAGTTTTAGTGGTATACTTAGGGTTTTTGCATATGTTTTCTTATTATTTCCAATAGATTTAAATTGTTTACCTTAATCTCATGATTTCTTCATTTCAAAGCCACACTTGTTGTCACTTATTGATACCCATCATCAGGGTCGGCCATGAGATTTGATATTTTTTACTGGACCCAAGGTGAGCTTTTAAAGTTGGGCCCTAAATATTCACACAAAAAAGAAGCTTGTTTGAAAGTTTGAGTCATGTACATTATTTTATTTTAAGCTGCAAATGTTAAAAAATAAATATAAACAATTGTACAATCATTAAAATAAAAACTTTCTATATTATCATTAAATAAAATTCTTATAATAGTTACAATAGAAAACACACTAACATCCACACAAAAATTCATACTAAGAAAAATCAAACAAAAAAGTACAACAGCAAAACACAATTAATCAAATCAGAAAACTACTTTTAAAAGAAGGTTTGAATGCTATATTTGTTCAACCATTCACTACTACACGGGACTGTAGATGGAACTAAACATGGGGCCGGTCATATCATTTTCCCTTTTCTATATAGTCTCAATGTTGGTTCTATGTTGTCCAACAAAGCTTGTAATTTTGGTTTTTTGTAAGAGATATATACGATTCAATGACAATACCTAGGCCTCAAATTATAAATCTCACTCACAAGTCTCATTAAGTGTCATTATCTTATTGGATGGTTTGTTGATTTTTTAAAAAGTGTAAAATAGCAAAATACAGATCTGCTTTTCATTAAAAATCTGTCTTATTAACTTAAATCCCCTTTTTTCTTGATTCGGGTATTACTCTTTCACGTGAATATCTCGAAATTCATTTACTCATTTTAAAATTTGAATTTCGAAATCTTCACCTAAATTGTAATTTAACCAAAATTACACCAAAACTTACCTAAAAATTAAAAAATTCAGGTATTTATTGTATTCAAATTTAATTAAAAAACACATACAGTTACCATATGAAACAATTACATTTTATATTAGTAGTTACATACTTACATTTAACAATTAATTATTGATTTCATATTCATCATGGCACACACACATACAACAATGGAAACATCTCATTTCATAAAAAATATATTCATTCATTAAAAATATCTTACATATCTGTTATATTCTAGCATTTGATAAACATCTTTTCAATTTACATAAATGAAATACATCTCACCCAATGCAAATACATACATTTCCTAAATGTTTACATCTATCACAACTATTTATTACATTTACATAAAAACTGATATATTTACATAAATGTAACATAACAATTACATTTACCTAAATGTTTTACATTTCATACAATGTTTAAACAATTTAAAAAAATATCCTCTTTTCAATAGTTAGTTATATTTTATGAAAAATGTCAAACATCTTTTTCGTTGTGTGTTACATTTAACAAAACATTTACATCTCTCACAACTATTTGTAACAGTAACGTATATTACATTTGTAAAATGTAATAGTAACGTGTGTTATATTTATAAAATATAACAAAAATGTAACAGTAACATGTGTTACACTTATAAAATGTAACAAATAAAATCAAAATATGGAAAAAAACTAATTACACTATAAAAAGTGTAATAGTAATTGGCTCACAACTACAACTGTCACGCCCCAGGGCGGCCGTCCCCGGGACGCGGAAAAGGGTATATATGATATCAGCAGTCTAAACAGGAGGTCAATAATATACTATAAACAATATCAACAATGACAACACAGACAACAATGAGGCTGCCATGATATATACACAAATAGCGGAAGCTAAAAGACTGAATCTGTAATTCAAAGACATATTACAGACTCGATACATAATCAACTGTCCTGTGAGAGCCAATATATACACAACATCCAAATATAATACAAACGCGTGCTCAAGCACGGAATACAATACATACAAGCAAAGGGGGATGCTGAATGGCCTCTCACACGAAGAACATGACGCTGCTCCGCTATTGCTGACGTGCCTCGAAGAGCTCCTCCTACAGATCTGACTCAGATATCACTGGAGAAAAAATATATGCGAGGGGTGAGCCACACGCTCAGTGAATAGCACAACCCATGCATCACAATTCATATTAACCTCAAATCATTTATTGCCTCTAAGTGGCAGTAACTACACAATCCAGTGGGTCGCTACATCGCCATCCCACTTTCCCTCCCCCTCACCCTCACCCTTTCCGAGGGGTGACATGGCCTCTCGGGGTAGACTAGACCTCTCTCCACCCTTGGCCCCACCGGGTAGCCTCTCCCACCCTCGTAGTCTCAACCTGGTATACTCCCACGATCAGCACAGTCCGAACGCATCAGAGGTACCTACAGATGGGAGCCCTCTGTCAGGTCAGCTAACGCCGGGGAGTTCCTACCTTGGATCCCAACCATAAGGAGAAGACAGCCTACTCACGCGGATGTGATCCTCATGGATCCGTCGACACCGATGGTAACGCTAAATAATGTCATGAATTCACAAGAATTCCTCCAGGGCGCATAACTAAGATGCGGGGAAGCCTATATCATAACCACAAGGTTATAATATTCACTAAGCATGCTTATTACCAATAACTCGCATTTGATTTAAATAAATTAAACTAAATGGGACACATGCGTAGGTCGAGGCTTTCCTAGCATGAAAACATAGTATCAGGATGCATGGGCCTTTACACATATCTAAAAGGGCAAGTATCCCTAACATACAGGGTCTAGGGTGGCATGGATACTATATAATAATCATGCATACATAGTTACACTTAATACAAGTTAATATGCAACTATGGTGCCCCAGGGGAGGGCAATACACTCCTAAGTGTAGAGAACGCCTCCCTACTGGGTTGGATTGTCCCACTCACCAATACCCGGGTCGTCGCGTGACCGCCCGTCAAGATCTGCAAGACATGGGAAACCAAAATGGTGAGTAAAATACATAAATACATACAAAAATACGCTAGAAATACCCAACACTCGGACAAGCATGCATACGGGCCCGTACGCACGCGAGTCCGAGTGCCCCGACACACTCCCGCACCCCCGGGCAGCCATGCGCACGGCCACCCGCACGCGCACGCACGGGTGCGCACGCACGCACGCACACCCGCCCCCGGGCGCACTGCCGCGCCCCAGCCCGCGCACCCAGACGCGCTGCCGCGCCCCTGCCCGCGCACCCAGACACGCCGCGCGCTCGAGCGCACGCACGCGCGTCCAGCCCCGGGTGCACTCGCGCGCACTATGCCCCAGCGCAGCGCCTCGCGCACACACCCGCACGCACTGCGCCCCAGCGCAGTACCCTCGCGCGCACTGCGCCCCCTGCACAGCACCAGCACACACGCCCGCGCGCACGCGAGCGGCCCACGCCAGCTCGCCCGACTGCGCGCCCGCTCTGCCTGCGCGCACGCGCAGGGATGATCCCTCACGGGCACCCGAGCCGCTCCACCACCCCCACAGCCCCCAAAAGCCCCCCCCCCCCAACCCCTAACCACCATGCATACCCA
This sequence comes from Acorus gramineus, assembly GCA_030737835.1. Taxonomy (NCBI): domain Eukaryota; kingdom Viridiplantae; phylum Streptophyta; class Magnoliopsida; order Acorales; family Acoraceae; genus Acorus; species Acorus gramineus. Next base: position 823,689 of record JAUJYN010000026.1, on the reverse strand, counting down.
AAAACACTTCCTAATCAAGCATCTACACAAGAAAAGGAAGGAAAGAAAGCTCACCCAAGGAGAGGAAGGGAAGGGGAGGAAATCGGGTGCTCTTCGCGCACCGATTCGCCACCTCCAAGACCACCACCACCAAGCCTTCTTCTCAGCCAAAGAAGGGCTGAAAACAGGTTAGAAAAGGAGGTAAGAGAGGAGGAAAACCAAGGGGAAATGGAGATCCAAGACCATAGAAAGATAGATCGGGTTCTCATCTATCTTTTCTCCTTCAATGGCTTCTTCTTTTGAACTCTCTAACTAGATCAAATGGGGGATTTAAAGAGAGGGGAGTGAGAGCTTTTGAGAGAGCTTGAGAGAGAAGATGATGAATAGGGAGGGGGAACTATTCTTGGGCGTGGACCTCTTTAAGTCACCACACACACACCACACACACTCACCCTCACTTAGAGATTAATTAGGTTAAGCTAGGTTAGTTAGGTTTAGGTGAGATTTGACCCTAGTCAACCCAACCACACTAAAATCCAAAATCAATTGACCAAGTCAAAGGTCAACATTGACCAAGTCAAGTCTCCCAATGACTTTTCGCTTGGTCAAAACCCGGATACGATTCGGAACTGCGAAATTCTGAACGTTACCGGAATTCGATGAAATTTTCGTGAGTGGCTTGAAATGGCACCAGGACACATAATATGCAGTTATATTTTCAATCGGAGCTCTCGAACTCAGGGTGATAGTCAGAAGTCCGAAGTTTTAGCGGTTCCGATCGAAAAAAACGAAAAAGGGTAAAAAACTGCCAGAATGCTCCAATGGTTACCAGAAGGTAAAAAGTGACACATATATAACAACATACGTAACATAATAAAAACTGGCATTCAGATATAAAACATGATTAATCATAAAAAAGTTAATTTTAAATTCAAATATAACATGATCAAAACATATAAAAAAAAATTTAATATCAAACGAAAACCAATATGCAAATTAAACTTCAGTTGCAGATCCAAGAACATAATACATGTCAAACTTGATCCGATAGACATTGGGATGAAATCCAAATCGAAAGAAAAAATGAATTCGTGACTTCAAATTCCTCCGAAGTAGAAATTCAAATTTGCTACTAGGTGTTCTTTATGAAAAAACAATTCCAAAAAAAAAAATTAATAATGATAAAAGAATAAGAATTCAAATCAATGTTCAAAAAAAAAGAAAACGGTAATTAATGTTGCACAAATGCAAATATGAAAATCAAAACCGTCGAACATTTTGAGGGATTGTGTTAAGACTGTGTCACTTTTTGAGGGTCAAATATTGTGTTTTTATTTGTTTTAAAAGTTTGGGCATTCAATTTCAAAATCTGACTGCATATTTGTTCTCCTGGTACTGGCATTGGCCTACCTATAAATTTTCGTCGCATTCTGACGCCTTTTTAGAAGTTATGCAGTTTCAATTGGTATTCGGATTTAATTTTGTTAATACCCAAGATGAAGTAGTTTAAATATGATTTTATTATGGGATATTCAATTTTGAGTTAGCTTCCATACAAAAGTGGAATTAGATCATTTGGATTTATGTAGCAAAAGTTATGGGTATTTTTCCAATAGTATCCTGGGGATGAGAAAAGCGTGGCAGCAGCCTTGTTTGATGTTTAGCTCATATGTTTGAATAGGTGGATGTGTTATTGGATATTGGCATAAACACGAAAGTTGTAGATAATCTTCTTAGATTTCCAACGGATTTTGAATTGTATAATTCGGAGCTAGAATGTGGAAGGTATGACTGTTTTAGTGAAGCCTACCCAGAATTTTTAGTCAAGGACATTTTGGTCCTTTCACGCCCACTAAATGAGTGATGGTTTTGGGGGAACAAAAGGGGGTTTTGCTGGTATTTTAAGGGTTCCAGCAGATGAAATCTGAGGGAGAGAAGAGAAGAGGAGAAGACAAGAAGGAGAGAAAGACTAGGTGAGAATGCTTGATTTTGGTTGGGTGCCTTGTGAGGCCTAATCTCTCTCCCTCTCTTTCTCTTCTAAGCTCTCATTTTCCTTACTTTGTATCTCCATCTAGCCAAGGATGTGAAGAGGTGGAGGATTGGAAGAGTTGGTGTGTTGGAGGATGCAATGTGTGCGCTTATGAGCCCCCACACCTCCTTTTCTTTCCCCCTCTCTTGGTGAGTTTTCTTTCCCTCCTTGCATGATTTTTCTTGTGTTCTTGAATGTTATTGTAGGCATGCAATGTAGATGTTTGTGTTTATGATTCAATGAAGTATGAATGCTTTTATCTAGTGCTTTGGGTGGTCAGCAATGATGCTCAGGTGGTGTTGTATGTGTTTTCCTCCATTTTTTGTTGTTGGGAGTTTTGTGTCATAGTAAGGCAGATTTCTGTCTTGTGAAGATCCTTATGAAACTAGTACTTAAAGGCATATTATAAGCATTATGTATTCATGTGATATGATCTTCTATGTTTCTAGATGCTATATAGGAAATTTGGTGTCATTATGATAACTGCGTTGTAAGTTAGAACCTGTTTTGCATGGACTGTCCAGATTCACGTGGGAACTAACCGGTTTCCGAAAATATTTTATTTCGGGCACGTAGAGGCTAAATCAGGTTATGATGTATTCATGGATTATGCTCCCAACATGTCATAGAATGTGTGTGATTTATGTCAGAATTTTTGGATGTGTATTTGGTGCCGTGGAGACCAACGTTTAGGGCTGGTTGCAGTAGATATACCAATTTTGCATGATTATGTGTCAAAGAGTTATTATGCATGGTGTGGGCAATATCAGGAGTTGTTGTCTTCATGAAGTTGGCTTGTATATGTGTCAGGATGCTTTATATTTAATTGAGCATCATTAATTGTGTCTTGAAGATCTCGTAGACCGGACGCACAACAATTCAAGTATATGTGTGTTATATATGTGTCACTTTTTGGCCTATTGGCAATCATTGGAGCATTTTTGGCAGTTTTAAAATTTTTAGGGTTTTTCGATCGGAACCGCATAATTTCAGACGGTTAGCTATCGTCTGAGCTAGAGGACTCCGATTGAAAATCTAACTGCATATTATGTGTCCTAGTGCCATTTTAAGCCACTCATGAAAATTTCATCGAATTCTGGCATCGTTTGCAAAAATTTCGCAGTTCCGGGGCGTATCCGGGTTTTTAAGTCGCGCTCTACTTAAAAGGAATCAAAAATATCTTTTCACTATTCATCATCTTCCCGACTTGCTCTCTCTCTCTCCTCTCCTCCGTTTTTCTTCCGTTTGAGCCCCCTACACCCCTCAAAATCAAAAACATAAAGCACGGGAAGTGTAGATCGGGTCCCGATCTACGCTCCGGTGTCTTCAAATCCAAATTCCGACGATCCTAGCCTCCCCGACCTCCCCTTTTTGTCCTCTGATTTGGCCCATTCCGAGGGACAAGCTAGATCGGGACGTGAGAAGGCTTTTGGGAAGGGTTTCGGCGCGTGGAGATCCACCGGACGCCTCTTCCTCCCCTCGGTAAGCCTCCTTTCCCTCCTTTTTCTTGTCTAGATGATTGCTAGGGGGGGTTTTGTGTTTGGGAGGTGGTCGGTGGCAGTGGGGGTCGTCGGAGGGGGGTCGGAGGTGGTTGGAGGTGGTCGGCGGCAGTGGGAGGGGTGGTTGGAGGTGCTCGGCAGGCTGGGGCCCTGTCCCGGGCAGCAGGCAGCAGCGGCAGCGGCCAGGCAGCGCGCAGGCCGGGCGCGCGCGGGCATGCGCGCGTGCGTGCGCGGGTGTGCGTGCGCGCGGCGTGTGCTTGGGTGTGCGCGGGTCTGGTGCGTGGGGATGGTCGGGCTGGGCGCGCTGGATGGGCTGGCAGCGCTGATTCGTGGGCTGGGGGCCTCAGGCAGCACAGGCAACGAGCACAGGAGCCGGCTGGGCGTGCGCGCGTGCGTACGCGCGAGCGTGCGCGCGGGCGTGCGCTCGGGGGAGCTGGTCGCGGCGGTGCGAGGCGTGCGAGCTGCTCGGGTGGTGCTGTGCGCGGGTCTGTTCGTGCGGCTGTGCGCAAGGGGCTGATGGGAGCTAGTCTGGGCGCTGGTCTGGACGCGCGAGGTGCTGGCCGAGGTGCTGGGGCGCGCGCGGAGGAGGCGCGGGGCGAGGAGCTGAGCGCGAGGCGCGGCGGGGCAGGGAGCTGAGCGCGAGGTGGTGTGCGCGGGCGCGAGGTGGTGTGCGCGGGCGCGAGGAGGTGTGCGCGGGGGCGAGGCGCCGCGCGCGGGGGCGTGCGGGGTGCTCGCGGGCCAGCGCACGGCGTGCGGGGCGCGTGCGGGCTGCCGCGGCTGGGCTCGGTGGACGCGCGGTGCCCCGGGTGGTGCGCGGAGTGCGCGGGCTGAGGCGCGGCGGCGCGTCCGGGCGGTCGGGTGGCCGTGCGGGTGGTGGCCGGCCGTGCGGGTGGTTGCCGGGGGTTGTTGGGTGTCTATTTGTGTGTGTTATGTATTTTTGGGGTCATTGTGGATTTATTCTAACCAGTTAATACCTTGTCTTGCAGATCTCGACGGACGGTCGCGCGTCGACCCGATTCCCGGTGAGTGGGACAACCCAACCCAGTGTGGGAGGCGCTACATGCTTTGTGTCACGCCCCAGGGCGGCCGTCCCCGGGACGCGGCAGGTGTATATATCATATCAGAAACCTACACAGGAGGTCAAATATATATACTCTAAACCACAGATAAAAATGACAACACAGATATCAAACAAGGCTGACATAATATATACACAAAATAGCGGAAGCTAAAACTGAGTCTGTAACCCAAAACATGTTACAGACTCGATACACAATCATACGTCCTGTGAGAGCCAATATACATGGAAACAACTGAATATATACAGACGCGTGCCAAGCACGGAAATAAATTACATACAACCAAGAAAAGGGATGCTGATAGCCTCTGGCACTCGCGGAACGTGGCGCTGCTCCGCTACTGAAGAAATCCCTCGGAAAGCTCCAACTACTGCTCCGGCTCTAGCTCAGGCTCAGTGACCACTGGGGAAAAACATATGCGAGGGGTGAGCCACACGCTCAGTGAACAGCACAACCCATGCATCACAGACTATATTTACCACAATTCCATTATTTATCCAATCTCCAAGACATAACAACATAATCCAGTGGTTCGTACTTCGCCGAACCACCACACCCTCACCCTCACCCATCAATGGGTGACATAGGCTATTGGGACTGATAATCATCTATTCACAAATCCAGTAGGTCGCTCATCGCCAACCCACTACACCCTCACCCTACCACGGGTGACATAGGATTTTGGGACTGACTAGGCTGTTGGTCACCCTTGGTCCACCGATAGTCTCTCCCTCCACTCCGTAGGCCGCTTGGTCTCCACCCACAACTTCAGCACAGTCCGTCACAAATATCAGGAGGCGCCTACTGATGTGGGTCCTCCGAAGGACGGCCTTTCTAACGCTGGGGGTAGCCTCTACCGGATCCAACGCAGGGAACAGAACAGCCTATCCATACGCATATGATCCACTCGGATCCGCCGACAACACATCTCTACAACTCAAATGTCATGAACTCTTCAGAGTTCCTCCAGGGCGCATATCCAAGATGCGGGGAAATAAGTACAATCAAAAGCAGTGTTGGAATATCATTGGGGAAAAGAAACTCGGGAGGGCGGTGTGAGTTCCCGATATAGGATACCCCGACAACCAAACAAGGAACACGGAGTACCCTAACCCGGGTCTCACCGCTGTCCTCGCAAGGCCCCTCCCCTATAATATTCACTACTCATGCTAATAATCATACCAAACATACAACATTACTTATAATATTATTGGGACTAGAAACCTTGGGAGGGCAGCATGAGGTCCCGATACAGGACATCCCGACAACCAAACAAGGAACACGGAGTACCCTAACACGGGTCTCACCGCTGTCCTCGCAAGGCTCCTCCCGATAATATTACCTAAGGCATGCGATTTAACATACACTAGCATTTAATTGAATAAATAAACTAGTAGGACGCATACACAGGTCGAGGTTTCCTAACATGTAACAGGAGACATGGTGCATGGCTCATATACATATCCTAAGGGTGCAAGTCCCTAACATGCAAAGTCTAGGGTAGCATGCATTCTACAATTTAATCATACAAGCATGGATTACATATTACTGCAGGTTAATATTCATCCACGGTGCCCCAGGAGAGGTCGGTATACGCCCAAGTGCGTATAACGCCTCTCTACTGGGTTGGATTGTCCCACTCACCGGTATCTGGGTCGTCGCGCGACCGTCCGTCCAGATCTGCAAGACAGACATTCAATATGGTGAGTTAAAATCCACAAATACTACAAAATACCCAAACATACAAAACCCACAACTACACACCTAACACTCGGGCAAACGTGCATACGACCCGCACGCACGCTAGCCCGAGCACCCCCGGCAACCACCCGCACGGCCGCCCGACCGCCCGGTGCACCGCCGCGCCTCAGCCCGCGCGCCCCGACGCACGCACGCGCACGCTCGCGCGCGCCAGCGCGCACCGCGCGTCCAGCCCAGCGCGCCCACGCGCGCACTGCACGCACGCCCCAGCACGCTCGCGCACTGGTCCCCAGCACCGCGCGCACTGGTCCCCAGCACCGCGCCCAGGCGCATGCCCAGGCGCCCTGCCCAGCACCCAGGCACAGTGCCCAGGTGCCCTGCCCGCGCGCGCGCACGTCCGCGCGCGCCCGCGCGCACTCCCGCGCACACCCTCGCTCGCGCCAGCACCCGCGCGCACGCTCCCGCGCGCGACTGCGCGCCCGACTGCGCCTGCCAGCGCCCAGCTCCACCCGCGCGCACGCCCGCGCGCACGCCCGCGCGCACGTCCGCGCGCACGCGCGCGCGCGCCCCTGCCAGCTGCTGCGCCTGCTGCCTGTGCTGCTGCCTGTGCTGCTGCCACCAGCCACCCTGCCCGAGCACCTCCACCACCACTCCTCCGGCCACCAATGGCCTCCGACCACCTCCACAGCCCTCCGACGACCACCCACCGCCTCCGACCTCCACCCAACCTCATTTCCCACCTCCTAACATCCATCTAAACAAGAAAAGAGGGGAAAATAGGGCTTACCAAGGGAGGGAGCGAAGTCCGGACGCTCTCCGCGCGCCGAAACCTTTCTCAACGGCCCTCTCACGCCCCGATCTACCTTGGCCTTCAAAACGGGCCAAATCAGAGGACAAAGAGGGGAGGTCGGGGAGGCTAGGATCGCTGGAAACGGGATTTGAAGACACCGGTGTGTAGATCGGGACCCGATCTACACTTCCCGTGCTTTGGGTTTTTAGTTTTGAGGGGTGTAGGGGGCTTGAAAGTGAGAAAAAGAGAGAGGGGAGAGAGAAAATCACTTTGGTAGGGATGATGAATAGTAACTCGGAAATTAGATTTCACTTATTTATAGTGTGCGACTTAAAAACCCAGATACGCCCCGGAACTGCGAAATTTCGGAAACGTTACCGGAATTCGATGAAATTTTCGTGAGAGGCCTAAAATGGCACCAGGACACCAAATATGCAGTTAGATTTCCAATCGGAGTCCTCTAACTCAGGACGATAGCTAACAGTCCAAAAATTAGCGGTTCCGATCGAAAAACTGAAAAAAATGAAAAACTGCCAGAACGCTCCAACGGTTACCAGCAGGCTAAAAGTGACACATATATAACACTTTGGGCGTGTACCGTCCTCCCCTGGGGCTTATAGTTAGTATTAACTGCGTGATGAAATCCATGTATGCCTGATGTGTGTGTAGAATTGCATGCCACCCTAGATTGTGTGATAGGGACTTGCACCCTTAGGATTGTGCATGAGCCATGCATCCTGCCTCCTCGCTATCATGCTAGGAAAGCCCGACCTCTACATGCGTCCTATAGTTTGATTTGTTTATTCAAATGCTAGCATAAATAAGGATTACATGTTTTAGTCAATATTATAGGGAGGGGCCTTGCGAGGTCAACATTGAGACCCGGGTCAGGGTACTCCGTGTTCCTTGTTTGGTTGTCGGGACGTCCTGTATCGGGACCTCACGTTGCCCTCCCCAGGATACTTTCCCGATAATATTGCACCCCTGTATTATGATTAATAAATGCATGTTCCCCGCATACTGGTTATGCGCGCTGGTGGAATTCTGAGGAATTCAAGACATTAGGATTGTAGAGATGTGCTGTCAGCGGATCCGAGTGGATCATATGCGATGGATAGGCTGTTCTGTTCCCCTCGTCGGATCCGTGTAGAGACTACCTCGGCGTTAGACAGGTTGTCCCGTGCAGGGGCTCCCACTAGTAGGCGCCTCCTGACTTGGAAGGACTGCGCTGAACATGGGAGTGGCCAAACAACCGCGGAGTGAGGAGAGACTATCGGTGGACCAAGGGTAACCAACAGCCTAGTCAGTCCCAAGAGCCTAGGTCACCTGTTGAGAGGTGAGGGTGAGGGTATGGTGGGCCGGCGATGCGACGACCCACAGGATTATGAATGGATGTTTATCAACCCGCTAAGTCCCAACATCCTAGGTCACCTGTTGAGGGTGAGGGTGAGGGTGAGGGTATGGGGTTCGGCGATGAACGAATCCCCCGGATTGTGATGCTATGCCACTTGTGGCTTATGAATTGCTTAAATGTGGTTAATATGAACTGTATGCATGGGTTGTGCTATTCACTGAGCGTGTGGCTCACCCCTCACATATTGTCTTTTCAGTGATCTCTGAGGGAGGAGCTTCCCGAGCGACTACACCGGCAGAGGGCAGCGCCGCGTCCCACGAGTTTTGAGGCCATCAGCACCCTTCTTTCTGTTGTACGCGTATGTTCTGTGCTTGGGCACTTAGTTGGATTATGTTTGGGATTTTTGTTGTGTATAATTATGACAAGTTGGCTCTCACAGGACTTATGATTATGTATCGAGTCTGTAGTATGTTTTGACTACAGACTCAGTCTTTTAGCTTCCGCACTCGGTGTATATATTTTGTCAGCCCTGCTTTTATCTGTGTGTCATTTTAGTGATTGTTTGTGGTATATTGTTGGTTTCCTGTTACTGATATCATATATACACTTGCCGCGTCCCGGGGACGGCCGCCCTGGGGCGTGACAATGTGAGTGGTTCGATCCACCCCTTTTCGGAAGTGCTTGATGCATGTAATCGTGCATCACGTATCCATGGGGCTTTATAGTTATAGTTAATCATGATTGGTAGATTGTATTGATATATTAGATCCATACCTGTTATCATTAGGTGATATTATATATATCATGAAGTATAGAGTATGGCTTTGTCATAGGTAGTCTTTTGTAGTGTTGCTTTCATATTAGTAAATGCTTAGTATGATTGTGTCATATTTAGCCATGGAATGACATTTATGCTAGCTTACTAGTAGGCCTATGTTGAATTGTACATGGTTTATTCTTAGGATAACTGTGCGTATATTTAGTGGCTTGACTGTCACACTTATGTAGTAATATGCATGTTATTTACTGTTGATCTCTATATACTCTAAAAGCATGTTAACATGTACATATTAGCTAATATTGTGGTGTAAACTTTTAAGGTGATATCAATTGTTCACTTGTTGGAAAGTTCCATGTCGAATGGCTTTTCTATTGCTTGAACACATATAGTTTTGGAGTGCGGGTTGGATTTATATTAGTTGAGCCATTTTAGGGAGGTGGGTATTGGTCATTGAACCAACCCTGTTCCTTGTGAGAATGTATTTAAGACTCATTCCATTATGAAATTCTTGTTTGTTTGGTGTTTTGCCTTTACCTTGAACTTTAGATGGGTCTTATTTGCCTCTACTTGATATTGGATGAGTCATTATGTTAAATTATAAGGATGAAGTTTGTTTGTGTTTGGAAATGTGATTTTCTTTCATTTCCTTAGAGTATTCTATGAGGAGTGGTGAGCTTATTTATCTCATAAGTTACTTAGCATTGTCATTTGTTGATTACCCGCTTGTTTAGGGAATCCAATTCCATATGCCTGTACTTATTGATAGCTAATGAATGGGTCTCACTATTATCTTGTGCATATAGCGGAATCATGTGATTGATTTAGAAAATATGCAGTTAATTCATGAATGCTAGGTTCTTTGTATTTTCTTTTGAGATTAAATTTCTCTTGTGTTATATTGTGCGCGTGTTAGACCGATCAAGCCTATCTATAATAGGCGAGTGCATGATCTTTTGTTGGTCATGCTTTATTATTTTTGTGCCTAAGAAAAGTAGTTAACAGTCCTGCATCCATGCGATGCACTTATATGAGATTTCAGGAGAATTCATTTATTGTATCAGTGTTCATTAACTGATAGCTATGATAGTATGTTTGGCCTATCTGTAATAGGTGTGCTTGGATGACCTGTATTTAAGGTCATGCCTTGTCATTGTTGAGTGCGAGGACTTAAACATTTTCCTGTGTCCGAGTGATGCAACGGTATGGGAATTAGAGAGAATTCATTAGCCTTGTTAACTGCTAGATGATTATAGTTGATCCTTGAGGATCGTATTGCGAGCGTGGAATGCTTCTCCACTACCTCGTATCCGCGTTAAAGCTACCCGGTGTTGGAGCTATCCTGGATTGTGTCACGCCCCAGGGCGGCCGTCCCCGGGACGCGGCAAGTGTATATATGATATCAATAACAAGAGTTCAATAATATACCACAAACAACAACTACAAATGACAACACAGATAAAAGCAGGGCTGACATAATATATACACCAAGTGCGGAAGCTAAAAGACTGAGTCTGTCACGCCCCAGGGCGGCCGTCCCCGGGACGCGGCAAGTGTATATATGATATCAGTGACAGGAAATCAATAATAAACCAGAAACGATCACTAAAATGACACACAGATAAAAGCAGGGCTGACATAATATATACACCGAATGCGGAAGCTAAAAGACTGAGTCTGTAGTCAAAAACATACTACAGACTCGATACATAATCATAAGTCCTGTGAGAGCCAACATGTCATAAATATACACAACAAAATCCAAATATAATCCAACTAAGTGCCCAAGCACAGAACATATACATACAACAGAAAGAAGGGTGCTGATGGCCTCAAAACTCGTGGGACGCGGCGCTGCCCTCTGCCGCTGTAGTCGCTCGGGAAGCTCCTCCCTCAGAGATCACTGAAAAGATAATATGCGAGGGGTGAGCCACACGCTCAGTGAATAGCACAACCCATGCATACAGTTCATATTGACCACATTTAATCAATTCATAAGCCACAAGTGGCATAATATCACCATCTGGGGGTTCGTTCATCGCCGAACTCCATACCCTCACCCTCACCCTCACCCTCAACAGGTGACCTAGGATGTTGGGACTTAGCGGGTTGATAATCATCCATTCATAAACCTGTGGGTCGTCGCATCGCCGGCCCACCATACCCTCACCCTCACCTCTCAACAGGTGACCTAGGCTCTTGGGACTGACTAGGCTGTTGGTTACCCTTGGTCCACCGATAGTCTCTCCTCACTCCGCGGTTGTTTGGCCACTCCCATGTTCAGCGCAGTCCTTCCAAGTCAGGAGGCGCCTACTAGTGGGAGCCCCTGCACGGGACAACCTGTCTAACGCCGAGGTAGTCTCTACACGGATCCGACGAGGGGAACAGAACAGCCTATCCATCGCATATGATCCAATCGGATCCGCTGACAGCACATCTCTAAGACTCTAATGTCTCGAATTCCTCAGAATTCCACCAGCGCGCATAACCAGGATGCGGGGAACATGCATTTAGTAATCATAATACAAGGGAAAATAGAGACCTTGGGAGGGTAACCTGAGGTCCCGATGTAGGACATCCGACAACCAAACGAGGAACACGGAGTACCCTAACCCGGGTCTCAATGTTAACCTCGCAAGGCCCCCCTTATATTCCCTAAGCATGCTATCTATTATTACAGTTCGCATTTAATTAAATAAACCAAACTAATAGGACGCATGCACAGGTCGGGCTTTCCTAGCATGATAGCGAGGTGGCAGGATGCATGGCTCATGCACAATCCTAAGGGTGCAAGTCCCTATCACACAATCTAGGGTGGCATGCAATTCTACACACACATCATGCTTACATGGATTATAAAATAACAGTTAATACAAGCTATACGCCCCAGGGGAGAGCGGTACACGCCCAAAGCATGTAACGCCTCCCAAACTGGGTTGGGTTGTCCCACTCACCGGGAATCGGGTCGACGCGCGACCGTCCGTCGAGATCTGCAAGACAAGGTATTAACTGGTTAGAATAAATCCACAATTATCCCAAAAATACATAACACACACAAACAAACATCCAACACCCCCCCCCGGCAACCACCGCACGGCCGGCCACCACCCGCACGGCCACCCGACCGCCCGGACGCGCCGCCGCGCCTCAGCCCGCGCACTCCGCGCACCGCCCGGGGCCCCGCGCGTCCACCGAGCCCAGCCGCGGCAGCCCGCACGCGCCCCGCACGCCGTGCGCACGCTCCACGCCCCGCGCGCGCCCCGCGCGCACCTCCGCCGCTCCGCCGCGCCCCGCGCACGCCTCGCGCACAGCCTCTCGCACGGCTCCACGCCCCGCGCCTCCTCCGCGCGCGCCCCAGCACCCGTGCGCTCCGCTCGCACCTCGGCCAGCACCTCCGCCAGCACCTCCGCGTCCAGCACCTCCGCGCGCACCTCGCGCGTCCAGCACCTCCGCCAGCACCTCCGCGCGCACCTCCGCGTCCAGCACCTCGCCAGCACCTCCGCGCGCGCCCAGACCAGCTCCTCGCGCACAGCTGCACGAGCAGACCCGCGCACAGCACCACCCGAGCAGCTCGCACACCTCGCACCGCCGCGACCAGCTCCCCCGAGCGCACGCCCGCGCGCACGCTCGCGCGTACGCACGCGCGCACGCCCAGTCGGCTCCTGCTCGTTGCCTGTGCTGCCTGAGGCCCCCAGCCCATCCAGCGAGCCCAGCACGACCAGCCCCACGCACCGACCCGCGCACACCCACGCACACGCCGCGCGCACGCACACCCGCGCACGCACGCGCGCATGCCCGCGCGCGCCCGGCCTGCGCGCTGCCTGGCCGCTGCCGCTGCTCCCTGCTGCCCGGGACAGTCCCCCAGCCTGCCGAGCGCCTCCAACCACCCCTCCCACTGCCCCGACCACTTCCAACCACCTCCGACCACCCTCCGACGACCCCCACCGCCTCCAACCACCTCCCAAACACAAAACCCTCCCCTAGCAATCATCTAGACGAGAAATAGAGAAAGGAGGCTTACCGAGGGGAGGAGGAGGTGTCCGGTGGATCTCCACGCGCCGAAACCCTTCCCACAAGCCTTCTCACGCCCCGATCTATCACGGCCCTTGATTTGGCTCGAAACAGAGGAGAGAGAGGGGAGGTCGGGGAGGCTAGGATCGTCGGAATTTGGATTTGAAGACACCGGAGCGTAGATCGGGACCCGATCTACACTTCCCGTGCTTTAGGTTTTTGGTTTTGAGGGGTGTAGGGGCTCGAACGGAAGAAAATCGGAGGAGAGGAGAGAGAGAAAGCTAGTCGGGAAGATGATGAATAGTAGATATTTTGATTCCTTTTAAGTAGAGCGCGACTTAAAAACCCGGATACGCCCCGGAACTGCGAAATTTTTGCAAACGATGCCAGAATTCGATGAAATTTTCATGAGTGGCTTAAAATGGCACCAGGACACATAATATGCAGTTAGATTTTCAATCGGAGTCCTCTAGCTCAGACGATAGCTAACAGTCTGAAATTACGCGGTTCCGATCGAAAAACCCTAAAAATTTTAAAACTGCTAAAAATGCTCCAATGATTGCCAATAGGCCAAAAAGTGACACATATATAACATTCTCCCCCCCTTAGGAAATTTTGTCCTCAAAATAAATACAAGTACATCTAAGAAGGGAAAAGATGTGGATACGTCACGCATGGCGTCCTCGAGCTCCCAGGTGGCCTCGGCACCGGAACGGTGCTGCCATCGCACCTTGACCAGCTGGACGGTCTTGGTGCGGAGCCTCTTCTCGCGGCGGTCCATGATCTCAATCGGCTGCTCCACGAAAGACAAGTCCGGCTCGAAGACGAGCGGCTCGAACGGAATGATGTGAGCAGGATCGTGGACGTATCGCCTCAGCTGCGAGACGTGGAAGACGTCATGGGCCTGAGCCAACTGTGGGGGCAGAGCGATGCGATAGGCCACCTCTCCAACTCGCTCGAGTATGAGGAAAGGCCCAATGAAACGCGGACTCAGCTTGCCCCGCACACCGAATCGGAAGATGCCCTTCATCGGGGACACCTTCAAGAATACATGATCACCGACCTCGAAGGAGAGCTCACGGCGACGGCGGTCGGCGTAGCTCTTCTGACGACTCTGAGCGACTCGGATACGCTCGCGGATCGTCTTCACCATCTCGGAGGTCTGGTGAATGATCTCTGGTCCCTCTAGCTGGCGCTCTCCGACCTCATCCCAACACAGGGGGGACCTGCAGCTGCGGCCATAAAGTGCCTCGTAGGGAGCCATCCGGATGCTCGAATGATAGCTGTTGTTGTAGGCGAACTCCACCAACGGAAGATGCCTCTCCCAACTGCCCCCAAAATCGAGCACACAGGCCCGCAGCATGTCCTCAAGGGTCTGGATCGTCCTCTCCGACTGGCCGTCCGTCTGAGGATGAAACGCGGTACTGAAGTGGAGGTTCGTACCAAGGGCGTGCTGGAGGCTACGCCAGAACCTCGAAGTGAAACGCGCGTCTCGATCAGAAATGATACTGACTGGAGTGCCATGGAGTCGGACAATCTCGGAGACGAATAACTGCGCCAGGGTGTCCAGAGAATCGGTGAGTCGGATGGGGAGGAAATGAGCAGACTTCGTCAGCCGGTCGACGATCACCCAGATGGCATCGCGACCCGAGCGTGACCTCGGCAAACCCGAGACGAAGTCCATAGTGATCTGCTCCCACTTCCACTGAGGGATCTCAATGGACTGCAGCTTCCCCGCAGGGCGCTGATGCTCCGACTTCACCTGCTGGCATACTAGGCATCGGGCAACAAATCTGGCAATATCTGTCTTCATCCCGCGCCACCAGTAGCCGCGACGAAGGCCCCTGTACATCTTCGTGCCTCCAGGGTGCACTGTGTACCTCGAGCGATGGGCCTCGTCCAGAATCTTCCGCCTCAGCTCTGCGTCGTCGGGGATGCACACTCGGCCTCTGAATCTCAGGATCCCGTCTGCACGAATCTGGTAGTCCTGGCGCTCGCCCCGGGCGACGCCCTCAGAAAGGACTATGAAATGCGGGTCCTGAGCCTGAGCCGTGCGGATCTCATCGAGAAGAACCGGCTGCACCACCAGCCTGGCCAGAAAGCCACCCGCAGGGGTCTCCCGAACACTGATCCAGCAAGCGGCCTCCTCCAGAAGCCTCCAACGACGGACAGCCATGTGGGCGGCCATGCCCAGGGGCTGTCTACTGAGCGCATCTGCAACGACATTCGCCTTACCCGGATGGTAAGCGATGTCACAGTCGTAGTCTGTCAGGAACTCAACCCAACGCCTCTGTCGCATGTTGAGCTCCGGCTGAGACTGCAGATACGTCAAGCTCTTATGATCTGTAAAGAGCTCGAACTCCTCTCCGTAGAGATAATGCCTCCACATCTTCAGCGCAAATATAATCGCAGCCAACTCAAGGTCATGGGTGGGGTAGTTCTGCTCATGGGGCTTCAACTGACGAGACGCGTAAGCCACCACCTTACCGTACTGCATCAGGACGCCGCCCACACCCAACTGCGATGCATCTGTATACTGCGAACCCACCGCTCCCAGATGGAAGGGTAAGAACCGGCGCTGAGGTGAGTCTTCGCTTCAGCTCCTGGAAGCTCTCCTCGCAAGAAGGGGACCACTCGAACCGAACGTCTTTCCGAGTGAGGCGGGTAAGAGGAACGGCTATCTTGGAGAAACCCTCCACAAACCTCCTATAATAACCCGCCAAGCCCAAGAAGCTACGAATCTCTGTGGGGTTCGACGGTCGACGCCAATTCGACACGGCGAGCGTCTTCTCCGGGTCCACAGCTATACCCTCACCGGAAATCACATGGCCCAGAAAGGCCATCCGCTCCAACCAGAACTCGCACTTGCTGAACTTGGCGAACAACTGATGTCCAGCCAGAGTCTCCAAAACAGTGCGGAGGTGGTGAGCGTGCTCCTCCAGACTCCTCGAGTACACCAATATATCATCGATGAATACTACCACAAAGGAGTCGAGGAAGGGTCGAAATACCCGGTTCATCAGATCCATGAAGGCCGCCGGCGCGTTCGTCAACCCGAAAGGCAGTACTCTGAACTCGTAGTGCCCGTACCGGGTGCGAAAGGCCGTCTTCGAGATGTCTGACTCCCGGATCTTCAACTGGTAGTACCCCGAGCGGAGATCGATCTTGGAAAAGACACACGCTCCCTGAAGCTGGTCAAACAGATCGTCGATCCGCGGCAACGGGTACTTGTTCTTCACTGTCCGCTTATTCAACTGCCTGTAATCAATACACAGCCGCAGTGAACCGTCCTTCTTCCGGACGAACAGGACAGGGGCTCCCCACGGAGACACGCTCGGACGTGCGAAGCCCTTCTCCAGCAACTCCTCCAACTGCTCCTTCAGCACCCTCAGCTCTGCGGGAGCCATCCGGTACGGAGCCCTCGAAACCGGCTCGGTCCCCGGAAGCAGATTGATCTCAAACTCAATCGCGCGGTCCGGCGGTAATCCCGGAAGATCGTCGGGAAAAACCTCGGGAAACTCTGCCACGACTGGAGTCTGACTGATATCTGCCCGCAGCGGTGCATCCTCCAGAGCAATATAGGCCAGAAAGCCCTCGCATCCACCCCGAAGGAGTCTCCCTGCCTGCATGGACGACACGAACCCCAGAGGAGCTACATCTCGATCGCCCACGAACTGGAAGGACCTCCGACCAGGAAGGTGGAACGACACCGACTTGGCGAAACAGTCGATGCTGGCATGACTAGCTGCAAGCCAATCCATCCCCAGGATGGCATCGAAATCCGACATCGCGAGCTCCACCAGCTCTACCGGAAACTCATGCTCCGCGATCTCCACCGTGCACCCTCGGTACACCGAACTGAGGAGAACACGGTCTCCCACGGGCAATGCTACCTCTAACACAGCATCTAGAGGAGCGGACGCCACACCCGTCCGTCTCGCGAAAGCAGGAGACACGAACGAGTGGGTGGCTCCAGAATCGAATAGCACATAAGCAGGAAGCTGGGAGATCTGAACAATACCTCTGACCACGCTGCCGGATGCCTGGGCCTCCTCTGCCGAAAGCGCTGCCACTCGGCCCTGAACGAACTGAGGCTGAGGAGCAATGGCACGCCTCGCCTGCTGCGCTGGCTGCCTCCTCTGGTCAGCACGACCACCCTGTGGCTGCTGCTGCTGACGCTGAGGCTGCTGCTGCGGCTGGCGCTGAGGCTGCTGCTGCTGGCGCTGCTGAAACGGCTGCTGGAACGGCTGCTGCTGCAACTGCTGCTGCTGCTGCTGAGGCATCACTTTGGGTCGGCCAGCGTCGGGGCAATTATACAGAATATGCCCGACGCGCTGACAGTGATAGCAGCACCTCGTCTCCGGTCGCCTCGACTGGACCGGCACGGCTGCGATGGGTGCAGGGCCTCGCGCTGGCACCACATCTGCTGGGAGAGAGGGAGCCGCTGACTGCTCGAAGCGGGCCCTCTTCTTCTTCCGCTGCCCTCTGTCCTGGCCTCTGGGTGGCCTCTGGTCTGTCGGCGGGGTCGGAGCCTGCACCTGGATCCCGATGTCTCTCTCGACAGTCTTCGCCCGCGAGACCAAGTCGGAGAACCTCGTGAATCCCAGGGCGGTGACGTGCACTCGGATGGCATTGCTCAGACCGAGCTCGAACCGACGGCACCTCGACACCTCATCCATCACCAGAGCTGGAGCGAACCTGGACAGCCTCGTGAACCGAGTGGAGTACTCAGCGACAGACATGGTGCCCTGAGTCAGCTGCTCAAACTCCCGCTCCACTAGCTGTCGGGTCGAGTAGGGGAAATACTCCTCCAAGAAATATCCCCTGAAACCCGCCCAGGTGAGCTGCTCCAGTCCCTCTGGGAGGTCCACTGATCTAGTAGCCCACCACTCGGCGGCGCTACCCTTCAGCATAAACATAGCCAGGGAGACCCTCTGGCGGTCTGTGCATATAGTTTTGGAGTGCGGGTTGGATTTATATTAGTTGAGCCATTTTAGGGAGGTGGGTATTGGTCATTGAACCAACCCTGTTCCTTGTGAGAATGTATTTAAGACTCATTCCATTATGAAATTCTTGTTTGTTTGGTGTTTTGCCTTTACCTTGAACTTTAGATGGGTCTTATTTGCCTCTACTTGATATTGGATGAGTCATTATGTGAAATCATAGTGATGAAGTTTGTTTGTGTTAGGAAATGTGATTTTCTTTCATTTCCTTAGAGTATTCTATGAGGAGTGGTGAGCTTATTTATCTCATAAGTTACTTAGTATTGTCATTCGTTGATTACCCACTTGTTTAGGGAATCCAATTCCATATGCTTGTACTTATTGATAGCTAATGAATGGGTCTCACTATTATCTTGTGCATATAGTGGAATCATGTGATTGATTTAGGAAATATGCAGTTCATTCTTGAATGCTAGGTTCTTTGTATCTTCTTTTGAGATTAAATTTCTCCTGTGTTATATTGTGCGCGTGTTAGACCGATCAAGCCTATCTATAATAGGCGAGTGCATGATCTTTTGTTGGTCATGCTTTATTATTTTTGTGCCTAAGAAAAGTAGTTAACAGTCCTGCATCCATGTGATGCACTTATATGAGATTTCAGGAGAATTCATTTATTGTATCGGTGTTCATTAACTGATAGCTATGATAGTATGTTTGGCCTATCTGTAATAGGCGTGCTTGGATGACCTATATTTAAGGTCATGCCTTGTCATTGTTGAGTGCGAGGACTTAAACATTTTCCTGTGTCCGAGTGATGCAACGGTATGGGAATTAGAGAGAATTCATTAGCCTTGTTAACTGCTAGATGATTATAGTTGATCCTTGAGGATCGTATTGCGAGCGTGGAATGCTTATCCACTACCTCGTATTCGCGTTGAAGCTACTCGGTGTTGGAGTTATCCTGGATTGTGTCACGCCCCAGGGCGGCCGTCCCCGAGACGCGGCAAGTGTATATGATATCAATAACAAGAGTTCAATAATATATCACAAACAACAACTAAAAATGATAACACAGATAAAAGCAGGGCTGACATAATATATACACCAAATGCGGAAGCTAAAAGACTGAGTCTGTCACGCCCCAGGGCGGCCGTCCCCGGGACGCGGCAAGTGTATATATGATATCAGTGACAGGAAATCAATAATAAACCAGAAACGATCACTAAAATGACACACAGATAAAAGCAGGGCTGACATAATATATACACCGAGTGCGGAAGCTAAAAGACTGAGTCTGTAGTCAAAAACATACTACAGACTCGATACATAATCATAAGTCCTGTGAGAGCCAACATGTCATAAATATACACAACAAAATCCAAATATAATCCAACTAAGTGCCCAAGCACAGAACATATACATACAACAGAAAGAAGGGTGCTGATGGCCTCAAAACTCGTGGGACGCGGCGCTGCCCTCTGCCGGTGTAGTCGCTCGGGAAGCTCCTCCCTCAGAGATCACTGAAAAGATAATATGCGAGGGGTGAGCCACACGCTCAGTGAATAGCACAACCCATGCATACAGTTCATATTGACCACATTTAATCAATTCATAAGCCACAAGTGGCATAATATCACCATCTGGGGGTTCGTTCATCGCCGAACTCCATACCCTCACCCTCACCCTCACCCTCAACAGGTGACCTAGGATGTTGGGACTTAGCGGGTTGATAATCATCCATTCATAAACCTGTGGGTCGTCGCATCGCCGGCCCACCATACCCTCACCCTCACCTCTCAACAGGTGACCTAGGCTCTTGGGACTGACTAGGCTGTTGGTTACCCTTGGTCCACCGATAGTCTCTCCTCACTCCGCGGTTGTTTGGCCACTCCCATGTTCAGCGCAGTCCTTCCAAGTCAGGAGGCGCCTACTAGTGGGAGCCCCTGCACGGGACAACCTGTCTAACGCCGAGGTAGTCTCTACACGGATCCGACGAGGGGAACAGAACAGCCTATCCATCGCATATGATCCAAACGGATCCGCTGACAGCACATCTCTAAGACTCTAATGTCTCGAATTCCTCAGAATTCCACCAGCGCGCATAACCAGGATGCGGGGAACATGCATTTAGTAATCATAATACAAGGGAAAATAGAGACCTTGGGAGGGTAACCTGAGGTCCCGATGTAGGACATCCGACAACCAAACGAGGAACACGGAGTACCCTAACCCGGGTCTCAATGTTAACCTCGCAAGGCCCCCCTTATATTCCCTAAGCATGCTATCTATTATTACAGTTTGCATTTAATTAAATAAATCAAACTAATAGGACGCATGCACAGGTCGGGCTTTCCTAGCATGATAGCGAGGAGGCAGGATGCATGGCTCATGCACAATCCTAAGGGTGCAAGTCCCTATCACACAATCTAGGGTGGCATGCAATTCTACACACACATCATGCTTACATGGATTATAAAATAACAGTTAATACAAGCTATACGCCCCAAGGGAGAGCGGTACACGCCCAAAGCATGTAACGCCTCCCAAACTGGGTTGGGTTGTCCCACTCACCGGAAATCGGGTCGACGCGCGACCGTCCGTCGAGATCTGCAAGACAAGGTATTAACTGGTTAGAATAAATCCACAATTATCCCAAAAATACATAACACACACAAACAAACATCCAACACCCCCCCCCCCCGGCAACCACCCGCACGGCCGGCCACCACCCGCACGGCCACCCGACCGCCCGGACGCGCCGCCGCGCCTCAGCCCGCGCACTCCGCGCACCGCCCGGGGCCCCGCGCGTCCACCGAGCCCAGCCGCAGCAGCCCGCACGCGCCCCGCACGCCGTGCGCACGCTCCACGCCCCGCGCGCGCCCCGCGCGCACCTCCGCCGCTCCGCCGCGCCCCGCGCACGCCTCGCGCACAGCCTCGCGCACGGCTCCACGCCCCGCGCCTCCTCCGCGCGCGCCCCAGCACCCGTGCGCTCCGCTCGGCACCTCGGCCAGCACCTCCGCCAGCACCTCACGCGTCCAGCACCTCCGCGCGCACCTCGCGCGTCCAGCACCTCCGCCAGCACCTCCGCGCGCACCTCGCGCGTCCAGCACCTCGGCCAGCACCTCCGCGCGCGCCTAGACCAGCTCCTCGCGCACAGCTGCACGAGCAGACCCGCGCACAGCACCACCCGAGCAGCTCGCACACCTCGCACCGCCGCGACCAGCTCCCCCGAGCGCACGCCCGCGCGCACGCCCAGTCGGCTCCTGCTCGTTGCCTGTGCTGCCTGAGGCCCCCAGCCCATCCAGCGAGCCCAGCACGACCAGCCCCACGCACCCGACCCGCGCACACCCACGCACACGCCGCGCGCACGCACACCCGCGCACGCACGCGCGCATGCCCGCGCGCGCCCGGCCTGCGCGCTGCCTGGCCGCTGCCGCTGCTCCCTGCTGCCCGGGACAGTCCCCCCAGCCTGCCGAGCGCCTCTAACCACCCTTCCCACTGCCCCGACCACTTCCAACCACCTCCGACCACCCTCCGACGACCCCCACCGCCTCCAACCACCTCCCAAACACAAAACCCTCCCCTAGCAATCATCTAGACGAGAAATAATAGAGAAAGGAGGCTTACCGAGGGGAGGAGGAGGTGTCCGGTGGATCTCCACGCGCCGAAACCCTTCCCACAAGCCTTCTCACGCCCCGATCTATCACGGCCCTTGATTTGGCTCGAAACAGAGGAGAGAGAGGGGAGGTCGGGGAGGCTAGGATCGTCGGAATTTGGATTTGAAGACACCGGAGCGTAGATCGGGACCCGATCTACACTTCCCGTGCTTTAGGTTTTTGATTTTGAGGGGTGTAGGGGGCTCGAACGGAAGAAAATCGGAGGAGAGGTGAGAGAGAAAGCTAGTCGGGAAGATGATGAATAGTAAAATCAGATATTTTGATTCCTTTTAAGTAGAGCGCGACTTAAAAACCCGGATACGCCCCGGAACTGCGAAATTTTTGCAAACGATGCCGGAATTCGATGAAATTCTCATGAGTGGCTCAAAATGGCACCAGGACACATAATATGCAGTTAGATTTTCAATCGGAGTCCTCTAGCTCAGACGATAGCTAACAGTCTGAAATTACGCGGTTCCGATCGAAAAACCCTAAAAATTTTAAAACTGCTAAAAATGCTCCAATGATTGCCAATAGGCCAAAAAGTGACACATATATAACAGAGTCTGTAGTCAAAACATACTTCAGACTCGATACATAATCATACGTCCTGTGAGAGCCAACATGTCCATATATACACAACAAAAATCCATACATAATCCAAACTAGGTGCCCAAGCACAGAATATATACATACAACAGAAGGAAGGGTGCTGATGGCCTCAAAACTCGTGGGACGCGGCGCTACTCCTCTACTGGTGTAGTCACTTGGGAAGCTCCTTCCTCAGAGATCACTGAAAAAGAAAATATGCGAGGGGTGAGCCACACGCTCAGTGAATAGCACAACCCATGCATACAGTTCATATTAACCACATTTAAATCAAGCCACAAGCCCCAAAACAGTATAAACAACTCAAATCCGGGGGTTCGTCACATCGCCGAACCGTCATACCCTTACCCTCACCCTCACCCTCAATAGGTGACCTAGGATGTTGGGACTTAACGGGTTGATAATCATCCATTCACAATCCTGTGGGTTGTCGCATCGCCGGCCCACCATACCCTCACCCTCACCTCT
Source organism: Acorus gramineus (assembly GCA_030737835.1). Lineage (NCBI taxonomy): Eukaryota > Viridiplantae > Streptophyta > Magnoliopsida > Acorales > Acoraceae > Acorus > Acorus gramineus. The sequence continues at coordinate 800,793 of JAUJYN010000026.1, read as the reverse complement.
CAACAGGTGACCTAGGCTCTTGGGACTGACTAGGCTGTTGGTCACCCTCGGTCCACCGATAGTCTCTCCCCACTCCGTAGGTCGTTTGGCCACTTCCACGTTCAGCGCAGTCCTTCACCAAAATCAGGAGGCGCCTACTGATGAGAGCCCCTGCACGGGACGACCTTTCCAATGCCGGGGCTGTCTCTACACGGATCCAACGAAGGGAAACAGAACAGCCTATCCATCGCATATGATCCACTCGGATCCGCTGACAGCACATCTCTACAACTCTAATGTCTTGAATTCCTCTGAATTCCACCAGCGCGCATAACCAGGATGCGGGGAATATAAATAATACATAAAGGGGAAAAGAGACCTTGGGAGGGTAACCTGAGGTTCCGATGTAGGACATCCGACAACCAAACAAGGAACACGGAGTACCCTAATCCGGGTCTCAATGTTAACCTCGCAAGGCCCCCTATATTCCCAAGGCATGCTAATATATATATCGCAGTTTGCATTTAAATAAATAAATCAAACTAATGGGACGCATACTCAGGTCAGGGCTTTCCTAGCATGACAACGGGGTGAAAAGATGCACGGCTCATGCACAAAACCTAAGGGTGCAAGTCCCTAACATACAAGTCTAGGGTGGCATGCATTCTACACACACACATCATGCTTACATGGATTATATCAAAGCAGTTAATACTAACTATGTGCCCCAGGGGAGGACGGTACACGCCCAAAGCATGTAACGCCTCCCAAACTGGGTTGGGTTGTCCCACTCACCGGAAATCGGGTCGACGCGCGACCGTCCGATGAGATCTGAAAGACAAGGATATTAACTGGGTAAGTATAAATCCATAATTATCTAAAAATACACAACATACACAAATAGACACCCAAAATCCCAAATCAAACACCCAACACCCCCGGCAACCACCCGCACGGCCGGCAACCACCCGCACGGCCACCCGACCGCCCGGGTGCACCGCCGCGCCTCAGCCCACGCACCTCGCACGCCTTGCGCCGGCCCGCGAGCACCCTGCACGCCCCCGCACGCAGCGCCTTGCCCCGCACGCACCCCGCGCGCACCTCCGCCGCCTCGCCGCGCCTCGCGCGCACCTCTGCCGCCTCGCCGCGCCTCGCGCGCACGCACCACCACTGCCTCGGCCAGCACCTCGCGCACGCACCACCCCTACCCGCACGCCTAGCACCCGCAGGACCAGCTCACCACCAGACCCGCGCGCACGCCGCTCGCACACCTCTCCCCGCACCAGCCGCTCGACCAGCCCTTGCACCAGACCCGCGCGCAGCTGTTCGACCAGCCCCTCGCACTGAGCGCACGCCCGCGCGCACACGCTCACGCGCACGCGCTCTTGCGCCCAGTCTGCCGCTCCGCCTGCCACGCCAGCACTGCCCCTGCACGGTGCTCTGCGCCATGTGCCCCAACGTCCTTGCCCAGCACACCCAGCACCCAGCACAGCCAGCAACCCCACGCCCAGCGCCACTCGAGCGCGTACCCGCGCGTACCCCCTCGCGCACGCTCACCGCCAGCAGCTCTGCCTGCTGCGCCGGTGCTGCCTGGACTGCTGCCCTGCCCGAGACAGTGGCCCTGCCTGCCGAGCACCTCCACCGCCCATCCCACGGCCGCCGACCACCTCCGACCACCCCCAACCACCTCCGACAGCCTCCCACAGCCGCCGACCACCCCCATACACAGATCCACACTCCTAGCATACATCTATGCAAGAAAAGTGAAGAAAAGGACCTTACCAAGGGGAGGAAGCGAAGTCCGGGTGCTCTCCGCGCACCGAAACCCTTCTCAACGGCTCTCCTACGCCCCGATCTACCACGGCCCTCGAAACAGGCCAAAACAGAGGAGAAAGAGTGGAGGTCGGAGAGGCTAGAGTCGCCGGAAATCGGGATTTGAAGGTACCGGGGTGTAGATCGGGACCCGATCTACACTTCTTAGGTTTTGGGTTTTTGGTTTTGAGGGGTCTAGGGGCCTCAAAAGTGAGAAAAATGGAGAAGAGGAGAGAGGGGAAGGTTGGTAGGGATGATGAATAGTAACTCGAAAATTAGATCTCACTTATTTATAGTGTGCGACTTAAAAACCCAGATACGCCCCGGAACTGCGAAATTTCGGAAACGTTGCCGGAATTCGATGAAATTTTCATGAGTGGCTTAAAATGGCACCAGGACACATAATATGCAGTTAGATTTTCAATCGGAGTCCTCTAACTCAGACGATAGCTAACAGTCCAAAATTATGCGGTTCCGATCGAAAAATGCAAAAATTTCAAAAACTGCTAAAATGCTCCAATGGTTACCAACAGGCCAAAAAGTGACACATATATAACATTCTCCCCCCCTTAGGAAATTTTGTCCTCAAAATAAATACAAGAACATCTAAGAAGGGAAAAGATGCGGATACGCGTCACGCATGGCGTCCTCGAGCTCCCAGGTGGCCTCGGCACCGGAACGGTGCTGCCATCGCACCTTGACCAGCTGGACGGTCTTGGTGCGGAGCCTCTTCTCGCGGCGGTCCATGATCTCAATCGGCTGCTCCACGAAAGACAAGTCCGGCTCGAAGACGAGCGGCTCGAACGGGATGATGTGGCAGGATCGTGGACGTATCGCCTCAGCTGCGAGACGTGGAAGACGTCATGGGCCTGAGCCAACTGTGGGGGCAGAGCTATGCGATAGGCCACCTCCCCAACTCGCTCGAGGATGAGGAACGGCCCAATGAAACGCGGACTCAGCTTGCCCCGCACACCAAATCGGAAGATGCCCTTCATCGGGGACACCTTCAAGAACACATGATCACCGACCTCGAAGGCGAGCTCACGGCGACGGCGGTCGGCGTAGCTCTTCTGACGACTCTGAGCGACTCGGATACGCTCGCGGATCGTCTTCACCATCTCGGAGGTCTGGTGAACGATCTCTGGTCCCTCTAGCTGGCGCTCTCCGACCTCATCCCAACACAGGGGGGACCTGCAGCTGCGGCCATAAAGTGCCTCGTAGGGAGCCATCCGGATGCTCGAGTGGTAGCTGTTGTTGTAGGCAAACTCCACCAACGGAAGGTGCCTCTCCCAACTGCCCCCAAAATCGAGCACACAGGCCCGCAGCATGTCCTCAAGGGTCTGGATCGTCCTCTCCGACTGGCCGTCCGTCTGAGGATGAAACGCGGTACTGAAGTGGAGGTTCGTACCAAGGGCGTGCTGGAGGCTACGCCAGAACCTCGAAGTAAAACGCGCGTCTCGATCAGAGATGATGCTGACTGGAGTGCCATGGAGTCGGACAATCTCGGAGACAAATAGCTGCGCCAGGGTGTCCAGAGAATCGGTGAGTCGGATGGGGAGGAAATGAGCAGACTTCGTCAGCCGATCGACGATCACCCAGATGGCATCGCGACCCGAACGTGACCTCGGCAAACCCGAGACGAAGTCCATGGTGATCTGCTCCCACTTCCACTGAGGGATCTCAATGGACTGCAGCTTCCCCGCAGGGCGCTGATGCTCCGACTTCACCTGCTGGCATACTAGGCATCGGGCAACGAAATGAGCGATATCCGTCTTCATCCCGCGCCACCAGTAGCCGCGACGAAGGCCTCTGTACATCTTCGTGCCACCAGGGTGCACGGTGTACCTCGAGCGATGGGCCTCGTCCAGAATCTTCCGCCTCAGCTCTGCGTCGTCGGGGATGCACACTCGGCCTCTGAATCTCAGGATCCCGTCTGCACGAATCTGGTAGTCCTGGCGCTCGCCCCGGGCGACGCCTTCAGAAAGGACTATAAAATGCGGGTCCTGAGCCTGAGCCGTGCGGATCTCGTCGAGAAGAACCGGCTGCACCACCAGCCTGGCCAAAAAGCCACCCGCAGGGGTCTCCCGAACACTGATCCAGCAAGCGGCCTCCTCCAGAAGCCTCCAACGACGGACAGCCATGTGGGCGGCCATGCCCAGGGGCTCTACTGAGCGCATCTGCAACGACATTCGCCTTACCCGGATGGTAAGCGATGTCACAGTCGTAGTCTGTAAGGAACTCAACCCAACGCCTCTGTCGCATGTTGAGCTCCGGCTGAGACTGCAGATACGTCAAGCTCTTATGATCTGTAAAGAGCTCGAACTCCTCTCCGTAGAGATAATGCCTCCACATCTTCAGCGCAAATATGATCGCAGCCAACTCAAGGTCATGGGTGGGGTAGTTCTGCTCATGGGGCTTCAACTGACGAGACGCGTAAGCCACCACCTTACCGTGCTGCATCAGGACGCAACCCACACCCAACTGCGATGCATCTGTGTATACTGCGAACCCACCACTCCCAGATGGAAGGGTAAGAACTGGCGCTGAGGTGAGCCTACGCTTCAGCTCCTGGAAGCTCTCCTCACAAGAAGGGGACCACTCGAACCGAACATCTTTCCGAGTGAGGCGGGTAAGAGGAACGGCTATCTTGGAGAAACCCTCCACAAACCTCCTGTAATAACCCGCCAAGCCCAAGAAGCTACGAATCTCTGTGGGGTTCGACGGTCGACGCCAATTCGACACGGCGATCGTCTTCTCCGGGTCCACAGCTATACCCTCACCGGAAATCACATGGCCCAGAAAGGCCATCCGCTCCAACCAGAACTCGCACTTGCTGAACTTGGCGAACAACTGATGTCTGGCCAAAGTCTCCAAGACTGTGCGAAGATGGTGAGCGTGCTCCTCAAGACTCCTCGAGTACACCAATATATCATCGATGAATACTACCACAAAGGAGTCGAGGAAGGGTCGAAATACCCGGTTCATCAGATCCATGAAGGCCGCCGGCGCGTTCGTCAACCCGAATGGCAGTACTCTGAACTCGTAGTGCCCATACCGGGTGCGAAAGGCCGTCTTCGATATCTGACTCCCGGATCTTCAACTGATAGTACCCCGAGCGGAGATCGATCTTGGAAAAGACGCACGCTCCCTGGAGCTGGTCAAACAGATCGTCGATCCGCGGCAACGGGTACTTGTTCTTCACTGTCCGCTTATTCAACTGCCTGTAATCAATACACAGCCGCAGTGAACCGTCCTTCTTCCGGACGAACAGGACAGGGGCTCCCCACGGAGACACACTCGGACGTGCGAAGCCCTTCTCCAGCAACTCCTCCAGCTGCTCCTTCAGCACCCTCAGCTCTGCGGGAGCCATCCGGTACGGAGCCCTCGAAACCGGCTCGGTCCCCGGAAGCAGATTGATCTCAAACTCGATCGCGGTCCGGCGGTAATCCCGGAAGATCGTCGGGGAAAACCTTGGGATACTCTGCCACGACCGGAGTCTGACTGATATCTACCCGCAGCGGTGCATCCTCCAGAGCAATATAAGCCAGAAAGCCCTCGCACCCACCCTGAAGGAGTCTCCACGCCTGCATGGACGACACGAACCCCAAAGGAGCTACGTCTCGATCGCCCACGAACTGGAAGGACCTCCGACCAGGAAGGTGGAACGACACCGACTTTGCGAAACAGTCGATGCTGGCATGACTAGCTGCAAGCCAATCCATCCCCAGGATGGCATCAAAATCCGCCATCGCAAGCTCCACCAGCTCCACCGGGAACTCATGCTCCGCGATCTCCACCGTGCACCCTCGGTACACCGAACTAAGGAGAATCCGGTCTCCCACGGGCAATGACACCTCTAACACAGCATCTAGAGGAGCGGACGCCACACCCGTCCATCTCGCGAAAGCGGGAGACACGAACGAGTGGGTGGCTCCGGAATCAAATAGCACATAAGCAGGAAGCTGGGAGATCTGAACAGTACCTCTGACCACGCTGCCTGATGCCTGGGCCTCCTCTGCCGAAAGCGCTGCCACACGGCCCTGGACGAACTGAGGCTGAGGAGCAGGGGCACGCCTCGCCTGCTGCGCTGGCTGCCTCCTCTGATCAGCACGGCCACCCTGTGGCTGCTGCTGCTGACGCTGAGGCTGCTGCTGCGGCTGGCGCTGAGGCTGCTGCTGCTGGCGCTGCTGCTGAAACTGCTGCTGGAACGGCTGCTGGAACGGCCGCTGCTGCAACTGCTGCTGCTGGGGCATCACTGCGGGTCGGCCGTCCCCGGGACGCGGCAAGTGTATATATGATATCAGTAACAAGAGTTCAATAATATACCACAAACAACAACTAAAAATGACATCACAGATAAAAGCAGGGCTGACATAATATATACACCAAATGCGGAAGCTAAAAGACTGAGTCTGTAGTCAAAACATACTACAGACTCGATACATAATCATACGTCCTGTGAGAGCCAACATGTCCATATATACACAACAAAAATCCATACATAATCCAAACTAGGTGCCCAAGCACAGAATATATACATACAACAGAAGGAAGGGTGCTGATGGCCTCAAAACTCGTGGGACGCGGCGCTACTCGTCTACTAGTGTAGTCGCTCGGGAAGCTCCTCCCTCAGAGATCACTGAAAAAGATAATATGCGAGGGGTGAGCCACACGCTCAGTGAATAGCACAACCCATGCATACAGTTCATATTAACCACATTTAAATCAAGCCACAAGCCCCAAAACAGTATAAACAACTCAAATCCGGGGGTTCGTCACATCGCCGAACCGCCATACCCTTACCCTCACCCTCACCCTCAATAGGTGACCTAGGATGTTGGGACTTAACGGGTTGATAATCATCCATTCACAATCCTGTGGGTCGTCGCATCGCCGGCCCACCATACCCTCACCCTCACCTCTCAACAGGTGACCTAGGCTCTTGGAACTGACTAGGCTGTTGGTCACCCTCGGTCCACCGATAGTCTCTACCCACTCCGTAGGTCGTTTGGCCACTTCCACGTTCGGCGTAGTCCTTCACCAAATCAGGAGGCGCCTACTGATGGAAGCCCCTGCACGGGACAACCTTTCTAACGCCGGGGTAGTCTCTACACAGATCCAACGGAGGGAAACAGAACAGCCTATCCATCGCATATGATCCACTCGGATCCGCTGACAGCACATCTCTACAACTCTAATAATGTCTTGAATTCCTCTAAATTCCACCAGCGCGCATAACCAGGATGCGGGGAATATAAATAATACATAAAGGGGAAAAGAGACCTTGGGAGGGTAACCTGAGGTCCCGATGTAGGACATCCGACAACCAAACAAGGAACACGGAGTACCCTAACCCGGGTCTCAATGTTAACCTCGCAAGGCCCCCTATATTCCAGAGGCATGCTAATATATATATCGCAGTTTGCATTTAAATAGATAAATCAAACTAATGGGACGCATACTCAGGTCAGGGCTTTCCTAGCATGATAATGGGGAGACATGATACACGGCTCATGCACAACATCCTAAGGGTGCAAGTCCCTAACATACAAGTCTAGGGTGGCATGCATTCTACACACACACATCATGCTTACATGGATTATATCAAAGCAGTTAATACTAACTATGTGCCCCAGGGGAGGACGGTACATGCCCAAAGCATGTAACGCCTCCCAAACTGGGTTGGGTTGTCCCACTCACCGGAAATCGGGTCGACGCGCGACTGTCTGTCAAGATCTGAAAGACAGGATATTAACTGGGTGAGTGTAAATCCACAATTACCCAAAAATACACAACATACACAAATAGACACCCAAAATCCCAAATCAAACACCCAACACCCCTGGCAACCACCAGCACGGCCGGCAACCACCCGCACGGCCACCCGACCGCCCGGGTGCACCGCCGCGCCTCAGCCCACGCACCCCGCACGCCTTGCGCCGGCCCGCGAGCACCCCGCACGCCTCCGCGCGCAGCGCCTCCGCCGCCTCGCCGCGCCTCGCGCGCACCTTTGCCGCCTCGCCGCGCCTCACGCGCACGCACCACCACTGCCTCGGCGAGCACCTCGCGCATGCACCACCCCTGCCCGCACGCCTAGCACCCGCGTGACCAGCTCGCCACCAGACCTGCGCGCACCCGCGCGCACGCCGCTCGCACACCTCTCCCCGCACCAGCCGCTCGACCAGCCCTTGCACCAGACCCGCGCGCAGCTGTTCGACCAGCCCCTTGCACCGAGCGCACGCCCGCGCGCAGCTGTTCGACCAGCCCCTCGCACCGAGCGCAAGCCCGCGCGCACACGCTCGTGCGCACGCGCTCACGCGCCCAGTCTGCCGCTCCGCCTACCGCGCCAGCACTGCCCCTGCACGGTGCTCTGCGCCATGTGCCCCAACGTCCTTGCCCAGCACACCCAGCACCCAGCACAGCCAGCAAGCCCTCGCCCAGCGCCACCCGAGCGCGTGCCCGCGCGTACGCCCGCGCGCACGCGCCCCGCCAGCAGCTTTGCCTGCTGCGCCGGTGCTACCTGCACTGCTGCCCTGCCCGAGACAGTGGCCCTGCCTGCCGAGCACCTCCAACCACCCATCCCACGGCCGCCGACCACCTCCGACCACCCCCAACCACCTCCGACAGCCTCCCACAGCCGCCGACCACCCCTCATACACAGATGCACACTCCTAGCATACATCTATGCAAGAAAAGTGAAGAAAAGGACCTTACCAAGGGGAGGAAGCAAAGTCCGGGTGCTCTCCGCGCACCGAAACCCTTCTCAACGGCCCTCCTACGCCCCGATCTACCACGGCCCTCAAAACGGGCCAAAACAGAGGAGAAAGAGGGGAGGTCGGAGAGGCTAGAGTCGCCGGAAACGGGATTTGAAGGTACCGGGGTGTAGATCGGGACCCGATCTACACTTCTTAGGTTTTGGGTTTTTAGGTTTGAAGGGTCTAGGGGCCTCAAAAGTGAGAAAAATGGAGAAGAGGAGAGAGGGGAAGGTTTGGTAGGGATGATGAATAGTAACTTGGAAATTAGATCTCACTTATTTATAGTGTGCGACTTAAAAACACAGATACGCCCCGGAACTGCGAAATTTCGGAAACGTTGCCGGAATTCGATGAAATTTTCATGAGTGGCTTAAAATGGCACCAGGACACATAATATGCAGTTAGATTTTCAATCGGAGTCCTCTAACTCAGACGATAGCTAACAGTCCAAAATTATGCGGTTCCGATCGAAAAATGCAAAAATTTCAAAAACTGCTAAAATGCTCTAATGGTTACCAACAGGCCAAAAAAAAGTGACACATATATAACAGATTGTGCCTCCACATCGTAGGATGCCTAATGTATATTTCGATACCGTTTTGTTATCGGACCTACCATGGATGACTGCTAGGAAGAGGGCTACCCGGGAGAGGGCTACCGAAAGGTTAAGGGAGTTAGCGGGTTGTTTTCTGTTTCCAATAGTCTCATGTCACCCCTAGGGGTGAAGGTGAGGATCAGGATAGAGTGCTTCCTCTCCGTATTATCGTGCGTCGAAGCTTTCCTAGGTGGTGCACCGCATCGGAAGGCCGCCAGGGGGAAGGCTACTGGATGATACCGCGTGTCACGCCCTAGGGCCGGCCGACCCCGGGACGCGGCAGGTGTATATATGATATCAGTAACAAGAGTTCAATAACATACTCACACAACAACTAAAATGACAACACAGACAAAAGCAGGGCTGACATGATATACACACGAAATGCGGAAGCTAAAAGACTGAATCTGTAATCAAAACATACTACAGACTCGATACATAATCATATGTCCTGTGAGAGCCAATATATACAAAGACATCCAAATAATATACACACACGTGCCCAAGCACGGAATATAATACTTACAAGGACAAGGGATGCTGATAGCCTATGACACTCGCGGAACGTGGTGCTACTCCGCTACTGATGAAGTTCCTCTAGGAGCTCCTCCTCCAGATCTGACTCAGATGACACTGGAGAATAATATTATGCGAGGGGTGAGCCACACGCTCAGTGAACAGCACGACCCATGCATCACAATTTATATTAACCAAAACCAGTTATCATTAATCGACAACCACATGCACAAGCCACAAAATGGCAACAACTCCGCAATCCAGTGGGTCACTACCACCAACCCACTACACCCTCACCCTCACCCTCACTGGGTGACCAAGGATATTGGGACTAACTACACCAATCCAGCAGGTCGCTATCGCCAACCTACTACACCCTCACCCTCACCCCTCAACAGGAGTGACATAGGATATTGGGACTTACAATCCAGTGGGTCGCCACATCGCCGGCCCACCATACCCTCACCCTCAACAGGTGACCCAGGCTCTTGGGACTGACTAGGCTGTTGGTCACCCTTGGTCCACCGATAGTCTCTCCCCACTCCGTAGGTCGTTTGGCCACTCCCACTTTCAGCACAGTCCTTCTACCAAATCAGGAGGCGCCTACTGATGGGAGCCCCTGCACGGGACAACCTTTCCAACGCCGGGGTAGTCTCTAAAGGATCCAACGAAGGGAACAGAACAGCCTATCCATCGCATATGATCCACTCGGATCCGTAGACCACACCTCCTATCAACTCTAATGTCCTGAATTCCTCAGAATTCCTCAAGGGCGCATAACCAAGATGCGGGGAACATGCATAAAAGTTATAACAAGGTTGGAATATTAACGGGGAAAGAATCCTTGGGAGGGCAGCGTGAGGTCCCGATATAGGACATCCCGACAACCAAACAAGGAACACGGAGTACCCTAGCCCGGGTCTCACCGCTGTCCTCGCGAGGCCCCTCCCCTATGATATTCACTAAAACAGGCTAATACTCACATGCTCGCATTTTATCTGAATAAATAAACTAAATGGGAACATGCATCGGTCGGGGCTTTCCTAGCATGGAAACATGATAACAGGGTGCATGGATCTTATACGGGTCCTAAGGGTATAAGTCCCTAGCACACAAATCTAGGGTGGCATGCATACTACAGATTATCATGCTTTTCATATTAAACAGGTTAATATTTACTATGGTGCCCCAGGGGAGGACGGTACACGCTCAAGTGCATGTAACGCCTCCCTACTGGGTTGGATCGTCCCACTCACCGAAGATCGGGTCGACGCGCGACCGTCCGTCGAGATCTGCAAGACAGGGCAATCAATGCAGTGAGTAAAATCCTGAAATACTGCTAAACACTCAAAAATACACAAAACCCAAAATCAAACACCCAACACTCGGGCAAACGTGCATACGACCCGCACGCACGCCAGCCCGAGCACTCCGGCAACCACCCGCACGGCCGGCAACCACCCGCACGACCACCCGACCGCCCGGGTGCACCGCCGCTCCTCAGCCCACGCACCCCGTGCCCCGCCAGGCCCCTGCCCGCCGCCTGGACACGCCGCCGAACCTCCCTGGTGCACCGCGCGCCCCCTGCGCCCCAGCGCAGCCGCCCGCGCACACCCCGCACGCCCCGCGCTGGCCCGCGAGCACCCCGCACGCCCCGCGCGCAGCGCCTCGCCCCGCGCGCACCCCGCGCGCACCTCCAGCCCCTATCCGCGCGCACCTACCAGCCTCTACCCGCGCGCACCACGCGCGCACCACCCGCTCGCACCCACTGCACCCCCACGCCTGCGCCCAGCACGCCTTCGCCTCTGCCCTCCACACCGCGTGCACGCCTGCCTCAGCCCAGCGCCCCGCGCGCATGCACCTCTGCGGTGCCCAGCGCCCCTGCGCCCAGCGCTCAGCACCCTCGCCCAGCACACCCGGTATCCGCGACCAGCTCCCAGCGCTCAGCGCCCAGCACCCGGGACCCTCACCAAGCGCCCACGCGCACGCCCGCGCAGCACGTGCCCAGCGCGCCTGGCAGCACGCGCCCAACGCTTGCCAGCATGCCCGCGCTGCTGCCCACGCTGCCTGCCTGCGCGCATCATCGAGTGGCCCGAGCACCGTTCGCCTGCACGCCCGGCACTGCTCGCCTGATGCCCGAGCACCTCCTGCCTTGCTCGCCTGCGCGCCCAGCCTGCCAGCCCGGCCTGCTCGCGCGCACAGCCCAGCCATCCTGCCCGAGCTAGCCCTGCCAGTCTACCCTGCACGCCCTGCACGCCTAGCACCCAGCACGCCCAGCGCCAACCCGAGCGCACGCCCGCGCGCACGCGCGCGCACGCCCTGCCGCTGCACGCCCGCTGCGCCTGCCTGGGCGCTGCCTGTGCTGCCTGCTGCCCGGGACTGCCAGCCTCCAAACCCGAGCACCTCCACCACCCATCCCCGGCCACCAATGGCCTCCGACCACCACCCCACAGCCCTCCGACGGCCACCCACCGCCGCCGACCACCACCCAACCTCATTTCCACCCTCCTAACATACATCTAAGCATAAAAAGAGGAGAAAGAGGGCTTACCAAGGGGAGGAAGGGGAGTCCGGTTGCTCTCCGCGCACCGACACCTCTCCCAAAAGGCTTCCAACGCCCGGATCTACTCCCACCTCCGAGATGGGCCAAAACAGAGGAGAAGAGAGGGGGGATGGAGGGGCAAAACTCGCCGGAATCCGGATTTGAAAGCACCGGGACCCGATCTACACTTTCTATGCTTTAGGTTTTAAGCTTTGAGGGCTCTAGGGGGCTCAAAAGTGAGAAATAGAGAGAAGGGGAGAGAGGGAGCTCAAGGAGGAAGAAGATGAATAGTGCCAATCTAATTTTAGCTTTCACTTATAAAGCGAGCGACTTAAAAACCCAGATACGCCCCGGAACTGCGAAATTTCAGAAACGTTACCGGAATTCGACGAAATTTTCGTGAGAGGCCTAAAATGGCACCAGGACACCAAATATGCAGTTAGATTTCCAATCGGAGTCCTCTAACTCAGGACGATAGCTAACAGTCCAAAAATTAGCGGTTCCGATCGAAAACCGAAAAAAAATCGAAAAACTGCTAGAACGCTCCAACGGTTACCAGCAGGTTAAAAGTGACACATATATAACACCGCGAGTGTGAAGTACTGTTTCCCTACATCATCGTGCGTCGAAGCTACCCGGTGTCGAATCTGTCCTACGTTATGCCATCGTATAGTTGGTAATGCCCAGAGTATGATGTGACTACCATACGAGGCTCGAGTACCAACCACGGGTGATGGCGTATCGTTAGGAATGCCCAGAGTATGATGTCACTACCGTATGAGGCTGGGGTACCGACCATGGATGGCCGCTAAGATGAGGACTACTCAGGAGGGGCTACTGGATGATGTGAGGCATTGTAGCGTATATCTTGATGCGGATAATCTTTGTAGCGTTGTGCTAGTTTGTGATACTACACGTTACTGTTAATAGATTAGTTGTTTCCCAAATGTCCCCCTCCCCCTTCCTGGGTGAGGGTAGGGTGAGGTGAGGTCAAGTCTCCACGTAACATTTATATCTGTTGAGTTCTCCTGTCCATTTCTTTTCCTTGGAAGGAAGAATGCACTAATATTATATTATTAATGTAGAGCTTGGATTCTTGCCACTCTCACCCCTCGTGTATTGTTTGTACACCAGGGACTGGGTTGGCGTGGAGCTGGAGCACCCTCTGGCGTGGTTCGTGCGTGGAGTGTTCCACCTTTCGGTTGGCAATCCTATTTTCTTGTGTGTGTATTAGTAATCGTGCGTGTTACACATATGGTTGTATTTTTATGAGACTTAGACTCTCACAGGATAGTGATTGTGTATTCGGGTCTGTAATAATGATATTTGTTTTACAGACTTATTTGTATTTTATGCTTCCGCATTTTTAATTGGCTATCGCTTCCCTGTTGTCTTGTTACCTTATTCGATCCTTGTTGGTTATTGTTGTCTTCTATTTGGAGTCGTTATTGGTCTCTTATGTATGATTCTTGATATTGTATGATTGGTAACGTCCCGGGGATAGCCGCTCCTGGGGCATGATAGATTTGTTGCCAAAATGTATAATATAAATTCTCCATTTGTCACCTCATGGGGCCTGTAATGGGGCTTATAAGTTGATGCTTAAAAAACATTATTCTATACAATTATTTAAAGCATATATTTCACATGTTTGATTACACAAAATATATATCTTTAAAATAGGTATAAACTATGGAAAAAGACTACATATAAGATCTTCCATAATTCTTGTATTCTATAGTATCAAAGTTTATCCGAGAAATATGTCTATTCGTGTTGAGAAGTGTGATCAAATTTTCACTCACACCCTCGTGGAAGGGGAATTTACTGATCGGATAATATTCTAACCAAGTAATCAATATTACTTTCACTGTCTCCTACAAAGTGAAGACAAAACTTTTCAGACAACAAATGTGTCTAAAAAATATGGCTGGTTCTATCAGCAGTCTTACTGATAGGACATCACACATTCAAAATAGACTCACAGAACATTGAAACTTCACTTTAAAGAGTAATGAGAGTCATCAGCCTAATGAGGCTATCCAGAATGAAAAACCGACCTAAATTTTGACAGGTGAATAGGAATGAGAGCGAAACAGATAAGGTTTGTAAGAAGAAACACAGTGCTTCCTACACTTGAAAAGAAAATAAAAGCTTTGACTACTAGTTCTTCCCACCAACATCTCCCACATGATCCCTCTAGAATGACTGAAACTCAACAATTCAAGGATGAGATTTGTATCCCCATGGATTCTTGCTTGCCCAATTCCACTGATCACGGCACATCTCCTCTATTCCATGTTTTGCCCTGCCAGGCCAATACATCAGATGGAAAAACAGTATATATATATATTAATGAAGACATTACCATGTATACTAATTTCCTCAATTTCATTACAAAAATAAGAAAGAAAGAAATGATACACCAATGTTTTTGTCCTACTGGAAAACTTACTTCCAACCAAGTTCTTTTTCAGCTTTCTCTGTTGAAGCATAAACAGCCGTCGCGTCGCCTGGCCTCCTTGGACACAACTTCATGGGTATTTTCTAATAGTTCATACAAATGTGAGAATTAATCATACTACTGCTACTGACAGTCGCACAGAAAATTCTGACGGAATCAAAGATGAAAACATTCAAAGTATTAAGTGTATCACACCTTCCCTGACGCTTTTTCAAAGGCAGCCACCATTTCAAGAACAGATGTCCCATATCCTGTCCCGAGATTATAGGCCGTACAACCTGAAATCAACTAATAAGATTTCTAGGTAGATACAATTTTGCACCAAATATAATCATTGAGTCATTGAAACTGAGTGTAATACCAATATCGTCTGATGTGAAGAGTTTCTTAACAGCAGCTAAATGACCATCAGCCAAGTCCATAACATGAATATAGTCCCGGATCTGTCCAAAATAAAAATAAATTGATAATTAGTACATAAACGCTAATATAACATTCATTACTATAAAAAGTAAATTTGCATATAATAAAAAAAATGTTCTAGAGGTCACTGGGAAAAGAAAATGGAGAATCAAATTGGTTCGAGGATGAAAAATAGAAATCTAGATCATTTAATTTGCAGATTTAATTAGTATAATACAAAATAGGAGTAAAAAACCTCAATTTGAGGCTACTCATTACGCACCGCACTCCCATCCTTTGTCGGGTAATCATGGCCATAAACATTCAGCACCGGGAATCTGCCAACAGCTACCTGTTGGATGTAAGGCATGAGATTATTTGGAATGCCCTTGGGATCTTCACCAATCTGACCACTCGGATGAGCTCCCACAGGATTAAAGTATCTCAGTAGTATCATTTTCCATTCTGGGTCAGCCTTTTGAATATCACGATGAATCTCTTCAAGGAAAAGCTAACACACAAAACATTATACATAAGGATTATTATCTGTAGTAATAAAGCAGTGGATGTGTAAAATAGACAACTCTGGTATAAGCATGTTTGGCATTATAGATTTTATGCTAATCAGCAATACCTTAGTCCGGCCATATGGATTCATTGCCATAAGATGGAAATCCTCCAAACATGGTATTTTCTCAGGTTGGCCATAAACAGTAGAAGAAGATGAGAAGACCATCTGTTTTTCATATATGCAAAATTGTTAAAAAGTCAATGAACAAAAAAAAAAAAAATAATAATAATCAGAATAAAAAACAGGAATGACCTTCCATCAGTGATGACCTCAAAAGTACACAAAATTGAGGTCATTCAAAACCCGCTTGCACCATGAAAGAAGAAAGCAATTTAAAGGAAGAATAAAAGTGAAAGTTTCTCTACAAATTGGCCAGGACATACATCACTAGATTCTTGTAATTAAAGTCTAATTTTGTAGGCACGGAAACCATGCAGAGACAATCCGACATGAGAACAAAGTACCATGTACTAATTTCTTATGTGAGAAAAACGACAGACAAAAGAAAATCAACATCAATTTCAAATTGCAAGAACTGAAAACAAAGGAAAACCACCAATTAATCATATTATTAAAAGCCTCATAAATATGTAATTGATACAAAACACATCGATGGGTCAATAACATTGCAACTTATTATAATGTGGTCCTCACAATAGAAAAAACATAAAAGAATTTCAAATATCCAGAAGTCTATGAGACCCAAGCAAAAAAAAGTCTATGAGAGATCATTGACAGATAATTTTAATTGGAATGAATAGATAAGCTCATTGAATTGGCCAAAAAATACAAATACAATATGATTCTGGGTATATAGTCAAATCAGTTGGTGAACAACTTATCGAATATAACCGTAAAGTAAGATTGGTATTTGTATTAAATCCATCTACAAAAACAGAAAGTGTGTTTGGGAAATGAAAGGGTCAAATACCTGATTTGTCCATTACAAAATTATGAGTACATAATGAAAGGACATTATCATTTTAATACATTCTTAATTTTTATTTCAGATCATGGAACAAGAGCAAGTAATGATGAAGAGATGAGCATCAATAAAGACCAAATGACAAATATGAGATTAGTCAATTAATTGCATTTCAGCGCGTGAAATATTATTGACATTGAATACTTATGAGTCACTCTTCATGAAGACTGAACTATTAAATTGGCCTAATTGAATCCTTGTTTAGCTTATATCCAGATACATGAGTGTGCTTATCCTATGAATCAATGACATTGGAAATTGTATACTTCATAATTTGGCAAGTTCCTTGTTCATATAAACACACACACTACCAGATCCTCCCCTACTCAAACAGACACTACAAACTGAACTCGTGGGCTGGGTTTGCGGTGTGGGACATGAGCGATCCAGTTTTTTTTTCTCTACAACTCCTTGAATAGGAAAGTCAGCAGTGATGATGGCGTCAGAGGCCACCCATCTGCCCCATTACTAATTCCAGGATGGCGTAAGAGGGAACAACTTTTCCTATAAAAAAAAGAAAACAAGAGGGGAAACTAAGAGCTGCATTTCTAAAAAGAGGGATGTCAAATCTGGGAAAGGAAAAAAAACAGAATTCTGCAGTTCAACAAATCATATTTGCAACACAATGAAACTAAATTGCACATAAAAGTGATGTATAAAGGATGGATTGAATAGCAAATATTAGAGGAAGAAAGTTATACAAAAAAAAAGACATTTTATTTACACTTGTGCGTATCTTATTGTACAGAAACCTGCCTATTACTGGATACCACTAAATCATATGAAGTATAAGTGTATAACTTGGTGATGTGTTTCATGAATGGCACAAATCATGGCAGTCACTACATATATTCAGTGCTCTTCACAATGCTCATAATAAACAAATAACCAAGCGAAAAAAATAATAATAAACAAATGGACTAATAGTACAATTAGCAAACCTTTTTGCAGCCATATCTTTCCATGAATTTGAACAAGTTCAGTGTACCAATCAAGTTATTGTTATAATAAAGTCCAGGCTTATCAACACTCTCCCCCACAGCCTTCAAACCAGCAAAATGGATAACAGCATCAAATCTGTTGCATTATGAAACATTTAATCACTACAACATTCATAAACTAGATCATGACAATTACCCATATTCGTGAGATATTTCTGTGGTGATTGATGATTTGAAAAGAAAATGTCCTATTTCATAAAAAAAAAAATTATATAACACAAACTCAATCATAACAGATAGTGCACAGTCATTGGCAAATGGTGACATTATTGCATAAAATGTTGTTCTTTCTCAAACCAACTCAGTACAATGATAACTGATCACAAATTTATCTTAAAAATACTATTAAACATTGCTTGTAGAATAATTAGATGGAAGGATTCTCCAAGGTCAACATTATAGATATACAAAACATATTCTCTTGTCAATTGTCATTTGTGGAGTAACTTTGTTACGTTGAATTACTACTTTCATGTATTTTTTTCCTCTGTTTTTATCAACACCTACTTTCTACTATCATCCCCTATTTAATCACATTTTCTTTTAGCATTTAGAGCCACATCTCAAAATAACTTAAGATTCTTCTCTTTCATGCGTATCTCCATGTGCGTCAAATTTGATGATGTTTTCTAATAGCTACAACATTTGAACTTACACATAATATACATTTATCGATATATAGCTTACACAATTGTATCATACAAAAAAAAATTGCTTTAGCTTTTGACCTCCCTAATTCTCACAGATAACAGAACATGCTGAGGGACATAAATTCATTTTGATGCTCTGTGCAACATTTTTGCCAATGCCCGCCCCTAGTTTTTAGTCATTACTAAGCATTGAAAATTAAAAAAAAATTCTCCGCCATTAAATCCTAAAACTACATTTTGGAAAATGATGTGGGCTTAGTACATCCATGCATTTTACTGAGTTAGCATTCAGCAATGACCTCATCTTATCCAACACAGTGATGAATGCTAGAAACTGAAAAAATCACTAGCCTCTCCATTTATTACTTTCTTCCCCATAATATATCAAGCTAGTTATCTTTATACATGAAATATTACATGAAAAAAGGCATTGTAAACTTAAAATATGCAAGTCCATGAGTTTTCAGGTTGCACATCTACGAACACCCCTGCAATCCAAAAAGATGTTCTGCTTTCCAGAATAAACACACTAGTTGTATTAATCTGACAACTAGTTAATTTTCCCAGAGGTGCAAAACCAAGAAGAAACTCATGCACTGATCACCTTCAAAGATGAAAATAAAATTTAAATCATTAACAATGAGATTTCTTAGAACAGAACAAAATACATTTACATATTGTACATGATTTTCTGTCAAGAAATGTTCATAAAAATCATCAAGATTATTTAGAATATACAGTTGATCAAATAAACAGAATTCCTTCACATCCGAAGAATTGATAATATCAAATAATTCTTTAGAAAAATAGATGGTTAATGAAACTCGGCATCACTTTGCAAACACGATTACGATTCTTAGCTGGATGACATTCAGGACCCTAATCTGTACGATCTGTTTAATTATGGAGAATAGAAATAATGGGAACCGATGATGATAACGAACATAGAGCAATACAAAATCAAGAAGTCAATAATCCTCAATACGTGGCTTCAGGTCAAAAGAACTTTCACCATTTTAAGGATATAAAAACATATAAGAAAAAAGCCAGATACAGAGATGCATTTAGAATGTCCCAAACAACAAATGTTCCAATAATCCCGATTCAAACAAATCAAATTAAAATATAAATTAAATAAAAAAGATCTCACCTAGCTTGGGAGAAAACCTTCTCAAGATCCTCATCATTCCTCAAATCCCCCTACAAACAAAAACCCACATAAAAAAAACCTCATAATACAGATCAAAACAAACAAAAGGATAAAAAAAAAAAATCAAGATCCAAACCAGAAAAAAGTGAAGGTTCCGCAACCGATCGGGTCCGGCTAGATCACGGACGCGATGGACCGCCTCCTCGACAGAGTTATCAAGATTGTCGATGATGTAAACCTTAAAGCCCTCATTGAGCAGCTGAAGAACCGTGTGGGTTCCTATGAAACCCGCCCCTCCCGTCACCAGCACGGTCTGGCTTTCCGAACCCATCTTCAGAAACGCAAAAGAAAACAAAGATGGTTTGTTTGAGAATGCGAATTGAATTTTTTTTTTTTTTTTTTTTTTTGAATTTGTTATATATAGTGATGGAGAGATATGGAATTTATAGGGAAACGCGAGAACGGATAAGCACAAAAAGGCAGGAAAGAATCGCTATTTTTAGAGAGAGAGTGAGAGTTGAAACAAACTGAGTGAGAAGAATGGGTACGTTGTTCGATATAACGGTTATTGATGACCTGTTTTCGGGTCCCCGCCGAATTTCAATGACTGGACTGGCTAAAGCTCACTCGCGAGTGAATGTATATGCGGTGGAGGAATGATCTATGCCGTCCATTTTTTTACAAAACGGCTTTTTGGGGATTGGTGTGCCATGAAGATCGGTACGAGTTAGGTACGATGACAAGGCAATGATGATGGTAGTAGTAGTAGCAGCAGCAGCAGCAGTAGTGGGGACTGCGAGTGGGTTGAGTCGAGTGCGGGAAAAGAAAAAAATAAAAAGCGTTCAATTCAACAGAGGTTTGGTGAGGGGATAAATGTGGGATAAAAAGTAATTGGAGTAATAAATAAATAGAAAAATAATTTATTCTTATTTAACATAAAAAAATAATCAAAATAAATTATGGATAATTGTTTTAATTTTAAAATAAAAATAAGGATATTTTTGTTCCACTTAAATATTTGGATATCATTTATCTTTACGTCTTATCTTAATTTGACAAATGTAAATATGAATAAAATTGATGAATTTTTTATCCTCTCAAATTAAGATAGCTTATCCTCAAAACCTTAATTTCTTTCCAAAGTAACTCGTAGCATTTGAAACCATTTGAAAAAATAAGATTTGAATAAAGTGGCTTAAGTAGACTTTAATTCATGGAAAGCTCATTTTTTGCGTTTTTTAAAAAATAATTTTTTACACTAAAAATTATAAGTAACTTTTTAATTAGGTCTGTTTCCTCAACACATTTGATAACACATTTAATCTTTCTGCTTTATTAAAAAACATAATCACCTACCAAACGCCCTCTTAATTATATAGTACTTAAAATCATATATACATATCATATGTGTATATATAAAGTATAAAAGAAAAAAATTATAAATATACATAGATCTCAAATAAAATATATAAGCGTTATAAATCTAAGCACCGTACCAATTACCAAAGAGAAGATCAACCAAAAGAGAGAGATGGGAGAGAGAAATAAAGGCACTTCTTTGTATTTTTCACCATGTCTAGGATACAATGCATGCCTTTATTTACAGGTAATAAATACAATATTAAAAGATATTTGAAATGAGGTTTGATTTTATCAATCCCTTAAAAGAAGGATGGGGGTTACAAAGAATAAAGGGAATATGATGGTCATATATATTTACAACACTCCCCTTAGATGTCCATCAACCATTAATTCCCTCGTTAAAACCTTGTTTCAAAAAATCTATTGAGAAAAAATCAAAGCAACTGAAAAGAAGTACAATTATTTAAATCTTAGTAATGTAAGACGTTGTTTCATACTGCCCCATTAAAACTTGGGCTCGGATCCGTTGTTTCCTTAGGTAACAGGAAACAGGGAAATCACCCAATAATACTGGGCCACGTTTGCGTTTAAACGGGGCATCAAACAGCGTAAAAAAATGTGTTAAAATTGCTTTGAAGTCCTTGCACACTATCAAAAAAAAAAAAAAAGAGTAAAAATTGCTTTGATGTCCTTGCACACTATAAAAACCACAACAAGTCCTATATCATTCTCAAACATCTAACCAGATCTCGTGGAATCAAACACAAAAAATAACACCACCGAATGAAAAAAAACATTTTATAAAAACATAATTATTGTTGAACATGCAGATTCACCCAACACACCATTTATTGAATAAAAAATAGATTCTTTTCTAAAAAAAAAATAGTATAAAGAATTATATGAGCTTCAAACACTATCCATATGTATGGTTGATTTACAAATGAGATTTAACCACAAAAAACGACCATCACTTAATTAATAACATCAAAGTAATCCTGTAAACATAGCATATGGATAAGATATGCTCATATCCGAATCCATATATGAACTAAATATCCAAAAAATATATGTTTATGATATTCAACAGATATTCAAAATAAGTATCAGTATCTAATTCAAAAAATAAGATTCAGATTTAGATAATTATATGAAATAATTGAAACATCTAAATGGATGTGGATAGATTCAAAATATCTTAAGATTCCATATCCAAAAATAAATCAGATACGAATGTTTTATTTCATATACAAATGCAGATTTTTGGAATTTGAATGTCGGATAATTTTTTAAATTTTCGAATATGAATTGGGATCGGATATTTTTTGGATGATTTAAAGAAAAAAGCTCAAATTTTAACATCTTCACAAGAGTCGCTAAGATCCCAATGGATGAAATAAAACTACTAAAATAGATTAACACTTTTATCGTAAATTTATTAGTTTAAGCCTTTTAGTTCATGATGTCCTTAATGCAAACATGAACAAAAACTTATACTTAAAATTCAAAACTTAAACCAATAACAAGGGAATGATACCTTCACATTGGTGTGCAAGGACTTCAATGAAATTTTTACTTCTACCAATAAAATAAATCGGATACCAATATTTAATTTTGGATACTTATTAGTGTGACTTGTGTGGTTGTTTTTAATAGTGTGAAAGGACTTCAATGCAATTTTTAATCTCTTTTTTTATAGTGTGCAAGGACTTCAAAGCAATTTTAACACTTTTTTTTACGCTGTTTGGTGCACCATTTAAACGCTTTATTGGGTGGTTTTCCTATTTCATGTTCCCCAAGGAAACAGCGGATCCGAGCCCTTAAAACCTTACTAGGAAAAATACAGTAGGACAAAACCTATACAAAGGAAAAAGAGTACAATATAGTAGGACAAAAGAGATGTCCATAGTTGAATATAGTCTCCTTTATTAGTTATTCCCCCTTATTTAAGTAAGTCTCAAACTGTCTAATGATTGAGTCAACGCATGCTAATTTCACGTACCATTTTCTAGAATGTTGTTTTTGGCAGAGCTTTAGTGAATAGATCTTTAAGATTATTACTAGAGTGGATCTGTTTGACTTCAATTTCATGATTCTTCTGGAGTTCATGAGTGTAGAAGAACTTTGGTGAGATGTGCTTAGTCCTATCTCCCTTGATGATGTAACCTCCTTGGATTTGAGCTATGCATATACACTATTGTCTTCATATATAGTTGTAGGAATGTTTGTTGTAGACGGCAATCCACAAGTGCTTTGGATATGTTGAATCAAGGATCTCAGACAAACACATTCTCTACTAGTCTCATGTAATGCCAATATTTTTGCATGGTTAGATGAGGTAGCCACCAAAGCTTGCTTTGTAGATCTCCATGAGATATCAGCATTGTTACTAATATACACATAACTTGTCTGTGATTGACCTTTGTTAGGATCAAAAAGATAATCTACATCTGCATAGCCAACTAGATGCAAATCATTTGATTTATCATTTGAATAAAATAAACTCAAATTAGTGGTTCCACGAAGGTATCTCATAATATGCTTGATACCATTCCAATGCCTGCGAGTTGGTGCAAAACTATATCTCGCTAAGAGATTGACTAAGAAGGCTATGTCTGGTCTCGTGTATTGAGCCAAGTATAGCAGTGCACCGATAGCTCAAATATGGTACTACTGGACCAAGAGTTGCCTCGTCATCATCTTTAGGACGGTATGAGTTTTTCTCAATGTCCAAGGATCGAGCGACCATGGGTGTACTGAAAGGATGCGTTTTGTACATGTCAAAGCATTGCAGTATCTATTTTTATATATTTTGATCGGTGGATCAATATTCCACCAAAATTTTGTTCGATCTGCAGGTCTATCATTTTGAATTCTTTCTTCAGACATTCTGTAGTTTCATTGAGCTCTTTAGGAGTTCCAATTAAATTTGTCATCAACATAAACTACTAAAATAGCAAATCCCTTATTAGATTTCTTTATAAAGACACACGAGCGAATATAATTGTTTTCACATCTTGCTTTTATCAAATATTCACTAAGGCGGTTGTACCACATTCTTTCGGATGGCTTTAAGCCGTACAATGAACGTCTTAGTTTTATTGACTCTTTGATATTACATCAGACAATTTATATCCATCGGGGATTTTCATATAAATATCTGCATCTAAATTCCCATATAGATAAGTTGTTACTACGTCCATTAGTCTGGTATCGAGTTTTTCAGAAACTGTGAGACTTATTAGATAACAGAACGTTATTGCATCCATGACCGGTGAGCAAGTTTCTTCATAGTCAATCCCAGGTTTTTGCAGAAAACCTTATGCCACAAGACGTGCCTTATATCTAGTGATTCCATTTTCTCATTTCTCTTTCTTACAAACACCCATTTGTAATCTAAAGTGTTAACACCTTTTGGGGTTTGTACTATAGGTCCATATACACCATGTTTTTTCAAGAGAACCTAATTCTACTTGAAAAGCATCTTTTCACTTTGGCCAATCATTTCTTTGTCGATATTCATTTATGCTATGTGGTTCATTATCATTATCGCTCTTTGAAATTTCAGTAGCTACTGCGAATGAAAAAATGTCATCGATGATCATTTCTTTATGATCCCACATTTCTCTTAAATGCGCATAAGATATAAAGATCTCATTATTATTAGTTACCTTTTCCTTTTCAAGAGTTTAAATGGTCACTTCACGGACTCGTGTCTCTTCAAGGACATTATACTCTTCTAGAGCTTTAGAGAAAGTAAATCTGTTGTTCATAATCTCTGGAGTACTATTAGGGCATGATTTTTTATTTGATCTTTGTTTTCGGGGAGTTGAATCTGTAAAACCTATAGGTCTTCCACGCTTTTGGCATGCAGTAGATTCATTTGCCATCAAATTTTTAGTTTGACTTCTTGTGACATCTATTCGGGCTGGCACATTTGCAGCTAGTACATGTGATTTGGTCACTTTGGCTGCATCATTGAATGCATCAGGAATTTGATTTGCAATCTTCTGAAGATGCAATATCCTTCGTACTTCATTTTTGCATTGAGCGGTACGGGGTCTAGATGAAACAAAGTGGAAGTATTCCACGATAGTTCTCGTCATTCTTTAGGAACGGAACGTACTTGTGGCATGTTCTTCCCTCCCCTTAACGGCGAGAAGAGTGTCTCATCAAAATGACAATCAACAAACCTAGCAGTAAACACATCACCTGTCAATGGTTCCATATAACGAATGATAGAAGGAGATTCATAGCCAACATATATTCCCAAACGACATTGGGGACCCATTTCTATATGTTGTGGTGGTGGGATAGGAACCTGCACTGCGCAACAAAATTTACGCAAGTGTGAAATGTTAGGTTGAAAGCCTAACACAAGTTGTGAAGGTGAAAAAGGGTAATAAGAAGTCGGCCTATGTTTAATTAACTTAGCAGCATGTAAGATAGCATGTCCCCAAGCAAACACGGGTAATTTGGATTGCATGAGTAAAGGTCTTGCAATAAGTTGCAAACGTTTGATCAAAGATTTCACTAGACCATTTTGTGTATGAACATGAGGAACTGGGTTTTTAATATAAGTAACTTGTGATAAATAATAATCATAAAAAATTGGAGAAGTAAATTCTCCAACATTATCTAATCGAACGGACTTAATGTAATGATCAAGAAAATGTGCTCTAAGTTTGATAATTTGAGCAAGTAATCTAGCAAATACCAAATTACAAGTAGAGAGTAAGCAAACATATGACCAACGAGTAGATGCATCAATTAAAATCATAAAATATTTGAAAGGTCCACTATGAGGGTGAATTGGGCCACAAATATCATCATGGAGTCTTTGTAAAAAAAGATAGAGGCTTAGATGTGATTTTAAGAAAAGGTCTAGTGATAAGTTTACCCGATACAAATGTAATTACTATATGGGTAAACTTATCATTGAGCTTCACGCTTATGATGAAGTGTGTTTCTACAATGCTGAGTACTGTATGGTATAATCCTATGGATAGTGCAGGGAGTTTTTCTAGTGTAAACTTCAGGCTTCCAATACTAGAAGTAATGCAAAGAAAATCTTTGTTACCTTTATTGCTTGTTTCAATATGGTACTTGTTCATCTTCATGTCTTTAAAACTAAGCAAATTTCTTTTAGAATTGTTGGAATATAGTGCATTTTGGATGAATAGGTGGGTACCATTTGGTAATATCACATGGGCTCTTCTAGAACCTTCAATAATATTAACTGGTCCAGCAATGGTGGACACCTTGCATACTAAATCAGAGAAAAACTTCTGGTTTTTCACAATGGTATGAGTTGTTGCACTATCTATCAGACAAATGTCATTATTTGTTATGACTTCCTGATCCATACCTTTAAAATGGATAATAAAATTCAGTCATTCAAAATAGAATAAATATTTTAATAAATTAACCATTAAATAATCCAAATACAATAAAATTTTTGCATTTTTCATGTCATCATGTATGTGATGCCTCAAAGAAAAAAATTAACAATCATTGATGCAAAATGAATAATAAAATGATATAATATGAATCTAGATGAGAGCTAATGCCTTGTCCACCCCTTTATTACCGATTCATTCAGTCATGGCCATCATAGATTCGGTGAAATTAAATGTCATTAAATTGGTAAGCCCTATTTTCCCCTCTTTTCATGCTTAGATGTATGTTAGGAGGGTGGAAATGAGGTTGGGTGGTGGTCGGAGGCGGTGGGTGGCCGTCGGAGGGCTGGGGTGGTGGTCGGAGGCCGGGGGTGGCCGGTGGTGGTGAGTGGGTGCTCGGGTAGGGGAGCTAGGCTGCTCGGGTAGGTGGGGTGGCTGTCCCGGGAGCGCTGGCAGCAGGCGCAGCAGCGTGGGGCACCAGGTGGTCGGGCGTGTGGGTGCGTGCGCGCAGGCGTGCGCGCGGCGTGCGCTCGGGTGGTGCTGCAGGCGGTGGGCGTGCTGGTCGAGCGGCTGGTGCTGGGCGAGCTGTGCGCGAGGAGCTGGGCGAGCTGTGCGCGAGGTGCTGGGCGGCGGTGCTGGGGGTGATGGCCGTGAGGGCAGGGCGCGCGCGGGTGCTGCGCATGGGGCGCAGGGCACTCGGGCGTGCGGCAGGCAGCAGGCGCGCGAGGGCGTGCGCGTAGGCGCGCGCGCGGGCGTGCGCTCGGGGGGTGCAGTGGGTGCGAGCGGGTGGCGCGCGTGGTGCGCGCGGGTAGAGGGTGGTAGGTGCGCGCGGAGTGCGTGCGGATGGGGGCTGGAGGTGCGCGCGGGGCGAGACGCTGCGCGCGGGGCGTGCGGGGTGCTCGCGGGCCAGCGATGGCGTGCGGGGTGTGCGCGGGCGGCTGCGCTGGGGCGCAGGGGGCGCGCGGTGCACCCGGGAGGCTCGGCGGCGGGCAGGAACCCGGCGGTGCGCGGGGTGCGTGGGCTGAGGCGCGGCGGTGCACCCGGGCGGTCGGGTGGCCGTGCGGGTGGTTGCCGGCCGTGCGGGTACTTGCCGGAGTGCTCGGGTTAGCGTGCGTGCGGATCGTATGCACGTTTGCCCGAGTGTTAGGAGTTTAGTTGTGGGTTTATGTATGTTCTTGTGTATTTTGTAGTATTTGTGGATTTTAACTCACCATATTGAATGTCTGTCTTGCAGATCTAGACGGACGGTCGCGCGACGACCCAGATACCGGTGAGTGGGACAATCCAACCCAGTAGAGAGGCGTTATACGCACTTGGGCGTATACCGACTTCTCCTGGGGCGCCATGGATGTATATTAACCTGTGGTAATACGTATTCCATGCTTGCATGATTTAAATGTAGAATGCATGCTACTCTAGACTTGTATGTTAGGGACTTGCACCCTTAGGATATGTGTATGAGCCATGCACCATGCCCCTGTGTTTCATGATAGGAAACCTCGGCCTATGCATGCGTCCTACTAGTTTATTTATTAAATTAAATGCTAGTGTATGTTAAATCGCATGCCTTAGATAATATTATAGGGAGGAGCCTTGCGAGGTCAACATTGAGACCCGTGTTAGGGTACTCCGTGTTCCTTGTTTGGTTGTCGGGGTGTCCTGTATCGGGAACTCACGCTGCCCTCCCAAGGTTTCTAATCCCAATAATATTATAAATAATGTTGTATGATTGGTATGATTATTAGCATGTTAGTGAATATTATAGGGGAGGGGCCTTGCGAGGACAGCGGTGAGACCCGTGTTAGGGTACTCCGTGTTCCTTGTTTGGTTGTCGGGGTATCCTATATCGGGAACTCACGCCGCCCTCCCGAGTTTCTTTCCCCCAATGATATTCCAACCTTGCTTTTATTGTACATGTTTCCCCGCATCTTGGTTATGCGCCCTGGAGGAACTCTGAAGAGTTCATGACATTTGAGTGGTAGAGATGTGTTGTCGGCGGATCCGAGTGGATCATATGCGTATGGATAGGCTGTTCTGTTCCCTTCGTTGGATCCGGTAGAGGCTACCCCAGCGTTAGAAAGGCCGTCCTTCAGAGGACCCACATCAGTAGGCACCTCCTGATTTGGTTTCGGACTGTGCTGAAGTTGTGGGTGGAGACCAAGCGGCCTACGGAGTGGAGGAGAGACTACCGGTGGACTAAGGGTGACCAACAGCCTAGTCAGTCCCAAAATCCTATGTCACCTTTGGAAAGGTGAGGGTGAGGGTGTAGTGGGTTGGCGATGAGCGACCCGCTGGATTTGTTTATGGTTGATTGTTAGTCCCAACATCCTGAGTCCCTTGTTGAGGGGTAAAGGTGAGGGTATGATCTGGGTTATGGAAATTGTGGTTTAAGATGGATTAATGTTTATGTTGTTCCTGCCCCTTAGAGGCGGGATGAATAGCTGGATTAATATGTTGTGGTCAATATTGTCTGTGATGCATGGGTTGTGCCGTTCACTGAGCGTGTGGCTCACCCCTCGCATATGTTTTCCCCAGTTGCCACTGAGCCTGAGCTGGAGCCGGAGCAGCAGTTGGAGCTTTCCGAGGGATTCCTTCAGTAGCGGAGCAGCGCTACGTCCGCGAGTGCCAGAGGCTATCAGCATCCCTTTTCTTGGCTGTATGTATTTTATTTCCGTGCTTGGCACGCGTCTGTATATATTCAGTTGTTTCTATGTATATTGGCTCTCACAGGACGTATGATTGTGTATCGAGTCTGTAATATGTTTTATTTACAGACTCAGTTTTAGCTTCCGCTATATTGTGTATATATTATGTCAGCCTTGTTTGATCTATGTTGTCATTTTTATCTGTGGTTTAGAGTATATGTATTTGACCTCATGTGTAGGCCTCTGATATGATATATACACCTGCCGCGTCCCGGGGACGGCCGCCCTGGGGCGTGACAAAAGTTGGTATCAGAGCCTGGTCCTGTCAGAGCCAATTGTCTTCCCTTCGTAGAGATGAGTCCTAGGATTTCGATATGAGTATTCTGATCCTAGTGTCTGGTTTTCTTAGGGTGCTGATATGCCTCCTCGCAGAGGACGGCGCGGACGAGGTCCCTCTCGGTCTTTGGAGGTTTCCGGACCTACCAGAGACGAGGATGCTACCGGAGAGCCCTTGACGCAGGAGCCTCCTGCTTGGGAGCGTGCTTTCGCTCGGTTGGCTGATTTGGTGGAGACACAGACGAGGATGTTGGCAGAGCAGGCTAGAGAGATTCGGGAGCTGCGGGCAGCCCGCGAGGCAGTTCCGCAGGTCCCCTTGGTGGTAGATCCGCCTGTGGTACCCGATGTACCCCCAGTTCCTGTGGCAGTTCCGGCGGTAGGAGTTGAGGATCCCCTGCAGAGGGAGGAGGAGCTAGAGGCGGCAGCGCGAGTGCGGCAGAGCGGCCTCAGCGCCTTTCTGAAGCTCCATCCTCCCGAGTTTCATGGGCAGTCGGCAGATCCTCTTGCACCAGAGCGTTGGTTGAGGGAGGTGGATACCATTTTCGCGGCCATGCTTTGCACCGATCGCCAGCGAGTCGCCCTGGCCACCTTCATGCTGAAGGGTAACGCCGCCGACTGGTGGGCTACCCGAGTGGTGGACGTCCCCGAGGGAGTGGCGCGGCTCACATGGGCGGGTTTCCAGAGGTATTTCTTGGAGGAGTATTTCCCGTTCTCGACGCGCCAGATCGTGATGCGGGAGTTCGAGCAGTTGACGCAGGGTTCCATGTCGGTTGCTGACTACTCTACGCGCTTCACGAGGCTGTCCAGATTCGCTCCAGCGTTGGTGATGGACGAGGAGACGCGGTGTCGTCGTTTTGAGTTGGGTCTCAGCAGCGCTATCAGGGTGCACGTCACCGCCCACGCTTTCACGAGGTACTCCGACTTAGTGTCTCGAGCGAAGACCGTCGAGAGAGACCTCGGGATCCAGGTGGGGGTTCCGACCCCTTCTGCAGATCAGGGTCCTTCCGGGAGTCGGGACCAGGGGCAGCGCAAGAGGAAGAGGCCCCGCTTCGATCAGTCAGCGGCTGCCTCTCCTCCAGCAGATGCGGTGCCAGTGTGGGATCCAGCACCCATTGCGGCAGTGCCCATCCAGTCCTGGCAGCCGGAGAAGCGGCGCTGCTTCCATTGTCAGCGCATCGGGCATATCAGATACCATTGCCCTGATGCTGGCCGACCCCGCGTGCCACCTCAGCAGCCGTAGTTCTTGCAGCAGCAGCTTCCGCGCCAGCAGCAGCAGCAGCAGCCTCAGCGTCAGCAGCAGCCAGTGCAGCCGACGAGGCGTGCCCCTGCTCCTCAGCCGCGGTTGGTTCAGGGCAGAGTTGCAGCGCTTGCGGCCGAGGAGGCGCAGCGTTCGGGTGTCATGGTTCGAGGTATTATCCTAAGTTCCCAGCTCTCTAGTATAAGGATAGTTGTGTGTGTAATTGGTGGTTATTATGCAAGTGTGTGGAGTATCTGGATGAATGAGTGTCAAGAGCGGTTGTTTGGGGTAAGGAAGCAGGGTTATAGCCGTCCTGGCAGCGAGTTCCCATCAGTAGGTGCCACCGATCCAGTCGGAGGGGTACTGAATTTGGGAGTATGCTAGGTAGGGGCTACCCGGTAAGAGGTTATTGAATGGTGTCGCGAGCGTGGAATCGCTCTCCCCTTCGTCGGATCCGCGTAGTACAGCCCCGGCGTTAGACAGGCTCGCGGTCAGAGGACCAGGCGAGCTACGGAGCGGGGAGAGGCTACCGGTGGACCAGGGGTAGAGAGCAGTCTAAGTCTCTCCCAAAGTCCCAAAATGTCTCCTTTCGGGAGTGAGGGTGTGGATGAGGCGAAGACGGGTCGCTCGTGACCCAAGTTCTGTTGGACCATTCCCAATGATGTTGGGTCCGGTCTTGTAAATGATGTTGAAGGACATCGTTGGGTGATCACCTAGAGGTAGGTGATCCGGAGGGGTTAGTGGTGTTATTTAAATGATGTCTTCTTCTAGTGTTCCTTTCTGGATTAAGGGGCCTTGTGAGGTCGGCGTTGGAACCCGGGCTAGGGTACTTCGTGTTCCTTGTTTGGTTGTCGGGGTATCCTATATCGGGATTTCATGGTGCCCTCCCGAGGTTTCTTTTCCCAGTGAAGGGATACCATGGAAGCATCAGATAGATGAAAGATCAAGTGTGAGTTTTGGTTAGAGGTTAAGGCCTTTTGGGCTGGGTGATTTCTGGTGAAGGCATATCTGTGGACCCGGGCAAGACGCTCGTCGCGTCTTATTGGCGTCGACCGTCGAACCCTGCTAGGATTCAGAGCTTCCCGAGTTGGAGGGTTATTGTAGGAAGCTTGACGAGGGACTCTCGAAGATAGCTGTTCCTCTTAACCGCCTTACTCGGAAGGATGTCCGGTTCGAGTGGTCCCCTTCTTGCGAGGAGAGCTTCCTGGAGTTTATCGGAGGCTCACCTCAGCGCCAATTCTTACCTCTCCGTCTTGGAGTGGTGGGTTCACAGTTGGGTAAGGGTGTGTCCGCGATCCTGCTCACGTCATCCCGTTCGAGCCGCTCGTCTCTGAGCCGGACAGTCATTCGTGGAGCAGTCGATTGAGATCATGGACCGCCGCGTGAGGAGGCTCTGCACCAAGACCGTCCAGTTGGTCGAGGTACGATGGCAGCACCGTTCTGGTGTCGAGGACACTTGAGAGCTCAAGGATGCCAGGTGTGACGCGTATCCGCATCTTTTCCCCTCCTAGATGTTTTTGCATATTTTGAGGACAAAATTTCCTAAGGGGGGAAGAATGTTATATATGTGTCACTTTTAGCCTGCTGGTAACCGTTGGAGCGTTCTGGCAGTTTTTGGTTTTTACCGGTTTTCGATCGGAACCGCTTATTTTTGGACTGTTAGCTATCGTCCTGAGTTAGAGGACTCCGATTGGAAATCTAACTGCATATTTGGTGTCCTGGTGCCATTTTAAGCCTCTCACAAAAATTTCATCGAATTCCGGTAACGTTTCCAAAATTTCACAGTTTCAGGGCGTATCTGGGTTTTTAAGTGACCCGGCTATAAATAGTGGGTGAGAAATATCTTATGTCACTATTCATCATCCCTACCAAATCTCTCTCTCTCCTCCCTCTCCCTTTTTCTCCCATTTGAAGCCCTTAGATCCCTCAAAGCTTAAAACCTAAAGCACAAGAAGTGTAGATCGGGTCCCGATCTACACCCCGGTGTCTTTAAATCCCGATTCCGGCGATCCTAGCCTCCCCATCCACCCTCTTTTCTCCTCTGATCAGGGCTGTTTCGGAGGCCGAGTGAGATCCGGGCGGTGGAAGCCCTTGGGGAAAGGTTTCGGCACCCGGTACCCGCGACCCAGCGCCCAGCGCCCGGGACCCTCACCCAGCGTCCACGCGCACGCCCGCGCAACACGCGCCCAGCGCGCCTGGCAGCACGCGCCCAGCGCGCCTGCCAGCCTGCCCGCGCTGCTGCCCGCGTTGCCTGCCTGCGCGCGTCGCCGAGTGGCCCGAGCACCGCTCGCCTGCACGCCCGGGGCACTGCCCGCCTGATGCCCGAGCGCCCCTGCCCTGCTCGCCTGCGCGCCCAGCCAGCTCGCCCGGCCTGCCAGCGCGCACAGCCCAGCAGCCTGCTCCGCACGCCTCCCCCTGCACCCCCCGAGCGCACGCCCGCGTGCGCGCCCGCGCGCACGCGCTCGCGCGCCCAGCAAACTGGTGCCCTACTCCCAGCCTACCCAGCTAGCCCTGCCAGCCTAGCACCCGACTAGCCCTGCACGCCCAGCACCAGGCACGCCCAGCGCCAGCCCGAGCGCACGCCCGCGCGCACGCCCGCGCGCACGCCCGCGCGCACGCACGCGCGCGCCCTGCCAGCGGCCCTGCCTGCTGCGCCTGCGGCTGCTGCGCCTGCTGCTGCTGCCCTGCCATCCTGCCCGAGCCCGAGCTCCTCTACCACCCACCTCCGACCACCACCATAGCCTCCGACCGCCTCCCACAGCCCTCCGACGGCCACCCACCGCCGCCAACCGCCTCCCAACCACAAAATCACCCCCCTAGCATACATCTATGCAAGAAAAAGAGGGAAAGGGGGCTTACCAAGGGGAGGAGGGGAAGTCCGGTGGCTCTCCGCGCGCCGAAACCTTTCCCAAAGGCCTTCTCACGCCCCGATCTAGCTTGTCCCTCGGAATGGGCCAAATCAGAGGACGAAAAGGGGAGGTCGGGGAGGCTAGGATCGTCGGAATTCGGATTTGAAGACACCGGAGCGTAGATCGGGACCCGATCTACACTTCCCGTGCTTTAGGTTTTAAGCTTTGAGGGCTCTAGGGGGCTCAAACGGAAGAAAAACGGAGGAGAGGAGAGAGAGAGAGCAAGTCGTAGGGATGATGAATAGTAAAAAGATATTTTTGATTCCTTTCATATAATGCGCAACTTAAAAACCCGGATACGCCCTGGAACTGCGAAATTTTTGCAAACGATGCCAGAATTTGATGAAATTTTCATGAGTGGCTTAAAATGGCACCAGGACACCAAATATGCAGTTAGATTTTCAATCGGAGTCCTCTAGCTCAGACGATAGCTAACAGTCTGAAATTATGCGGTTCCGATCGAAAAACCCTAAAAATTTTAATACTGCCAAAAATGCTCCAACGGTTACCAGCAGGCTAAAAAGTGACACATATATAACATTCTTCCCCCCTTAGGAAATTTTGTCCTCAAAATATGCAAAAACATCTAGGAGGGGAAAAGATGCGTCACACCTGGCATCCATGAGCTTCCATGTGTCCTTAACACCGGAACGATGCTGCCATCGCACCTCGACCAGCTGGACGGTCTTGGTGCAGAGCCTCCTCACGCGGCGGTCCATGATCTCAATCGACTGCTCCACGAATGACTGTCCGGCTCAGAGACAAGCGGCTCGAACGGGATGACGTGAGCAGGATCGTGGACACCTTTACCCAACTGCGAACCCACCACTCCAAGACGGAGAGGTAAGAATTGGCGCTGAGGTGAGCCTCCGAGTAAACTCCAGGAAGCTCTCCTCGCAAGAAGGGGACCACTCGAACCGGATATCCTTCCGAGTAAGGCGGTTAAGAGGAACAGCTATTTTCGAGAGTCCCTCATCAAGCTTCCTACAATAACCCGTCAAACTCGAGAAGCTCCGAATCCTTGCAGGGTTCGACGGCCTACGCCAATTCGACATAGCAAGCGTCTTACCCGGGTCCACAGATATGCCTTCACCAAAAACCACTCAGCCCAAAAGGCCTTAACCTCTAACCAAACTCGCACATGATCTCTCATCTATCTGATGCTTCCATGGCATCCCTTACCTGGGAAAAGAAACCTCGGGAAAGCAGCATGAAATCCCGATATAGGATACTCCGACAACCAAACAAGGAACACGAAGTACCCTAGCTCGGGTTCCAACGCCGACCTCACAAGGCCCCTTAATCCAGAAAGGAACACTGGAAGAAGACATCATTTAAAAGAACACCACTAACCCCTCCGGATCATCTACCTCTAGATGATCACCCAACGATGTCATTCAACATCCTTCTCAAGACCGGACCCAACCTCTATGGGAACGGTCGAACCACGACCGAGTCACGAGGCGACGCGTCTTTGTCTCATCCACACCCTCACTCCTTTCAGGAGACTTTTTGGGACTTTGGGAGAGACTTAGACTGTTCTTCACCCCTGGTCCACCGGTAGCCTCTCCCCGCTCCGTAGCTCGCCTGGTCCTCTGACCGGGAGCCTGTCTAACGCCGGGGCTGTACTACGCGGATCCGACGAAGGGGAGAGCGATTTCCACGCTCGCGGCACCATTCATCAATCCTCTTCCGGGTTAGCCCCTACCTGGTATACTCCCACGATCAGTACCCCTCCGACTGCATCGGCGGCACCTACGGATGGGAGCCTACGGCTACAACCCGGCTTCCTTAACTCAAACAACCACACTCATTACCCGCTCAACGAGACAATACACACATGCTTAACAGCAACCAACACACATATATATATTCATTCATAGGGAGCTAGAGAAACAGAACATTACCTCGAACCATGACGCCCGAAACCTGCGCCTCCTCAGCCGAAAGCGCTGCAACCCTGCCTTGAACAAACTGCGGCAGAGGAGCAAGAGCACGCCCCGCCGGCTGCCGCTGCTGAGGTAGCACTCGGGGTCGGCCAGCATCAGGGCAATTGTATCTAATATGCCCGATGCGCTGACAATGGAAACAGCGCCGCCTCTCCGGCCGCCAGGACTGGATGGGCACTGCCGCAATGGGTGCTGGATCCCACTCTGGCACCGCATCTGCTGGAGGAGAGACAGCCGCTGACTGATCGAAACGGGGCCTCCTCCTCCTGCGCTGCCCCAGGTCCCGACTCCCGAAAGGACCCTGATTTGCAGATGGGGTCGGAACCCCCACGATGATCCCGAGGTCTCGCTCGACTGTCTTCGCCCGAGACACCAAGTCGGAGAACCTCGAGAAAGCCTGGGAGGAGACATGCACCCGAATGGCGCTGCAGAGACCAAGCTCGAAACGGCGGCACCGCGCCTCTTCGTCCATCACCAAAGCTGGAGCGAACCTGGATAACCTCGTGAAGCGCATGGAGTAATCGGCGACAGACATAGAGCCTTGCGTCAACCGCTCAAACTCCTGCACCACGATCTGCTGCGCCGAGAACGGGAAGTACTCCTCCAGGAAATACCTCTAGAATCCTGCCCAAGAAAGCTGCTCCACTCCCTCTGGAATGTCCACCACTCGGGTAGCCCACCAGTCGGCAGCGCTACCCTTCAACATGAAGGTGGCCAAAGAGACTTGCTGGCAATCGGTGCAAAGCATGGTCGAGAAGATCACCTCCATCTCCATCAACCATTGCTCTGGGGCAAGGGGATCCGCCAACTGGCCATAGAACTCAGGACGGTGGAGCTTTAGAAAAACTGCGAGGCCACTCTGCTGCACCCGCGCTGCAGCCTCTAGCCCCACCTCCCTCGCCAGGGGATCCTGAACCCTCGCCGCTGGAAACACCACGGGGACTGGGGGTACTTCGGGTACCACAGACGAATCTGCTGCCAAGGGGACCTGTGGAACTGCATCACGGGCCGCCCTCAGCTCCCGGATCTCCCGCGCTTGCTCTACCAACACTCTGGTCTGCGCCTCCAGTGCCTTGATCCGAGTCTCCACCAAATCCGCTGTCCAAGCGAACGCACGTTCCCGTGCGGGAGGCTCCTGCGCCGATCCTGGCCTCACAGCCATGGACTCTCCAGTAGCATCCTCGCCTCCGGCAGGTCCGGAAACCTCCAAAGGTCGAGAGGGACCATGTCCGCGCCGTCCTCCACGAGGAGACATATCAGCAATCCTAAGAAAACCAGACACTAGGATCAGAATACTCATATCAAAATCCTAGGACTCATCTCTACGAAAGAAGACCATTGGCTCTGACAGGACCAGGCTCTGATACCACCTTTTTGTCACGCCCCGGGCGTCCCCGAGACGCGGCAAGTGTATATAAAATATCAGAATCTACACAGGAAGTCAATAATATCATACACAAGCTACTAGAATGACATACAGACAACAAAGCAGGGCTGACATGATATATACACCAAATGCGGATAACTAAAGACTGAATCTGTAATCAAAACACACTACAGACTCCATACATAATCACATGTCCTGTGAGAGCCAATATACATACAAAGACGTCCAAATACAACCCAAACGCGTGCCCAAGCACGGAAAATAATACATACTGGTACAAGGGATGCTGATAGTCTCTGCAACTCGCGGGACGTGGCGCTACTCCGCTACTGATGAAGTCCCTCGGGGAGCTCCTCCTCCAGATCCGACTCAGATGACACTGAAGAAAATATTATGCGAGGGGTGAGCCACACGCTCAGTGAACGGCACAACCCATGCATCACAGATAATATTGACCACAACCAGATATACTTATAATCCAAAATACATATCACTTAATCCACAAATGATATCACAACTCAAAGCCGTGGGTTGCTCAATCGCCAACCCACTACACCCTCACCCTCACCCTTCAATGGGCGACAAAGGATATTGGGACTGGCTACACATAACCAGCGGGTCGCTTCCGCCAACCCGCCACACCCTCACCCTCACCCTTCAATGGGTGACATAGGATATTGGGACTAACTGCACCAAAAACCAACGGGTCGCTTCCGCCAACCCGCTACACCCTCACCCTCACCCTTCAATGGGTGACATAGGATTTTGGGACTGACTAGGCTGTTGGTTACCCTTGGTCCACCGATAGTCTCTCCTCCACTCCGTAGGCCGCCTGGTCTACTCCCACATTCAGCACAGTCCGTCCAAAATCAGGAGGTGCCTACTAATGGGAGCCCTCTGTCAGGAAGGCCCTGTCTAACGCTGGGGTAGTCTCTACCGGATCCAACGAAGGGAACAGAACAGCCTACCCATCGCATATGATCCACTTGGATCCGCAGACGGCACATTATAACAACACTAATGTTCTGAATTCCTCAGAACCCACCAGGGCGCATAACTACGATGCGGGGAACATGCATAAGGTTATAACACGGTGGAATATCGTTGGGGAAAGAAACTCGGGAGGGCAGCGTGAGTTCCCGTTATAGGACACCCCGACAACCAAACAAGGAACACGGTGTACCCTAACCCGGGTCTCACCGCTGTCCTCGCAAGGCCCCTCCCCTATAATATTCACTATAACATGCATTGTAAACAAATACTAGCATTTAATCAAATAAATAAACTAGTAGGGCACATGCATCGGCCGGGCTTCCTAACATGGAACCAGGGGACATGCTGCATGGCTCATACACAAATCCTAAGGGTGCAAGTCCCTAACATGCAAAGTCTAGGGTAACATGCATTCTACAATTTAATCATGCTCGCATGATATACATATCATTGCAGGTTAATATTTATCCATGGCGCCCCAGGAGAGGTCGGTATACGCCCAAATGCGTATGACCCCTCTCTACTGGGTTGGATTGTCCCACTCACCGGTATCTGGGTGGTCGCGCGACCGTCCGTCTAGATCTGCAAGACAGGCATTCAATATGGTGAGAACAATGCTTAAAATACCCAAAAACACATCTAAAATACCCAACACTCGGATAAACGTACATACGGTCCGTACGCACGTGTATCCGAGCATCCCGACTCACTCCCGAACCCACCGGGCAGCCGCACGCACGGCCACCCACCCCGGGCGCACAGTCGAGCCTCGGCCCGCGCGCCAAGGCGCACTGCCGAGCCCAGGCCGCATGCCCGGACACCACCGACGCACTGTCGCCCGCCGGCCCGCGCGCCCCGACGCACCGCCGCACGCACGCGCGAGCCCGCGCGCACCGCGCGTCCAGCCCAGCGCGCCCCCGCGCGCACTGCACGCACGCCCCAGCACGCGCACGCACTGGCCCCCAGCACCGCGCCCAGGCGCATGCCCAGGCGCCCTGCCCAGCACCCAGGCGAAGTGCCCAGGTGCCCTGCCGCGTGCGCGCACGCTCGCGCGCACGCCCGCGCGCGCCTGCGCGCACCCGCGCAGACCCCCGCTGGCACCCCCGCGCGCGCCAGCACCCGCGCGCACCCGCGCACCCACTTCGCGCGCACCCGCGCACCCGCGCGCACGCACCCGCGCACGACTGCGCGCCCGACTACGCCCAGCGCCCGGCACCCGCGACCCAGCGCCCAGCGCCCGGGACCCTCACCCAGCGTCCACACGCACGCCCGCGCAACACGCGCCCAGCGCGCCTAGCAGCATGCGCCCAGCGCGCCTGCCAGCCTGCCCGCGCTGCTGCCCGCGTTGCCTGCCTGCGCGCGTCGCCGAGTGGCCCGAGCACCGCTCGCCTGCACGCCCGGGGCACTGCCCGCCTGATGCCCGAGCGCCCCTGCCCTGCTCGCCTGCGCGCCCAGCCAGCTCGCCCGGCCTGCCAGCGCGCACAGCCCAGCAGCCTGCTCCGCACGCCTCCCCCTGCACCCCCCGAGCGCACGCCCGCGTGCGCGCCCGCGCGCACGCGCTCGCGCGCCCAGCAAACTGGTGCCCTACTCCCAGCCTACCCAGCTAGCCCTGCCAGCCTAGCACCCGACTAGCCCTGCACGCCCAGCACCAGGCACGCCCAGCGCCAGCCCGAGCGCACGCCCGCGCGCACGCCCGCGCACAC
This sequence comes from Acorus gramineus, assembly GCA_030737835.1. NCBI lineage: Eukaryota > Viridiplantae > Streptophyta > Magnoliopsida > Acorales > Acoraceae > Acorus > Acorus gramineus. The sequence goes on along the minus strand of JAUJYN010000026.1, from coordinate 761,451 downwards.
GCACGCGCGCGCCCTGCCAGCGGCCCTGCCTGCTGCGCCTGCTGCTGCTGCCCTGCCATCCTGCCCGAGCCCGAGCTCCTCTACCACCCACCTCCGACCACCACCATAGCCTCCGACCGCCTCCCACAGCCCTCCGACGGCCACCCACCGCCGCCAACCGCCTCCCAACCACAAAATCACCCCCTAGCATACATCTATGCAGGAAAAAGAGGGAAAGGGGGCTTACCAAGGGGAGGAGGGGAAGTCCGGTGGCTCTCCGCGCGCCGAAACCTTTCCCAAAGGCCTTCTCACGCCCGATCTAGCTTGTCCCTCGGAATGGGCCAAATCAGAGGACGAAAAGGGGAGGTCGGGGAGGCTAGGATCGTCGGAATTCGGATTTGAAGACACCGGAGCGTAGATCGGGACCCGATCTACACTTCCCGTGCTTTAGGTTTTAAGCTTTGAGGGCTCTAGGGGGCTCAAACGGAAGAAAACGGAGGAGAGGAGAGAGAGAGAGCAAGTCGTAGGGATGATGAATAGTAAAAAGATATTTTTGATTCCTTTCATATAATGCGCGACTTAAAAACCCGGATACGCCCTGGAACTGTGAAATTTTTGCAAACGATGCCAGAATTCGATGAAATTTTCATGAGTGACTTAAAATGGCACCAGGACACCAAATATGCAGTTAGATTTTCAATCGGAGTCCTCTAGCTCAGACGATAGCTAACAGTCTGAAATTATGCGGTTCCGATCGAAAAACCCTAAAAATTTTAAAACTGCCAGAAATGCTCCAACGGTTACCAGCAGGCTAAAAAGTGACACATATATAACAGATCATATGCGTATGGATAGGCTGTCCTGTCTCCCTCGTTGGATCCGGTAGAGACTACCCCAGCGTTAGAAAGGCCGTCCTTCGGAGGACCCACATCAGTAGGCACCTCCTGATTTGGTTTCGGACTGTGCTGAAGTTGTGGGTGGAGACCAAGCGGCCTACGGAGTGGAGGAGAGACTATCGGTGGACTAAGGGTGACCAACAGCCTAGTCAGTCCCAAAATCCTATGTCACCTTTGGAAAGGTGAGGGTGAGGGTGTAGTGGGTTGGCGATGAGCGACCTGCTAGTTTTGTTTATGGATGATTGTTAGTCCCAACATCCTGAGTCCCCTGTTGAGGGGTAAAGGTGAGGGTATGATCTGGGTTATGGAAATTGTGGTTTAAGATGGACAAATGTTTATGTTGTTCCTGCCCCTTAGAGGCGGGACGAATAGCTGGATTAATATGTTATGGTCAATATTGTCTGTGATGCATGGGTTGTGCCGTTCACTGAGCGTGTGGCTCACCCCTCGCATATGTTTTTCCCCAGTTGCCACTGAGCCTGAGCTGGAGCCGGAGCAGCAGTTGGAGCTTTCCGAGGGATTCCTTCAGTAGCGGAGCAGCGCTACGTTCGCGAGTGCCAGAGGCTATCAGCATCCCTTTTCTTGGCTGTATGTATTTTATTTCCGTGCTTGGCACGCGTCTGTATATATTCAGTTGTTTCTATGTATATTGGCTCTCACAGGACGTATGATTGTGTATCGAGTCTGTAATATGTTTTGATTACAGACTCAGTTTTAGCTTCCGCTATATTGTGTATATATTATGTCAGCCTTGTTTGATCTATGTTGTCATTTTTATCTGTGGTTTAGAGTATATGTATTTGACCTCATGTGTAGGCCTCTGATATGATATATACACCTGCCGCGTCCCGGGGACGGCCGCCCTGGGGCGTGACAGATTATATCATTTATGTATATATAACTTGGCATATTATATCGTTTATAAATGAATGGAAAAAATTGAGGGTATTGGTTGTGGACAGCTTTTTCAAAAAATAAAAAAATTATTAACACGCACATCGTGTGTGGGGGAATATTAATTTATTCTAATCGAAAAATATTGCACAACAAAAGAATGTACATGAAAAATTAAATAAAACACAACTACGAAACACAACAACACAAAATAACAGCACCTAGATCCATTTTGAAATAGATGGATTGCTACATTAGTAATTTCCCAATCCTTGAAGCTGTTGAAATCACTATGATTAAAAGTAGATGAGTCATCAGATACTTGAGAAGCATGAGCTTTTCTTTCTACAAGTTTATTGATCACCTAGTATGGAACTGATATTATTAACTTCTACCAATTTTAAATTTCCTAGTATGTCTCAATTATGTGTATTACAACAAAAAAATAAGATGGATATTATAAATGAAAGTTTTATAGAAAAATTATATATAAAAATAGAATAGAGATGAAAATAGATATTGTGGTTAGAGTTGTTAAATGAACACTGAGACTCTATACTCAATTTTTTATTTTTTTATTTCTTCCAGGAATCCTCAAAGAATGCGGTATCGATCGATGGTATGCCTCACGCTCTTGTGATAGTCACAGCAGAGGGATTGGTCCTGTTTCGACGACTCACTCTTCATCGGTTCAGGTCACCTGAACCATTGTTTCCCCTGAATATTGGGCAAAATTTGGGATGGTGGGATCTTAAAGAACGTCCCCCGTCCCTCTCTCACCTCATTCGCTGAGGCGCCCTGTTTCCTATCCTTCTCGCCTCGTCGGTCCTTCTAGCAAGATTCTGACGAGCGTTTTGTTGCCGGTGCGGGAGTGGTGGCTGTCAGTGAGGACCGAGATGCAACCACCACCTGCTTGAGGAGCTTAGATTCCTCCTCCACCTTTGCGTACTTTTTAACACGCCCCATCAGATCGCGTAAGTCGGAAGGAGTGCGCTTGATGAGCTACTCCTTTAGGCCGTTACCGGCTGATAACCTGTTACGAAACGCCATGACTGCAGCGTTCTCGTTGTAGTCTTCAACTTCAAACTTTAGGATACGAAAATGATCGACATATTGTCAAATCGTTTCTCCCTGTTGCATCTGGATCTTCATGAGATCCCCGAGATCTTTCTTCCTTCGCCTGCTGCAGATGAAGTGCTCAGCAAACATGGTACCAAGCTCCTCAAAAATTCTGATTGTCGCAAAAGGAAGAAGATGAAACCTGCTAAGTGCAGCCCCTTTTAGGCTAGATGGGAAGAGGCGACACATTAGTCCATCATAAAGCTCGTACAATGCCATGGAGTGACGGAATGTCAAAATATGGTCATAAGGATCCGTCGTGCCATTGTACAGCTTGAATTTGGGTTGAACGAACTTCCGTGGAAGCGTTCTCTGAGAATTTCTGTGTAGAACAGGGAGGTGAAACCCCGTAATGCATGTTCCACCATTCCGTGATCTCAGGCCCGCCACACCTCTAAACGCGAATTGTGGTGGGACTGCACGACAACTCCTTCGGTTTGCTGAAGACGATCGCCGCGGTGCCCATCAGATGCTTCGCGGAAGGCCGATCTTTCTTGATGAGTTGGCCTTTGCAACGCCTCTCTTCGGGCGGACCATTCCCGGTGCGGAGAACGTCCGCATCTTTGTTCCTCGTGGTTCCATCAGCTTGCTCGAGGGGAGCGTGATCGTCGGTGGTTTTGTTGCATACGATTCAAGGAAGAAGTACTTCCCTCCGAATCGTGTACAGTGGCGGCTAGTGGATTAAGCTCTGCTGTAGGTGGCGGTAGGACGTCCTCCCGAACGGGTTGCTGTGGATGCAGGTTAGCATAGAACTGCTGCATCAAAGCTTCAATCATTTGCTGCATGGATCCCTGGAGTCGATTAAGAGTGTCTCTTGTGCGGACTCCACTACCTACCGGAGATCCTGGGCCTAGCTGGCCAGGGTCCTAGGTGAATCACTGATGGCAACATCTGGTGGGAGGTCAACTTGATATCGCTGCCTCCCCAAATGAGTGTCACTTGGATCAGACATCATGTACACTGAATTTTTGTTTTGAAAGTCCCACAGACAGCGCCAAACTGAGGAGGATATTTTCCCCCTTCAGTTAAACTTTTTGAACTTGGGGTTAAAGCTCAAAAGGTTATTTTAAGGATGGTAATTTTTAGTAGCTTAGATTTGACTGAACCTGGCGTTCACTGTCTCAATGAATGGGCCTTTAAAGTGCTATCTCGCGACCTCTTTATAGGCTGCCTACGTACCCCTTGGGGATCAAGTCACACGTAGTTCCTCAGATAGATTGCCGCTTCCACTACTCCGTGGCTGTTAAAACCGTCCCCCCATTAAACACTTTTAGAGGACGATTTCGGTGGAAACCCCCACGTGTTAATGAGACACGTCGTGCTCACATCATGCAATTAGTGGACCATTGCTATCCATTTAGCAGTTACAGGTATTATGGTTCTTTGACCGTTTCTTTAATATGCTCGTGGCTCTTGAGCCTGCTCATTCGTCAGTTACGTCTTTGAGTATGTCCGCGAGGTGAAAGATCGCCCGACCAGACCTCTTGTCTGGTCGTGTCTTCCCTGCTCGTTCGCGAGCAGTAAGGTCGTCCGACCAGACCTCTAATCTGATCGTGCCTTAACTACTCGAGGTGACATTCTTTCACGAGGTGTCTGACTGTCCGACTAGACCCTGGATCTAATCGTGCCAGCGCATCCTGGAATGTCATCATGACCTTTTGGATTCAGATCTGGTTCTATGGGCCCCAAGTGTGATAGCCCATATCCGACTTAATGTGACACGTGTTATAGTGTAGATTTTTACCTCCATAATAACATATTTGGGTGATTAATTGCTTGTTAGAAAGATCTTTTCGATATATTCTTATGACTGGGAAATAATTTTTTTTCCCAAAAATGAATATTTCACAATGAAAAGTGAGATCCAACATTGAAACTTATATTTTACTCCAAATTAGTGATATATTCTATTATTATCACATTCAAAATCTAATAAAAAATAATAACAAAAAAATATGATGATGTGGCACGATCACCACCATTCATTCAATATATCTTTTAAAAAAATAATTAGTGTTACGAAGTTGAAAACATTTTTTGTTAGTAATATAGATATATGATATTTTAATACATAAGTTCAAATAATAATTAATAAAATAAAATCAATATTCATGTTCAAAAAATAAAAAAATAATATTAAATATATTTTGTATAAATATATGTTAAATTTATTCAATATTAGACTTATATGAATTGTATCGACGTCATCTATCCAATGGTATCAATTTTATGAAAATTAAAATTATGTAGTAGAAGTTATCATACTTTTTTTTATAAAATAATAATAAAAAAAAGTCAACCTTTATAAACAGTGTGCCTCCAAATATGGAGACTCAAAACTCATCCGCCAAATGGTTTGAGGGCTATTATAACCAAACCGTGCCCCCTTTTCTCTTAGTCATGCCGGCTCCGCCAAAAGATTCATTTTAGAGTGCTGTTACACTCAGTTTACAACACCATCCATTTCTCAGACCCCACGTCAGCTTGCCATGTGGAATTTTTTTTTTAATGCCACGTCAGCTTTCAAAAACTGCCCATGAAAAATTTCTCCCCAAAAGTTTCCACCCATTTTTTTGACTGCCACCCTGTTTTTTTATCATTTTCTCTTTCATCCTTTTTGGTTTTCATTTACTGTTTCACTTTCTCTCTCTCTCTCCTCAGCAGCAACCACCACAAACCAGCACAAAAAATCCATAAGTAGTAAATATTCCTTGTTTGCAGTTAGGGGACAAAACGTTGGTATATGCATAGTTTTCATAAGATTCCAATATTTATTCATCTTCTGTTTGAAATATTATTTCGTTATTTGTGATAAATTTTTTGTCGAAGGTAGCTGTAAAGTTGATGATACTAAATATCCTTTGTTCACCACTGTTTATCCATGAGAAAAAAAAATTATTTCGTCTTGGAATGCGTATGCACAGAGTTTTATAACGTATATACTTACTCAAATATCGCAGGTGAATCTCCGATAGTTGTCATGGATCAAATGGAGATGACAACCTATATAATTTGACTTTGCGTACTGTCCAAGAGATCGTGGAGATGGTGAGTTCATTTTCTAATGCCTGTATGTTTATTGTGACTCTATTTGAGGATCTGAAGAAGAAAACGACGAACCATATCTCTACACTGGTTGATGCAAGCTTCCCTTAACCGTGTAAGTAATAATATCAACATTGAAAAGATGCTCAATCATGTAGTAGCACAAGCTTAAGGGTCGTCCGAAGAGAGAAAAAAAAGTCTCATGATGCAAAATTGTTCTCCACATAATAAAAAAATATGTACCATTTAACATTAATTCTTTACATATTGCATGTGCTTTACATAATAAAGCGACAGGTCCTTTATTGGTTTTTATGCAATTAGATTTCCACTTTATATTTCAGAAAACACGAAAGACAAAGCAGCAGTAGATGAGGTCTACCACATCCCCCACACCACCATTACAACTACAAAGCTCAGTTCATGACTTTCGGATGGGATTACAAATACTAAGTTCATAACACAGTTCTTAGATGGGATCACAACCACACCAGCTAGACGAGGAATTTGACATGTGGATGGCATCTCAAATGTAGCATTGAACAATTTGATTTTTTAAACGAAGTTAACATTTTGTTCCCAATATAACGTTCACATTACTTAATCGCGTTGGTTATCAATTCCATACTAACGTATGATTATGCACATCCATACTATACAAAGCATATACTTGACTGCCTAAGCATATAGCACAATCCATAATCACAACACACAGTAATTTATATGTAACATAATGACACGATGCATATTGTAAAGCAACATAATCACACCGCACACCAAAAATCATAACAAAAGTTACTAGCCAAAACATGTCATCCTTTTTGTTTAATTGAGCATATACCTCGCTAGGTTCATATTTTCAAATAGTTCATTTATTCTCAATGGCTAAACTAATGAAGACACATACTCTGTTATTGCATTACTTATAATTAGGTTGTATGGTACAAAAACTTGAAGGAATCCTTTTGCATTCTCTTCTATGATTGTCTTACACACTACTACAATTTTTTACATTGATCATTGTTTGGAACCGTAATTAAAAACTTTGTAGTGGTGACAGTTGATGAATTTGAAGTTGGGTGAAAAAAATATGATTGAAGAACATCATATGGAGGACAATGCATTGTTGAACTTCTTGTATAAGGATCGTCATCGGTGGGTGTCAATATTTGTAAATGACACGTAACGGTGGGTGCCAATATTTGTAAAGGACACGTAACTGATGTTACATGCATATATTACTTATATTATACATATTAGCTTAATCACACAGGTATTGGAAATGAAGACGTCTTGAAAACATTTGAAGTAATTGGGATGACAAGCACACCAGCTAGATGAGGAATTTGACATATGGATGGCATCACAAATATAGTATTTGTTAATTTGGTTATTTATAAAAAGTTGACTTATTGTTTCCAACATGGCATACACAATTTTCATCACTTGACTTATCTAAGCCATACTAACATGCCTACCTAGGCATCTTAGGCATGTACGTTACTTATGTCACGCCCCAGGGCGGCCGTCCCCGTGACGCGGCAAGTGTATATATAATATCAGAATCTACACAGGAGTTCAATAATATACCATAAACAAGCAACTAGAATGACACACAGACAACAAGGAGGCTGACATGATATATACACCAAATGCGGAAGCAAAAGACTGAATCTGTAAATAAAACATACTACAGACTCGATACACAATCATCTGTCCTATGAGAGCCAATATACACAATATACAACTGAATATATACAAACGCATGCTCAAGCACGGAAATAAAATACATACAGCCAAAAAGGGATGCTGATAGCCTCTAACACTCGCGGGACGTAGCGCTGCTCCGCTACTGAAGGAATCCCTCGAAAGGCTCCTCCTGCTGATCCGGCTCAGTGGCAACTGGAGAAAACAATTATGCGAGGGGTGAGCCACACGCTCAGTGAACAGCACAACCCATGCATCACAGCTATATTAACCACAATTAATTAACAACCAGCCTCAAAGTGGCATAACATCATAAATCCAGTGGTTCGTACATCGCCGAACCACCACACCCTCACCCTCACCCATCAATGGGTGACATAGGCTATTGGGACTGATAATCACCCATAGACAAATCCAGCGGGTCGCTCATCGCCAACCCACTACACCCTCACCCTCACCCTACAACGGGTGACATAGGATTTTGGGACTGACTAGGCTGTTGGTCACCCTTGGTCCACCGATAGTCTCTCCTCCACTCCGTAGGCCGCTTGGCCTTCACCCACAACTTCAGCACAGTCCGTCACAAATATCGGGAGGCGCCTACTGATGGGAGCCCTCGAAAGGGACGGCCTTATCACGCTGGGGCAGTCTCTACACGGATCCAATGAAGGGAAACAGAACAGCCTATCCATACGCATATGATCCACTCGGATCCGCCGACAACACATCTCTACAACTCTAATGTCATGAATTCTTCAGAATTCCTCCAGGGCCATAACCAGGATGCGGGGAACATATATCCTAATAGCAACAAGGTTGGAATATCACTGGGGGAAAGAAACTTGGGAGGGCAGCGTGAATTCCCGATATAGGACACCCCGACGACCAAACAAGGAACACGGAGTACCCTAGCCCGGGTCTCACCGCTGTCCTCGCAAGGCCCCTCCCCTATAATATTCACTAAGATGCTAATAATCACACAAGGGATAAATACTTAATTATCAACTAGAGATATAATATTATTGGGACAAGAACCTTGGGAGGGCAGCATGAGGTCCCGATACAGAACATCCCAACAACCAAACAAGGAACACGGAGTACCCTAACCCGGGTCTCAATGTTGACCTCGCAAGGCCCCTCCCTATAATATTATCTAAGGCATGCAATTAACATATACTAGCATTTAATTTAATAAATAAACTAGTAGGACACATGCATAGGCCAAGGCTTCCTAGCATGAGAACAGGGGGACATGATGCATGGCTCTTACACATATCCTAAGGGTGCAAGTCCCTAACATGCAAAGTCTAGGGTAGCATGCATTCTACATTTTAAATCATGCTCGAATGGAATACACTTTACAACGGGTTAATATAAATCCATGGTGCCCCAGGAGAGGTCGGTATATGCTCAAATACGTATAACACCTCACCACTGGGTTGGATTGTCCCACTCACCGAAATCTGGGTCGTCGCGCGACCGTCCGTCAAGATCTGCAAGACAGGCATTTATACGGTGAGTAAAATACATAAATACATCAAAAATTACTCAATATACACCAAAAGAACCCAACACTCGGGCAAACGTACATACGGCCCGTACGCACGTTAGCCCGAGCACCCCGACTCACTCCCGCACCCCGGCAACCACCCGCACGGCCACCCGCCCCCGGATGCGCCGCCGCGCCTCAGCCCGTGCACCCAGGCGCACCGCCGGGCCCCTGCCCGCATGCCTGGACCCGCAGCCGAGCCACCTGGGTGCACCGCGCGCCCACTGCGCCCCGCCGCAGCAGCCCGCGCGCACCCCGCACGCCCCGCGCTGACCTGCGTCTCGCCCCGCGCGCACCACCGCTCGCCCCCACTGCTCTCTTCACCACGCGCACGCCTGCGCCTCTGCCCAGTGCCCCTCGCGCATGCTCCTCTGCGGTGCCCAGCGCCCAGCGCTCAGCACCCTCACCCAGCACACCCCGCACGCCCAGCACCCGGTATCCGCCACCCAGCGCCCTGCGCCCAGCGCCCAGCATCCGCGACCAGCTCCCAGCGTTCAACGCCCTGCACCCGGGACCCTCACCCAGCGCCCACGCGCACGCCTGCGCAACACGCGCCCAACGCGCCTGGCAGCACGCGCCCAGCGCGCCTGCTAGCCTGCCTGCGCGCATCGCCGAGTGGCCCGAGCACCGCTCGCCTGCACGCCTGGGCACTGCCCGCTTGATGCCCGAGCACCCCCTGCCAGCTGCCCGAGCATGGCCTGCCCAGCCGGCCTGCCCTGCTCGCACAGCCCGCAGCCATCCTACCCGAGCTAGCCCTACCCTGCCTACCCAGCGCGCCCAGCACGCCCCCTGCACCACCCGAGCACACGCCGCGCGTACGCCTGCGCGCACGCACTCGCGCGCCCGGTCACTTGGTGCGCGCCTGCTGCGCCCGCTGCCAACTCACCCGGGACAGCTGACCACCCTGTCCGGGACTGCCCAACTTCCTGCCCGACCACCCAAACTCCCTTCCACAGCCACCAACGGCCTCCGACCACCACCCACAGCCCTCCGACGGCCACCCACCGCCGCCGACCACCACCCAACCTCATATCCACCCTCCTAACATACATCTAAGCATGAAAAGAGAGGAAAAAGGCTTACCAAGGGGAAGCAAGGATGCTCGGTTGCTCTCCGCGCACCGAAACCTTTCCCCAAAGGCCTCCAACGCCGGGATCTCCCTTGGCCCTCGAAAGGGCCCAAATCAGAGGAGAAAAGAGGGGGGATGAAGGGGCCAAACTTCTCGAAATTCAAATCCGAGAACACCGGGGTGTAGATCGGGACCGGATCTACACTTTCTATGATTTAGGTTTCAAGCTTTGAGAACTCTAGGGGGCTCAAAAGCTTGAAAAAGAGAGAGGGGAGAGAGAGAAAGAAATTTGAGAAGATGATGAATAGTGCATGGCAACACTTTTTGCTCACTTAAATAAGTCAAACCACCCTTAGATTAGGGTAATCAAGGTTAATTAGGGTTTTAAGCTTGATTAAAGAGTTTAAGTGGCTTTGACTTGGGTCAACCCAACCAAACAAAAAAACAAAAAGGGTTGACCAAGTCATGGGCCCACTTTGACCGAGTCAACTCTCCCAATGACTTCTCGCTCGGTCAAAACCCGGATACGCCTCGGAACTGTGAAATTTCAGAAACATTACCGGAATTCGATGAAATTTTTGTGAGCGGCTTGGAATGGCACCAGGACACATAATATGCAGTTACATTTTCAATCGGAGCCCTCAATTTTGAGGCGATAGCTAACAGCCCGAAATTTTAGCGGTTCCAATCGAAAAACGAAAAAAAATAAAAAAACTTTCAGAATGTCTCAACGGTTACCAGAAGGTTAAAAGTGACACATATATAACAACTTAACCAAGCATATACCTCATCTTACAAAGTATATAACGCAACTAACAATCACATCACACAATAATTATTAAACAAAATAAGCACACCACACAAATAATATAACACAACAAAAAATCATCACGTATAAAACAGTCAAAACAGTACAATTGTATATGATAGCCAAAACATGGCTAAATAAACATCAACCAAAATAATATCATTTACTTGTTCAAATTTTACTAAATTCATCACCCATAAATCTAGTAATATTCATAGCACGCATATAAGTCATATCATCATTGGTGCTAAAATGAAAATGGGTATCAAGCATCCTGCAAGCAATCCAATGGTAGAGGAAGACGCCGCAGTCATGCCCACCGGATTGTTGCGGAGCAGGGATATCAAGAACGTGGGGCCACCCTTCTGCCTCCTTCCTTTGCTTCCATTAACGTGGGGCCATCAAGTTATATATTCCATTCAAATTAAAGTATATGCTAGTATTAAGTGGTATATAGTCGCTTTGGTCACTATGGTTCTTTTGCTTGATCCATAAGCAGATTTTGCTTCTACCTCATCAACCTTCTCTCCCTCCAACTCTGGAGGAACCTTTCTAATACTCAAAAAAATTCTTTCAGTTTTCTTACTTGGCAAGACTCTTTTGAATGCCTTTGTAAATTCTTCCATTGAAGAGAATCCCGAAGGCATGGGAAGGCATGGGTCACATGAAGTACCAATGTTTATGAACAACAAACATAGAATATCCAACAAAAATACACTTTAAGATTTTAAAAAAATTGATTTAAGATAAAAATATTTGAATAATGAAACCATATACTAAAAAAAAATTTAAAACAAGGAAGACATTTATTTCAGATTAAAATATTTGATTTATGAAATCATGTGCTAAAAAAAAATTTAGATAGGGAAGAAAAATAAATATTTGATTTATGAAATCATTTGCTAAAAATAATTTAAAACAAGGAAGGAAATTATTTCAGATTAAAAATATTGAAATAAGATTAAAATATTTGTCATATGGAACCATACGCTATTAAAAAGGATAATGCTTCGAACCTGAGTTCCTTCACTATGCAGTCTCCTCTAGACAGCGAAAATTGGTGAAACTCGACGGGATGAAGAAGGAGAGTTTGTTACTTGAGAGTGGTAATGCAGAAGACGCCTTGGGTATACTATGTGAAAGAGATAAGAGACAATGTATAAAGAGAGGAAAGATAAGAAATAAGAGATGGTGAGGTGGAGGGCAGAGATGAGCAACAGTGAGGCGAAGAGGGAAGGTGAGAGAGAGAGAGAGAGAGAGAGAGAGAGGGAGGGAGGGAGGGAGAGTGTATTTGTTTTGTGCAAGACGAAAGAGTTTTAGTCAAAAGGGGAGAGAGAACGTGTGTTTTGTAATAAATGAAAGGGGAGAGAGAAAAGTTGCATTGGAACTCGAAAAGAATCAGTGAATACAGACAAATTGGTTAAAAACAAGGTATATACCCCCATTATCGAAGTATATACGCTTTGAAAGGTCGTATGTACTCGTCACATTTGGAACCGCGTTTCTAGAATGCACGACGGGCTATGTGACGTTGTCAAAAACATCTTTTTGACCATTTAATGCGGTGTCTGAATTCCTTTAATGCAGTGTAAGTGTTTCTTATCGACGAATTTTGAAATTTAAAATTTGAAACACCCATCCGGGCCCGCCAAAGGAAAACGAAAACAAATCCACATCAGCCGGTCTCGCCATGTCGGATCCTATGTGGGGTCTGAAAAACGGACTGAAAAACTCTCTGAGTGTAGCATTTTCCTTCATTTTAATATAATCACAAATTTTCCCATAAATCAATATCCTATTAGACAATGTAACTCAAGAAAGTTGAACGCGCCATTGGTCAAAATTAACTGCAACGAACGGTAGTTATTTTGTGTTCATGGACGATCGAGTTGGTCAAGATCACTTATCCAATTCACGTGGTGATATACGTGGATCATTCACAAATATTTTGAATTGAAAAATAACATATCCAATACACCAATTCCACGTGTAACCCTATTTATAATATACATAATTTTTTTTATTTAAATCATATATTCTTTCAATGAATTACAATATTATTATACGTGAAATATATATTATAATATATTTTTCTTTTAACTTTTTTTTAATCTATACATTAGAATCTTATAATAGGACAGGATACATATATGCTATGTTATGATAACGATATGGATGCAAAACGGACGGCAAAAAGGTTTGAAAAACCTCCGCATACGAGCCGCCAAAAAGCCGACGCTCGAATTCCACGGGCCTTGGACGGGCAAAACAAAGACAAATTGCACGTTTATAAGGTCTCCCCACCCCGTTTGATTCTCTCTGCCACAATAATGGCGTATTATTATTATCAAGCACTGAAACCTCATACCCTATATTGTCTCCTCCTCTTCTCTTCCCTCCTCCCTTGTTTCATTCCATACAACAACACCAAACCCTCAACCCCCCTCATTGCCTTCCTCGAAAGCCTCCAATCGACCGCCCTTCAAACCCTAGGCCCAAAAGACTTCGACCCCAAGCTGTACGTCGATCTCCCCCTCAAGCACGACCTCCCCGTCGTCGAATCCGCTTTCGCAAAGCTTCCCCGATCGGCGAACGGGACGGTCCCCGTCGAAGACCTCGATTTGTTCATCGAGAGGTACCTGGGGAGGGCGGGGACTGATATGGTGCTTCACGAGCCGTCCGATTTCGTGGCGGATCCCGATGGGTTCCTGCCGAAGGTGGAGAATTCGAAGGTCCGGACTTGGGCGCTGGAGGTGCACTCGCTCTGGAAGAACCTGAGTCGCGAGGTTGCGGATGCGGTGAGGGAGCGGCCGGGTTTGCACACATTGCTTCCCCTGCCCGGACCGCTTGTGGTGCCCGGGTCTAGATTCAGGGAAGTCTACTATTGGGACTCCTACTGGGTCATAAGGTTTTGATTTGAGATATTTTGAATTTTTTTTTTTGCCTAGAAACTGTTGTCATACCCAAGATCATGGTAACAAAATTCGGCATATTTTCTTAGAAATTGGGAAAGAATCGTTGATTTTTGATGCACCGAGATGGATTAAACTTGGATGTTAATGTTTCATTCATGATAAGTTATCGAATTAGTAATGGTACATCTAAGTTATTGAATGTCGTATTGGGGATCATGTGAGTATATGAAGCTAATGATGATCGATGGGTCACATTTTAGATTCAATGAGCATGCAGTTTTTCAGTATATTTCATATTTATATATTTAAGTATTTTTTATTCAATTTGTTTCTGAAATTCTAATGATTTTTTCCCCCTTTTTTCTCTAGATTCAAATTTACTTCCTTTGCCAACTTATTCCCTCATTCTGCATTTGTTGCTATGCTTAATATCCAAATTTTCTTGAACATGTGATTTTTCTGTTTTTGTTAGAGATTTGTGATTTTGTAATGCAGGGGATTACTGGCTAGCAAAATGTATGACTCTGCAAAGGCTATTGTGAACAATCTTATTTCGCTCATCGATGTCTATGGCTTTGTCTTGAATGGCTCGAGGGCATATTATAGTAATAGGAGGTAAGGTCCATCCAACTTCGATGTGGTATTGTTATTTATTTATTTATTTGGGAGGGAAGGGGGGGGGGGGGGGATGGGGGAGTGGTAGGCTATTTCTTGTATCAGATGTCTTTGAATAGCATCATGTGTGGAGTTTGTACAGAAGTTGCCAGTATATACAATGAGTATTGTGAAACTTTTTGCAGCCAACCTCCACTATTGAGTGCCATGGTATTTGAAATATTCTCAAGGACTGGAGATCTGGATTTCATTAAAAAATGTCTCCCTTCATTGCTTAAAGAACACCACTTCTGGAACTCTGGTATTAATTATTACCTCACAGCATAGAACAGCCCCGCTTTTGTGCTATTGCTCTGCTTTGAAAGTTTTGGAATATGTATTGAAGTCCTATGATATGGTCATTGGCCTGATATTTTGGTTTGTTCACCCCTACAGGAATCCACAAACTGACATTCCAAGACTCACAAGGGAAGAAGCACTCTCTTAGCCGATATTATGCAATGTGGAACAAACCCAGGCCAGAATCGGCAACAATGGTATGATACTAGTCCATTTTGATAAACTTGAACCAACACTTGTTGCGTACGAGACTGATCATCATAAATGTCCTTTATGAGATTGACTCTTGTATCATAGGATAAGGAATCTGCCTCCAAGCTACAAACAATTTCTGCTAAGGAGAGTTTCTACCGTGAGCTAGCTTCAGCAGCTGAATCGGGCTGGGATTTCAGTTCACGGTGGATGAGGTACTGATATGGTTTTTCCCCTCGTTTGTTGTTTTTGCTCCATCAAGCATTATATTTTAGAAGAGTCCACTAGATTTTATTTGAGACATCAGAACTTATTTTGAAAAAGTGCAATAACCATTTTTTGAAATCATAAATGACAAAGGGTTGGTTAGTTTAAATCATATTTTTCTTCAAAAACTCTGTTTGTTATGTTGGGCACACAAAAAAAGCAGCTGAATATAATCATTTTTCTAACTACTGCAGAGGTGATTATGCTTAACATAATAAGTGCCTTTATTATTTTGAAAGTGGGCGGTACCACCAAAAATATTAACATGTGAAAACCAATTACAAAATGACTCTTCCTCCTTGTACAAAATGAACTACAGAGCATATTGAGAAACTGTGCCCCAGCACTTTATAAAATTATGAAGATCTATACAATGGATTCCTAAATGACACCCCTCAACTTCTTATTTTGAGATAAAGGTAGGCATGAGCCTTGACTTTTATTAAATTAAGGCAAATGTACAAAACAGGAGAAAAGGATTACAACCAACACACGACCAAACCATAAAACAAAGGAAAACACAATGGCCCGATAGAAGAGGATCCTACTGTTGGTGGCTTTGATTGTCGTTAAAATCTCGTCTTTGCCAACAAAAAAAATATAAAACCCTTACCTAGGTAGAAAGTGGTAGCAATGGGTCGAATCCACAGGGAGGCTATTGAAGCAAACGAATAAAAGTAAAAGATTATCAATATTTGGTAAAAAGGTTTAAAAACAAATTATTTGAAAAGCTTAGGTTGAAGTCAATGTATAAAAAAAGACCACCAAGGATTGGAAATCCACCCCACGAATATCGTGATAATTCTTTCTTTTGCATTCAATGAAAACAGAATATTTCAAAAGCAGTTCACTTCTACTCGATTTAAAAATAGGGTTTATAAAGCATCAACCGTATCCCATCTAAGTAGAACGACGGAAGATCTAAAAATACCCATAATCAAAAGAAATCTGAGTCGAAGAAACTATATAAACATGAAGAACAAATCAGAAAACATCAATGCACAAAGAAAATAATCAATCACTCAATCTCATGGGGTGGAATCCTCTCCTTGATGGAAGGATTTTCTAGCCTACCATGGTTGATGAAATTCTAGAATAAAAATAAAAATATTCCATAAAATAATAATGCACTTTATTGAAAACACGAGAATCTGTCTCTAATACTAAAGAAATAAAAACTAAAAACAGAAAAGAAATAACAAAAACTGAAAATAAATTTCTCCTTGGCTGAATGCAGAGATCTCTCCTTGGCTGAATGCAGAGATGATGCCCTTTTTATAGGGGTTTTGAGGGTTGAATTAGTTGTACATGCTGATTTGCAAAATATGTTGGAGATATAATTGCAGAATTTATTAGAGATCTTGTTGATTTGTTGGAGATGTCAAGCTGATTTGATTGAAGATTTTATTGATTTGGTGGATCATTTTTAGAAGTTTTGATGAAGCTTTGAATGCTAATTCCTTCTCCAATTTATAACCTGCCAAATTTAAATACTGCCAAATTTAGATTTCTGAATTTTAAAATATGGCTCTATATGAAAAATATGATAATGCATATTAATTGTATAAATATTGTCAATTTGTGCAAAATATGCTTTGAATATAAAGAATAGAAACTTCCCTAATATGCATGTATATATGAATAATTACATAGGGAAATGTTCCAAAACAACTCTTAAAAGCATATAAAAATATGTTCTTTTGAATATCTAACAAATACCCCCAAACCGCCTTTTTGCTAGTCCTCGAGCAAAACTAAAAAAAAATCCTAACTCACTTTCGCAGGAATCGCGGTTACACTTAGCATGTGCAACAAGCCTTTAAACCCTAGCCGTCACCCTAGTGGACGAGTTGTGTCTCGTGAGGGTTTGCAGCGAATATACCCACAAAATTCTTCTTTTTTTTTTTTTTTTTTTTTTTTTTTTTTGAAAACAATGACATCTTCGGGAGCTTTATAAAAATCTACTAAAGTTGAGAACTCTATACACATGTTAGAAGTTTTCACTCATAATCAAGTCCTGAAGTGTGTGTGTGCATAGCCAACAAAGATGTAGCTTTCTTTTTCCCAGTAAAACTTAATTTTGATTACCTTAAGAATGGATTTCGCCTTGACTTCAAAAACTCACTGGATATTACACTCAACAAGGAAATCACTCAGAAGTGGGCTTATTTCTCTCAACTTATATGTGGCAAGGAATCAAAATTCAAATCATCCACATATAAAATTTATAGAAGGACGGACCATATCAAAGAAAAATAAAAATTTAATTTGATCTCAGGAACGGAATATCATCGACTCAAGAACATTGGATTAAACACCGTAAGTCCTCTTCATCTATTCTCCACATTTTAACCACATTACATTTAGGATCAAGTAGGTCTTTTCAATAGGTTGTAATGGGGCTAGGGTTATTATTGATAACTGGACAATGCTTTGAGAATTTGTATACTTTTTTATGAATATCGAGTTTTTCTTTTTCTTTTTCTTTTTTCACTGTTTTTTTTTTTCTTAAAAATCATGATAGTAATAACCCTTCCATGAAATTTCATAGTAATTGATTGATCTTTCTTTTTCTTCTTTTTTTTTCTTTTTCTTTCCTCATTCCCAAAGAAAAATTTAAGGTTACACTCATTGAGTGGAGTGTAGGTTGAAAAAAAAATAGGTTGAACAAAGAAAGGCTTATATGGCTCAAGGGGTTTGACTAGTGGATAAGTGTAAGAATAGGTTGGTTGAACATGATAGATGGGTTAACAAAGATGGCCTAAATCATTTCCTAAGTTTCACATGGTTATTATATGCCTTGAAAAGATTTCAGAGGAGTTTCTAGTGTAGTAATCCAATTTTTATGGTGTTCATGAGTCTTTGATCAAAACAAGAATAAAGAGATCAAGCAAACGACATTTAAGCGAAAACAAGAAAAATTTGAGTTAACTTGTAACTCAGAATTATGTAAAGACACTCCAAGAATAGAATGGCTCAAATCTCCTATGTTAAGTCTCCGCTAATGATTCATCCAGTTCTCTCCCTTAAATTTCACTTTTCCATTTAGGCTACATACATGTGGCTATAAGTGTTGAAAATTTTTCCAAGACTTGAAATTTGCGAAAAACATTTTAGACACATGATAGAATTAACAACTAAAGTGAAAATTAATCTAGCAAGCCAAAGGTATCCCAATGATTGAAGTTTTCTCAAAATTTTTTTTTTTTTTTTTTTTTTTTTAAATTTCACATCAAAATTTGTTGATTATACCCCCAAACCTAAATCTAACATTGTCCTCAATGTGAATGACAACTACAAAATGATGCATGTGATGCTGAAAAATGAAAAGGACAATAGAAATAAATAAAGAAGGTAGAGACTGCATACCTTATTTGATGTGAATTCTTATAATTTATCCTGTGACAAAATAGCTCAGTGAATCCGCATAGAAACATAGAAATGACAAATATGTACTCAAATTCAAAGCATAATAATTGAAAAATGTCCTAACCCTAAACCTAAAAATCTCATAGATGTACAAAGTGATCAATCCTGATACACAGGATCTTCCAAAAGTGTCTCCTCAACTTCTGGGCTCAGATACTCAAGATATGGTTTCAAACGATGTCCATTGACTTGGAAAGTACTACCATCCTTGGCATTATAGATTTCAATCGCCCCATGTGGATGAACTTTCTCAACTGTGTATGGGCCAGTCCAGCGAGATTTCAATTTCCCAGGAAATAAATGAAGTCTAGAATTGTACAAAAGGACCTTCTGACCGGGGAAAAATTCCTTACGAAGGATAATCTTATCATGCATGGTCTTCATGCGGTCCTTGTACCTTGCGGCACAGTTATATGCATCATTCCTAATCTCTTCTAACTCATCGAGTTGTAGTTTCCTATGTTCTTTTGCCTTGTCGCGATCAAAATTGAGGCGTTTCATTACCCAATATGCTTTGTATTCTAATTTGACAGGTAAATGGTAGGCCTTGCCATAAATAGGGACTTGGTCAATGAAGGGTACATGGAAATGATCCTTAAACTCTAACTGGGGTGAATTGACACTAGATGACACCAGCAAAGATTCAGAAATGGGCAATGATTCAAACTGAGTGGCCCATTTGCTAGTATCCATGAATAGAGCAGAATCTAAAAGTGCATTTGCTTCCCTAATTGAACCTTCTTTATCAAAATCTTTGCTGAATGACTCTTCCAAAGAGTTGTTGATCATATCATCAATCATGCAAACTTCCTCAAGATCATCAATTTCAGTTGATTGGTTACTACTATGGAAAACATTGAGTTGGACAGTCATGTTTCCGAAGGCTAGAGTCATTATACCATTCCGACATCTAATAACAGCATCTGATGTGGCTAAAAATGGTCTGCCTAGGATCACAGGGATATGGCTGCCTGGGTTTTTCACTGGTTCAGTTTCTAAGACTACAAAATCCACAGGATAATAGAATTCTTTCACCTTGACAATCACATCCTCCACAATTCCCTTTGGATATTTCACAGTTCTATCTGCTAATGAAAGGGTAATGTCTGTGGGTTTTAACTCCCCCAAACCTAACTCCTTGTACACAGAATAGGGTAGCAAATTCACACTGGCTCCTAAATCTAGGAGGGCTCTTTGGATGATAGTCTCTCCTACTTTGATCGCAATTGTGGGGCAACCAGGGTCCTTATATTTAGGGGCAATTTGCTGTTGAATGAAAGATGAGGCTTGTGCAGCCATCACAGCGTGCCTAGGAACACTGGTTCTCCTTTTCACCGTGGTGAGATCTTTCAGGAATTTTGTATAGGAGGGAATCTGTTTGATGGCATCTAAGAAAGGTATATTGATCTGAACATTTTTTAATACTTCCATGATATCATCAAAATGAGAACTTTTCTTGGGTTCTTGCAATCTAAGAGGATAAGGAGCTTTGGGTTTGTAGACATCTACTGGCTTTGGTGCTATTTCCTGGGTTTCATTTCCCTTCTCTTGGGTCTCCTGACCTTCTTCCTGGTCAGCAGTCTTATGGACCGCGATTTCTTCACTTTTTTCCTTGGGGAGTTGGACCTTTTTGTCCACTCGCCTGCCATATGTTAAGGTGGTAATGGCCTGGACTTCATGGGATGAGTTTTCATTAGAGTTAACCTGATATTGCCCTATTGGGCCTTGACTCTGTTGCCTACTAGGATTAGGCACTGGCTGACTAGGTAATTCACCCTTCTTCCTATCTACTAGAGAACTGGCTATTTGACTTAGACTAACTTCAAGTTTTGCAATTGCTTGTGCATGGATTTGATTAGTCTGGGTTTGTGACAAATTGGTTTGCTGCTGCTGATAGATGAATTCTTGTTGTTGCTTCATCATGTTAGCCATCATGGCTTCCAGATGTGAGGGTTGTTGAGGAGTGGGAGCAACATAAGGAGGAGGAGGTGGAACCAAAGGTTGGTTCAACTGAGGAGCTTGTGACGGGCTTGGCCTAGAAAAATTTCTTTGATACCCTGGTGGACCACCTTGATATTGGATAGGTTCATTCTGCCTATAAGAGAAGTTTGGATGAAACCTATTATCAGGATGGTATACTGGGCCAAAAGAATTGGGAGTGGGCTTTTTGAAGGCATTATATGAATTAATTGAATTTGCCTGCTCAGCCTTGATGGTGGGCAAATTAGGGCAACACTCCACTAGATGCTCTAAACTATCACAAATGAGACATATGTTGTGTGGCTCATGTTCCACATTCATTATGGGGTTTAGATCTCTCTGTGAGTTCCGGTTTGTTGTTACCGCAAAAGTATCAAACTTCTTGCTCAATTTGTTCACCCCATCCACTAAGTTGGTCATGACATATTTAAGATCTGGATCTGCTTTTATTTCATAAATACCTGATTTTCTCAGTTTTTGCCATAGGATAAAATTTTGTCATGAATTTTTTAGAGAGTTGTTCCCATGTTGAAATTGAATTGGTGGAGAGGGAATACAGCCATGCAGCTGCATGATCTTCCAAAGTCATGGGGAACAACCTCAATTTGACACCTTCCTCATCTAGGTTCTGATTTTTGAATGTTTGACAAATTGTCAAGAATTTGTTTAGATGGATATAGGGTTGCTCACTCTCGAACCCATGGAATTTGGGAAGCATATTGATGGTTGCTAGCCGAATCTCAAATTGGATTGCAGTGGTGGCCGGCAGCACTATGCAGGTTGGTGGATCGGAAGATGCAGGAGCATATAGCTCATTCAGGGTTTTGGCACGTTCACCCATTATGAAGAGTGATGAATGGTTAAGGACTCGCCTATGTAGATGAAAGGTTCTCTCAATCTCAGGGTCTAAAGGTTTTAACTCTCCCCTATTGGATCTTCTACCGTGCATGCAACAAAAATTTTGAACCCCTCTCCTAGATTAGACAGCTCCTAACAGGTTTGAAGAGTACACCTAAGCCTCCAATTCGATCCTATGAAACGTTGACCAGGTCAGCTTCCAGGTAGTGGTGGGGTCGCAATGGTCCCGCTTAAGTACCACCCTCCTAGAACACAATGTGTCTCCCTTAGAGGGACAAAGCTTTCCTAGACATCAACATGATCAAAGAGCATAATTGGTGGAACTTTTGGTGGTCTTTGCCTTAATGAGCTCAAGAATCCTAAAGCCAATGTCTAATTGATTTTATTTTAATTGGCTTGGGATAATCATGCAATGTAGTGATTTTTGGGCCAAGGATGATTGATGAAATACCGACCTTATCTTTTCTTTTCTTTTTTTTTATGAATTTTGCCCTTAAGTTGATTTATGCAAATGAATACGCTAAATGCACAACAAACATTAAAACAAGAGCTTTTGTCAATGGAGAACTTACCTACGGAGTATGTTCACTCCGGAAATCCAAAAATTTGAAGTGGAATTAGATCAATGAGTCTTGAGCTTTATGTTCCTCATCCTTCTCTCTTCTTCCTGCAAACCAAATAAAAGAAAAATATTTTTTTTTTATATAAATTTTTTTTTTGTATTTTTTTTTTTTTTGTTTTTATTTGTTTTT
Organism: Acorus gramineus; assembly: GCA_030737835.1. Taxonomy (NCBI): domain Eukaryota; kingdom Viridiplantae; phylum Streptophyta; class Magnoliopsida; order Acorales; family Acoraceae; genus Acorus; species Acorus gramineus. The sequence goes on along the minus strand of JAUJYN010000026.1, from coordinate 739,038 downwards.
TAAGAAAAAAAAAATTGATACCTTCAACCTTCACCGTTACTTACCTTGCCTCCCCGGCAACGGCGCCAATTTGTTGGTGGCTTTGATTGTCGTTAAAATCTCGTCTTTGCCAACAAAAAATATAAAACCCTCACCTAGGTAGAAAGTGGTAGCAAGGGGTCAAATCCACAAGGAGGCTATTGAAGCAAACGAATAAAAGTAAAAGATTATCAATATTTGGTAAAAAGGTTTAAAAACAAATTATTTGAAAAGCTTAGGTTGAAGTCAATGTATAAAAAAAGACCACCAAGGATTGGAAATCCACCCCACGAATATCGTGATAATTCTTTCTTTTGCATTCAATGAAAACAGAATATTTCAAAAGCAGTTCACTTCTACTCGATTTAAAAATAGGGTTTATAAAGCATCAACCGTATCCCATCTAAGTAGAACGACGGAAGATCTAAAAATACCCATAATCAAAAGAAATCTGAGTCGAAGAAACTATATAAACATGAAGAACAAATCAGAAAACATCAATGCACAAAGAAAATAATCAATCACTCAATCTCATGGGGTGGAATCCTCTCCTTGATGGAAGGATTTTCTAGCCTACCATGGTTGATGAAATTCTAGAATAAAAATAAAAATATTCCATAAAATAATAATGCACTTTATTGAAAACACGAGAATTTGTCTCTAATACTAAAGAAATAAAAACAAAAACTAAAAACAGAAAAGAAATAACAAAAACTGAAAATAAATTTCTCCTTGGCTGAATGCAGAGATCTCTCCTTGGAGTGCCCTTTTTATAGGGGTTTTGAGGGTTGAATTAGTTGTAAATGCTGATTTGCTTGAGTTGTTAATGCTGATTTGCAAAATATGTTGGAGATATAATTGCAAAATCTATTAGAGATCTTGTTGATTTGTTGGAGATGTCAAAACTGATTTGATTGAAGATTTTATTGATTTGGTGGATCATTTTTAGAAGTTTTGATGAAGCTTTGAATGCTAATTCCTTCTCCAATTTATAACCTGTCAAATTTAAATACTGTCAAATTTAGATTTCTGAATTTTAAAATATGGCTCTATATGAAAAATATGATAATGCATATTAATTGTATAAATATTATCAATTTGTGCAAAATATGCTTTGAATATAAAGAATAGAAACTTCCCTAATATGCATGTATATATGAATAATTACATAGGGAAATGTTCCAAAACAACTCTTAAAAGCATATAAAAATATGTTCTTTTGAATATCTAACACCTACCACTCACAGCCAAAACGCATGACACTACTCAACTTAAATGATAACCTACAATTTTCTCCAAGATCCCTAACTTCCTCAAATTACGAAACTCAAACAAGTAGCTCACTCGGTCACGATGCAACGGATAAATCTGGTAATCCCACTTACATCCTTTGCAATACTTGGAAAAATAAAATCATTATTTCCTTCCAATTTTCCAGACATAGGTTTTAGAGCAAGGTTTCCATATAAAATATAAAATATGGATATAAAATTGCCAATGCGACCAATATAATTTTGTTGTATGATCATATAGCAGCTGCTTTAGTGTCATTTCTTGAAGCAACAGCAAGGTGAACCCACACAGGGTTGGCACTTTGGTTAGAGCCATTAGATTACTCCTCATAGGTCTCAGGTTCAAATCCTCCTTATCTTATCTGATGGGCAAGGTTTGTAGGTGATTCAGCGCATCAGAGGTTTTTCGAACAGTAAAAAAAATGTTGGGCTTACTCATTACCAAAAAAAATAGCAGAAAGATCAGGTAACTTGAGAGTGATCGCTTTGTGCAAAAAGATACCCAGTGCTAGTATCATATCCATTTCCTTTTCCGACACTGCTATATGTGGGATTGTATATGGATGATATCTTTTTAAGGATCATTTCATGGAGAAATGGTAAAGTGTTCAGGCTAATAGGACAAAGTCTTGAATTTATTCATGGGAGCAATTATTTTGTGTATCCAAACCCCTCCTTTCCAACACCTTGCCATAGACGGGACTGCTCTAGGTGATGAGTCTGATGACCTTTTTAGGGGTCATTGTTTGGAGCAATGGCAAAGTGCTCAGGTTAAATAACCGAGTCCTTTGTTCAAATCTTGAGACTGGTCATGTTGTGAAAAACTGCTAAAGGTCAGGATCGTATCTGTGGTAGGAATTTTATTGCCAGTTTCAAGAAGATGGACACATGTCCCAAGCATTACATGGGCAAGAAGTAATCAAGTGCATTAAGACCCCCTGACAACCAAATTGTTGGAGAATTTTAGGTGTTAGCTTATGTGGAAAGCCGCAATACACCAGAATAAGACATGATCACTCATCAAAGGACTTCAGGTTGCTATCAATATAATGGGTGCAATTGGAAATGGATGATGTCACCATTCACCAAGAACTGCAAAGTTTATTCCAGGATTCTTTGAGATCCCAACGTCCCCCCGCAAGACAGGGAGGAACACCATTCTTGATGGCCCTATGATCATTCGACACTAAAGGTACCTACTCGAGGAGGGTTCTCTTTTCACTACTACTTCCTTTTTAATGTTAATTGTCTCGACGGAATCCATTCCTTTTTAACAATGAACACACTTCAGGGGGATCATTCCCCGAAGCATAAAAGACTTCATTTCTTTCAACCCCATCATGAAGAAGAACAGGATGAATGCTGGCAAGATTGAATGAGAGATCAGTTCATGGTCAACAAAATTAACCTGGTCAAAGATGGAACCTCCACTTGAATAGCACGTGGCACTCACGTGACAGGTGGCAATGAGTTGATAACACCCCGTGTGGGCGCTCAAATCATATTCAAACATGTGTGATGCTCACCACATGATCTCACCATAGCGTGTCACGCATTGTTTAAAGTGATGTGCATATCGCATGTGTGGTCAGCCATTAAAAAGTACATGTTCGTGCTTTGATTTTTTTATATATATAAAATCAGAATATTAATAGAATCTATTCATTGCATATTAATTCTTCATTTCATCGGTTGTCATTTTTTCCTCATGTAATCAAATACTTAGCTAACATTCTTAGGATTTACATCTAATCGTTTATTTCAATTACACTTCAAATCCGATTAATAAAAAAAAAATTTTATCATTTCCATTACTTATGTTTTTCATCCCTTGGTTTTAGGTTGAATTTGTGGTTGAATTTCTTGTTATGTTGCAATCCTCTGTATAGTTGCTTGTTTATGTGTTTACGACATTTGATTGCAACCTAAAATTATTAGTTGTTGTAAACACATAAAAGCCATGGTGCTCACTAATAATATTTTCATTGTGAAAATTAACTATGAACTATAACTATTATTTGAGATAAATAGATATCAGTTGATGTACATGTTTATGTTCTTCAAAATTATTTAAAGGCATTTCCTTGCACGCTGCAGGGATTCCTCTGACCTTACAACTCTGGTTACAACATCAGTCGTGCCAGTGGACCTTAATGCATACATTTTGAAGGTAAAACTGTGCCAATATATATAGGGAATCCTTACTGCTAGTTTGGCAAGGGGATAAATGGTTGTTTTGGCAAGGGTTAAGGTTTTGAGGATAAATTATTCTAATTTTATAGAATAAAAAATCCATCAATTTTGTCATTATTCACATTTGTTGAAATCGAGATAAAAAAAATAAAATAAATGTTATTCCAACCTTTAAGTGGAACAAAAAATGACCATTTTTATTTCAAAATTGGGACAATTATTCACATTTTATCCTAGTTATTTTTTATAACAAACGGAATAAGTTGTTCTCTCAATTATCCCCTTATCCCAATTATTATTCGTTTGTCAAAATAACCTAAATTTATATCAGCTTTGACTTTTTTCACATTTGTCAAAATTTGAACAAAATGGGAGATACATTATTTTATTCTTTAGGTGGAACAAAAAAAATCCTCATTTTCATTTCAACATCTCAACAATTGTCCACATTTTACCCTAATTTTTTATAACAAATAGGATAAGTTGTTCTCCAACCTCTTATTCCTCACTTTATCCTCTTATCCCATCACTTATCCCCTTGCCAAACTAGACCTTATATTTTCATTAATTTTTTGTCTCACCTTGTGTGGTTAAGGGGTTTGACAGTTGTAAAATTGAGCTCCAATATCCTTTTTAACTAAATAATTTGAAATGGTCTTTTAGATGCCTTTATTATTTTATAAAAGCAAAACAAGTCCTAATATCTCAATTTTATCCAGATGGAGCTTGACATAGCCTTCTTTGCACAAATTACTGGGGATCACAGCACTGCAGACAAATTCTCAGTAGCTTCCCAGGCTCGGCGAGCAGCGATGGACTCTATCTTCTGGAACAACAAGATGAACCAGTGGTTTGATTACTGGCTCACAGACAACAGCATTTGTGAGGTGGATTCCAGAGTTCTTGTGATCTTAATTGATCAAAGTAGAACTTGTTTTCACCATTTATCTCGTGTTCTTGTCATTCTTATTACTTTTGTCTGATTCTTACAGGAAGTTCACATGTGGGAATCCAACAATCAAAATAAGAAAATGTTTGCATCAAACTTCATCCCAGTTTGGATCAAGCCTTATAGCACAGGTTTGTGTTCAAAGAGTCTGTTATTATGATCTTCGACAACTCTGCAAGTGTTATTTTTTAGGCCAATGAGCAAAAGCTCGTTTCATTAAAGCATAGATTTGCTTTGAATGCTAACTTATCCTAGACTTTGATGGATTCTAATTTTCCATGTTTTCAGGAGATGTTAATCTCTAACCTTTCAGAATGTTCTATTAACTATGAGATAAATTATGTGCTACATATCATTTTGTTGTTTCCAGTTAAAGTTGTTTATTAGACAAAAATAATCTTTTAGAATTGAAAGCTTGTATTCCAAAAGCATTTTAGGTGTGAACTGCAAATCAACTTACCTGGGACATAAATGAAAGTGAAGAAACTGAACCAGATGATTAAAATCTTCTACCTTCCTTTTAGTATTATTCCATGACATGAATTTTATCGGAAAAAAGGTGTAATTTGTATTCACCCATGTATGATTATGGATTTTATTATCATTATTGAATGTTGAATGTTCTAACTTTTAACAATCTGTATGGTGCAATTGACTAGGTAAATTGGTGGACACACTAGATTTCTTGTTGGAGTTTTATTCCTCTGCTTGCAATGAATTTGTGAAGAAAAAAAATTCCTTTATGCCATGGAATTCTGTACAGAGATTGCGAAGTGTACAAATGATTGTATTTTTTGTGTGCAGATGGTGGAATTGTAAAAAAAGTCATGAAAAGCCTTCAAAGATCAGGGCTACTTTATCCTGCCGGTATTGCGACTTCTTTGTCAAAAACGGGACAGCAGTGGTGGGTAACATTTTACATGAGCGTGAAGGAATTTGAATATCAAATGACTTGATGAAAATAAACAATAGAACTAGTTGAATTTAATGTTTTGTCCTTGTTCACAGGGATTTCCCAAATGGCTGGGCGCCATTGATACACATGATTGTTGAGGGCCTGGTGAAGTCTGGAACTAAAGAAGGAAGATCCATGGGAGAAGATATAGCTGTAAGGTGGATTAGGACGAACTATGCCGCTTACAAGAAAACTGGTGCAATGCATGAGAAATATGATGTTGAGGCTTGTGGTGCGTCTGGAGGTGGTGGTGAATATGTACCTCAGGTATGGATGGTCACATCTGTTTACCATCTGCTCAACAGAAGATTAAATAAAATCTATCAATAAATTAGGAATGACTATAATCTGCAAAGAGGTCAAATTTTGTTTCCCTGTGATTTAATTAGGAAGAGGGGAATTACAAACGAAAAGAAGCATGGGTTGGCAAAGCTGATAAAAGCACTCACATTTAAATTTTAATGATATTGAGGTGATGTGTTGGCATCTTTTTTGCCTTATTCTGTTAATTTTCAGAAAAGAAGAGAAAGAAAAAAGTACCCTTCCAGGTAAAATAAATAAAAATTGATATCTGAACATCTTGTGTCCTATCTATCCTAGTCAGCGGCGGTGAAGATATGCATGGACTCTTTGATTGATCCATTTTCCATAATTACACAATATTGGCGTTATTCATATTATCCTCAATTAACCTATACTTACTGCATTTTTACATATACAATTATTATAACAACCAAATTTGTGGATGATATCGGGAACATGAGATGAAGTCTAATGTTAATTATAAGTTTATAACAAGCTCAAAATAGTGGATCATAATTAACAATTTTTAAAGACTTAACTGTTTCATTTACCACAGCAGAACCTCAAAAACATAGAATGAACTTTGCTTTTGTCTTTAGAAGTGGGGTGAGAAGCTTTATCTCCAATATCTTGTAATTTAATTTCGATATATGTTTGAGCGAAATATCCTTGCAAGATGGCATCACTCTATAGCCCAACTGCAGAATAGTTGTTCAAGATTTTTGCTTTTAAACTTTAGGTCTCAGTTATGACTTGTCCAAATTTAAATCATGATGTTATTTTACAGACAGGATTTGGCTGGACAAATGGAGTAATTTTGGCATTGTTGGAGGAGTTTGGATGGCCTAAAGATCGGGAAATCAATTGTTCTTAATACATAGATTCTTCATGTATTGGATCTGTTACAGCTTAGATTACACTCAGTCATGCAATTGAAGAAGCTCCTTGGCCAGCAGTTCATACATATGCCGTTGAATTGTTCATATGCCTCACGAGCTGGACATTTGTATATGTGGTTTCAATTTAACAAGGATTTTTATTTATTTATTTTCACTCAGCAAGAGTTTTAGAGGCTTCATCATCAAGTTCCTCATTCTTGCTGGAAATTGTGTTGCGAATCCCTTGTTAATCAATGTCTGTTACTCTTCCTCAGCTGTTATATTCCCTGGTGGGTGTACAGGGATAATTTTATGTAAGATTTTACTTGTAATCTTTATTGTTTTTTATGGGCAATATGTCTGGCTATGTACATTAAGCATAAGAGCACAGCATTACGCTCTCTCTCTAACTTATGGATTGTAAAAAAGATTTCTTCTTTTTGTGAAGCTGATGTTTTGATGCCAATGATTATTAATCTCTTTTGTTTTAGGTATCGTTTGGATTGGATTACTTGACATGTTAGGCTTTTGTATAATTGGTTTTTTATATATTTGTTTCCAAACAGTTTTTGTGGAACCAATTATTATAAAAGTTACAGATTTTGTAAAAAGATGTGAGAAATAAAAGCTCTCTTTTGAGCTTTTGTGCAGTCGCTCTTCATAAGCTATAATGAACTTTTTTTTCTCCTATTCTATACTTGCTCTTTTCTTTTAATACCGCAAAATTTCCTGGCAAGATAAGCTGGTGTTCAATTTTCAACTAAATGTAGTTACATTATTGGTTATGAGAAAAATCTGTTTTTAGATATCAGATCCAAATAGTACCTAATAGGTAGTGAGAGTGATATTTTGGACAAGACTAGTACAAAGTATAAACTTACTTTCCTTACGAAGTTTGTGATGGATTTGTAGTTCAACAGTTATCAGAAGCATATGGTGGTAGTAAAAACTTTTTTCCCAGAAATGTCTCTTATATTCAAGCTTTTGCTGATCAGAAAATGCCATTTTCGGCCACTGGCTGTTAAAGACAGTACAGAGAATTTGGTCTTGGGCAAAGATATTGGTTATTCATAAAACTATTTAGGCACTATGATTAGAGTTCATTTATGCCATACGTAAATTCAACTCAATCGTATTCTTTTCACTTGAAGAAAATTCTGGTTGGTTACTTAGGTTTTGAGTGGCAATTCATTATGGAATTAAGAAAACTATGTGTGGGCGCTAAATTTTCTGGCTGGAAGTACTGGGCCGGATCTCGAAGCCCATCCGGTTTGACCCGACTAACTGACGACCCGCAGGGCGCGAACCTATCTTGATGGGCCTGGTGACCGGTCTCACTGCCCAATGACGCAACAGCACAGCCGACCCAAATCCGAAACGGGTCCGACCCGAGGATCCGACCGATTACCGCAAACCAAGTCAGTAAGTAATCCATCCAATTATTGCATGGATCCACACAAATCCAGTGCATTAAGGGATAATTATTAACATTCAATCCCCATTAATTCCATGCAAATCATCAAATCACATAGTTATTAACTTGGTCCACCAAATCCCCATGGAATCTGAATATATATGTTAATCCATAATTGATCAAATCAGAGAGCATATCTTTTGTCTCATGGATAATGATTCAGGGATTCTCGACCGTCCGATGGAGAGGGTCGATCCAAAACCCTAGCATCATTCCATCACCCCTATAAATAAGAAGCAAGAACAGACTCGTGAGGTAGGCACAATCTCTGTTTTCTATTCCTTTTTGGTTGGCCACTTTCACTTACTTGAGTGTCGGAGGGTCTTCTGTAAGCGCCCCCCCTCCCGGTGTTGAAGGCGTTCAGGAGCGGCTGATCGGTGGATCAAGGCGAGTTCGAGCGGAGGAGAACGGGAGAGGCGGAGTCCGTTTACCCGAATCTGGTAAGGCGAATTTTTGCCCCTCCACTATGAGGGTTTTCAAGTCTCTTAATGTGATTATTATCAAGAGTTATAGTGTCTCTGCTTTTCTCTGGTCACTACTAAGGATTGTTTTTATAGAAAATTAAACTATTTTATCTAACTCTTTATAAAAATAAGTAATTAGTTATTCTTCATGTGTTGACTGATCTGATGCACAGTGAAGTCAATTCAGGCATACATTGAGTTTGGTTTGTTATTCCACCAGAGGTCAATGGGAAAGCCACACCGAATTGATCAACTTTCGGCAGTGGATACAATTCCAGCTGTAACAAGTCAGGTCAGATCTTTTACTGATATCTCATCAACATATACTTATATACTAGAATGTCAGAAGTTCATGCTCATTCTTATTTATAATTGTTTCAACACAACATTTGTCGCAATTGGTATCAGTTTTCAAAGAATTGCCTATAATGATCCATCAATTCTTTGGACAAAACATTTAATGTCTTGATCAATTGGTAGTATCAGATAATTAATGATCTTATTGTTAAGTAATTAAGAGTGGACCATGGTCTCTTTCTACGATGAATGCTTGTTTGACTATTGACTGGATTAAAGCTAATTTTCATTAGTTCCCTCTTCCAAAAAATAGGAGGTCCCATTTTTCTAACAGCACATGCATCCATGAAGATCTTAACTGGATTATGATGTCATGACCTCCACAACCTCGATATTCGAATTCGAGCTGTTTGTAGATCTATATTCAACATAAACCAAAGTCATATCTGTTTGACCTAATTACCTATAACAGCTAAAGCTATTCTATTAGGTGCAAATTAGCTCTACTTTGTATGGTGACTATGGTCACGATGGCGCCACTTTTGATGGAAGATTTTGACCCAAGATGACCAAAACCCCCATTTTGTTATTGCTACTTAATTAGCGTGATCGGCGTTCGCATATAATATGTGTATGGATGTGGTTGAGTGGTTATGGAGAGCCTATAAGTTTTGGAATCTTTTCTCATTAGTCTTCCTACATGGGTTTGTGATATAATACAAAACTACTATCTGATTGTCCTGTTGCATTAGGAAATTAAAATTCCATTTGCATCAAATCAAATAGCAAGGCCTATGGAAATGACTTAAGTAATATATTTGTGATGCAAACTTGGCTTGTAGCTGATGTAAAGTATTCTGAATTTAATGGAGGGAATCCCGGAACTGCAGAGAACAATGAAAAGCTATTATTAAAATTTGTTATCACCTGAGATTTAATCAGTATGACTGACTGCATTTAGAATAACCATGTTTACATGAATGTTTTACATGCGCTTTCCACTGCCATCTTATCCTTCAAAATTAGCCTTATTTATTTTATTCAAGCATGGACACAAGTGATCTGGCAAGCTAATCAGCCCCCCCCTAACATGCCCACTTCACCAACCTCTAAATGTCTGAACAGGTTGGTTCCCTTTAGCTTCACATTGCTAACAAAAAACTAGATATGTGATCGTGATTAATAATTTGTATCAAAGGCCTTTGATCACACATTGGAGCAAATATTGAGGCCATGAAAGTCCATCTGCGTTAGCTTTTTAGGTACAAATCCACAAAGGTAAGGAGCAAAGATTCAAACCCAAGAAAAAAAATATGCTCACCAACTGCTGTTGAGGTTTGTTGATAATGACACCATCAAATTACAATAACAAAGTACCAAGATTAATTAAAGAAGCCTATCAAATGTATATTGGATAGTGGGGTAGTGAGAGATCCTATAATGATAGGGAAAAGGAACCTATCCTAGATGACCAAAAGTTAGAAAGTAAGAAAAACAATTATAATAATGAAGGAAACCCATTACTTCACAAGGTCTAAAGCTCAACCCTAACATTTAAGAGATAGCATAAAGTGCCCCCCTTCAATAAATAAAGCCACCCAAAATAGGCCTATAATATCTTGATTAGTTTAGTGAGGAGTGGGAGATGATTTCATACATGCTGCCCAAATACAATATATTGGTGTGAGATGGTGACCAGAAGAACCCTAACCCTAATTTTAAGGATCGACCCACTTGGAGATTCTGTGTATTGTGCAAAAAAATAATCTGGCAATCATTGAAGAATGGCACCATTGATTGATATATAATATTCAGAGCTTTGTTTGCTAATGAAGAGAGGTGCGTGTGACCATGTACATTGGTCCTATTGTTTGATTTGGTCATCAAGTGTCATAATAGTCAAATGGTTTGGTTTAAGCACCTTGGATTGATTATTACACATGATTATGGGGGAAATGATAGATTAATGGTCAGTTGATTGTGATTAGGTTTGGGGAGAATGCACTGTATCTTGCTTTGTTAGAAAAGACAATATCCAAGGAAAGAAAGACATTTTTGGGTGTATCCAAGAGAGTGCCTTAAGTTGGATGTATGTTTAAAGGATCCTCTTTCGGTGGTGGGTGTGTTATAAAGGTATTCAATTAAATAGTTTTGAAATGTTGTTACACACTGATCTTTATTTATATGCTTTATAAAATGAAACATGCAATTTTTTTTATACATAAAAATACAATTCATTGTAAATTATCTTTTATAAAAATACAATATTTTATGAAATGAGATATATACTTTTAAAAGAAAATAAAAAATGGTGGGACTATTCCTGACATTATCATAATTTCACTGCATAGTTAATTAATTGAAAAAATCAAGAGAGAGAGGCGTGAAGCTCCGGAAGTCTTCTTTTTTAACGAAAAGGAGGTTAGTTCTTCTAATATTTTAGATTTTGTTCCAGAGAATCTTGACCTCCAACATGGTGATTTATAATGACCTAAATGCACGTACCAAAAAATATTTACACAAATGCACTAGTGGAATTGAAAAGAATAGTGCATATGCTTCCCTTAGAAGCTAGAGATCATGTGTCATACCAGCGGTATCACATTCTTCGGCCATGGGTGTGAGAATGGACCTTTAATTGTTAATTTTTTCAACAAGGAACTCAACATATATAAATGTTTGAAAATTCACTATACATATGATCACCAACAAACCCTTGCAACATGTTAGTTTAAGAGGATTTGGACTCGAAACTATAAAGACCTTCAAGTTGTATTATATTGCTCATCATTGGTGTGTTGGAGAATTTGACAGACTTCAAAATGAACACCGTTCGAGTCACATTATAATGTCGTTGTCCTTAAGGCAATATTTGCCCTCACCTACAGTGTGTAAATGGTACAGCAAATTTATCTATAGGATAACTCGAAGGTAGTATTCCACCAGCGCCTGCACTGACGAGAGTGGAGCGAATACTGTTGATGAACCAAATGAATCAAGACCCCTGTATTAGGCTATGCAAAAACCCAATACAATAACACACTTTAGGAAGAAGAGAAAACTTTTCTTGGATTGATTTGAATGGTAGGAAATCATGTCTATGTATAGACATAGGAGCACCCTTTCAAGGCATCCCATGAGGCTTAACCACCTCCAATCTGGACCGTTGGATCTACAGTTACAAGATCGACGGCCCAGATCGAGCACCATCCGATGCACCCTTGCAATGGCACCCCTTGATCAGTGTAACCGATTCTTGATCGATCCAATGGCGCACATGACATCTGACAGGTCCACCGTTCGGATGGTCCAAATTGCATCCGATGGAATGATCTCCACCGTCTAATTAGCCAAAAATAAAAGGCTCCAGCTCCTAGCGACGATCACGCGTGTGCGTGTGCGTATGCGTGTGCAGACGGTGCTAAAACACCGTATGCATAACACCTTATCATTCCTAAAGTAAACATTACTTTATACACACCACACTTTATATAATGCCAAATATTTTTCTCTTTAACCAATGTGGGTCTAAAAACCTAACACACAAAGTTACAAACAAATACCCAACTTACAAAACACATAAAATTACATTTTGAAAAATCACTAAAACATTGGGATTATTCAGGACTTATGTTCTAATCAATTGTGATTGTTGAAATCTTTTTTTAAGGGATTATTAAGTCCTTTATGTCATTTTTATTTTATGGATGATGTCAAGGACAACCTCAAATGCAATCTCACGGACAGTACTCTTCACATGTGTTAAATTTTTTTTTTTTTAATAGTAAATTTTATTTGATGAGGTAAATGCTTTGATGAACAATGTATATCATTTCATTTCAAATTGAATGGACTCATTTTTAGCAAATGTAAAAAAATTAATGATATATATACCACACTTATGAAAGTATACATCTCGATGGATGACTAACGAGACATATAAGATTGTATTTGAGACTGTAAAAAGACTTTATGTAAGAGCGTCCATCCTTGTTATATATATGAAAACAATATAATTGCTCATACCTTTGCCAGGATTGGTCTAGAATTTGGACAAGATATGACATGGATCCGTTCTTATAAATCTGGGTGCGTATCTGATTTGCTTTCAATACTATTTGTACCCTCGTTGCTTATGTACCTTAGTTGATAAATAAATAAAATTGATTTTAAAGATTCTTAGCAAAAAAAAAAAAAGCAGTACAAAGTGTTTAATAAAGCGTATGAGCTACTCTCTCATCAACCTAATTAAATTCAAGAAATCAATATATACACAACTTTATGCACATCTTTATCATTTGGGGCCCATACAGTATAACCTAGCTTTTTCCAATTAAAAGAAGTAGCTTCATTGATGACATAAACAATAACAATAGAAGGGGAATAGTTTTGGAGGAGACACTATAGATATTTTTTTAAATAATATATTGATTAGAAATTAAAATGGTGCCAACGAACTCTTTTTTTAAAATAAATTCCTAAGTGAGAGAATTTTTGAAGAAAATGAGAACTTAGATAATATGTAGTAATAAACCGTAATGGAGTTTTCTAGAAAATATATGGAACTTTATATCTTTTTGAAAATCTGATTACAAGAAAATCTCCAGACCCATCAATTCCACAAACTACCTTAGTGCACTATTGAAGCTAAGATATACTTATGGAAAAAATATGATACTTGTATTGGGTGCAATAAAAACTACACAAAAATTACTTGGGTAGTATATGGAATCAATTACGAATTTATTAGCATTTGAAATTAAGCTTCTAAATTAATTGGTTCCAAAAGCTATTTTCAAAGATCTAATTCTAGGTTTTTATTTATTATTTTGGTGCAAAGTGATAAAATCAATTTTCTTAAAAGATTTATTTGATCAGCGTTTAGTGAAAATCATATCAAAGTTTTTTAGGTAGCGTTTTGTAACGCGATTGTAAAACTAATTTTTTATAATCGCTGGGTTTAAAACTGATTTCGCAGGAAACTGCCTCTCCCCAGCTTTCTCAAATCATAGCTTTTGAGCACTATTTGTATTAAATCTGTTTGCAGGAAGCTGCGATTGCAAAACTGTTTGGTTGAACGATTGCAGAACCAGCTTCCTGCAATCGCAAAAGCTACATTTGCAATCGTGCAATCAAACAGTTTTACTGTAGCAGCTTCCTGCACACAGATTTCAGGCAAATAGTATCCAAAAGCTGTAATTTCAAAAAACTGAGAGGGGTGAGCTTCCTGCAGAATCAGTTTTAAAACCCAGATTTCTACAGAATCAGTTTTGCAATCGCGCAACCAAACGCATAGTTTTTTTCCAAATTAATTCAAAAAGTTTTGATATGCTCCCACAAAAAAAATCATTAATTCAGTTCTCATTTTGTAATGACCCCAAGAAAATTTTAAAATATTATCTAGTCATTCCAGTAATCACTTTCACATATGCATATGGTTTGGATTTGTATTTGAAATATATACTAATCCAATGAGATATATAGTTTTATAAAAAAAAATTATAAAATATACATACACTTTGTATGTTTTCATAATAAAGTTTACATCGCATAATTTAGTATCTACTATACATGTTGAGTGATTTTATGATACATTGACATAGCATCCATAAGTTTTCAAATGTAACAAAAAGAAATGATTTAATTTGAAATCCAAAATATGATTAAAAACAAATTGACCCAAACTAATATAAATATGACAACTCATCCTTTCAAATCTTACAACCATGTTACATATATTCTTTCTTTTTTTTCCATTCTCATTTCAGCCTCATGTATCTCATCAACACGTGTAATCATTAACGCGGTATATCTCATTATAATTTTTTTAATTTTTTTAAAAAGAGTAAAATATATATATATACACATTATTATATAAAATTTAGGTTTTTTAAAAAAAATAAAAACAATGTGTAAATTAGAAATGGGAACTGAAAAAACAAGAAAGTACATGACCTTTCCAAAGAAAAAAATTTATAGACCTACCAACTACAGAATACCAAAAAGGACGAAAAGCTAGCTAGAAAAGAATTTTTTTTTAAAAAAAAAGATCATTTTCAAAATGTGAAGAGACATTGGACAGAGAGTGTGACCTTATAAGCCTCTGCCATGAACTGATTAACACAGTTACATTGTGTCGCACTCACCCAAAAAGAAAATACAGGTCCCCCCCCCCCCCTACAGTGTTAATAGTCCTACCCAGACCAACGTGCATTACAACGTCTGTATTGTACACTGGTCACCTTTTTTTTGGAACATCCATCCGATCTCAATTGGCTTCCATAACTTCCTCAGCAATGTAGGCCAGGGACCCGTTATTTGGACGGTTCAGGATAAACGGATGGATGGATGTCCCCCACCCACTTCAACAAAATAATAATAATAATAATAAGAATAAGAATAATAAAAGTCAAATAGTGAGGAACATAACTTTCCAAAGATGTTATGTTCGAAAAAGCTCTGTATATCCCTGTTAATGAGTTTCTCAAAGCCTATAGATTGACCTCTACAGCAAAATCAAGCCTTTTTTTTTTTATTTATTTATTTTTTTCAATAATCACTCGTGATAAAAAGATGAGACAATTATGTCTTACTGTATTTTCTCTTTTAACCATTGATGATAAAAGGTCGGGGCATTTAAGATGGGTTCGGGGGAGAGTGGATCTTGAAATTTGGTGTGTAGTGTGGATTATGTTTTGTGGGGGGCAGGTTTTGGTTTTCTTGAGAAGTGTGCGTGCGTGTGGGGAAAACAAAAACAAAAGTACGATTGATAGATAGATAGAGAGGCAGGCCTTGGAATGGGAGCTTTGAATCCCAGAAAAAAAGTAATCCATATCAGATCTTTTGTTTCGTAGCATTTAATATTTATTGTTATTACATGTAGGGGCGAACGCGCATGCGCACGCATGAGAAGTTTCACACTCCCAGAACAGTTGCACGTGCCACTGGGCCTGTTCTTGGTCCATTGCCTTTCTTATAATATTTTTTAAATTACTGTATCTCAAAATTAATAATATTTTATACAAATCAACCGAATGATGCCACTTATTTTTGGTTCAGGTGATTTTTCATTCCGCAACCATACAAAACCTTTACTCTCTTTAAAAGAGAATATGATTTATTCTTGAATATACATTTATTTTAACATAAATAAAAAATAAAATGATTTTGTGTTTGTTATGTTTTGAATTTTTTTATTAAGAAACGTAAGAATAAATGTTTTATTGTTTGGATAAAATATGAATAAAGCATGGATAAGGATTTATAAAATGTGAAAAAATAATGATAGTTGATTTGACATATGATTTATAAGAGGTGATGACAGTTAATTTGACAGTGGGCTCACATATTCTTTGGGTGGAATAACCTCGGTTAATTTTAATTCCAGGGGCTGGTTGAAATTCATATACCACTTTATATCAGTTTATTCTAGCATATTTTATCCTTAGTTATTCTATGTTTTCAAACACACTTTATCATTTATTTTCCTTTATTCGAGGTTATCCGATGACTTATTCTTATTCCAAACGAGGGGTTAAAGCTATTTTCTTTAAAAACATACAAAAAAAAAGTTTAGGTATAATTTTTTTATAAATAAAATGTAGGTGTTATTTCTTCTATTTCAATCATGACTCATCACATGTTTTATAAGTTCAACCATAACTCGTCATGTGTCTTATCGACTCAATCGTGATTCACCATGTGTTATCACTTGTCCAACAATGATTTACCACGTGTCCTCATCGAGTCACAATGCTCATTTGATTAAAGAGACTGATTCCCCATCTAAGATTTGAATTATGAACAAATCAACCACAGATAGAATAATGTAATCCCTGAGTCGAGGTAGCGTAATACAGCAACATCAAAACGACATAGCCTCTTCTTTTTTCTTGGGGTTAGTTTGACAAGAAGATAAGTAGTGGGATATAAAGTAATTGTGAGGATAAATATGTGAGAGAACAATTTTATCCTGTTTGATATAAAAATAATTGAGATAAATTACGGATAATTGTCTCTATTTTAAAATAATTTTTTTTGATTTTTTATTCTATTTAAAGGTTAAAATAACAATTATTCTCACTTTCTGTCTCAATTTTAACAAATATGAATACAGGCAAACCGTAATGAATTTTTTATTTTTTAAAATTAGAATAATTTATTCTTAAAACCTTAATCCCTTACTAAACTTGTCTTTAGTGTTTAGAAAAGAACAAAAAGAACCCAGTAGAAGAGGAACAGTTGGTCAAGAGTAGGCCTGTCAACTGGTCGGGTCCAGACCCGGACTCGATCCGATCTGGCCCCAATTACACGTGTAATATACCCAATCCGATTTGGACCCAACCCAAGTTGGACCGGACCCGACAGACCTGAACAAACAAACAGGTCGGGTCCACCCCGCCCCGACCCGTTGGACCCGAGACCCGATTGTTTTATTAAAATATGCTCATATATTATAAGACCATTAGTATTAATTGATACATAATTTTATTTCTTACTTAACTTATTTTTGTATCCACAAGTTTATAAATCATAATCATAACAAACCCGTAAATCATAAGTCATAATCATAATCATAACATTTTTTTTCGTTGTGTTGATGTTGCAACTTGCAAGAACTTTATTGTTTAATATGTAATAAACTTAGTAATTAATTGTCGTCGGTTTGTTTTAGACAATTAACTTATTAGCTTTTACATTTGTATAATTAATTAGTTTTTTCCATGATTTATGTTTATTATTTAGGTTAATGTGTTAGTGTTTATTTGTTTGAATGTTGTTTAGATTAATATTGTTTTGAATGTTTGTATAATTAGTTATGTTTATTATTTAGGTTAATATGTTTTTTATGTTAGTGATTATTGTTTTGGATGTTGTTTAATAATTCATTTATTTCTTTTAAATTGTATAAAATTATATTCAAGCATAGTCTCATTAACAATAATGTTTTATTACAAAAAATTTCAAATAGAATGATAAGGCAAACAAATACATGAGTTCTTATTATTTTATTTTATTTTACTAACCATCCGGGTCGGGTCGGACCCGGACCCGACTCGGGTTCGACGGGTCTGAGTCCGGGTCCATATTTCCCCGGACCCGCCGAGTCCTGGGTTGGACCAAGACCCATCGGGTCTTACCACGGGTCGGGTCCGAGTCCACCCCGATCAAATTCAAATCCGACCCGTTGATAGGCCTAGTTATGAGCATCCCAAATCTCATTCAAAAAAATCGTCTAGACGAAAAAAAAAAAATCATCAATTTTTTTTTTACGAAAGATTTATGAAAATGAACATGTGGAACACACGCAAATGTGTTGTATTATTCTTGAATTGAGTTCAATCGGAGGATTCCGAGTACATTGAATCTTGTCACGCGATTTTGTTGAGAGAAGCGAATGTTCATTGAATGGATTTTTTCCATTAAAAATAAATCCCAGCCGACAGAGTAAAGATGAGCTTTTCCAATTATAAAGATTGCAATGCTGGATGTATGTTGTCATTTGCACGATTTAATGTATTTTTAAATAGGGCGATCCATGTTGATTATATGCATATATTTTTTTATTGAAAATTTATGTCATTAAATAAATATGTACTTTTAAAATATTTAAAACATGCATTATTAATAACACATTTGACTCAATTGATTTTTTATACATAAAAACACGGGAAAAGGATTTGGTAGCCCAAAATATGATTAAAAAAAGATCAAATAAAAAATTGACAACTCATTTTTTCAAAACTCTACACAAAATATGATAGGATGAGATTTACATTTTTTTATTTAAAATATAAATAAAAATTAATTGACAACCATTTTTTTTTATCATAATCAAAACCCCGTTATAAATTAAACTAGAACCCTCTGCACCGAAGGTTAGAATATCCATTTAAAAAAAAAACCAGAAGGAAAGAAAAAGAGTGAACGAAGGAATGGGACCGTGATTTTAATTTTATGCGGGTTTCGAAGCCGAGAAATTGACTGATCACAACCAAATCAAACCTCCCTTCCCAACCCTCACGTGTGCTTTACGTCCCATTTTTTTTCAATCGGCTTGTTGCTGAAAGTAGGCTTGTCAGTCAAATGAATACGGATGGGATAGATCCATTTCGATATTCATATTCGAATTGGATATCCGAAAAAATATCTGTATTTGTTATTTACTCAACAGATATTTTAAAATACATATCCATATGCGTATCTGATCCGAAAATCCGGATACGGATTCGAATAATATCCGAAATATCTTAACCAAATTAAAATATAAAAAATTTATAAAATTTTAAGTCTTAACATGGTTAAATAGATATCTACCAAAGACATAAGAACACAAATCATAATTTAATTAAACAAGTATCCAACATTGTTAAATAGGTTTGTGTTTTTCCCTATATCATAAACCATTGGATTTTCAACTAAGGGTTGAAACTAATTCTAACATATATAAATAAAATAACAATTCGGATACGAATATTATTCGAATTGGATATACGCTATATCCGATCTGATCTGATCTGAAATTTTTTGAATACGGATAATTTAGTTCGGATACGGATACGGATTTTTGGATATCGGATATTTTCTGCATTTTCGGATACGGATTCGGCTCGAATACAGATATTTTTTCGGATATAACAGCCTTAACTAGAAGTTCGTTTTCTATCTTATTTAAATTTATATTTAAATTTTATTAAAATTTTGAGTAAAAGATCAAGGGTCTTTTTTTTTTATCCTTGACATGTGCCACCTCATTTTTTATACCTAAACTACACCCATCTATAAATTAGTATTACATTTCTGTAATTAATGATTACATTTATGTAATTGGTCATTATATTTCTATAATTTATATTAGTTTAGTTTCATATATGATATTACATATCTATTATGTAAATTATAGTTTTTGTAATTTTTGTTGTAATTGTTATAAGAATAATAAATGATATTATTGTTTCTATTCTGTAAATGGTAGATTATATCATTGGGCATTTACATTGGTAGTTTTTGTTGTAGTTCTTATATAAATGTTAGTTTCTGTAATTGTTAAGTATATGGATCAAGAAGTAATTCTACTAAAATATTACAATTGTTTATAATTTTCAGTTCGGATACATGCTATTATTTAATTTTGTTCATATTGCTAAATAAAAATTATTTAGGTGTTTAACTGATTGTTGTATTTTTTATATAGCTTAGAAAACCCGTTCTTCGTTATGAATTACATTGAATGTCTAGTTCAATGGTCGTTTAGTGGGTTTTATTTCACCCAAGATCTAGGACATAAAGATGATTAAGGGAGAGACAACAACTGATCATTAATAGGGATAGTCAATTAAGATTTTGACGGATTTCTCTGGGCGTTATTGAAGTGATGGGCTTTCAAAGACTTTGTAGACTTTTACAGAAAAAGTGGACTTTTACAAACTTTTGTAGACTTTCATATATAAACTTTCATATACTTTTGCAGGCTTTTGTATATGAACTTTTATTGTCTCTCATAGCCCATGTTTGGTTCGAAATTAAGTTATTATAAGGTTTATGACTATTTTAATATAGATAAGGATATATAATTTTTTGTTTAGTTTTTTTTAATTATTCTCATTGAAAAACATAATCATAAAATTTTTGTTGTTTATAAATAGGGAAGGTAGTGAGACGAGATAAATGCGAAACCCGCCCGGACCCAACCATATTGGGACGGGATTGATCCTCCAAAAGTCCACATATTATTATACCAGTTTATACTTGCATTGGTATACCAACTAAATTCCCCAAATAAACAATTTTTTTTACTATCCGGTCTTATACTTGCTTATTCTCTCCTTATTCTTCAATCCAAATGAGCAAAAAATGGAGTTTTGTATAAAAAAAAAAAAAAAGAGAAGATGTTCTTAATACTAGAATGAAAGTCCAAGAAAATCCCACCATTTGGGTGGGGTTTTAAAATGACATTTTTCTTCATATTTCTCTCTCTAAAGTCCATAAAAGTTCACAAAGTCCATCACTTATGAAAGTCTTCACAAATCCTCTTGAAATTGAATAATAGATGGCGATATGTTTATGATAAGAAGTTTTAATTGAA